>OZ020195.1:81421933-82649644 GCA_963971165.1 Philopedon plagiatum
GTTTCCGGCCATCACAAGTATAGTTTCAAACAAAATAGAATTCAATTTAAAAAAAAACGTGTCGTCTCAAAAATGGGTCACTCTAAGTGGAAACAACAGCGTTATAAATCGAAAGGTATATCGAAGAACAAATCCTAAATAAGTAGAGTTTATCGAATACAATTGTCTTGGAACTTTATCCCTGGATCCCGTTGAAAGGGCCGAAAAGCATCCGAAGTCCCCGAATTGATCCCGAGTCGATTGGCCGTACGTTTCAAAGCCAATTTCCGTTATTTTCTACCTTCCTTTTTCATTCCCTTATTTTTCTATCTCTTTGATTATGAGCGTAGTATTGGGTTTTTTCTTATTCAGGCGACACAAAAAATTTATTTCAAAGTTTGATATTTTGTTTCATTTCTTTTGCTTGGATGTTCTTTCGATTAGCACACATCTACTTTACCTTATTCTTTTCATTATCATAGAGTGCGAATGCATTGTGGCTCATCGAGGATGACTGAAAAGGAACGATAAATGAAATTGTAGATGGCGCACATCGTATTAGAATAAATTACGGAATTCGGTGTTTCAGCCTTGGGAAGATAAGTAAAATAGCGCATGTTCCATTCAAAACACTATCCTTGGTACTTGGTACTCACTAAAAAGGTTTAGGACTTAGTACTTCTGTAAAGTAGGATCTTCTGGTGGATCAATTAGGTAGTATCAGATTTCCGTTCTGTCACTGCCAGGCGTCCATAAGGTTATTTGGTCAATTAGGTACCTAATGAGTTTTTCTTTTTCCAACAGAAATGTTTTGAAAGAGTATATTTTACGGGGTGGTTCGGGTGTATTTTCATAGTGAGAGTGGCGCGATATTATTAGTGAGCCGTCGACAAATTTTGTCTCTTTTCAACTTCCTAAAGCGCGTATGTCTGTTTCTCTCTTAGTTTTAATGAATTTATATCGTCCATATAAACCTTTGAGGACAATTTAAAATACGACCCACCCCGGAGCTTGGATATCTTTCGATGATGGCTTGGCTTGATTTTTTCTTGCGGAGTTTTTGCATGGAACTTGCACTTTTTTGAAAGAAAAGTTTTGTTCTAAAAATAAATTATTTGGTGGATCATTGAAACTAAATTTAGGTGAGTCATTGACCTAATCACAATATGGGCCACGCCTGCTGGAAGGTAGATTAAAACCACCTCATACTGAAAAGCATGCAGATTAATTTCAAGAACGCTAAAGCTACAAGTAAACATGGTGGAGGAAGCCTTGTCGAGTAGGGCTGCTTCTGCATTTCATAATATGACTTGGATTCATTACACTTTATTACTAAGACTATGCAATACGTGTTACATATTACCCTATGCAAAGTGGAAAATTCTATTGCGTTTAATTTTTTAAGAGATTCGAGACACTGTTAACGATTTGTTCAAGAAAATACCATTTTGGATTTGCGCTGGTCAGCACACTCCCCACACTGTAACTCCATTGAAAATCTGTTGTTCGAAATAAAATATCCTAATTTTATGCACAACAATTTTGAAATAAACAATAACCATTTAATTAATTCAATTAATTTTGCAATTTTTTTTTTAAATGTTTAAATCTTGGTTGCTTTAATGCCGCTATATGATCTGCGAACGATCATTAAAAATTGATATTATTGATAATATTTCTAGCTACAGTAATTGTTAAATGTGATTTATGTTTGTTGTATTCAGTAAAATAACGTTTAATGCTGCTTTATTTTGGTCGCTTTTTTGTCATATTTTTTAATTCTAAAAGTAAAATTATTAGATTAAGAGGCGGCAAAATTTAGATTGTTCTGAAAATATATGTACATTTAACCGTGTGGCACCTCGTGACAAGTAAACAGTATACGTTTGTATTTAGCAGGAATAGGCCTACCACCACATACATTTAGAAATGCTAGCAAGTCCTAGCGATTTTTTAAAAGTTAACCTAAATTTCTTGTTTATAATATGTATATAAACATTTTGCAATCATTTAATATTTTTGGGTTACGGTTCTTAAAATAATCATGTAAGGATTTGTTTTTGTTATAATTAAGTATAGGACATACCTTCCTTCAATTGCTCATCCTTAAAACTTCAGTATTTTACCACACGCCACTATTAATCAACAACTACTTTTCATACTTATAGTTCATAACCGAATCCTACTAAGCACTGTACAAGCAAAACATGCTCTTCAAGCATCCTTAAATTGAAACAGAATTTCTAAATGGGAAAAATACTGCTACATTAATTTAATGTGGTATATTTGCGGTACATTGTGGTTGAAAAGGGGTCAGAAATCAAAAGTGATTGCACAGGTTTTTGGCCAAAATTTAGGTGTTTATATACCATTGTGCTTTGTTAAGAAACGTTTTTTTTATTATAAAAAATTACTTCCGCTTTGGCGCGAGGTTTCTGTACATTTTTCCAAATAATTGTTCCCACTACGCCCATGCACTTAATGCATGTCTTTAACGTCTTACATCGTAAGTTTTTATGTTAGTAGTTGCCCAAATCGTATTTAAAAAAAGGGTCTTTAATGAACCGGATGGGTATTAGTGGCATTAAATCAGGTCTTTATGAGCTGTATCTTAAAATGCAATACCAATTTTTTTTTATTATTGGCTTTAAACTCGGTTATGCAATGTTGCAGAACGGAATGGGATGAATAAAGAAATAGTTCGTGCCACAACTCAAACAAAAGTTTTCTTTAGTATTTTATTATCTGCTTATACGATCTACAAAATTATTTGCAAAAAAAGTTGAATTTTTGCGGAGCGTCTCCCCTGGGAAAAAATGAACATGGTAAGTATTTTATTTATTATTTTTTATAAACAAAATTACATCATTTTATCGGAAATTATTACATTTGAAGGGAAAAAGATGTGTTAGTAGAAAGTTATAATCATTTGAATTTTTTTTTTGAATTATATTTTAGGTTTAAAAAAAATTCAAATGGTCGTAACTTTCTACTATCACATTTTTTTCTCTTCAAATTTAACATTTTTTGACAAAACGTAAAATTTGTTTAGAAAAAATAAATAAAATACCTTACTGTGTTCATTTTTTTCCAAAAAATTCAACTTTTTTTCGCTATTTATAAAATATTTTTTTTACCAAAACATTCCTAGTAGGGTTACTATTAAAAAACCTGAACTTCGCATGGCTCCCGTAAGTAGCAACAGGGATATAAAATTTCACCAGCTGCCACTGGTATAACTGATCTCTTGCTGGAATAATTCAATTCCCTTGCTCTTGTGTGTGGCGTCTTTGGACGTAAATTTAAGTACTTTCCGTACATTTCTAGGAATTGTTCATTATTTACTATGTTTGACATCATATCTTCAACTTCTTGACAATTAGTTTTTTCTAAATTAAATGGACCTATGACGTTGATTTTTTTATCTAAAAATGAATTACTGTTATTTCCATTCAATCAATAAAACTATTAGCCATAACTTTCTCATCGGTAAGTGATTTGTTTTCAATCCTATTCTCATTTATATTTTTTTGTTTTTCACTTTTATTACATAATTCTTCAATAGTTTTCCTAAGATCTTTTTTATTGTTTTCACATTTATCAATTTGACATTCATAAAAATTAATTTTCGTGTTTTTTTTAGCTTATTTAATTTGTTTTTGTATGTATTTTACATTTATACAGAACATATCGATCATTTTTATTTTTTTGTAACTTTTTGTAAAGTTCGTTCTTTGTCTCAATGGAATTTAATTATCCATTAGTAATCCATTCTTTCCTTTTTTAATTTTTACTTTGATTTTAGTTGCACATATTTCTACATTATTTTGAATTTTTTTAATTCAATTATTAGATAAATCCTCCGTTTAAATTTAAAATGATGCTATTTTGACGCCCTCCTATTGTTTTTATTTTGGTTGCCATAAATACGAAAAAAATTTAGCTTACCAAAATTTGACATTATTTTCATATACCAGGATAATCAGAAAATACGTGGTTTTAAATTAAAAATTTTACTTCTTTTAATACCTACTATAATTCATTAGAATTAAAGAAAATGAATTACTTTGATGTTATTCTAGCTTATTGAAATACGTAAAATTGAGAATAAGTTCTCTAAACCACCTGAAAATTCCTTATACTATAAGTATTTGAACAAATCATGGTAAAACAGCTATTCTCCGGGCTATATGCCCCTACGAGCACTGGATTACATACCAAAATTTGCCGTATTTTGACTAACACTGTTAGACAACAAAATACTTGGTTTGACTGCAAGAAACTACTAGGAAGGAGGAAGCTTTTTTCTTTAGATAGGATGTCGTACCTGCATACCGGTTTCGAACTCTTTAGTTCTCATCAGTACAGGATAAACGAACATATCAACCCTCCGAAAAAGCATACTCTTTAAGCTAGCCATGTCACACTGCATAAGCAGTATAAAACAGGCGCCATCCATTAGCAGTTTCAAGCATTTGGAGTAGAATTTACCGTGAGGTAAAATATTACAACAATGAAAAGAAGTCTACTTATCAGGGGTACATATAGAAATACGTAAAATTGAGAATAAGTTCTCTAAACCACCTGAAAATTCCTTATACTATAAGGATTTGAACAAATCATGGTAAAACAGCTATTCGCCGGGCTATATGCCCCTACGAGCGCTGGATTACATACCAAAATTTGCCGTATTTTGACTAACACTGTTAGACAACAAAATACTTGGTTTGACTGCAAGAAACTACCAGGAAGGAGGAAGCTTTTTTCTTTAGTTAGGATGTCGTACCTGCATACCGGTTTCGAACTCTTTAGTTCTCATCAGTACAGGATAAACGAACATACCTACCCTCCGAAAAAGCATACTCTTTAAGCTAGCCATGTCACACTGCATAAGCAGTATAAAACAGGCAGCGCCAATTTTCAGGTGGTTTAGAGAGCTTATTCTCAATTTTACGTATTTCTATATGTACCCCTGACAAGTAGACTTCATTTCATTGTTCTAGCTTATTATTTATTCATAATATGCATGAAAAGAAATGAACTTGCGCACTAAAATGCGTGCGCAAAGTGGACCTACTTTGAGCACGCTCGTTGGAAAAATGATTTTTTGAATCAAATTTGCTTGCTTTTTGAAAACATTTTCAAACTTTTTATGTCTCTTTCCATTACAAGAAGAGTTCTTAGAAAGAAGGGACAATGCCAACCTACTACAGAAAATCAAATTAACTTTCTTCTACAGACGATGGCGTAAGTGTCACCTGTGTGCTGTAAGATACCAGTTGATTAGGCAATTCATGATTTCGCCTGCATTTTATGCCCTCTCATGTAAATTAATTTAAATCCTAAGACAAGAAAAGGCGTAAAGCCACAACAGCCTCAAAATCAATAAACGGTTTTAGATAAGCGAAAAAGGGGGTATGTGGGACTAAAGGTAAAGATATAGGGAAAGCAAAGGTGCAAAGTCGCCTCCTTATTCGAATAAAAATGATAAGGCAATCGGATGTATAAATTCGTAAGATAACTTAAACCCCACTCGACATCATCCATTCAAGGCGACCTTAGACGACATAAAACCGCTTTTATGAGCGTAGGATTTGCTTTGTGTCTAGATATAGGCTTAAAAATTTAATACATGGACAAAAGAGTACTAAGCCTTTGATGAAATTAATAATGGTTTTGTACAGTGTTATAAAATGAGATTTTTGTTGATATTCTGTTTAGGACATGGCTGCGACTATTACTTCAAAATATGTTAAGGACAACTTACATTAAATCAGTTTTGGCAGAAGATATGGATTTTACAGAAACTTTTAAAATAAAACGTTTCAGACCCTGTAAGTAACAGCGATGTTTGATTTGGTTCTACATCAGATCTCCCTACTTTAACTGCCAAACAGTCACGAAGAGAGTTTTAGGCTGTAAAATTTATTTCTAATATTTAAAAATGGTTCAATTTTCACTGAAATGGCAGATCTGCATTTTGTTTATGGAATAGCAATAATTCAAGACCGGCAAGGCGCCTTTATCAAGAGCGATATCCTCGTCGCCTGATAAATATTTGTAAGACTACATGAAAGGCTGTGTGAATCAGGCGCTTTTAAACGGTCTGCTGCTGATATTGGGAGACCTGCAACGATAAGAACAGTGGAGCTGGAGGAAGCCGTTTTATATGAAATTGAGCGTAGCCCCAACACAAGTGCATACAAAATTGCAGACCAACTAAACATTACTTACCTTACTCATGGAAGATTTTAAAAGGTTACCTATATACTTACCATTCAAGCGTTATTACCTGCCGATTTTCCCCTACAAGTAATTTATTGCCCTTGGATTTGCAATGAAACAAGATAAGAAGTTATAAATTAAAATAAATAATAATTCGAAGTAAGTATCAAAAATTATTAAATAAAAAATTTAAAGAAAGAAAAGAAATGAAGAAAATTGAAGAAAAATGGAATTACATCAAGAAGAGTGTTCGTAAGGCTGCTACAGAAACTTGGGGGACAACGAAAATAACAATAACAAGAAAAATACGGAATGGCGGACCGAAGATATAAGAAAAAGTATAAAAGATAAAAAAGACAAATGGAAAAAATACTTGACTACAAAAAGTAATGAAGACTACGAAATATATAGAGAAAAACAAAAAAGCCATCCATATTTGTTTCATAGATTTAGAGAATGCCTTCGACAGAATCCGAAGAGATAACATATAAAGAATTTTAACAAAGAGAGAAGTAGAAAAAATTAGAATAGAAATAATAAAAGCTTTGTATAAGGATAATATAAATACTGTACGAACAAATAATGAAGGGTCTAGAGAATTCGCTACAAGGGTCGGAGTAAATCAGGACTATATTTTAACTCCTGTTATAGTTTCTGTAGTCCTGGATTTAATAATAATAAAAGCAAAGAAGAACATGAAAAAATTAACATTAGGATATTGGCAAATGAAAAAAACAAAGATTACTGAATTGATGTTCGCAGATGACATGGCCATACTAGCAGAATCAGAAAAGGATTCACAACAAACCCGAAATGTTAAACGAAGAACTAATGAAGTTAAATATGAAAGTAAACGTCGAAAAAACTAAAAGTGTGATAACATCAAGTACAAAGAAAAACCACATGATAAGCTTAAAAGGACAACAAATAGAACAGGTGGACAACTGCCAGTATTTTGGATCAATAATTGAAGACAATTCATGGAAGAATAGATAAAAAAATTAACGACGGAATGGGAAAACAGGAAAAATATTTGACATAATGTCAACATTTTAGAAAAAAAGGAAATACCCAACAAAATAAGAACGGAAATAATCAAGAAAATAATGAGGCCATTGATCATGTACAATAGCGAAACATGGACGCTTTCGGAAAAACAGAAAAAGAGAGTCAATGCAATAAAAACGAGGTTTCTTAGAAAAATAGAAAACCAAAGTAAAAGAAATAAAATCACAAATGAAGAGTATAGACCAAAGTTACAAATAGAACCTATAAATGAAAAAATCGGGGCAGTTAAGATGGTTTGGACACGTGTGCCGTATATCAGACAATAGATTACAAAAAATTGTTAGAAACGCGAGTGCCAGGAAAGAACAGAAATGAAAGAACAAGAAAAACATGAATGATAATAATGGATTGTAGAGACTCTAGCAGTAAAAATTTTGAAAAAATAGGTAATTTTTAATTTTATGGGCTATTATAAACTTGACAAATGAATATTATGAAAAAAGCTCTAAAACGAATTAGTTCTATTGCAAAACGTTTAAATCTTTAATTAAAAGAAATTGGTTTCTGCAGTTTTAAGCGAAACACCCTATATAAATAAAGGATAAAGCCACTTAATTAGCAACCCTTGTTTTAATCTCAAAATTTCAAAAGAATTCGACCCCACAAGAAATTTAAGATAGCAAAAAGAATAGAATTCCCAAACAAACAAAAGGAAAAGTGACAGACCGGAAATAAGCTTAGGCTTTAAAGTTATTTCTATCGAAATCCAAATGCTTTTTACCCAGTCTGATCCTTCTGTGTTTTTTACCTTCTATAGTCATTGGCGTCACATCAGTGCTACATTAAAAATTTACCGTATATTAACACTTTCTGAAACGCATCAACCTTTCGAATCTATAGTACATATATATATATATATATATATATATATATATATATATATATATATATAGATATATATATATATATATATATATATATATATATATATATATATATATATATATATATATAGATATATATATATATATATATATATATATATATATATATATATATATATATATATATATATATATATATATATATATATATATATATATATATATATATATATATATATATATATATATATATATATATATATATATATATATATATATATATATTCTAGATCCACTACAAGATTTCGGTTTGAGTAACATAGAGTCATGTACTTAACTAAATTTTGCTTCCTTTCATTTGAATATTACTGTGACTACAAGAAGGCGTCTTTGTCAAATGCATAGTCTAATCTAGATGATTTATAAGAACCCAAAAGCGGAATATTGTTGTAGGTTCATTTGGCTTTATCTGACGTAGATAAGGAAATGATTCAATCTGTGACACTGTTGGTTTATGAAGAGAGATGTGACCCCCCATAAAAGGAAAAAATAGAATACGTGTGTTTAAAATACATATTTTTGATGTTTGCTTTTTTTTTAGATGTTATTACAAATTATGAATATAGTCGATATACAGGGTTAAAAAACTTGTAAAATAATTTTATCACTAAATATTAAACGGTACCGTTCTACATGAGGTTTGTTTAATATAACACGAAAACATTACGAGTAACAACTTTGTTTTGGCCATTTGCGTATTCAGATAGGTTCATTCTACTACACTATGCTATTCAGCTTTATGTTATACAATTTTTTTTGTCGGCCAGTGTAATTAGCTACTTTTTCAAATGACACCGGTCTTCTTTGGAGAATTACAAACATTTAACTGGTTTAATAACATAAAATCGTAATTCCATATATAGGGAGGGTGCAGTATAGCCTCCGCATTTTTTGCCACCTGATTTCAAATCTAATGCGCTGTAAAGCTTTCCATACAATTCGATTAACCATGCCCACAGAGCAGCCACAGAGCGCGAGACGAAATACAGATCGACCCTGAATCATGAAACGGTCTCTGCTGGGAAATAGGTTTCATTTGATTTAACAACCTTTGTGTATAAACAGTATATTTTGGATTAGAGCGACACCTTTATTAATCAGTGAGGACATAAAGTCTGGAAATCTGAAAATATATCGAAAACTGGAAATATTAAGGAAATAAGCAAAAACACGTCTATTTTGATTTTTAATTTGACACAATTTATTGACATTCATTTTTTTGTTAAAATTTTGACATCTGTCAAAGTAATGACGTAATCGCCAATATTTTTAAATAGAAACTTAGGTTATGTGACACATTATTTGAAAGGTAATTTCAGCCTAAGTACGATCAGAAAATTTGGTAACATTCATTAAAGAGTTATCACAAGATAATTACGGCCGCAAAATAAAACAAACCCAACTCCTTTTACAATTTTTTTTTGTAATAAATGGAGAAAATTTAAAATTTTCCACTAACATATAAATTCGACAGATTTGGGCGTGCATCCTCAACACAATATATTATAGTGACAATAATTATTAAAATTGTTTGTTTTGTATTGTGTAATGAATTAAGGCATGGAAATTGCAATATTCTATTGAACAGTCGTAACGGAGATACCTGTATACCTACATAGGTAGTCGAAACAGCCCTAGGTGCATATTAAAGATTTTGCAATGATAGAAAACAAAGATCGGGATTTAGAGATGTAAAATTTTCTAAGAACATTTGACATGGAAGGCCAATAAATGCTTTGTTGCCGTTCGAATAACATTCTTTGAACTTGGTGGTTACGAATTATTTTCTTTCATTGCATGCACACTACCTACCATGCCTTATAAGAAGAAATCACCTTTTTCTGTGTGCATTACGCAGTACAGACAAGCTATAGGCGCTAGTCAAAGCAGTTGCGTTGTAAATAGTGATTTGAAGGTAATTAAAATGAGTGCTAGTAAAAAAATAAAGTTAGAGTGGCTTATTCCATATTGTGATATATTATTTGCTAGTGAATAACGGCGTATGGTATTCAGTACTTAACTCTGATTTGAGTATTTGTTTCTTACAATCAGGCGATGGATGAATACACGTGTCACTAAAGGCATTGAGGTAAATGGAAATCACTTCTTCAAATCTTTACCGAAAACGGATCTCCTTTTTTAATAATTCTTCAATTATTATTATTGTTTCCACCATTATTTTTAATTTTGTGATGATATTTCTTATTGAGTTATCTTCTTTTCATTTCAATAAATAGTGGTGACATTCAGTAAACGAAAAATCAGTCTTAAAATGATAGTTTAATCTTAATTTCTGCTTAATTTGAATTAGGGCACTGCATACTTTAAATGCGAATATTTCGAAAACGGTTACTCTTGGCCACTTCAACAATGAACACCTTATTTCGACATAAGGAATAGGCTATTGCTCTATGTACCATTACTTCTGGACTACCCTGTATAAGTGTTTTTGTTGCGAGTGGAACAATGTTACTTATAATTAGGTATATTAAATATACTAACACAAAAATGATATTGATCTAACTCAAGCCGCAAGCCATTCTGTTATTATAAGTCTAACACAAACACAAAATATGCAGACCCACTTTCCAAAAGTTTGTCTCACATATATTTAGTCGTACGTGAGTGCGTATACGTATGAAAAAGGTATAAACCTAAAAGATATATTATATAGAAGTTTCAAAAAGTTAATATTTCGCAGAAAGCGACCTCTGTCGTAATACATCAAAAAAGAAATGATTTATTGGGCTTTTTTTCCAATGGTTCCAGTGGCCGGAAATCTTTATGGTACATATTTCATGTTATATATTCGATTGTGCGTCTATATCAGAATAAAATAATATCATAAAAAACTAAAAGAGCTTAACAGTCTTGGCAGGTTTTGAAACTACACAAGTTTTTACCATTAACGGGAACGAAGTAAAAATAAATAAAATTTTCTAGATTCTAAAAAGCTTTTTGGGAAGTTATATAGAACAGAAAAATTAGTTTTATTAAAAATAATAAATAAAGTTATAATTATAAAGTTATATTAAAAGCAGCTTCGTTTTCTGAGCTTACTTTTTCTTAATTTTATAAGAAGCCAAGGCGACGCCTAATTTATATGCTAAATTTCATTTATTTTTACCAAGTAGTTTTCGAATTTTCGTGCTAAAAGGCAGACTGACTGGCAAACCGACTGAAATGGAAAATTATATTTCTAAATAAATACGTAAAATTGAGAATAATTTCTCTAAACCACCTGAAAATTCCTTATACTATAAGGGTTTGAACAAATCATTGTTGTCTAACAGTGTTAGTCAAAATACGGCAAATTTTGGTATGTAATCCAGCGCTCGGAGGGGCATATAGCCCGGAGAATAGCTGTTTTACCATGATTTGTTCAAACCCTTATAGTATAAGGAATTTTGAGGTGGTTTAGAGAAATTATTCTCAATTTTACGTATTTATTTATATATGTACCCCTGACAAGTAGACTTCTCTCATTGCTTTAATTATATTTCTCGTAATCTAGAGACCCCAAAACCCGTATTTTTTTTGTTAAAGTGTCCACCTGGCTTTACGAACGGAAAACCTACATTCCACAATCAAAGACATTAGTAATAATAGAAATGATTTTTTTAATTGCAAACTTTGTATAAAATTTAAAGTTTATTTTCCACCAAAAATCGTCACCTGTCAATAAAATATTATTTTTATGCAAACAGTATTAAAAGTAGGCTTTTCAACTTGGCATTCTAATGCAGTGGCGGCTGGTGAAATTTTAAAGGTGTATATCTCTGTTGCTACTTACGAGACCCATGGCAAGTTCAGGTGTTTTGATAATGAACCTACTTGGAATGTTTTGGTAATAATAAAAAATAATTTGCGAAAAAAAGTTGTATTTTTGCGGAAAGAAATCTTACATCATTTTGTTGACAGCGCCATCTATAGGAAGCCACTGTAATGTAAGAACAGATCTCACTAGAGTAAAGCTGCTAATATAGGCAGCCACTAACATTTTCTTTGCCGACATTGTTACGGACACTAAAACCCTTCTTGAGATACGTCCAGACAAGTAACAAAGTCCCGTGGCGTACCGCGTTGCGAACGCCGTCGCGGACATGTGTAGACGGCATGCCGTATCAACATCGTGTAACAACACCGCGATCCATCGCTTGTCAGTTTTCTCGCGCCGCGTCGCGTCAAAGAAATGTTCGCCAAGTTGCTACGAGTCTACGCCGCTTCGCGACAGAGAGGGCACAAGAGGTAGTCTTCGCCAAGACCAGTAGTGGTGAGGAAGTGCAAAAGATTATTTTTGTATTTTGAAGCGCTTTATTTTTCATAAGAGTTTTTTAAATTATTTTAAGTAATGGAGTGGACACCAATGGCCGAATCGTTTCAGGCGTCGATGTTCGCGAAGAACGTTGCCGCGAACCGCGACAGACTCTTTGTTAAGCCGCGTCCACGCGTGTAACCGAACCTCGTAACGTTACATGCTCGCGTGTCATGTTCAAAATGCCGTGTCAGATTTTATACGGCGTACCGCTTGCGGCGAGCAGCCAGTTATCGGTAATCCAGCAAAGGATGTTACTGCAGTACTGACACGCGCTAATGTTATATCGTGTGGACGAGACTCCGAATATTTTGGCAAACTTCGATTCTATGTAGTTTTGTCACGGCTATCAAGAAGTGAGGATCGCTTTGAGAATCGCTGACAAAATGGAATGGTCAAAGGAAAACAACCTTGTCTGATGATGATGTATACAAATATATGTTGCTGCTGCTACTATATTTTCATAAATTATAGGTGTTTACCAGTAGTAACGCGTAACCAGTGTAGTTTCCAAAACACACTGAAATTTCGCGGCTCGCCAGAATAGTAATATTCCTTTCAGGTGTTTGTTGCCCCGGAGCTACTCGCCCCAAAGTGACTCGACACTGTTCTGAAAGGATCAATTGACAATTTTGACATTAAGCTCAAGTCATAGGTGATGCACGAGAGGGCAGGGGGGATAGGGCTCGAACGGTTCAGGTGCTTAATGCACCAATTGAATGGAACAACTGTATGCTGGTCAGCAGAATTTTCATAGCCCTTTTGATTTTTGAGATACAGTGTAGAATCGAAAAGTGGAACGTATATATATATATATATATATATATATATATATATATATATATATATATATATATATATATATATATATATATATTCGACCATTTAACACCTGCTCGACACAGAGCAATTTGCCTGTCCCCGGCCTGAATGAGATCTAACAGTATCGAAACCGGTCGTCGGGGTGGCACGGTTCATTTGTACCTGTGATATCAGGTCATTGAACCACCAAGGATGATATTCCTTGGACAACACGTTGACGTAGTGTGAGAATAGTATTTTTCAATATATATATATATATATATATATATATATATATATATATATATATATATATATATATATATATATATATATATACATATACATATATATATATATATATATATATATATATATATATATATATATATATATATATATATATATATATTAATTACATAGATTGATGACCCATTTCTTTCAAAACCTTTGTATTGTCCCTCAACAAGAAAGAATTTAGAGAATCTAAAATTCAGAAAAGAATAAATATTGAAATTAAGACTTCATGATATCTATGTCAATATGCCAGTGCCTTTTTGATCTGACCCGGATATCGGTGATGTTTTAAATAGACATGCAAATAAAAACTTCAAAAAGATATTTCTAAAGGGACATGTTTATTCAAATAAAATCAAAACCATTTAGGAGTTTCATGTTTTTTATGTTTGTTTTATTTAACTTTATCGACAAAAATTTACAAATATATATTTCAATGTTAAAAATGTATATTATAAATGCTAATATGGCATGCATGTCTTGTTAATTTTTCCAGAAACATTTTTTACAAATAGCTGACTATCCGGAAAATACTTTTTATCGAAAAACGTCTTTTAAGTAGGTACCGTTTTTAAAAAAGCTTTCTGGCAAATGATTTCTTTTTCGCAAAACACCTTTTTAAATAGTACACCTTTTCGAATTTTTTTTTATCGAAAATACATTATAGAAGAGATAGTTACGATGTATTGCCTAAGCTTAATCTGTTCAGAATATATTTCTGGGGTCACACTGCTCATAATTTCTTTACATATGGAGGTATAGAGAAGGCACGATAGATCTGGAGAGTCAAAATAAGCAAAAACATTATGCAATGGATCAAACCAATTGTAATGGGTTCCTAAAGGTATCTAGGTGAACGTATAAAACTATTTTTTTGCTTTGTATTTATAAACAAGTTTTAAAAAATTGAAGAGTAAGTATTGTAATCTCTACTTGAGATTACGATTCACGAATTCCGCGAGGAATGTATTCATAGGCTTCCTTTTTTTGTTACGACAAATTTTTAATTACTTTTTGTCGTTTTTTTTGTGAAAAAACGACTTTTATAAAAATAATATTCAAAAACGATCACATCTATGATTAAATATCAATAGAAGACTTCTTTGTCTACAACTTAACCAAGAAGTCTCAAAGGATTATCTTGTTCCATTATCTTTTTATAACAATTTCTTTATAGAGATATTTTCATCTTTTTCGAGATATCTTCAACTGAAAAATTAAAGTTTTTCTTTAAATCAATTACACCATCTAAAAGTACATGTTTTACTTCACTGATAAGTACTGTATTATGTGTGAGATGTGCCCGCGCGCCATCAGTTCCAAGTCGACTGTTTTAGAGAACGTTTTTGTCGCAAATTGTGAAGCTAAAGTTTGGGAAATAAAATTCCTAAATACCTTACAAGTTTTAGTGGAATTTATAATATTTGGTATAACAAATGGAGGTTCTACCTAGAGATAAATACTCAGCATACTGTATTCTACTGTCCACTTTTGAATTATGCGTCGTTTTATAAATTAGCTGTGACTTTCTTTAATAATTTAGTCTTTTGTGAAATTTATTATATTTCCTCGTATTCCTCAACCATAAATTTGGCGTTTAAACAACTGTACACATTAAACTTCGTGTATATCTTTAGAAAAGCTGCTATTGGTAGCGGAAATATATTTTATTTTAGATTTTTGGGTATGTAGGTGACTGTGTTGTTTTCTTTTCTTCATTTCCTTTGGTTAGAGATAAATACTCAGCACACTGTATTATACTATCTACTTTTGAATTGCGATTCGTTTTATAAATTAGCTGTGACTTTCTTTAATGATTTAGTCTTTTGTGAAATTTATTATATTTCCTCGTATTCCCCAACTATAGATTTGGCGTTTAAACAACTGTACACATTAAACTTCGTGTATATCTTTAGAAAAGCTGCTATTGGTAGCGGAAATATATTTTATTTTAGTTTTTTGGGTATGTAGGTGACTGTGTATTGTTTTCTTTTTTTCATTTCCTTTGGTTTTACTACAGTTTTGTGATGTTTATCGTTACAGGGCTAAAAGAAAACTTTTGTACAATGAAGAGGAATATATTTTATGAAATTTTACTGGAAAAATCACATATATTTTTTGTAGTAGGCTCATGTTTTTATTTCGTACGAAGAAGCAGAAATTGCTTATCCATAGATAAAACCTAATCTTTCAATAAGCTTCATATTATTGTACAGGCTATATCTTATGGGCATCCAATTCACATTGAAAAATTTCAAGCATACGCTGAAGAAACTGCGAAAATATGTTGATTTGTTTGAATGGTATCCAATGAGTACCACAATACATACAATGTTCCTTATTTAAATCTAGGTGTTTTTTTCTCCATTTTTCCACTGAAAACTAAACAAAAATAACTTAACCGACATAAAGCAATGTGGGGGCTGTGTTATAGTAGGTTTTGTTTATTTTTGTTTTATTTTAGTAATAAATAATGTAAAAATCTACCAGTCTGCCCTTTTATTTCTACTCACAAGCCTTAACGCCACTGACATAACATTAGAATAATAATAATAATAATAATAATAATAATAATAATAATAATAATAATAATAATAATAATAATACAAGACTAATTTAACACGCAACTATTTTTGGCCAGGTTGCGGTTGGAGAATCTGACCATTCATGCTTAAACACTCTCGGCCGGATTTTTCAATGCTAGACCGGTCTAGTTTTAAACTGAAAGGGGAAATAAGACAGCTCAGTAGTACCATGAATTTTTTTCTAAGTTTTCTTGCAAACTTATAAGAAAAAATGCAGCTTTATTTTGGCAACATGTTTCACGACAAAAATTATTTGCAAATCGATGAAATATTAGAACAACTCATGCGTTTTCATGACGGCTTATTAACAATGACAGGAAAATAAGCAAATAACGGGGCAACAACAATTGAAAAAAACAAACAGTAGTAATAGGAGCTGAAAATACTGCTTTCAAAATTAATGCCACATTAAACAAAATCTTTATAGCCCATATTTCTGCAGCACATAACGCAAACATACTCCCGCGACTGTTTAAGACCACTACAGAGAAATCGTGCTGGAATCAAAAATAAAATAAATCTGCAGTCGCACTGCATCTCCATCAGTCCCGTCTACAACTATAAATTTCATTCTTATGGAAAGTCCATTCCGTATAATAAGACAGAAGAAATAAAAATACATCAATCAATGAAAGCAAAATAAAATTTAAGAGTTTCTAGCTTTGCTGCAAAGAGGCCATAATACACAATACATACATATTACGTATACTACTTCTTTATTACCTAGCCTGCCAGAACAAAATGCATCAAAAAGCAACTTTGATCTTTTTCTAAAAGGAATATGAAATTTATTATAAGGTAAAAGAAAAATGCATATGTTCTGGAATCAGAATGAACTTACGAAAAATTTTTGAAAATCGAATTTGTGGAATTACAGTTTTTCCAAAATTTGACAATGGAACAATGGAATTTGGAACTCCAATAGTTTGGAAAATATTGATGAAAAAGAGGTGTTGACGTGGCACCACAAGAAGTAGTCGAGGGGCGTCAAGTCTGGAGACCGAGCTGACCACTCAATTGAGAGTTTGATTGGGTTGAACCTTCAGTTGTGAGATTCCTCAATTGTTAAACCTGCTTTCTTTAAATTTAACTTCGTGCTCTTTAAACCATCTCGGCTTTTATCTTCCCTGAGCAAACTAAGCATTATCTTTTCTACCCGTATCACTAGTGTTGTTCCTGCATCTTCTTAGATATTTCTACAACCTTGGTGTCCTTATTTTTTATTTGAACTTGCTCCATCTTAACATCCATTTTCATATCACGTCTAACAACATCTCTTAAACTTTTACTAGTCATGTTGTTGCTTCATACTTCACAACAGATCTGAACACTGCTTACTTTTCTCGCGCTGATTCTACGGGTACATGGCATACCAGAGAGTTTTTCCAATTCCCTTATCCTGCTTACAATCTGTGTTTAATTCTATACGAGTTGATCATTCTAATATAAACATAGGCCTACCATATGTAAATAGAATTAAAGGAGAGAGGAGTGGTTGATAAAGAGCAATGGGTCATTTCATGGCAATTTGTTTTACCCAACTACAGTTCTAGAAAAAAACTTTACCTTACAACGAAAGAGGAAATGAAGTAAGTATATGAAAATTGGCACGATAGAGAACGCAGATGGACATACAAATTAAAAAAAAATCACTACCCAGACAATATTCATCTAGAATCTCCAGAAGTTCCAGCAATTATGACTAGTCCTAGGATAGTTTTAATCTATTTAGAAGATATCTATCAACACAAGCACTTAGTCGGTACGGTAGATCACTGAAACAACGCCATATTGAAAAGCATGAAGAATTAACTCTACGTTTGTTAGCTAAAGCTACAATTAAACGTGGTCGAGGAAGCCTTTTCGAGTAGGGCTGCTTCTGCACATTATGATATGACGTAGATTCCTTACACTTTCTTAAGACTATGGAATACGTATTACATATTACCCTATGCAATGTGGAAAATTCTATTCCAGTTTATTTTCCAACTGATTGGAAACACTTTTAATGATTTGTTTGAGAATGACTTTGACAAAAATACCATTTTGGATTTACTGCGATCAGCACACTCGCCAGACCGTAACTCCATTGAGAATCTGCGTTCAAGAAAAAACATCGTAGTTATACGCACAAACATTTTGGTATAAACAATAGCCATTTAATTAAGTCAATGAATTTTGCAAATTTTTTCCATAAAATGTTCAAATATTTGTTGACTTACTGGCACCACATGGTCTGCGCACGATTGATAAAAATGGATATTATGTGAAATTAAGATAATATTTCTAACTGCAGTAATTCATAACTGTGATTAAGGTTTTTTTTTTGTACTGTGTAAAACAGCGTTCAATACTGCTTTATTTTGGAAGCAAATTTAGGTAAAATTATTAGATTCAGGAGATGCAAAATTTAGTTTTGACCCCCCCACTCTTCTAAATTTCCTAGTTCCGGCACTGTTCCTGAGTTTACATTTAAAATTGTGGTTTATATTAGTATAAATTAAGTGTAAGTATAAATCATAAAACAAATAAGGTGTATGTTGGTGACGTAACTAACATCATTGACTATATTTTTCTAAGAAAATAACCTTATTTCAAGAAAATTAGTCAACCCTTGTTCCTCGCCCTTTATTTTTCAGGCATGGCCTATTTTAAAGGTATAATGGAACACTTATGTTTACTGATTTCGAAAATAAACGCTTCCACGGAAGTCACCTAAATTCATTAACATTGACGTCCCCTGACACTGCCCGCCCGCCGCGCCGTTTTAAAGTAAATTACATTTTAAATACTGGGGCTTGTTTCATTCACCGAGCTCTTTAATTTAATTTCTCCAGTTACCAAAATTTATAATATTTTTTGTTCCCATTTAACATTTATTTACCCTGCATGGATCTATAAAGATTTTTTGAAAATATTTTTCGAATGACAATTTTGTTAAATAAAATTTTTTCGAAAAAAATTTCTTTTTAAAGGTTCATTTTTTCGAATGGCATTATTCTCTTGTGACAAAAACTTTTTCAAACTAAATATACGAGCTTTTAAAAATGACTTCTTCAAAATACCCCAGTGCGGAAAGTGACACTTTTCCGCACGCGACTGAACTGCCGTCATAACTTAAAGAGCAGCAAGTCGACAAAAGCTGCTTTTGGACAAATTGGTTTCAAAGGTGTCGAGTACACTTTTGTTGTCTGTTATAAGCGATATTAAGATTAATTCAAATTATTTTAGAAAATAATAGACTCCAGCATTGAAGCTAACACATCAAACGAATGGTTTTATATTGGTACCTCACAATCAGCGTCTCAAATCCCCAAAAAGAATAATTCACTCTATATGAAGTTTAACAAACTAGAGTCGAAATTTGTTATCCCCAAGAAGTAACCTAATTCTAACCGAAGTTTTACCTATCCTACGCTTATCTGCATGCACTTACCTACCTTTTTATACACTACATGCAGTCTCCCTCTATAGGGGCGCAACTCTCCTCCAAACCGCGCTCCCGCACCCCACTACGGCCCTTTTCGCCATCCCTACCGTCTAGAGATTCAGGAGTGGGGGTAGTTTTCCCAGATCCAGCCACCCTTGGTGTAGTGTTGCCTCGACTTTCACCCAATTTACGTCAACGTGTTTCGCAAGTGCCCGGATTTTCCGCGACCGGTTTCCGATATTCCCGGTTTAATAAAAGTATTTGCTTGGGGTATTTTTACCGAAAAAAATTATTTCCAAATAGCAAATTGCTTACAATAAAACTGTCCGTTTCTTGTAATAGAAGATAAACTGTGAGAAACTTATTAAATAGTGTGTCGAACAAAAATACTGGATAAAACTCCGGCGTATTAAAGCAAATTTTTAGTGAGTGTTTTTTTTTGTAAGGAATTTGTTGTGTTGTAGTGACCTCAGTGACTGAAAGTTATTGGTTTTTCAGACTTTCCATGGATAAGGTTACAGTAGAATGTAAAATCACCGTGTGAGGATACTGGTAGGTCAAAAATGCACAAAATTAAATAATAATAGTTTAATTGCATTTTAGGAAAAGCTCATTGTAAGAAAATTATATAGGTACCTAATACAGGGTGCTTGAAAAGTTTACCGAAGAATGAAATTTTTTGGTTATGGTTTTTAAAAAAATCCTAGTTATTAAAATTATTGTTTATTTAATAAATCTTGCGTACGTTGTGCGCTAAACTCAACAAACATTATTATTCTTCATTCTAATTGTAGAAATTAGCGCAGATATTCAATTTTCACCAAAGAAAATAACAATTATCGCTCAAATTACCAGTGAAGTATTATAATTACAATCGGTCCTATTTATTGGTAAAACGATAGGGATAATAACACGTTCCGTCGTAGCCACTTACTGCAATTAGATACTGAATGAAACAACCAAAGAAATTTTTGATTAAGCGACTAGGTGGGTGCTTTTTTTTAAGATGGTCGCTTTGGTTAGCGTTGGTCCATTTGGATGCCTTTTGTATTATTTCTTTGTCTGGGTATATATATATATATATATATATATATATATATATATATATATATATATATATATATATATATATATCTATATATATATATATATATATATATATATATATATATATATATATATATATATATATATATATATATCTATATATATATATATATATATATATATATATATATATATATATATATATATATATATATATATATCTATATATATACAGTAAAAAATTGGAAATTTCTTCGGCCCATAGGTAATTACAAAATATAAATGCAAAGATTAATTTTTTCGCTAGTGCAGAACAAGAAGACCGTAAAATCAAAAATAAAAAAGGAATATTTTTGATTCTGGTCTGGGTGCCCTCCTGCCAGCAGGAGCATCCAGCACCCAGACCAGAATAAAAAAATAGTTCATTTTTTATTTTTCATTTTACGGTCTTCTTGTCCTGCACTAGCGAAGGAGTTAATCTTTGCATTTACATTATATATATATATATATATATATATATATATATATATATATATATATATATATATATATATATATATATATATATATATATATATATATATATATATATATATATATATATATATATATATACAGGGTGGTCAAAAAAGTTTGAACCAAATGGAAAACATTTTTATTTGCAGTTTTCCAAAAAATTATTCTTAAAAAATGTTGGTGCTAACAAGCAAGGTTTTGGAACACCAAAACCTCTAAATAAGATTACCGTTTTTCTAACATTTGCGTACTAAACTATCTCCATTTTTAAAAATTGGCGAAAATTTTACTAAGGAAAGCTCCTTAGGATCTCATTGAAGTCCCAACTATAAAATTTGAAGTTAAAATTGTGAACGAAAAAGGTTGACATTTTTCAAAATTTTACATCGCCCGAGTACGGCCCTGACTCGTTTAATTTTTTAAAATGCGCAACTCTTATCCATGCGATGGTAAAATGTTAAATGGATAATTTTTGTTAAGTTTTACTAGCTAGTTTTAATGATTTATTTTTATGAAATTCCACTTGTTTTTTTGTTCCAATGCGAGTTTTCTGAAACAGTGTGCAACAAAAATCTTTGGAAGTTTAACCTCAAACCGTATTTTGGATTCTGGTGAGATTCTAAGCAATTTTCCTTTATAAAGTTTTCATCAATTTTTAAAAATGGAAGTAGTTTATTCTTCAGCGATTTGAATTTTGCTTTCAATGCATGACCTTAATATGCAAATGTTACTAAAACTGGCATCGTATTTAGAGATTTCGTTACAAGCACCAACTTTTCTCAAGAATACAATTTTCTGAGAAATGTCAAATAAAAAAAATTCCACTTGGTGCAACTTTTCTGACCACCCTGTATATATATATAATATATATATACAGGGTGGTCAGAACAAACATTATTATTCTTCATTCTAATTGTAGAAATTAGCGCAGATATTCAATTTTCACCAAAGAAAATAACAATTATCGCTCAAATTACCAGTGAAGTATTATAATTACAATCGGTCCTATTTATTGGTAAAACGATAGGGATAATAACACGTTCCGTCGTAGCCACTTACTGCAATTAGATACTGAATGAAACAACCAAAGAAATTTTTGATTAAGCGACTAGGTGGGTGCTTTTTTTTAAGATGGTCGCTTTGGTTAGCGTTGGTCCATTTGGATGCCTTTTGTATTATTTCTTTGTCTGGGTATATATATATATATATATATATATATATATATATATATATATATATATATATATATATATATATATATATATATATATATATATATATAAATATTTAAAAGAGTGTATTGCTGCCTTTGGTAGAACTAAACCTATTCACAAGAATTATGTAAATTAAGAAATAAACCAAGTCACCGCAATGTATGTATGTATGCGAATTCACAACCGACCTGAGAAAAACAGGAGAGAGAAAGAAAGGGTATAAGGGAGGTCACAAAAAGGACAATTAAAAGTTAAGTTTTAAAACGTTGTTATGAGCATTGAGACGGAAAAAAGCGATTTGACAGAATAACAGTTTGCTTCTATGAAAATTAAACGCTCAGATTCACTAAGAAGGTTTAAGATTTAGTACTGGTTTAAATTGAGATCTTCTAGTTGATCAGTTATCTTTGACTGGTTCTCGTCCTGTCATTGTTAGTGTCGTCACTAAAAACTTATTATTCTGATATTTTAGCGATTTGCTTGGTTTCGAAATGATTTTCATCTTGGAACGGGTTGCTAGAATGAATTTAGTTCTATTATTGTTAAAAGTAGGTATACTAAAATTGCCCTTTTCTTTACAAATTTGCGAAAAACCTCAGCAGTAAACAAATTCATAGCATAAAACTTGGTTGTCTTTTTCTTACACTTGTCAGTTTAAAACTTTTGGTTGTCAGAATTGGAATTGGTTGGAGAATCTGGTTAAAAATGTCTAAAACTGAACATATTTGAAGATGTTTTCTTTGTAATTTCACCCCCAATCAACGCGCCATTGCCATTGATTATCTTTACGGTTTTCGCACTGCGGACGTTCATCCTGTAAGACAAAAGGGGCAAAATTACGTGTGCATTATATAAAGTTATCTGCAGGTACAGACTTAGGAGTAATCAGATCCCACCCCTAGAATTTTGTTTTTTAACATTATTGTTGACCAGTTATTTGCTACAAAAACCAATAACTTTCCAGTTTATTTGTGAATGAAATTTATATTTAAAAAGAGCATTTTATTTATATTTTTTAACCGACTTTACAAGAGGAGGTTATCAATTCGACCCGTATATATGTGTCATTTTGTTTTATGTACTCGTATGTCCTCCCATAATAGTTCTTGAACGGAGTAACCGATTTCTATATTTTTTTTTTAGATGAGTTTTCCCGAATCCCATTTTAAGAGTTTTTTCCTGCAGTGAATGGAAACCTAAAAAAACTGCGAAAAACTAAAAACAACTCTTGAATCGACAATTTTTGCGTGTGTACTGCGGAATCGCAGCACTGATTTCAATAATTTGTTCTCCGTTGTATTTAACATGACGGTGGTCCTGTTGGCACTTGACTTTAAAAAATAATAAATGGAAGGGGGTGAGAGGTGTAAAATTGGAGCGACTTAGAATTTTTTCGAAAATGTTGACTTATATCTTATTTTCGTTGTTAATGAGAGCGTAAAATCTAATTTTGTCTAGCAGATGTTAAAAAAATTACCGGGGTTGGGGAAGGGGGATGAAAAGGAGAGACTGGAAAATTGTCCAGAACTGTTAACAATGTGTCATTTTCGGGGAGGATTGAGCTCAGAAAATCTAATTTTGTCTAACAGATGTTACAAAAATTAACGGGGCGGGGGGGGGGGGGTGGTAATAAAGAGGGACGATTGACAATTTATCCACAAATGTTATCTAACGTGTCATTTTCGGGGTTATGGAAGTCAAAAAATTTAATTTTATGTAACAGATGTTAAGACAATTGACGGGGAGGGGGAGGGGGGGGGGGGGGTAAGAGGAGAGACAGCCAATTTATCCTCAAATGTTAACTAATGGGTCATTTTCGGGGCTATTGCGGTTAGAAAAGCTAAGTTTATGTAACGGATGTATAAGAAATTACGGCGGGGGAGGGGGTCAAAGGAGCGGGTGGAACATTCTTTAAAAATATGAACTATGCCATTTTAGGGGCTACTGAGGTCTGAAAATCATTACACGAACATTACAAATGTAAAGAGGGGGCAATAAGATCAAGGGGGTAGGGAGAATGAATGGGTGAACGAAAGAGAATTTTTTTTTCAAAGAAATCACTTCACAAAAGAAGAAACACTAAAGTGTGTGAAATATGTTTACGTATTTACAACTGTGAATGGTAAACTTAATTTTGTTCAAAGTTAGGTAACCTGTACAGAGAAGTTCTAAATTTTGAAGTCGGCACAATTTCACAGTATAAGTATCCGTAATGGTAATTCATATACAAAGTAATTTTTTATATTAATTTTATTATGACGCTCATTTAGGGCGGGTTCCGTTTCCAATCTTGGTTACGATTGATGTTACTTTTACACAGGCATTATATGTCAAAACTGACAACATTGCAACTGGTTTAGTGAGTCGGTAGTCAATTCACGTATGTTAATTGCTTGTTACATTAGGGTCAAAACAAAAAAAAACTAAAATTGTTTCGAAAAATAATTAAAATAAAAGCTGCATCTGTCTAACTTGGCAACCAGAAGTTTTAAATTGACAAGTGTAAAAAAAAAGATAACCAAGTTTTATACTTCGAATTTGTTTCTAAGTTTTTTCGCAAATTTATAAAGAACAGGGCAATTTAGTACGTATTTTCTCCAATCATAGAATTAAATTCATTTTAGCAAAATGTTCCAAGATTAAAATCATTCGAAATCCAAGAAAATCGCTGAAATATTAGAATAACTCATAAGCTTTTATTGGTGACTTTTTAATAATGACAGAACCAAAACCTGTCAAAACTTAACTGATCAACTAGAAGATCTTAATTCAAACCAGTACTGTATCCTAAACCTTTTTAGTGTAAATGTCTAAATATACCTACTATTTATAATAAAATTATGGGTGGACGAACTTACTTATTAGGTCCTTATGCCTATAAATCTTCATCGCTTGCGCTGCCAATGAAGCTTAAAGTTCTTTTATAGAACAATCCTCTAGACCTAGACCCGTATTTTTCAAAAGGGAATAAATAAAAAACGTTCAAATCACAAAAAAAGTTGTGTTAATAGGTTAGGTTATTAGGTCATTACCCAAGCCGTCTGATATTAAACGGGATAATCAGTTATCACAATTTATCAGTCCAGTTAACCAGGTTTGAAAACGGAACAGGCCCTTAATGGCTACATGAAAATGTATATAATTTATTTTCAGCTGTGCCCAGCTCTTTCAAAATGACACGTTATCTAACGAATGTAATTACTCAACATTTTCGAGTAATAGATCCTCTTTTGAGCCCTCTTATAACTAAAGTTTTTATGTGTACTAAAGCGAGAGCATCCACAGCAAGTAACTCAGGATGAATGAGCCACGTCCTCAAATAAACCGAATTGAGTGAACACCAGCTGCTGCTTTACTGACTCATATTCCTTGTAATTGTAACTATGTTTCCCAGGTCAGGGTGTTATTTGTCGAGATAACGATACGACAAAAAGCCGTAAAGACATGCTACTGATGCTTTGTGTTAGCAGATTATATTCTTATTATCAGAGTAATGGTATATTAAGAGCAATATTCAGCGTCCGATTTTATTTTATTTTTGTTAACATTGTTGCTGCTCAATTATTTGCTATAGAAATCCAATGACTTTTTAGTATAGAGCATAAAAACACATAATTCATTAAATAAATTAAAACTTTAGTTCCCTTTAAACAGCGCTGCGGGGTATTATAAAATTCACTGCATATATTGGAATCGATGATTCCTGGGGTTGTCTACAGACATTACCAATACTTTTTTTTCTTAAATCGAATATTTTAAAACCTTAAAACCCATCCATGTTCGCTGCACCTGGCTGACCTATGTGTTCGCTTGACGGAAAATTTCGCGCGAAAAAAAACTAAAAACAATTGAATTTGTTGAAACGTTGCCAGACATAAAAATCTTTAAGGAGAATTTATTTCCTATTTTTAAGCGTAATTTAAGCCAAAGTTAAAAAGATGTAAACCTTTCCCTGAGAAAAACAGAAAATTGATATTCGTCCTTTTGTTAAAAAAATTGTCATAACTTACCGATTTTTTTGAAAAGATCACCAAAATGAGTTTTTCTAGAGTCGAGACGCACCCTCGACTCTTTCACATTCTTGCGCCCTCAAACGTTACCATAATAAGTTAATATTATTAGTGTTAAATTTAATTTACTTTTCAACACTATCAGGCTAATTTAAGAAACACTATAATCAAAGAACAAACTATATAAAACTGAGCAAAATATTAGTTAACAACGGATCGACGAACACCATTTTCTAGGAAGTCAAAAGAAACTACATTAGTATTTAAAACTAACTTCCAAAGAAATGTATGATTTTTATGCTGTTGTTGAAGGCTAAATGGACTGTAAAAACTTAAAATATCTTCTGCTACTCGAAGTTTTATTTCGGTAAAAAATCCTAATTCTAGTTTGAACAAAAGTAATGTGAATGCTTCTTTTTCGATCTCTCTTTGTCACTCCCTGCCTTAGTGTTTAAAATATAACGCGTGTTAGTATTGTTGCCTATGCGGTAGATTACTTTGAAACCCAACCTGAACAAAAACAAGGAGTCGAAAAAAAAATATACGTGTAAAAAATTTCAAAAATATGCAATATGCTTCCGTTTAATTTTTAGGACGTATGTATGTACTTTCTGATCGATCGTTAAAATACTATTTAAAAACCTTATTTTATAAATTGGCGGATGCGCCAGAAAAGTATTTCTTCTTTTGGGTTGCCTATCTTTTGTTAGGTAAGGGATACATTTAGGCAAGAGTCAATGCCATATAATGTCAATGGCAAGAGTTGTGTTGTTTAATAAATAAATAACTTTTTAGTTTTTCATTGCGGATAGTAAGAAATACCTTGGATTCTTTTAAGCATTGTGTTTTAATTAGATAGTGAACAGTTTTTTACATTAACGCGTCCTGTTTTGTTAGTGGTGCATAAGATTAACTTTAAACCTAATTTGGCAAAATCTTTCTACAGGAAGTGTATTTTACAGAGATTTGACTCTAAAAGTAACAAAAACGTTGTTTTTTTTTGGTTTTTATAGTACAAATAACTTCAAAAAAGCGTGTAATATTTGTGTTTAGCTTTTGGTAATTTTAATTATTAGCTGAGTGCTCTTTTTTTCAATAATGGCTGTACTGTGTTAGATCGTTAATCTAAAATTTTTCAAAAGAAGTGTATTTTAAAGAGATTTTACTACAAAGGTAACAGTAATTAATAAATAATAAAAATACATGTTGGCATAAAATTTAATTATTTATTCTTAGTATTAAATAAAACTCTGTATTATATTATTTTAAATTTGCAATATGTAGTAGGATTTCTTTCTTTACAGGTAACAATAATTTTATTTTTTCAAACTTGTTACATAGGAACATGACAGAGAGACTTGGCAACGCTACAACGAGTAGTGACGTCAAAAAATCCTTATTTTTCTGTGACTAACTCTCCGTTTTTTATATGGCCATGTATTTAATACCAGTGGTGCGCAGTTACAAAAAACAAATTTTTTGAGACACGATATCTACCTTTTTTTTATCGTGAAGCGCCATTTATGAATATATTAAATAATCATAAAAAACTTAATTAAACAAAACACGGTACAATAATCCTGCTATACCTAAAACAAAACTTCAGTTCTAAAAAGGTTCTGCCCACACTTTTCCACCCTTTTGGCTTACTTACGAATTACTCAATCCAATTTATTGAAATTTTACGCTTGTTTTATTTTATACCAAAACAGACATATCAAATTATTCTTTTTTTTTGCGAATTTCGGAGGAGTAAAAGTCACCTCTGCAAGTGCGTGGGTATTAAATAAAAGTGACACCCCTAAAGAGGTGAAATGGAGTTCTAAGTTTTCAATGAAGTAAAATTCTTATACGGTTATTACCTTAAAACTATGTGAGAGTATACCACCAATACCACGCAGACGAAGTCGCGGGCGGAAACTAGTTGTGCATATTGTTGATCAAAGTGACAGCGATGCTATATGTATAAAAAATAAAATAAAGTTAAACCATTTTTATTATCATAATAATGCTTTAATCTGCATATTTTTAGTTTCAAAATAAAACTTTTTTTCTCATTCTTCTTTATCCATCAATAGTTTATTTGACTAACATGCATATCACACACTTTTAACTTTATTATTTTAAGTTATAAATCCCATCCAAAATATTATTATTTAATAAAATTTTTAATTTTCCAATATTCTTATGGATTTTAATTCATTATCTAAAATACTATATTTAATTAAACCGTTTAAAATACTGAATTACTACTTATTGAATTGGTATTATTCCAAAACAAAAGCATTTTTTCCTCTTGTATTATAACTATGTATGTTTAAAATTAAAATATGCAGCAGTATAGTTTTGTTGCATTTTATATATTAAAACTAACACTTGATATTTTACAAAATTATTAATATTCATCGATTCCAGTTTTTTTAACTTATCTATAATTTTTGTCCATTTGCTACATTATAATATAATTCTCATTTCTCTATTTTGTAAATCTCGTAATTTATTTGTATCTTTTTGTGATTATGCCATGTATAAAATATAACTACAAAAAATAAAATGTGGAAGAATAATGGTATTACAAACTTGCTTTCTTGTATTCACGTTTGAATAATTTGAACCCCTTCCCAAAACACAAATTTTTCTTGAGATTTTGTTACAAATATAAATTGATATGATTATTAAATTTTAATTCTCTATCTATTACTCCAAAATACTTAAAATTTTCTACAATTTTTATATTTTATCATTAATTTCAAAAGAATAATTGTTTGCTATAAATAAATTACATAATTTTTTTAATCCTAAAACAAACTTTAGGGTTAGATTCTACTTAATTTCAATTTATTAACTTTTACCCAGTCATTTAAAGTTTGTAATTCCTTATTTATTTTATTAACTAATAATAAACAGTTATCAGCATCAGCATAAATAATAGTATCATCCATGCTAAATTATCTTTCTTTCTAATATATCGGTTATATTGATGTTTTCGGAGTCCATTGTAAAATAAAACATGATGGTACACTCAAAGACAAATGTTTGTAATTAGTTTAAATTTTAGACATTAGTCTAATTAGATTGTTGTCGCTTTAAACTGCCAAGTCAAACCATAAAACACGTGTGTGCAACATAAATGATAAATAAGCATAATATCTAATGAAATATACCCAATATGGTTCTATATGAAGGCATATTATTTTATATAAATATATGCTGTTAGATAACAACCAAAATGCTGCGTTACGTAAGTATATATTTTTGACATTAGATTTGGATATTTGTTTGTTAAACAAATTTCTCTTGACTAAAAAATATTAACTCAGCGACTAACATTATATTCCAGTTCATGTACAACGCTTAATTTCGCATCATCAAATATTCCCGAGTGCTAACTTTTAGTGTTTATTATTCATTGTGTTTACACTGAATGTCAGTAAACTGTTGCATAATTAATACCATATTAAACACATTTTACATGACAGAAATCACTTTGTTCCGTACAGGATGTCCTACCACAATCAACCAAATTTTTATTTTTGAGGAGAAAAAATTGTTTGTCAAAAATGTATGTATACTACACACTTAAACATCCGATTGATTTCCTCAAGAGCTGTCCGATTCTCTGACCTACGAATTTCAACTTTGTTTTTGTATTTTTTTTGTTCAATCTGGCCCAAGTAGGCCTAAAATATCTGTTAAAATTATTACTTGGCTCTAAAAGAAATATAACGATTTTTTGTTTATTTATAAAGCGGCATTCTGAACAGAAAAAATATAACTACATCAATTTAGGTAAAAAAAGTGTATTTATGTCATAAGTTATTCCTGGAGCATCTCTTATAATAGTCCAGCAGTAGGCGGCCAACATCTCAGAATTCCATTTACCTTGGAACCTTTTCTTCATATTTCAAATTTCTTGGTGACATCTCTCCCCGTGTTCGTCACTTACTGTATCACAGTTGTCTGGAAAGTAATCTAGATGGGAATCTAAGAAATGTACTGTAAGTGACATGGCAGCCTAACTTCTGGTAGCGCGAAAGAAGATGTCCAATAAGATCTCTGTAGTTTTCTGCCCTTTTGTTAGCTAGGAAATCTGCCAGTCATAATTTCTATATTGTAGAGTTGACAGTAGTAAATGTAAATTACTGTGTATTTCTTTAATATAGACTGCATGCCTCATTAGAATTGATGGTATTTTGTTACAATTATGAAGTAACACAGCTTTAAGACTGAGTTTTGATGTGTCTATAAAAAGTTTCCAGGTTTGTGGATAATGACTTATTTTCCAGGCACCCATTAAAACATCAATGTCCATATATGCTATAATCCACCCAGGATATCTATAACTGGCAAAAGAATGCAATGGAAGGCCTAAACAACGCTACCAATTGTTTGTAAACCAGTCCTGAAAAACTATCTAATATTTTGTTAATAAGATTTAAACTTTTCTTATCACATCTGGTTTACAAACAAATTTGCAACGTTGTTTAAGCCGTCCCTTGAATTCTTTAAATTATTTTGCATATGTTGGGCAGACAATACCAAGTTATTTTCCATTTTAAAAAGAGGTGTTAGGTCTTTCTGATGACTTCGGTACATAGATAATTTTACTTTTTCCTGAAGTAGCTTCCACTGTTGCAACGGAGATGCCAAAAGCTCCGCTTTTTCCTCCCTTACTATCTATGTTTCTTGCCAGTGGCGGGTACCGCTGGCTGGAGAAAATTTAAGGGGCGATTACCGGCTTATCAATGCGAAGCGCCATTTATGAGTATTTTTCTTCAATCTGAATTTTTTTTTTAACACCTCTAATTTTTTTTTAAAACCTCTAATTCATATCAGGATTTACAGGTTTCAATATATGCGGTGAATTTCATAACTCCCTGTAAATAGATGGATATTGTATATAACAATGATGAAACTACATAGGATAGTGCCTTTTCTTAATTAAAAATATCTTTTTTACGTATAAGCACTTCTGTTTTTCTCAGATTCTCAGAATTGCATGATGAATCATCAAAAATTGTGAGAATTCTTTTTAAGGTGGGTGCGTCATCAAATCTCTTTCGCCCAAAACAAAATCCGCCTAGGGGGTGACTCAGCTAATCAAGCTCTGCCAAGGTCCCGCCATTCCATCTTCCTCTTGTTTTTTTTTTGTTAAGGCAATATGATTACAGTGCAAGCGAGACCCCTTACGCCCGCTCCCATGTGGCAAAAATGCAAACTAAAAAAAAACTACCCCTTCTTGGATGATCTGAATGAGACCCCGATGACGTCAGAACAACCAAAAACTCTTCCAAGGTCATTGCCGAAGACATGACGTTTCAACCCCCTCTTTCAAGGTCATTGCTGAAGACATAAAGAACTCGATGGCGGTCGTGGAGAACTGGATGGCATGTCCCAATACCGCCTCAGCTACACTACTTCTTCATGCTCTACATTTATTTCATAAAATTAACATAATATAGTGAGTTACCAATAACTCATATTTAATAAGGAGTGGGGAGCAATACACTAATATTTAATACATATTAATTAAAAATAAAATCAGGATTAGCTGTTAATTTAATCAATTTTGAATAAGAGAATTTAAACAATAACCAATATGAAATCAATCTGGTGTGGACCTAGATTTAACCGGAATTGTGTTTTGGTTATGATTTGCGATTTTTCATTATTTTTAGGAATGCGTTAGATTGTTGTATTCAGAATTAAAGTCTGTAATCGACGTTAGCAAGGACGACGTTAGCGTGGTACGGGAGCTTTTATGTATATCCTTATAGGATTTAGTGCATTATGCTCGTATGCTTATGGAATTCTCACATTATTTTGAAATATAAATGGATTTAATTGACATTTTGACTGCGAAAATGATGGAATGAAACTTTTTACATATGATTTTCTTCATAAACAAGAAATAGGGATAGGGCAACTCGATAAGAGATGACAGATTATTAAAATCAATATTAAACGTTGTGGTACTAAGAAAAACTGGAAATTTTAGATTTTTCCCATATCTGGGCCTCTTGTCCATTTATCTTTTCCAAGGGTTTCTTTGTCTTCGTATTTTGTCAGAATACGTTTAAAAAATACAGTAAATTACAATTTTGACGAAATATACTAGTAGAATGACTTTTTCTTGAAGAAATAATAATTATTAGATCTATTTTGGTACACCCTGGATACGCCCTGAATGGGAATAAACTACCACACTTTATTGCTACATATTTGATGAGCGGTAAAACAGTATATGGTTGATTTAAATTTATTAATCCTAATATTAGCCTTTTCCGTAATATATTCAAAATTGTATATACATTTTGGAAGTAGCCCGCAAAGGAAAGACTAATGAAATAATTTCTCCCTTTTGGAAAGCGTTTACCCAACTGTAACTTTAAATATTTCATTAAATTCAATGTGAAAAGTTTCGGAATTATGTGTTTTAATTAAAATTATTAAAATAACTGTCTAAATCGGGCTGCTTTGTGTGTTATGGGATTTATTAATATTAGCTTTTAGAATCTTTTGCCAAGGAAATAATAAAAAGCAAATTATGTCTTTAAAAAATTCTGGGTATGAATTTAATTTTAGTTTCAAATTATTTTTGTTTTCAAATTAAATTAAGAGGCATTCTAATATACCGACATAATTTGGGCGACAGTGGAATTTAATAACACCTAAATTAAATTGTCCAAAAGCACCAAAACAAATAAAGCGTTTTGGCAGATCCTTGTTATACGGTATGTCCGCGGATCGGGTGTAGAAGAGGACAAATGGAACAAATTTTGCAAGATATGTAAAAATGTCACTGCTAATAAAAATAAACCATGCTTTCACCGTATGTGACATCCTGACATCTTGCTTTTCAATATTTAGGAGTATATGATTACTCTTTTCTCTTGATTTGAAATATCTTCCACAATAAATCATTATGTGATACACCACTAATTTTCTCCATTCAGAGTATGTAAAATATAGATACTGTGCTTATAAAGGTACAACATCCATAGGGGTATTATATATTTTTTACACAAAATAGTGTATATATGTTCAATATGTTTCATAATATAAAAAAAGAATTGATTGACATTTTTACCTTCTTATGTAAAATTACCTTATGTGACATCCATCGTATTTCTTAAGATTTAGAAATCTATGGTTTACCTTTTGTCTAAATTTGAAATATCTTGCACAATAAATCATTATGATACAAGACTGTTTTTAACATTCAGAGTATACCAAATGTAGATACTGCTTGTATATTTACAACATCTCGTGGGGTATTATATATATTTTCAAAAGAAATGAGGTATATAACTAAGCCGATATGTTTCAAAATATTAAAAACTTAATGATAATACATATAGTAGCAACTCTTAACATGTTTACCTTTTTATGGAAAATTACCTTGCTTTCACCATATGTGACATTCATCGTACTTCTCAAGATTCAGAAGTCTATGATCAACCTTTTGTCTTTATTTCAGATGTCTTCCACAATAATCATTATATGATACACCACTGCTTTTAACATTCAAAGTATGTCAAATATACATACATACGCTTGTAGAGGGACAGCATCCCTAGGGATATTTTATATTTCTACAAGAAATATCGACATGTTTTGTAATAATAATACATGGGTAAAACTGCCTCGTATATTTACCGTTTTATATAAAATTACCTTGCTTTGATCTTATGTATGCGACATCCCTCGAGCTACTTAAGATTTAAAATAGTATTTGATGAACCTTTTGTCTTGATTTACAATATCTTGCACAATAAATCGTTATATGATACACCACTGATATTTAACATTTATAGTGTGTCAAATACATATATGTACATACGCTTGTGAAGGTATAATATCCCTAGGGGTAATATTCGTTTTAAAAGAAGTAAGGTATATACGTAAGTCGACATGTTTCATAATATTACAGACTTAACGACAAAACATTGGTAGATATATTTGACTTTTTTATCTTTTCTTATCCAAAATCATCTTGCTTTATTTGTGGAAGCTTTTTCGTTAGAATTAGGATAATGTAGAAATTTCTGAATAGAAATAAATGTTGATAGAATACGACCTACCAGATTTCTGCACTTGTTACATTTAATGTGTATATAAAAAAATAATTTTAAGAAGAAATTGAAAAGTTTACTTTTCTTTTACAAGTAAGTGGTGGTTCATTGGTTCATGGTTCATCGCTTGTTTATAATTATTGCTTGTATCTTTAGTTAGGTGACAGGTGCTCTAACCAGGTGTTTTCATAGAAAACCTATACGACTTGAATTAACTCATATATGTACCAGGATTATGGAAAATTACTTAAGTTTCGTCTTATTTTTTTTAATGATAGGAAAACAGTCGAATAGCTCTTAGCGGGTAGAATTTAAAAGACAAAAAAATGTGGCCAAACCCTCTGAAAAAACTTAAGGTTGACTCAAAACTCATAGACATCGTTGCATAAGCAAGACACATAGTAAGTATTTATATGGGCGACTCTATTTATTATCGAAGTCCTCTCTTATTGGTATAAACCTAATGTTTACCGTTTACATGTGAATGGCGGGTCTTGTATTTATCACTAATGTTATCCGATAATAGCCAGTTTAATTATGGTTTGCAAATCGCTACCGCATTTAATAGACTTCGCCTGAATAAAACTTTGGTAGCTGCGGTGCACCACAACTATTAATTGGTAAAGCTCTTGATGTTACCATCTCAAACTTTTGAAAACTTAAGAATTGAAAAAGGAATACCAAAATGATAAAATTAAAAAATATATAATAAATATACTTAAACATGATAGACAGAAATCGGATACTCTCATGTCCATCATTCTAGAAGGAAAGAGTTAAATATGCATACCGAAGAAGTGGTCACTACAGCCTCTAAAGGGAAAAAATGATGTGTAAATTTATTTTTAAAAAAAGACCATAAATCAAAAACCGCTGCGGGTTAGTGTGTAATAGTCAACATATAAAGCCTCAATAGATATAGGTAAACACGATTTGGCCGATCTTCAAAATTTAACCCCTAAGGGGGTGAAAGAGTGGTATGTATATTATTGAAAAAATAACATGTACAGGATATCTGAAAAGTCTTAGTACAGGCAAATATCTTTGTCATTAGTAAAGACAGAGATACCAAATTTTAGGTGCATCTTACTGACTAATAAATCTACTTTTTTATGTAATTTAAGTTTTTCATTTCCATTGAGGGGTGGCGCTAGGAAAGTAAAATTTTTTAAATACAACCCTATGCCGTGTGGTACCTCATTTTAAAGGGCTCTGTCTTTTCTAATAGCTAGAGCTCAAAAACAAGCCGCCAGGCTGTAGGCGCCGAAAATGTAGATATGCAATTGCATGTAAGTAAGTGATAATAATATGCATTATACTAAGAAAAATGCTTACTCAGTAACTAGGATTATACATCTGAATGTGCACGGCTAAACACTTGCAGCATAGCGCTATTCCACAGTCGTTTCTTTGAGGCATGTTCGCCGCGGTGAAAAAATGTGTTTATATACGGAAAACGACCGTTTGACAACTAACGATATATATTTTGCATACTTAAAATCTGCCTTAGCACACTATTAAAGTTTTCTCTAATAAGGACATGTTTTTTGTCACTTACAGTTGGTACCACTTCTTGGTAGTTATTAAAAATAGTTTTAGATCAATTTCCATTTGAGGATCTTGAAATTTTAACTGACTTTCTTTGATCGAGGCAGTTTCTTTCGCGTTAAATTTTAAGACAAGTGACCATACTTCTTGAAAATGCTGGTGATAATAAATTGAAGCTTTCAACTATGTTCCCCATTTTGTAAGAACAGGCTGTGGAGGTTCTGGAATATTCAGATATTTGTCATGGAATTAGTGAATCCGTTTCGGGGATTTTAGAAATATGGCCCTATAAGTGTGGTACACACCTGGGTAAGAGGAGCGAATGGTTTCTGCTACAAGACGTTATGCATGTAAGATACACGTAACGTGTAGTACATGAGGGCAAACTTATTTCAGTAAATGGCCCTCACGAAGCATAGATGATCCCCCATCAGTAACAAACATTAGCATTTGGTTTGCTGAAATTTGAAATTTTTGTACGGTGGTTAATACTAAATCTTTTATGGTTACGCCAGTACAGTTATGAAGTCTTTGACTGACTAGTAAATAGGGAACTGAAGGTTTAAGTGGATCTAATGTTCGAACCACAGCATTGACTACTGAGTTTGTCTTTAAATCTGTTAATCCATCTGTAGTTAGCCACACTTTTTTGTCCTTTACTTCACGCCGAATTTTATTCTCTATTCTTTCGCGCACACTTTGTAAATAATTGCGTAACGTTTGGCCAGACGGCAATGTCCAATCGGGGTTATATTTTTCCCAAAACGTACGAAACAATCGTTTCGCAAGAGTATAAAATGGTATATTACAAGCATACATCACAAATATTAAATCTGCTACGTGCTTAATATGGGGTTTGTACTTTGTACTTTTTGCACTATTAACATGCCGTTCGCAGTGAGATCTTTTTCAACATAATAACTCTTTATGACACACTAAACACCATAGATGAGTCCTATCATATTTGCGTTCGGAAATGAAAAAATTAACCTTTCGAACATTATGCCCTAATAAACTGTTTAAACGCACTTTTACTTTACTCATACTCGCGCCCCAACGTCGTCCCCACAATAAATATCGCGGCGTACTGTATCGTCCATGGTTGCGTACGAAATTTTTGGAGCTCTACTAATAGCTAAAATATTTGCCAATACCAAAATTTTTTTGATACCCTGTATAAACTGTCTCACAATTCACTGGAATATGATTTTTTTTAATTTACTTTAGCAAATACTTCTTTTCTTGAGTATTTGAGCATTTTCATTTTAGGTATTCTACAAAATAACACTAATAAAATAACTTCTTCCCCTGTGGGAAGTCGAGCTTCTAACAGAGCCCAACTTTAAATATTTTATTAAATTTATCACGATAAGTTCGGAAGCATTTATTTTAATAAAATTTAATAAAATGGCTGGAGACGAAGCTGCGTGGGCTTTAAAATTTGTTAATATCGCATGTTAAGCTTCCCAAATCGAAGGAAATTATTAATTTACATAAAACAAATTAAATCATCACCAAGAAATAACTAAACAACCAGTAGCAAACGTATCCTCTCATAATACCCTTTTAACTCGGGAAGCTTTTCTAATTCCTCCGTGATACCCTATAAGGCCTCAACTCTGAAAGTGTTGTTTTCTAGGTTAAGAATATGGAGTTTCTAGCGAGTATTAATTTCGTGTTATTTGTTTACCTGCAGTTTAGAAAATTGGTTTAAAACAGTACTTTAAGTGACGACTGTAAATTTGCTGGGCTTATAAAGATCAAGAATGAACCCCAGGACTCACTAGAACGGTTTAAAGCTTAATATTGGTTTAAATTTAAACCCCCAATTAATCAGTTGGATATAGAGAATTTTGACATTATTATTGAATCGTCATTAAAACATTAGTTATTCTAATATTGCTGCGATAAATTTATTTTGGTAAGCAATTCTAAGATTAAAGTCATTTGGAAATCGAACCTATAAATATCCAATATTAATAAGAAGAAAAGTAATTGGAATAAGAAGAAAAGCTGTTTGGAATCTACAAAATATCGGAAACAAAATTAAGTCATAAATCTACAATAATATTTTACTGGTATTTAATTTTACTACATTCTCTCCACATAGACGATACTCCAAATAGATTTTAGATTTCATATATTAAACATTGCTTATTATTAAATTCTCAAGCAGTCTCCAAACGAAAGACTAATAAAATAATTTCTCTCTTTGGAAAAGCGCTTAACGAACTTCCATAAAACTCAGCAAAAAGTTTTTGAGTTATATATTTTAAACAAAGTTAATAAAATAACTGATTAGGACGATATTTTGTAAATTGGGAATTCTATTAATAAGAGCTTTTAGCAGTTGTGATTTCAACTACACAACGCTTTATTTACCAATGTGTTATGTTAAATATTCCTTTATATATATAAAAAAATTAACAGAAATTTCGGTTTGAATTTTAATCTAGAAAGAACTAGTGTAGCAATAATTTACATTTCCTGGAAATATTTTTATTTCTTTACTATCTAGTTAAAATGAGGTAAAAAGTTTCGTCCCTCCACTTACTGTTGAAAATTCTCATTTTTGTAAGTCAAAGCTTCTATAAGAAATTTATTTCTCTGTTAGTGTACTTACAAATTTTTTAACACACGCAATGATATCTATATATATATATATATATATATATATATATATATATATATATATATATATATATATATATATATATATATATATATATATATATATATATATATATATTACATCCTTATAAACCCATTCTTGTACAGGAACTACTAGAAGATGACTATGATATAGACGGCTTGAATTTTGCGAAGAAATGATTGATACTAATCATGCCTTTTCCAGTAATATTTTATTTACTGATGAAGCTACATTTTGCCTGAACGGGCAAGTTAATAGACAAAATTATCGATTCTGGTCTCATGATAATCCGCGATGGTTACTTGAGACGGCCACTCAATAAGGTTAATGTCTGGGCAGGCATAATAAATAATAGAATTTTGGGACCATATTTTTTTGAAGAGAACCTTACCGCTGAACGTTATTTGGATTTGTTAACATTTGATTTAATTCCGGCATTAGCAGTTCTTTTTCCTAACCAGATGGATCCAGATATTCCAAATGAGACGTTATGGTTTCAACAAGACTTTGGCGTGGAGGTCCGAAGGTACCTAGATGAAACCTTTACAAACCGTTGGATTGGTCGTAGGGGTACTATTGAGTGGCCACCTAGGTCGCCGGATTTAACACCGCTGGATTATTTTCTTTGGGGATATTTAAAGGAAAGAGTGTACCGAAACAGACCTACCAACATTGAAGATCTCAAAGAAAGAATAAGGACAGAAGCAAATAGAATACCTCCTGATTTTATAAGGAATGCAGTAAATGGATTTTAACATCGCCTAGGGGCGTGTCAGGTAGAAGGCAGTGGACATTTCCAGCATTTGTTGCGCTTTTAGAATTTTCATTTTAGTAAAAAATAAAAATTTATTATGGATAATCTTTTTGTTTTACTTTTCAAATTAAATGTCAATATCTTGGAAACAGCTGAAAATGGGGATAACAAGTCCTACGTAAAAAATATTTAGAATTTTTCGTAGAATTTGAAAACCTAATAAAAAATTCGTCATTTCATTTAAAAAAATTGTCAAAGACGTGACAACTATTCTATGAGACACCCTGTGTAATATTTTTTTATGCCAAAAAATGCACAATTAAAAATAAAAATTTACGGGTCCGAGCATTTTTCCTAGATCTTTTTCCTTTAATTGATATTAATTTTATGCGGTACTTTTGGGAGACCCAGTATATGACCTTCTTACACCATCATACCTCTTATACAAGCCCCTAATACACACACACACCCCATCAATGCCTTTCTGACACCTTGGCCCCACTCAATATACGTCACTTCAATAACTATTTCTACTTCTCCGTGTATGTATTCACTTCAACACCGGAGTGCATTGAAGATAAATTATATTTTTACCTACTATTCTTTCACATATTGACATAATTTAAATTTGGAATTAAACTATTAGTATTTACCCAACCCAATCAAAACTAATTGTAAGAAATAGACTACAAAATAATTCCTTATATTTAAAAGTTTGGTACATAATAGGCGAAACATATGAAATGTCTTTAACACTTTGTAAAGAATATTTTTGTATCGAAATAACAAGCTTCAGAGATTCGCTATATGCGCCACCCCAACCAAAACTACCATAACATAATAATGACTGAGATTTTTTCGGCCCGGTTCTGATCGCCGAGTTGCGTCATCGAGTTCAACAACCACTTTTGCGAGACGTTCCGAGTGCGCATGCCTCGAGAGGACCGTCGTTTAAAAATCTGACTGGCGCCCAATGCGTACAAACGCACTTTTTCGCCCATACATTGGACGGATTCAGTGGTGTCGCGAATACGTTGTGATGGTCTAAATATATGTTGTCTATGAGCACTACCCACCACACTTGCCAGAAAGGGCCTGTAGCCGAAATAAAATTTATGTAAACAAGTAAACATTTTGAAAAAGACATCATACATTCAGTTTATAAAAAATGTATTAAATTATGTCTTTTTATGTGTTACTCCGTAAATGAATTGTGTTTTTCAGAAAATAACTAAACAACACTGCGGCAGTTTCTGGCTGGTCATTTTCACTTTTTAGGGGGTGACTTTTACTTTTTGGGAGGATGATTTTCGCAGAAAGCTGGTGAACATCGCCTTAAGTTTTATACATAAGGGTAAATAATCATACAAATTTTATATATTTATAATAACAACGATTAAATTTTTAATTAATTCACAAGAGGAAGACTAATAAAATAATTTGCCCCTTGCGGGTAGCGATTAACAATCTGTAACTTTAAATATTTCGTAAACCCGACAAAGTTTTTGAGTTATATATTTTAATTAAAATTTATAAAATACCTTTGAACAGAAATATTGTTTGGCTGCGAACTTTATTAGTATTATATGTTATGAGTTTTGAATTTGAAGAAAATATTTACCTTGGACATGTTGAATTGTGTTCGTTAACATAAAGTTAAATTTGACCTTTTGGAGGAAATCTATTGGATAAACCCAGGAAGATTGGAGCAGTAGGTGTGACAACGTAGTTGGCGTGTGCGGTCTCTCGGGTAACCGGGTTAACGGGTCTCCGGTGGCCGAGTTGGTACGGCTCCAGCTTTGCATCCGAGAGGCGCGGGTTCGAATCCCGCTTCGACCATGGATATTTTATGATTGTTAACGGAAGGTGGTAGAGGAATTCTTCCTCGACCGAGGTGGCACCACCCCACATATCCTTTTAAAGGGCTGGTGTAATCCCTACGGATGTTTCCAGCTCTGGATGTGTGAGTCGATTCCCCAGTACACCCACGGTACATAGTACTTATAGTACTTAGACTTCGGTCTTCGTGGGCTGTCAGAAGATAAAAAAAGCACTGTACTTTGACTTTCTCACCACCATAGTTACGGTAAACTGCCGTTTATTTTGCACCTTCTAAGTATGCGTTTTTACGACCTTCGAAAATTTTGCGTCGTGTAGCTTCACAGAAAATCGACTGTGACAGACGGGCGGACGGACGGACGGACACCGAAGTGATTCCATAACGGCTCCTTCTAGAGTGTTTTGGCTAGTTTCACCAAATATGAAAAAAGTTGTCGATTTTGAAAGGTCCAAACAGATTTTTTATAATACAAAAAGGGTATTTTTGTATATTTCCTTCAATATAAATAAAAACTGTTCAGTTCTATCCATTTGTTTATTTTGGCTTTGTATAAAAGTAGCGTGCAGCGCGTGTTCCACTTTTTTTATTTGGGTTGACTATTCGCATTATTCTGTTACAAAATGACAATATAATGTAGTTAACTGTCAAAACAAAAATAAGCGGTCGATTTAGATTATGTACCACTTTAATGTTTTAAGGGATACTATAGGTTCTTTGGTTGATATATCGACCACCCTTCACAGCCAAATTGTCAAATCTGACAGCTTAATTTTTCTAATAAAAATTGCTACTTTTGTACTCAGGAGTAAGAATATGCCTTTGAACTTCGAATAATTCTAAAAAAAGTACTGCGCCTTAAAGGGTCAAATTTTAGGTGGGAACGAATATCGATAGTTTAAATACGACTATGGATAGTTTCGATGGAATAAAACTATCGATACATCGATAGTCGCTATCGATAGTTCTCCACCTCTAAAAAATAGTGTGTACACCACGTTTCGAAAGTGCTTTGAAATCACTCGCACCATCGCAGCTCTCGACTGCGTCTTGAACGGCGAACTTGGTGCTCTACTTTCGAAACTGGGTATACAAATAACTATTTTTACTTTTCAGGTAAACAAGCCAAGCCATAGTAAAATAAAATGATTCTAACTTAAACAATATTTGGTTACAATATTTTCTTTGAAATTTCTAAGTTAATTTATACAAAGTTACGCATAATCAAAAATTTTAATATTCCACAAAAGGAATAATATTGAAATAATTTCTCGCTTTGGGGGAAAGTTAAATCAACTGTCACTTTAAATATTTCATTATTCAACACACAAAGTTTAAGCGCTATGTGAATTAAATTTAATAATAAATAACTGTTGTGGGATTGCTTTGTGTAATATTTGTTTTGTTAATAATGTTTGAAGAAACATTTTCACAAATATAGATATTGTGATGCGTGGTAAACACACGACTTTCTGAATACTCAGTCAAACTGGTAATTAGCAGCAAAAGCGGGAGCGCTGAATAACTTATAACATTACATTTGAATAGATAAAGAACAACCAATGGCCCATTTTTATCTATTTACCAAACGAGTTGTCAGAAAGGCGCAGCTCGTCTGCAATCAGTCAAAAGATATAATATTTTAAATTGGCGGTCAACAAACTGCGCGATTAAAAGTCAAGCACAGCCACGAATTTCAAACAGTGACTTGTTTCTAAATTTCTTCTGCAATAAATGCTTAGGACCAAACAGATGCCCACGCATGACGTGATGGGAAATTCCTTAATTTGGCTTTGATAGTTGATATTCCTAATTTTATATACCTGTGTATTCTGTGTTTTACTGTCAGCGCTATTCAATGCATTATATTTTGACTGGTTACAACAAATATTATTTTAAATTGCGGCGAGTCTCCACGAGTTTGCTCATATCTGCGATTATTTCGTTTTTTCGTGGAAGAAAATAGGCAGTTTTTTTAATCTAAGACATCCCACGTATAATTCAACCCTAAGTACTGGCCTACCGTGGGCGTCTGAAGAGAAGAAAAATGTAGTCTATTGACACGGGATTTGAAGGATTGGGGGTTGGGACGGGAAGGGAAAACATCTGCAGGCAATTTGTTCCATAATCTGGAGACCCTAGGTATGAATGAGCGAGAGAAATGTTCTGTTCTAGGCTTTTGTAGCTGGACAGTAAAGGGAAACCTACGTAACGCGCCTCTTGTTCTGTTAGGAACAGTCAAGGGGGGAATGATACCGACTGGTTCTTCAGAGCAAAATCCGTGGAAGCGAGAGAAGGGAGCCTTCTCGTGAGGGCTGCATAACTGTGAATGGGATTGGTAGTTGAAGAGAGCAGGTCGTTAATGTGAAGAAGAAATAAGATTGGTGCCAGGACTGAACCTTGTGGTACTGATATTCTTCTCTGAAATAATAAGACGATTAGTATGAACCGAACAGTCGCCATCTTTATTAGAGTGTGTCGCTTTAATAAGCTCGACTTTAGTTTCTGAAAGGATGTCTCTGTCAAAAAATGCCAAAGCAATGAGCTCATTTGAGAGGTACCATAACATTGTAATATGGCTTACCTACGTATAACGTGTACGTGTCTTTATATAGATATAATCCTTAACCCCTTAAATAGAAATATGTAGGTATTAAACTGGTTTTAACAAAAAAAGCTTGTTTTCTTTTATTAAAACCACTAAATAAAGTATTTTTAATTTTTTCATCAATTCTAAGAAATCCTCCAAAGGTAACCTTACAACGGCACAAAAGAACATTTTAGAATTTATGGTTGCAAGTTTTTTTAAAAATATAAATTTTATCAAAGATTTGATATATTGATATATGGTCGTAGTTCGCGTGGGTGAATCCTACTAAAAGTAGTATCAGAGTTTGATCACTGAAACATATACAATATATTATGTTGAATTTATTGTCTTAAAAGTTTGTCGCTTGAATAGAAAAGAAAACAAACATACTTAGGTATCTACTCACAATTTTTGCCAAACAAAATTAGTGCAGGTATGAACTTTTCGCGCGCTACGAGATTTTAAGACACTTCATTTAACATAATATATTATATATGTTTCAGTGATAACTTTCATACTACTTTTATTAGGATCCATCCACTCGAACCACGTCCACTTATAAATAACATTTAGCATTGCCACAATGAAAAAACAATACCAATTTTTTTCGATTTGGTACATCTAAATAATAAGGTATTTTTTGACAAGATTTTATTATATAATTTATATTCATTATTTCCATCTAATATTCTATATTAAATAATACATATTAATAACGAAATAAAATCAGCCCACGGGCGGTGCTGTTTGTGACGTTGCCATTCGTGCTTCATGGCTCAAGATTTGAAGACAGCTGTGGTGCAAGACATGATATTCTATTCTTAAAAAAGTATATTTTGGAGAAAAGTTATTTTTGAAAAATTGTGTTTTCGACAAAAATATAACCTCAAAAATGTATTTTATAAAACTGTTCTGAGATCCGCCTCAATCCAATAAAATTGGAGCTAAAAAGAGAAGCAAAAATATATAACTTCTTCTTTCCTCTCTGTTTCTAAAAATATTAATATCAAAGAACTAACAAGAAGGCTTCATACATACACCACTGCAAATATATTTAAATATAAGGTTAAGGAATGTATAAATAATAAAGCACAGTCACTCCAGTATGATACTTGACTACACGGTTCTGGAATTTTATATTTTTTATTACGATGAACATGAGACATGCCCTAATGGAAAAAATGGAAACATGGCTCGTGGGAAGCGTTCTCTATGTTCCATCAAGGATAAAATTTTCTTAAAACTTTCACGTTTCCTCTTTACGGTGTTTCCTTGCGCTGCGTATAATGTTTTACAACCTACTTTTTGTTAAAATTTTATTACTTTATTGTTTGTACAGGGTGGCGATTAAGTTCAAATAAATAAAACGATCCCAAATTTGTGAGGATTGATTTGCAGTATTTAATTCGAATGTAATGAATTTGAACGTGATAACATATCTGGCAATCAAAAACATCATAACAATAAATGGTCGTATTACATCCACCATTACAGAACAAAGTCAATACATTCATTGTTAGGTGCGTAAATGTTTTGAATAAAATTTAACCGAAATTGAATTTAAAGCTATTAAAAAAAGTCTGACTAAATATTGCTATACTGGAACATTATTTTTCGTTTTTCGTAAAATTAACTTTTTAGATACTTATTCAATGAAATTGAAATTAAAAACTGTTTCTCCCCAATCATTCTTGCTGAATTTAGATGTTCTACTTGACTATGTTGCTACGGAAAAGTTTCTTTTTATGTAGGCATCGTTACCAAAAAGTTATAGATAGGTTCGTGATCAGGGATTTTCGCTGACATACTTGAGGTTCGCCATTTTTTAAACCATCAGTATATCGAATAAAACGGTAGATATGAAACATTACATTGGCCTGCAAATAGCCCAGACGTCACACGTTTAGATACATTTCTTTGAGGTCATTTGAAAAATGTCGTATACAGCAATTATAATGAAAATATTGAAGAAATTCAAAGAAAGGTTCGAAATGAAGTAAAATATCCGAACGAAAGTGATGCTGAAAGGATTATAAACACATTTCAGAGGCAGAGAAGAATGTATGAAAAGTGCGAAGAACTAAATGGCAGATATGTTGAAAATTTCTTTTGGCATTTATGCGCCAATGTCACCATTTATATGTTTATGTTATAATTCATTTGTTATTGTTTATAATCACTGGTTGATGCTTTCAAAGGTTAATATCTAATAAAAATCCAAATTTTTGTTTAATAGAATAATTCGTTTTGCATAAAAATAAAATTGTAAATTCACAGTGACTAAAGTATTATTGTATATTGACTTTAACTTTGACTTACCTACGAAGAAAATTTAAAAAGGTGGCTGGTATTTCGTTCGCAACCTGGATAGTTTCCTTTAAAGTATATTTATGCGAAATAATTTTTAATTATATTTCAAAAATGACTGAAAAACCGCATAGTGTTTTATTTTATTGTGTTATACAAGATATCTGTAGAACTAGAACTAGAACTAGATCTATATATATATATATATATATATATATATATATATATATATATATATATATATATATATGTATATATATTTATATATATACAGTGACCGGCAAAAAGTTCGCAACATATGGGAAAAATTTTTATTAGGTGAGTATTGGAAAGACTTTTCCGGGGGATCGGTTCTGCATGTCCGATAACCTAAAAATCGATTTTGACATACGTCACGTGACCACTGGTATAGCGTCAAATTAAAAAAAAAATTGTTAATTTACAAAAAGTGAGGTTAGTTGACGAGATATCAAAAAAAGTTATTTGAAAAAATTGCTTAGAATTAAATTCTAGGTCCTTGTGCAAAATTTTAAGATTTTATTTAAAAAAATTGGAAAACTCAATTTTTTTTAAATATTTTTTTATCGATTTACAAATTTCCAGTTTTTTTCGTTTAGATAGCTTGGCTAATGTAAAGCCCATGTATCTGGATGAAAATAAACGAATGTAGTAGTTTTTTCTACAATTGACAGGACAAAATTAAAAAAAACAGGGTTTCGCCGGACGCTAGCTGTTGCAATGATTTGTATCTAGCAGCAGTGTCAAAATTTTAGAGACATTTCAATGAGATTACATTGAGAAAACCTTAATCGTCTTAAATATATCTGAAGTTCGACTTTTTGGGGGGAGTAAAATAGATAATAGACAAAAAATTACCTGTTTATTTAATCGAAATTTCATAAACGAAAACCAATGTAAGAAAAACTTAAAAGTAGTCAAATTCTGTACTAACAACACAAAAAATCATTGTTTTTCCTTGGGTGCACAAAATTTAAAACTCAGTATGACCACCATTTCTCTCCATACATACTGTTGTTCTCGAGCGCAACTCTCGATTAACATTTCGGAGCATTTTACGATTTATTTGCAATACACAATTTATAATGACATTCTCTAAATTTTGTATATTCCTAAAGGGTCGATGTTTGTACACAGGGTTCTTTAGGTATCCCCACATAAAAAAATCTAACGGAGTCAGATCTACAATTCTACAATTGACAGGACAAAATCGAAAAAATAGGTGTTTGCCGGACGCTCGCTGTTGCAATGGTTTGAATCTAATGAAATGACTGTATCAAGATTTTATTAAGATTTTTCGCACATAAATTTAACAACCAGGTCTATTTAGTTGTACTTAAAACTACCAAAGCAGACTCTGAAATTAAAACAACCAAATAATCTAGTAGGTTAAAAACAACAGAAAAATGTCAAACAAATTATAATTTGTTTGATTTCAACCTATGTCATTGGTTTATGTCTCGCATCTTACTAAGTTTGATATTTTACATAAGTTTATTAATATTTTATTCCTTAAAATGGCACCCACACTACTTCTTCAGGAAAAGATAGAAATAATTTTAATTTCTGGAGATAATTACAAAAGCCATAGAGAAACAGCAGCAATTTTTAATGAGAGGCACCCCGATAAATCCCTCCATTATTCCACAGTATCTCGTCTAGTCAATAAATTTAAAGAAACGGGATCGGTAGAAAATCAGTATAAAGTTTCCCACGAAAAACCGGTAACAGGTGACGAAGGTTCTCTGGATGTGTGTTTGTCGATCACCAATTAGCAGTTAGTCAAATATCGGAGATCACTAACATTCAGGAAAGATCTGTGCGGAGAATATTAAAAAGAAACAAATTTCATCCGTACAAACCTAAATTTGTACAAGTATTAAAAGATAGGGATTATGACGCCCGCTTCGATTTTTGTGCCTGGTTCCAGGGTATGATTGAGGAAGATTTTAATTTCCCAAAGAACGTTCTTTTCTCGGATGAAGCTACATTTACCTCTAACGGAACCGTCAGTTCACAAAACTGTAGATGGTGGGCCACCGAAAACCCAGACTTTGTAATTCAGAGTAAAGACCAATATAGTTTTAAGGATAATGTGTGGTGCGGAATTTTCAACCTCAGAATAGTGGGACCTTTTTTCTTTAGAGACAATTTAAATTCAGAACGATATTTAGAATTTCTACAAACTGAGATATCTGACTTTTTAGACAATTTGTCATTAGCCGAAAGAAGAAATTTATACTTTCAACAAGACGGAGCTAGCATTCATTCCACAAATGAGGTGAAGAGATGGCTGGATCAAGAATTTGGAAACCAGTGGATAGGACGGTTTTCTGAAAATCCGTGGCCTGCGAGATCACCAGATCTGACTCCGTTAGATTTCTTTATGTGGGGATACCTAAAGAACTCTGTGTACAAACATCGACCCTTTAGGAATATACAAAATTTAGAGAATGTCATTAGAAATTGTGTATTGCAAATAAATCGTAAAATGCTCCGAAATGTTAATCGAGAGTTGCGCTCGAGAACAATAGTATGTATGGAGAGAAATGGTGGTCATACTGAGTTTTAAATTTTGTGCACCCAAGGAAAAACAATGATTTTTTATGTTGTTAGTACAGAATTTGACTACTTTTAAGTTTTTCTTACATTGGTTTTCGTTTATGAAATTTCGATTAAATAAACAGGTAATTTTTTGTTTATTATCTATTTTACTCCCCTTAACTTTACAAGAAGTCGAACTTCAGATATATTTAAGACGATTAAGGTTTTCTCAATGTAATCTCATTGAAATGTCTCTAAAATTTTGACACTGCTGCTAGATACAAATCATTGCAACAGCTAGCGTCCGGCAAAACCCTGTTTTTTTTAATTTTGTCCTGTCAATTGTAGAAAAAACTACTACATTCGTTTATTTTCATCCAGATACATGGGCTTTACATTAGCCAAGCTATCTAAACGAAAAAAACTGGAAATTTGTAAATCGATAAAAAAATATTTAAAAAAAATTGAGTTTTCCAATTTTTTTAAATAAAATCTTAAAATTTTGCACAAGGAACTAGAATTTAATTCTAAGCAATTTTTTCAAATAACTTTTTTTGATATCTCGTCAACTAACCTCACTTTTGTAAATTAACAATTTTTTTTTTAATTTGACGCTATACCAGTGGTCACGTGACGTATGTCAAAATCGATTTTTAGGTTATCGGACATGCAGAACCGATCCCCCGGAAAAGTTTTTCCAATACTCACCTAATAAAAATTTTTCCCATATGTTGCAAACTTTTTGCCGGTCACTGTGTATATATATATATATATATATATATATATATATATATATATATATATATATATATATATATATATATATATATATATATATATATATATATATATATATATATATATATATATATATATATGTTACCGGCAAAGTCCGTTTCATCGTCATACTTAAGTTTGCCTAGGTAAACCGCACATTGCCGGGACGTTTTCGGCAAAGTCCGAAATTGTTCTCTATTTCGGAGTTTGCCTAGAATGTAACCCGGCAAACTTAGGTTTGCCAAACACGTTTTAGGAAAAGTCCGAAATATGTTCTTACCTTTGTGTTGTATCATGATAATTGATATACTAGTGATGCTAAGCCTGTAAATAACATGATTTCATCGTATTTCATTAAGTTAAATATACCTTCATAACATACTTATTAAACTTTTTTTATTAAATGATAATAACAAGCCTGAGCAAACCCGGTCCAGTTGGACGAATAGACAAACACTCAAAGCAGGGCGCGCATTGAATAGGCTCGGCTCGGTAAGTTTCGTTCGGAATGGCGATAGTCAAAGCGCATTGATTCGGCTATCGGTTCTTTAAAACAGCTGCAACTATTGTGATGTATAGACGTAGTATCGTATCAGACGTTTCCTCCTAGCCTCCTTCCGCATATTTTCGTGATTCTTCGGGTCGTACAAAAAATCATAAAAACGAACGTTTACTGTCAAAACTTCGCCCGCCATTGCACACCTATCTCTTTCGCTTGCGTTTCAATACGAGAAGTAGTCGCAGGCAGTCGGACATTTCGGCAATTTTTGCTCTGATTCCGATTTGGTTGTTACGAGCGGGCGAAACCGATTCAATGCGCTCCTCTTCATATAATTGCAGGTATACCAAACCTTTTGACTGTGCCGTGCCGTGCCGAGCCGAGCCGAGTCGATTCAATGCTTAAGGCTGCATTTACCGACCACACCCATTTATTGCCAACTTAATTTTATTTTAGTACAATGTTTTGCTTTATTTTTCTTTTGAATAAATATTGTCACAATCTTAACCGTATGTTCATATTCTATAGGTATTTTTTAACGTATTATTAAAAGTCTCAAGATATTTTATGATTTATTTTAGGAAAATAATATTTAAAAAGACTATTGAGGTCCTAGTGTCAGAAAAAAAGTCACCATAGATCTTTTAAAATATTAATCTTTTGAATGAAATCTTATACACGTTGAAACTTTAAATAATTAACTAAAAATTGCTTGCAGGATATTAATCTATATTTAATATGCTTATAATTTTATTGTTAAAAATTTTAAAGCCGAAAAACCATGACAAAATGAAATTAAGTTGGCCACCATGGACGCGATCGGAAAATGCCACCTTAAATAATCAACGCAGTGCGTGTGTACCTGCGACGTATTACAAACAGACTATAACTAGTTGCGACTAGAAAATGACCAGCGACGTAACGGTCACAAATGTATTATTTCGGACTTTTCCTAAAACGTGTTTGGCACACCTAAGTTTGCCGGGTTACATTCTAGGCAAACTCCGAAATAGAGAACAATTTCGGACTTTGCCGAAAACGCCCCGGCAATGTGCGGTTTATCTAGGCAAACTTAAGTATGACGATGAAACGGACTTTGCCGGTAACATATATATATATATATATATATATATATATATATATATATATATATATATATATATATATATATATATATATATATATATATATATATATATATATATATATATATATATATATATATATATATAACGTTGGCGTGTGCTGAAAAATTTGTAAGTTCAACGATATAGAAATAAATTTCATCTTGAAACTTTTAACTTTTTCTAACTAGATAGTAAAAACACGAAAATATTTCAAAGAAACGTAAATTATTGCGACGTCAGTTCTTTCTAGATTAAGGTTCAAACTGAAAAGTTTTCCTTCATTTTTATTATTAGTATTATATTTAATAAAGTATATGTTCATATTTTTTTGAAATGTGTTATCAAGTTTCTTATTATAAATAAGGTATTTTACATTTCTGCCTTCAGGGTCATACTCAAATTTCGACTCGTGTATATGAAAAGCAATAGCAAAAAATGGTTACTCCTACATTTGATTCTTATTCCAAGGTATTGTTATCTCGTAAATGATACCATGACTATTTCATTTTGATAAAGAATGGCATTTCCATCTGCATGTAAAATACTTAAAATAGTATTTCTTAAACGAGTGGAATAATGTCTTAACAATATATAGTGATATGTAAAAATAAATGAAATGGATAATTTGGTCTAAAAGTTATTATTACTTAATATTATTTATTGTTTGTTATTATTTACTTATTTCTTATATAGTATAAATTCTGGCGGTTTTTAAATAAAGCATATGGTCAATAGTAATTAATAATTTTATTTATGTATGCATTTTGAAGATTTTCTTGTAGAGTGTTTAGGCTTTCGAAAGCTCGATGGGTATTTTTTTGTCTGTTTCAAAGCCTAAAAACGAAATGTCAATTTTCTGCATTATACCCTATAATAGATATAGTCAACGTTGCCGAAATGAAATCAGATAAAAATCTGACGATTCTGGAAGTTTGCGACGAATTATAGCTAATTAGTGGCATAAAAACCATATTTTTACTTTCTTTCTTTTCCTTAATTGATTTTTTAGTGTTTAATATAATATATTATGATTTAACTAAATGTACTAAAAATGTTCATCTAGATCCGAGCTTGGGACTACACTTCGTAAAGGAGTGACTTAACTTCCATTGCACTTTTTTGAAAACAAAATTAGGACCTTGTCAGATATATCACTAAACAAGGATTAAACAGGGTATCAAACCCAACCCAACCTAAGGTTACACATTCATGACCTGTTCTCTTCAACTACCTATTCCATCAACAGTTGTGCTGACGATAGTACTTTTCACTCCACTGCCATTATATAAGGCAAGTCTCGAAGTAAGAGCTGGATAATAGATGCAGATCCATGCACTTATCTCTTTCCCAAGATCTCCAATTAATCTTAGTCTGAGGTACCAAAAATCTTGTTCAGTTCAGCATCTCCAAAACCCAGTCTTGCTCCCTGTCTCGCAAAAAATCCCGCATCCTATCCCCATCCACATGAATGGCCAAGCCCTACAGAACAAAGAAACCTTCGATCTTGTTGGTATCGCTTTCAAGCATGATTTCAGCTAGCACAAACATAACTTCAACAGCTACATCGGTAGCTAAAAAGCTTGATTTTCTCTTACAACCCAGAAACTCAATGTTTTTAAAATAAGACCTAACCTAGAGTACTGTTCCCACATCTGGGGAGCGGGACCACCTTTAACATCTTTAGTTCTCTCCAAAAAGAGTGCCACGCTGTTTTCCGCAATGCAGAAGAACTTCACTTACTTCTGCTTAATGCGAGGGGCTTGCGCATGCATGCCAAAGAATGCCCTAGCTCAAATTCCAGAGAGAGGGTTGGATCTGTTAAGAGGGCGCCACTGTTTTTGAATCCGGGTTAAAACCAGAAACCCTCCTAGGTGGTATTGGGGCCTCGCTTTCAACTCACTCACTCACTAAAGTTAACATATTAACAATTAACTAGATACTGTGTTGTGTGTGTGTGTTGGGATACCTAGGGTCTCCAATTATGGAAAAAATTGCCTGCAGATGTTTTTCCTTCCTCTCCCAACCTCCAATTCTTTAAATCTCGTGTCAATTGATTACATTTTCCTTGTCTTCAGACACCCACGGTACGTTATTACTTAAGCTTGAAGTCTACTTGGGTTGTCTTAGATAAAAAAAATCTTTTAGATACATTTCGAATAGAAAAAAATAACGGGGAGTACTGCCAAAGGAAAGACTTTGACAATTGAGCAGAATAGTAAAGCTATAGAAGCGAAGTTGGAGTGGAATCTCATCCCTGTAGAACATTGCCGGTAAGGTTTTATGACACCGTGGTTACCGTCATTAGAAAAAAATTATACATCATTTGGAAAATCGAACCAGAGAAAGTTACAAAACCCTAAACGGCCATTTGCGCTTCCTACTTTAAAGTAGCTTAACAAGAAATAAAATAAAACTTTTTCACGTTTCCTTATAAAACATGCTTTGGTGAAACCAATTATTCAATCGGCAACTGCACGTTTCTAGAGAAAAAAGCGGAGGCTAAGGCCTCGGGGACACCGAATGCGCCGATTATTTTGCCTACTTTCCAGCAATACTTTGAAAGACAATATTATCTTCGCAAAACAACTTTAAAAGGATTCCCAACAAAAAAATACAAAAGGAAATTATTGTTTTTAATGTAAGAAAAATACACATTTTATAAGCTCTGTTTTTCTTATCTTTTCCTTCATTTGAGCGGCCGAAAAACAAAAAGTATGTGGGTAAATAAAATTAAATTTTTTTTCAAGTTGTTTAAAAAAAAGTATTTTGACTGCGATAACGCGAACAGATTGTTAAAATATCTGTTATATAACTTTGTATAAGCATTGTTCTTGATTCTGGTAAAAGGTGGTCTGCTTTTCAGACACCCTCAGGGGCGAACCGATGGGGGGTTGGAGGGGGGTGCCGACCCCCAATACTATGGAAAATTGAACCAGTTGGGATCTTTGGATGTCAATTGAGAATTTTTGAAAAATACAATTCTCAGTTGGACCTAAACTTAAGTTGCAAAAATAACGTCTTTACTAATATTAAAATTAATAACAAGATATTATTATTTTTCTCTTAGATAACCTCTCTGACATACTAAATTATATTACAAAATATTTGAAGATTCAGTTGGGAGATGTTTGAAAACTGAGTTGGGAAGTTTTGGTTGCCACCACCCAAATGTAATGTGCTTCGGTGCGCCGGTGGACACCCTGGATGTAAACCTGCCTGATGAAGGTCAAGGGCTCAGAAATCGCAATAGCAGAAGGGCACCCAGACCAGAACCAATAATTGCCCTTCCCTCTTGAGTTATTTGACGGTCTTATATTGTAAAAGAATTTCTTATCTCCACCGATTCAGTTAATTGTAGTTATTACACACAACGCTGTGGCTCTCGGGTTTTTGGTACATGACCAAGAGATTTTCAAATAATGACAAAGGAATTATTTAAAAGACGTCGAATCCTTTTTGGCAATAGAATTTTTTTATTTTTATCTTTTTTCTTAATATTCAATGACATCAAATCAATTTTTTCTTATCTTCAATCCGCCCTACATCGATGTTTTCCATATACTTATTTTCCTATTTACTGTACGAGAATAAACCAAATTTGTTCAGACACTGCCTCTAATACGCATTTTTTCAGCTCGTATACTTCCTCCTACCTTTATCGAGAAACCGATAATACACTACATCACGCATTTTTGTTGGAACACGGCATCTTAATGGGCTTTTCTATGCCATTTGCAAATTCTCGTCGGTCTATAGCTTTTTTATTAAAAGCTCTTGCGCTTCAAAAAGCTGTTAGCGTATTTTCCAGTGGAATATTTTACATGGTAACATATTAAGTTTTAATATTGCTCTTGACTAAACGAAATCGACTTATAAGCCGCTTGGAAACTGTTCATTATAATTATATAATTCCTTCTTTGTTTCAGAATTTCATATTTCTTGCTTTCAAACATATGGATTTTTTATTGTTTATCGTTTTTCTTGCAATATTTGACAACTTACTCGATAAACAACAAACAACTAACAGGATCAAAACTATTTTGTACATATTATATTTTGACGGTTCTACTTCAACACAGCAGGGACTTGTATGACATACATTTGTTTAAATTTAGCATAATAGTAACGTATATGACATACTTTTACTTTTACACAGTTATGTAACAAAAATTCAGGACAAAGTTCCTTCGACAAAACCATACAAAAGTATATCTTATGAACAATATCGTCATATTATGATCATCAAAATATGTGATGTAGAAAAAATTCTCAAAGAATAATGTCGGGGAACCTGGGTGGCCAGGAGATTTCAAGGTATCGTATTCATTTGCTTGTTCTTTTTTGATTAGCAAGAATACGAAAAAATTACATATTAAAATTAAAGAAATATTTTCGTGTTTTTACTATCTAGTTAGAAAAAGTTAAAAGTTTCAAGAAGAAATTTATTTCTATATCGTTGAACTTACAAATTTTTCAGCACACGCCAACGTTATATATATATATATATATATATATATATATATATATATATATATATATATATATATATATATATATATATATATATATATATATACACATAACATAACATATACATAAATGTATATCAATTTCTTTATGAAACTTTGTATTTACAATTTTAAATAACATTTCTTTTTGATATTGTGCTCTAAAATATCAATTAAGGGCAGATTCGTGTTGGAAATGCATGCTACCTCAACTTTTATCAGTCCACTTATTATTTCTGAATGAAGCAGAACTTTTTAGCAATAATAACTTTTTAGTTAAAATTAAAAACGTGAAGATTCTCATTTGCTCAGAACTTTTCGAGACAAGCTGTACAGGTACAGGTCGCTGCATTAGCAATTTTAGTAAGATAAAACTTTAAATAACTTTTCGTTATCGATTTTATAAAACTTACGGGGCCGCAGTTACTGAACTCGTAAAATTGTGATGATCCAGGAAGTGGCCTATTAGCTTCTGGAAAAATTTAATATGCCCACTTCTCTTAAGTTGTCCAAATTATATATTAATAAACTCATCTATAATTATACGATATTTATCATTCATACACTACTGCCAGGTAATGCAGTGCAATGTTGTCAATATTACTGAATTGTAATTACTACATTTTGTAACGTTTTAGTCAGAATACAGTTCCTACAATACTTGTACTTACTATACAGTAATATTTTCTTGAATTACTAACGCCAACATTGCACTGCATTAGCTTGGGGACAGTGTTAATTTTTATGGAAATCATCTCTGTTACCACTACTGACAACTACGTTACCAGATTATTCCAAGAGATTAAGATTTCCAAAAATAGCTTCATAATTACGAAAAACATATACAGCCAGATTCTCCAACGCTAGTCCGGTCTAATTGGACAACCAAACGTTTTAAACTGACAGCTGTAAGAATAAGACAACTAAATTTTATACTATGAATTTATTTCGGAGCTTTTTCGCAAATTTATAAAGAAAAGGGCAAATTTAGTACGCACTTTCGACAATAATGGAACTAAAGTCACTCTAGCAACCCGTTCCAAGATGAAAATCATTTGAAAACCAAGCAAATCGCTGAAATATCCGAATAATTCATAAATTTTCAACGACGTCTTATTAACAACGACAGGACAAAAACTTGTCAAAACATAACTGATCAACTAGAAGATCTTAATTTAAACCAGTACTAAATCTTAAACTTTCTTAGTGAATCTGGACCTTAATAATTAAACAAATTATACGTAAACTGCATCGAAAATCAAATACATTTAAGTATCAATTAGGATTGTTATGATGAGACAAGTTTATCTGCAAGGGACAAGTTTATCTGCGAAGAAAAGAATAATGGCCAATTTACCTAACAAGTACGGAAAGTAATACTTTTCCGCACGCGACTGCAGTTCGGCAGTTCGGTCAGCAGTCCAGTGCGGAAAAGACACTTTCCGCAAGTGTTTAGTACAATGTTTCTTCTACGAGCACAAGGAAAAGTATCTAGTTTGGTATTTTTTTAAATATTTTATTTCAGTATAGACGTCAAAGTGAAAATACAATTAAGAATTCAAACTTTTATAATTTGTAGTTGTTGTTAACAATACTAATGGTAAAAGAACAATTACTTGCATTTGTTAAAGCTGTTGCCGAAGCTAACTGATTTCTAACTGGTATAGATAGATATCTTGCCATTCCAGAATTATTTTTTGGGTATGTACAACATGAGGTGACTGAAGGTCAATTGCTATTGGTTGCTGCGATTTGGGAATGGTGTCCTCGTTTTGGAGGATGCACTTTGTTTTTTGTTTTGTAAATACTCGTCCACATATCCTTCAGAATCTTTCAGTGGATTTCCATCCACCATATGCATATTTTTATTAACTTTAAATTTCGTTCTCCGTTTACTACAAAGCATCTTCATTGATGGGTTTTATTATCAGGAATCGTATTATGCATCAAGGATTCAGCAGTTCCCAACTGTTTACATAAATAGCTATTAATTGAATCAATAACTAAAAAAATGTTTTCTCACTCGAGTTGTTGACGACTGTCTGAAGAGCAACATTGTGACTTTATTGAATATTTTATGGCACCATTTCTTTAAAACGGGTTCAATACAATTTAATAAAATCTATTTTTTTATTATATTTAGCATCTACGCTCATGGCTTAAGATGATTCAAAAAAACGCCGTTAGAGTATCCAGTCACGAATCTCGTGCACATTCATGGTAAAATTATGTATACTTTAGAGAATAGCACCTTAAGGTTTTCGCACTTAATGTTAAAGTCAATATCGGGTCGGATTTAATAGCGTTAGCAATATAGTGAGCTTCCAAAGGGAGCTTTATATTATAATATAATGTAGAACGAACATGAAATGGGGGAAGGTATTTTAAAGTGTTAGGTGAATCGGATCGCTTGGCGAAAGGGGTCAAAATCAAAAATATTTTTTCAAATCACCGTGGGAGGGAATAAGTTTTTCCAGTTTTTTACATTGCTATAAGCATTTTTTTCAGCTTGTCATTTGGGGTAACCACCGCCACCGGAGCTAAGTGAGAAACATATTATAGCATTTTAATTTTACGTATATTTCCCATAAGGAAAATGCTATCATGGTTTTTATTTCCGTAAACACATTCACTTAAGTTCTTTTTAACTCCTTTGCTCTCTGTCTCTGTCTTAATTGTTTGTATTTTTACAAGATTTTATTGAACTTCACCTGTTAGTTTGTTTGTATGTATGTATGTATGTTTGTTAGTATGTTTCGGTCAAATATTGCAATCAAAATTTCGAATAGTTCTAATTAAGCTAGAGCTTTGAAATTTTGCACACGTGTATAAGCCAGGTGACAATGCAGTGCAGTATATCAAATATTGTTCTAAATTCAATATGGCGCAAGATGGCGGATTACCATTTTCTTCACAATCCCCTTGATATGAGTATCAAATGAAAGGGTTTGACGAGTAGAATACGATAAGCTATGTGACGTCATTCTAGACCCAATATGGTGGACGCCACAAGATGGCGGATTACCTTTTTTTCACAACATCCTTAATATGGGTATTAAATAAAGGTGTTTGACGAGTGGAATACGATAAGCTGTATGACGCCTTTCTAAACCCAATTTGGCGGACGCCACAGATGGCGGATTACCTTTTTCTTTACAACCTCCTTGATATTTGTATGAAATAAAAGGGTTTGACGAGTAGAATATGATAAGCTATTTGACGTCATTTTAAATCCAATGTGACGGACTCCACAAGATGGCGTATAATGTTTTTCTTCACAATCCCCTTGATATGGGTATGGATATCAAATGAAAGGGTTTGACGAGTAGAATACGATGATCTTTATGACGGCATTCTAAACCCAACATGGCGGATGTCGCCAGACGGCGAATTACCTTTTTTTACAATACCCTTGATATGGGTATCAAATGAAATGGTTTGACGAGTAGAATACGATAACAGGTAAAATGCCTTTTAATAATGATTCATAATCGGAAATGCATAGGTTAAGACGTAGCTAAAAATTTAAAAATTAAATCTTATATAAAAAATACGTTTTAGATGTATTAAAACGAAAACAAATAAGTAGCTACAGTTTTTTCATGGTGGAAATACTAAGTGCTATTTATAAGTTGACGTAGTTCGCGTGGGGAGATCCTAATAAAAGTAGTATCAAAGTTACCACTCAAACAGATACAATATATTATATTTAATTTATTGCCTTGAAAGCTTGTCGCGCGCGAAAAGTTCATTTAGGCATTGATTTTTTTGACAGAAATTATAAGTACCTAAGTATGTATTTTTTTCTTTTTATTCACGCGACAAGCTTCTTAGAAAATAAGTTTATTATAATACATTATATCTGTTTCAGTGATAACTTTGATACTATTTTTATTAGGATCCACCCACGCGAACTACATCCTCTTATAAATAGCATTCAGCAATTCCACAATGAAAAAACTATCGTTATTTTGTTCGTTTTAGTACTTCCAAATAATAAATGCTTTTTATTTAAATATATTTTTATATAAGATTTTATTAATTATATTATTGGTGTTATAGCACAGTGGATATCACAAATAAATAATAAAAAATACTTTGAAACAGTTTTGTTTTTTCAATACTACTTATTTATATCTAGGCTATTGTGGTGTTAGCTAATTTATTTGTCGTTATGCCAACGTTAATATAATTTTGGGCGCTGAATTAGCATGACAATGGCGTGATGAAATCCTTAAACCATGCATCATTGGGACAATCTAGATTGCATAATTCGATTTAAATCGGCTTATCAGTGGCTTTCGTAAGCTTCCGGTTGTGACAGGCGTTAATTGCGAGGAAGTACGTCTCAAGAAATATAAACTTAATGTCATATATATTAATCAGATTATTAATACAACACCTATTGATCGAAAGTTACCCATTATTCGTATAATGGTGCATTTATTTAGATGAAAAAATTCGACATGTGTTGTGTTGACAACCCTATGCAATTTTGGAGCAACACTGGGTGAACTAGCTTGCCCAAATCTTATATTTGACTTATCCAAAACTCACCGATGGATGTACAAGGTGTTCAGAATAAGAAGTCCTTTTTCACGAGTTCTATTAAGCTAGCACTAGAAATAACTGCGTTGTTCAAAAAATATTTTCAGGAACAACTTAAAGTTGCTGAAAAATCATAATTACAATTCACAGCGTGCCAAACTACTTATAAAAAATCGAATATAGCATGTGACGAAAACTGGAGTACTATCCTTATTTTATAAACTATTTTAACAATCCAGTTTTTTAAATGCAGGCGATAAATTTTGCAAGACGAGGTGTCATGCTATTGTCTCTTATTGCTCGGAAGTTTGCGACGGCTCTTATATAATTGAACGAAATCAGGCAAACCAGCCAGTTGCAGTGACAAATGAATACAATATTTCATCACGCTAGAGCACTTTGTGTTCAGTCTAATAGTCAAGATCTGAATTTAGTGGAATTGATTGTCTTCGCTAAGCGACTCTGCTTAATTCAAATGGACAAACAAGGTGAGTACGGTGAGCTTACTTCCCATTAATTTTTAGTCTTGTACTTGTTTATTTGATAAAAGGTTATTGTTATCTATAGTCTTAAGTAGCGATCTTGGTAAACGTTACTATTAAAAAAATTATTTTGTGATTTTCTATTTACTTTATGCAATTTTAAAGAGTTCAGAGAGGAGGAATTTTTTCTCTTGTTTTTGACCAAAGATTCACGTACAATTTTGACGGTAGAGTTTTGCAGCATTCTGTACACAAATTCGCTAGTTATAAAATTACTAAATTTCAGTAAAATAATTTTTTGTGACAACGTTTTATAAGAGACACTTTTTGACTGTCATCAAAATCAACAACAACAATCAGTTAAAAGTGCTTAGAGGTTATACTTTTAAAGCACTAGTGCCTAAACGTAAAAATAAAATATCAAATACGATAATCATGTTTATTTGTCATATTTATGTGTCATAAATATTACTACATACTGAAATTACTAAAATAAACCATTGGGAACTTGAACTTATCTTGGTGTACAGCATTGGTCGGAATGAACAGGAATTTGCTTGTGCCGGATGTTGATCAAAATTCTTTGATTTTTTTCTTTGGTGGCTCTTCCTTTCCCATTATTATTTTTGCGATTTCGTTTCTTTGTTAACAGCCTTTAATTTGATCTAAACGCAAGAAGGTGATCTTTTCCCTTCTACATTCCCCAAAAACTCCAACGATTAACATAACTTTTGCCAGTAGAAAATCTTTATCATCGGTTTATTTCATGAAGCGTCCTATTTCTAGCTTGGTAAATAGTTTTGATTTTTTGGTTGATATCCGCTAGCTTTTCTTTTTATAAATGTAATAAGGTTTGTAAATTTGCTAATATCTACGTACTGATTGTGATAACTCAGTGTACGGAGCAAAGAGTAGTTACTCCAAAGAGTAGACTGCTTGTACATTTTAGAGAACTTTAGAAAAAAGGTTAGTAATACCTTTTCTGTGACATTTTAAATTCGTTTTCCTTTGTACCAACTTTCAAACTTTCTAAACCTCTCTTTATATTCATCATCATCGAAAAGGCTAGTGAAATCCATACACATGTTTCCAGCTCTGGATGTGTGAGTCGGACACTCCTGCAGCCGAACTCTATAACAAAAAAAGCGACGATGATCGCTTTCCACCAAAGAAAATAAAACGGTATGAGAAAAGACGGAACAGTGTATTTCCGTTGCAACACTGTTTATTGACAAAACAGCTAACCTCTTTACCGACTTAGAAGACTTGGCGCTGGAAACCCAGTCATAAATTTTTAAAAATTTCTGAATGCGTTTCCCGCGCCAAGTTTTCTCAGTCGGTAAAGAGGTTAGCTGTTTTGTCAATAAACAGTGTTGCAACGGAAATACACTGTTCCGTCTTTTCTCATACCATTTTTTTTCTTTGGTGGAAAGCGATCATCGTCGCTTTTTTTGTTACAGAGTTCGGCTGCTGGTACATCCACGGTACATATTTTAGGTTTAGATCTTCGTCGGCTGTCTAAACATAAAAATCTTGCTTCAATGATGCTAATATTACACTTCCAAAAACTTTTAACATATAAGCTAAAAAAGTCATTTTATTAAATAACGAAAGCTTCGTATTATGCTCCGTTAGTTTTTATTAGAGCTAATTTAATTTAAAGGTAATTTTAAATTAATTTCATTATAAGCTATGTATCTTTTAATTTGTCTCTTTTGACGCAATTAAAAATTAATCAGTCTTAAACCTTTTAGCTACAACAAAATAAACGCTCTGTATATGTACGAAAGCGTAAGTTTGACACGTGACCTAAATATTAAATAATGAAAAGCTTCTCGAATTAACAACTATTAAAGGAAATTGTCTTGTAATGAATGTGGCTAAGGAATCTTAATATATGAGTGGTTAAATACATATGATTTCTTCGGAAAGTTAAGACATACATACAGTCTGTAATAGTGTTCTGTTTTGAGGCCACTTATATTTCTCTTATTTATAAATGACTTGCCAGATTATCTGGGAGCTGAATGCATTACTCTTTTCGCTGATGATGTCAGTGTCTGCATATCTGCAAAGTCTGCTGAGAGAGTGGAGGGCGTATGTCTCAAATTCACCACTTGGTGTACGATAAACTGCTTAGTTTATAACCCTAGTAAACCTGTTCTTTTAAATTTTGGGTATTTGGCAAACAAACTTGATATTAATGTAACGATGACTGGGACAAATATTGTGCGTCTATCAAGCACTAAATTTCTTGGGGTCGTAACAGATAGTGATCCCTCTTTTCAGGGACAGAGTTCGAATATTCGTATTAAAAAAACACTTTTTTAAAGGTAATTTACTACAGAGTAACATAGCAGACAGAATGAAACGTAGACCTGACTGAACACAAAGCGGTTTGTTTAAGTTAGTTTAGCATCTTTTCGTCATTCGTTCATTGACATTCTGTAAGTCAGTAGAGTCCATAATTTAAGTTTAGAAAAATTATTTTCTAAAAAGTAGATTTTTGGAAAATGTATTTTGAAAGATTCTTTATAAAAAATCTTTTCGAAAAAATGTTGTTTGGAAATACGTGTTTTCGAGAAAATGTTTCATAAATCCGTTTTGAAAAAACATTCTTTGAATAGCTGTCAGAACCTTTTTCAAAAATATGCGTTCGAGATATGTGTTTTCGAGAAAATATTTATGAAAAATTTCGTTAATCCGTTTTCAAAAAAGCTGTTTTCGAAAAAAAGCGTTTTTTTAGAAAATTATTTGTTTCCTCTAGAAGCCAAAACTATTCGTCGCTAATTTTCATAAGATCGCTGTGAAATGTGTGTAAGGTATGTTTGCAGAAACAATTTAAGGGCATGTAAATGAGAAACATCAAAAAAGGCTTACATTTTTTATATAACATATTAGTATTGACCTATTAATATTTTTGTGGTATTATTTAATTCACAGACCTTACATAGATGGCAAATAATTGTTTTTGTTTAAAATATTTTGTAGAATATGTAGTAATGGTTAATATTTGTGTTACATTTATTTTTATAAAATTAGCAATTAAAATTATTTTTGAACTGTGCTTTAGAGGAGGAGGGGCTGCTTTCCCCTAAATCCGCGCCCGAGTCTTAAACTTTTTAGACAATCTCAGGATAATGGTTTAGATGGAACAAAACTAGAAAGTGTTGCGCCAAATTCTAACTGAAACATCTTCAAGAAAATAAATAAAGATAATGAAGGTCCAAGTTTTAATGGTTGGTAGTAAAAATAATTAAGGTCCGAAATTTCAGTTTTACGGCTAATAAATAATGTTGTTGAGTAAGATTTTTGTCAGACTCGGTTTAATTTTGCTGGAATTAATTGCTCTCTAGGCAACAATTATCCAGATTTTCTCTTGACAAATAATTAATTTGTAATATATCTCACAGTATTTTAATAAAAGTAAATTGCAGATGTACTTAAGCTGTAGAAAACCACTTTAAGGCACTCAAAGAAAATCTAAAAGCTCTTAGAGAAAACTGCTGCCTCGTACAATGATTGATGTGCAACGTATAGCCGAACATTTAATATTAAGGCATCTTGGAAGCGAAAAAGAACCGTGTTTTTTATTATCTTTCAGGGCATCTGTCTTATGAAAATGGAAGCAACATTAAACGGATTTTATTCAAAAGTTTCTTATCTTTTAATTGTTTCAATATACAATGTGATACAAAAAAAGTGCTCAGACGAAAATCGTTAAAAGTAGACTAGGTTTTATCGATAAAGAAAACTATATTGTAATAGTCGGAAAAACTTGGGTTTTTTCGTCAAGCCTTTGAATTTTTTCTATATGAGTCTTCTATATTTATTTTGGATTGATGTTCAATCCGAGAAATTTGGTTGAGACTATACATTGTACCGAGTGCCCTTCGACTCTCAATACAAGACTTGAGTTAATTGTAGAATTTTTTGTGACGATATTGCCACTGATTGGCTTCTGTTTAGCTTTATGCCACATTATACTCCACCAAAAGTTATATGGGCAAGACTTTAAATATCGCGTTACATTTTGCAATTGAGTTACTAGACAAATGCAGGGAAATAACAGGTTCCTAATAAATATTATTTTTTCTGACCAAGCTACTTTTGATAATTATGGGCAGGTAAGATTTTAAGTTATCCCTTATCAGTAGAAATTTATTTTCTTCTTTTTTGTTGTTTTCCTTGGGTAAATAGACATAATATGCACTAGTGGGCGTCGGAAAATCTCCACTGGATGAGAGCTCCGCCAAATCAGTCCGCCGCGCCGGTCAGTTAAGGTCTGGTGTGGTATAATCGGGGATAGAGTTATTGGTCCATATTCATCAATCATTCGAATGAAATATTTGAAAACTGGTGAATTAAAATAACTGGTCCTGTTAACTGGCCTGCTAGGTCCCCGGATTTGACCCCCACTGACTTTTTTTGTGGGGGCTTTATAAAGGATAAATTGACGGCGACTGCACTTACAACTTTAGATGATATGAAAGACCGAATCCATTTTGCCTGCTTATTAGTGACACCTGAAATGTCACTGCGGGTAAGAAATTCATTTATAAAAAGAGTGAGAAAGTGTTTTAAGTTGAAGGGGGACATCTCGAACAACTTTTCTGGCATGCCAGACGATAAATAAGCTGGAATTACTGAAATATTTTTTTTATTTCATAGCACAATAAGTCATAATTTCGTAACCGAAAGACAAAAAAAATTGTACACGTGCGTAGTTTTTTACGAAGATTTGAATTTTATAAACAAAAGTACATTATCCCAATTAAAATTTCAAAGTTACCGCCACCCCTCAAAATATGTTCCTCCGCCTCCCTATCAAATATCATGAAAAAAATTTTAAACAATTTTTGAGATATCGCTTTGTAACACTTTAAAAACCCACCCTGTATGTATCAAATATTAATTTATTATTTAAATATTAGCTTTTATCCAAACAATAAAAACGTTTTCAATAAATAAATGATTTTTTTTTTCTGTGTACACATTCTTGAATAATAGATGTACCAAAGGATATACACAAAATAAACTTACATATGTATGTAAAAAAGTCTCGAATACAAACTCAAATTTGCTAATAATTAATTCACGTATGTTACTTTATAACTTGAATTTAAATTCAATCCAAAATCTTCCTCACAGTAGCCGCACCGCTAAAAAAAGAAATTGTTTTGAAATGGAATTACTAAGCCAACATCTTTCAAATTTTCTTAGCGTTAAAAAGAATAATGCCAGGACGTACCTAAACTTTTTTTCTCTTGAAAACAAAGCAAGGGACGTCAAAAGTATCATCGCAAAATTGCCTTAATATTTACAAGAACACCCTAGTTCCTGTGTTTTTCCTCATCATGCTCTCTTATTCATTTATGTATTACCCCAGAGGTTTTTCGAGTTTTCTTACATATAAATAATGAGCCTTGATTTCCGGTTTGATATCCTTAAAAATCTTATTGTTATTAACGATACTCTTTTTTGCTGGAAAACTCTACTTGAATTACGTCCTTCACAAAATACTTTATATATCTCCTGTCTGTATTTTCCGTTTTGGGGGACCTTTAGTAAAGGGTTGCGTGGGCTTCTAGGTTGAACATACACTACAGTTATTTAACGAAACATCGCAGCTAAAAACGACATTGTCAGAGAGCTTTTAGAAAAAAATGTTTTTAAGACTGATAGGCCAAGCAATAAAGCGATTTGTGGTGACATTATTCTTATTAGAAAACCGCCTGTGCCATCATCTGAAAGACTATAAATCCAATTCTGAAAAATTTTCCTTTAATTTGTTATAAACATTTTTAGGCAAAAAAACGCGATTTTTTAGTTTTTTGCTTATAAAATGGAAAGTAATGAAGCAATCTTAATCATGCAAATGGACGATTTGTAGAGAATAAAAATACGAACAAAATGAGAGGTCGAACGTCACGATAGGATAAGTAGCAACGGAAAAAATCCGGAAAAACCGGAGTTTTTTTTTTAATTCATAAATCGGCCATTTTTAAACGTAGAGGGTTCAAACTTTGGGAAAAAGTAGTAACTTATAGCTGTTTTATGTGTGCAAAACCCCGACGCTGTCCGACGATTAGTTTTGCCACAATCGTCATTTTAATTTTTCAACACACTATTTTGCAACAGGTCTGGATGCTCTATGGATCGTCTAATTTTAATTATTGAAACGGATTTGAAAAGTACAAGATTAATTGAACAATATGTATATCTTAGCTTTTCCATAAAATGCTACGAAACGGGTTGAAAATGCACGTAAAGATGCGTGAAAATGGCCGAACGCGCGAATATTGGCTCCCCTTCGCTCCGCTTCTCTCCCGCTACTAGATCGATTTCGCGCGTTCGGCCATTTTCACGCATCTTTACGTGCATTTTCAACCGGTTTCGTAGCATTTTATGGAAAAACTAGGATATACATAGTGTTCAATAAAACTTGTACTTTTCAAATCCGTTTCAATAATTAAAATCGGACGATCCATAGAGCATCCAGACCTGTTGCAAAATAGTGTGTTGAAAAATTAAAATGACGATTGTTGCAAAACTAATCGTCGGACAGCGTCGGGGTTTTGCACACATCAAATAGCTATAAATTACTACTTTCACCCGACGTTTGAGCCCTCTACGTTTAAAAATGGCCGATTAATGAATTTAAAAAGAAATCTCTTAATTTTCCGGTTTTTCCGGATTTTCTCCGTAGCTACTTATCCTATCGTGACGTTCGACCTCTCATTTTGTTCGTATTTTTATTCTCTATAAATCGTCTATTTATACCATTAAGATTGCTTCATTACTTTCCATTTTATAAGCAAAAAACTAAAAAAATCGCGTTTTTTTGCTTAAAAATGTTTATAACAAATTAAAGGAAAAAATTTTAGAGTTGGATTTATAACAGTAATCCTCTACGGATCGTCTTTCAGATGATGGAACAGGCGGTTTTCTAATAAGATTAATGTCAAAAAATCGCTAATATTTTGCTCTGTTGCTTGGCCTGTGATACAAAATGACATGTACGAGATAAAATACCAATCAAATTTTGCACAAATATAATTATTTTTAATTTAATTTTATTATGCTTTTGCGTAGAGAAAAGACATTGAAAAATGCTACACCAAACTTTATTTATTTATTTATTTTACTATTTTAAAAGTTATGTCAAACGCCGACAAGCAATTAAATGGATTATCATTATTTAAAATTTAGGTGTGTTTTTCTTTGCTAATTTAGTTATTATTTAGTTGACGATACCATCATACGAATCAAAGGCCAAACTTGTATATAGATTAAAACACTTTGCCTACATAACTTCCCTGTTGAGAAAAATAACAAATTCTTTTTTCTGATGAAGCTACCTTTATGCTAAGCGGCACCGCCAATAGACGTAACTGTAGATATTGGTATGCAGTTAATCCCCTGTGGATGGTCGAAGTACACACGCAAGGACCAGAAAAAGTTAATGTTTAGGGGGGAATTATAGGCCGTAACGTTATTGGATCATTTTTTATTAATGGAAACCTTACGACCGTACTTTACTTGGAGTTATTACGTGAACAGATTACTCCACAATTAGAAATCCTTTATCCAGGCCGAAGAAATATCTGACTTCAACAAACAGGATGGCGTTCCTACTCATTTTAGTTTAGAAGTGCGTTAATTTTTACACCAAATGTTTCCAAATCAGTGGATAGGAAGGAGAGGCGAAATGGAGTGGCCTGCCAGATCCCCAGACCTGACCCCTTTGAATGGTGATTTAGAGAATAATGTTTACAGAAATAGGGCGGTAAATATTGAAGATCTAAAGGCTCGTATTAAAAATCAAAAAATCGTAAAAAAATCAAATACGTGAAATTCCATAGGATACTTTTGACGCCTTACGAAAATTTAGAGGCAGGCTTGTCTATTGCTTAGCTAACAGTGGCAGACATTTTGAACATCTCATAAAGTAATTTTTGTTGAATTGTTAGGTATTTCTTATTTTCATAGTGTTCGTGTTCATCTATTTAAAATTAGTGTTGATATGTCATTTTGGAAAATGAATCAATTAAATCCTGTATCATTGCTTTTGTCTTTAAAACGAATATTTGAATTTTGAATGCAGGACGTTCCGTTTAGAATACTAAAATTAGCACTCTTTTTGACTAACCCTGTACAGTGACAGAAATGGATTTATACTTGCAAGGTGTGCCGTTTTCAAATATATATTCGTTAGTTTTTGAAATATTTACAATATCCCAGAATTTTTGACAACCTGTGTACAAAGCTAAGGTTATCTTAAACCAAGTATTGCCGATTTAAAATAAGCATTTCGTTTTTCCGTGTAGGTAGTTTACACGATTACGTTCATCGTCTTAAATCTGTAAAATATTAAGAAAAGCACTACATAAATTTTATTTATTTACGGCAGGTTTCAGCGCGGATTTTATAGCATTTAAAGTCTTAATGGCACACAAATATTGCCAATATATTTCTTACGTTTACTCGGCGATAAACATAAATTTAAAGGATTTTAGTAATACATAGATATATACATAGATATATATATATATATATATATATATATATATATATATATATATATATATATATATATATATATATATACAATAGATTTTTAAAGGTGCGATTATTGAATTATTTTTAAATAACATAAAATTTAAATAAACTACTGTGGCCTCACAAAGGTAGCGCGTGGAATCACAGTATTTTATAAATATGATTATTAGGTTATATGTATAATTTATATTAGTCGGGGTTTAAGTTTAGTTGTTATTTTGACGCATTCTTGATTTTATACTTAATGCTCAGTCTTTTTTAATATTTCCATAACACATCCCATTCAGAATTGGTCACTCATTACTTAGCGTATTATGATATACATTTCTTTATGAGCGACATAATATTTCACGGGGTGATAGTCATTTTATAATTAAGTGAAAAATACATGTTAACTCTGTTAGACTATTTAAACTATCTGCGTTTTTTAAATCATATCAGGTCAAAATTTGTATCACAATTTTTTTAATAAAAGGTAAATGGCAATAAAAATGTTTAGTTATTTTTAAAGAACATAAAATTTATATAATCTGCTATAGCTTCACAAAAGTAGTAGGCGGAATCGCGTTATTTTAAAAATTGGATTCTTAGATTACTATTAGAATTTTTAAATAGCCGATATTGCGCTGCCAATCATAATTTATATTAGTCAGGGTATTCCGATTAGGATAATCGATGTTTCCTCGTCACTGATTATCAGTATTGGTAGATAATATTCCTAAATCAAATTTTCGCTGCTGTGAAGAGTAAATCAGGTTTCTGCCGATTCTTGCAGTTTGTTGTTTTTATTTTCACTATATGAAAATTTGTTTTTAACTAAATTAAGCTAAGATTTCGATTTCTTGACACAAATTTTATTTTACAATTGCATGTTTTAGGGTTTAAGTACTTATATATTGGTAATATTCAAGAATATAAGTAAACTCGTTTCATGTTCCATACAGCAAGCATAGAGGCAACAATGACTTTCGTCATTTCTGGTACTTAGTTATTTAGGGCTGTATACAAAAATGATTATACATTTTCGAGTTCCATATGCTATTTTCATATAATGCCAATTTATTTTTCTGATAAAAATCATATAGATGATTTTTCGTTTTGCACATTTTGTTTAACATATTGTGGATTCGGCTTAAATATCGCCCCTTTTTGTTTTTCTTCTCATCAGGTTTAAATAATTTATAAAAAATAATAAACAATAAATTATTCAAATTCATATTAAACTAATTTCGGTTACTGTATATATCGAAAGCAACCTCCAAAGAATATTGAAATGAGTTCCACATCCAGCGCGTCCAAAAAACTTTTTTAACACATGAGGAACCTTTTTATTTTTGGCTTTTCGGAAAAAATTATTCTTCATAAAAGTTGCTTGTTAAAAAAGTAACACTCAAATCAAAAATTTGAGTGGAGTGCAAATGGCATTTTTCGACAGAAAAAAAAATTAAAAGAATTACTTGCCATTTTCCGATCCTCACCAGGTTCAATAAAGTTCCGAAGCTCCGGGTCCTCTATAACATTCGAATATTTACATCGATTTAATTCACTTCTGCGACCTGTACCCGATTTCAGCGGAAATTGCGGAAACTTCGACAGTGATGTTTAATAGCTCCAAAACGAAACATTCTGCATAACTGAATTTTTTACCGAAGCTAGTTGCACTATTCCTCTAGTGTTCTTTTTTCAACAAGCAAACCTTTTTATGAAGAATAACTTTTTTCTGTAAAGGCAAAAATAAAAAGTATCCCATCTGTTAAGATGATTTTTGGACACGCTGCATGCAGCTTTTAAAGCAGTTAATTAATTTACATTTAATTAAAATCAATTGTTAGATGCCGAATTAAATACAGCTGACAACACTAGAAGTTAATTTTTACATTAAAATATATACATAATAAATTTATTAGGTACACATTAAATAAGATATAAATGTATTCATAAAATTATTTTTTTGGAAAGTACTTATTTTTGTAAAAAAATTATAAAAAATATCTATTTTCCAATATACGTTTTTCGAAAAATGTTGTTTATAAGTGAGGGATTTTAATAGTTTGGAAAACATGCAAAACACCTAAACGTCTAAGCAAACTTAATCAAACCCAAGAAAGGCGAATACGATTGCTCAGGTTTGTTTTGATTTGCTCAGGTCCTTTTCTGTATTTTTTTCAATAACATTAAAGATATGTCATAAAGTGTGTTTACTATAAGTAATAAAGTTTTCATATTTATGCAAGACACATATATTTTATGACATCGTCTGAAATTGTCCATGAGAATTCTCTTCCGTTGAAATTTTCTTCTGACTGACTTATTTATTGAAAACTTTAAAAATTAATATAAAAGAACAGGAGTTTCAAGTGAAAAAGCAATTTTGTGTCTTGTAATTATGCACGCATGGTGTTAACCTTTTCATTCACGATATTTGTAACATGTACTCTGCGAGATCACAACACTGAATTTAGTTAAGTTGCCTCGTGCAATCAAAGGCGAGACGTTGGAAAGTTATTCCACTTTGACACGATCTAATTCCACGAATTGTGATTTTCTAAATGACTCAAGCCATGAAAGCTACCATTCTGTGTGTTTATATATTTATTTATACATTTGTTTACAAACCATAGCACGTTTGTATAGGCTCCGTACAGAAAGTAAAAATATATATAATATATATAATTTTGCTTTATAGTACAACATGGTATTGAAGTAAATTTGTTTAATCAGAAATTCTTTTAGAGTATATTATGCCTTAAAAATTTGTAAAATTTATGTGTTAAGTAGTAACAATAGGGCTTGTTAAAGGTTTGAAGTCTAAGTTAAGTGGAAATTTCCTAATATTTGAGAAACACGTTTTTAATGTTTTAGTCTCCTATATGAACAAACTTATTAAGAATATTTAATAGAAAGCACTTTAGAATAAAGCTTTGGGTAAATGCATTGCCAACTTTTACATATGTATGTGCTCAGGTTGTTACATTGCACATAGCATTAACATTTAATTTATATTATATATACATTAATCCAGAGTAAGGAAATTTACACTTAATTGAGTTCCATCTGGTACGTCAAAAGCCACTGTCAAAGGATATTGGAATTAGCCTGTGCATACGTAAGACCAGCAACTGTTTACTAATTCAGTTCTAATTAAAATCAAGCTTTAGATGTCGAATTAGTGATGGTTTAGGAGTTGGCATTAGACTAACAGGATTTTAACAGTGGCGAAAACCAAAGAATCTGAACATTATTTTCCCATAATATATGTCCCTCTCCTTGCTTATAGGTATATAATACATTAAAATATATATTGAAACTAAAGATATTCTTATGGACGGTTTTGTGATACCGCTTATATATATATATATATATATATATATATATATATATATATATATATATATATATATATATATATATATATATATATATATGACTCCTGGGGTAGTCTACAGACATACCCAATACTTTTTTCTCTCAGATCGCAAACACTTTTTATTTTAAAAATACCCTATACCACCCCCGTATCCTACGCTTCTAAAGAACCTGACTTCATAAGCTCTAATATTATAAAGGAAAAACAAATGATCCAGCCGGGACACTGCCAAACTTAAATATTATCTTGACATCTCATTTTTTTATTAGATTTAAATAATCCAAAGTATTTTAATGCCACAAATGCATTTTGCGAAAAATATGCAGAGGTGCCTATTTTAATTTAATATAAATTTTTTTATTTTATGGGAAAACATGGACCACTCGTGAAATCGATTGAAATTGTACCTGTCTAGAACGAGCAACACAATGAATTATGATTTAACCTATATTACGTTATTAATGAGATGAAATTTATTCCTACTAGCTTAAACTGACTGGTAAAAAAATCCTTAAAAATCAAAACGAAAAATACTAACTCAGCTCAACTACACCGCATTTTAAAATTATAACCAAAAGTATTTCAATACAGCATTTGCCAAAAAAAAAACATTATTCTGTTTTACACAGCACGTTCAGAGAGTTGTTATTCCCTCTTTTGCCAATAAAATTATTGTAACACCGATTTGTTTTAAAGAGATCCTCTAATTGAGTTTTTCTAAAGTAGAGATGTAGGTATCTACATAAATCGTTTTCTTGCAAACATTACATAACACTTAAAAATTATTAGTGGTAAATATAATTTAGTTTTGAACCCTATCAGACTAATTTAAGAAGCACCAATCAAAGCACAAACTAAATAAAAAGTAGCAAAATATTAGTTAACAACGGATCGACGAAGAGCATTATTTTTCTATGCAGCAAAACAAAAAGAAACCAGTTTAGTACCCTTGGAAACTTTCTAGGTACATTATTATTTAAACCTATCTTCTAGTTCGAAAGCAGGCCGTAGATGATCATTATTACTGTCAGTATTACAAAATACTTTCAGTAATATGGATCGTGTAGAATGATCGAATGAAGTAAATTGAACCCATATTGTTAGTTGTTGCTTGTATTTCATAAAATTAGTTGTTGTTTAATACGTTTTATTTGATTAAGTTAAGATATATTTTAAGTTTTTGAAGCCTAAATTTATTTTTAACCTGTTTCGGTTTTCAGAATGTTATTAAAATCCAAAAAATTAAATACACTCTTTTTATACCTCCATCGATACCACTGTCGATAATTTGTATTTGAAATAGTAAAAATAAACCATTTGAGTTGTGTTATTAATTCCACGCATTGTCAATTTCACTTGGGGCGCAGTTTTTTTTAAAATACTTCCTTGCACATCCAATTCAGAATTGGCTACATTATTTTGGCCACTCCTTACTTATCCTATTATGCTATACATTTCTTTATTACCAACGTAATATTTAACGGTATGATAGTCACTTTATATTTAAGCAAAGTTCAAAGAGTCTGACCTCTGTCAGACTCTTTGAACTATTGGGATTTCTTAATTATATCTGGTAAAAGGTACCCAATCTGCCCATATTTGGTTACCAAATATAAAACTTTTATAAGAAAAAGTTATTCTTGATAAAAACTTCTTGTTGTAAAAGTAAGACTGGCATTGAAGAAAATATATGTTATACAGGGCGAATGAAAATAAAGGCATTTGAGTAGTTAAGGTAGCATGGAATTTTCGCCGGTAATGTCGTTTGTCAATGCAAATAAACACTTTTTTATTGAATCGATTTATTTACCTATTTTTTTATGATACCTATATGTGGTGCTGGTTTCATAAGAGGTAATGGTGGCAGAGAGTGCTTTAGAGGCAATTTTAAAGACAGTAATAATTAATCATTGTAAAAATGCTTTTATTTAATAAAGACAAAGTTGAAATTGTTTTGATTGTGGGAACTAAATACAAAACGCACCGAAAAGCCGCAACAGAGCTTGATGCTGAAATGAAAAACCTGTACATTTAAAATGATGACATTTTAAATTGTCAATTATAGAATTGTCAAAAAAAAATTCATTGTAAAGTATGATGACATAAGTGATAACTACCAATGGGCTGTTATTATTGTAATGTTATTGCCATTGGTTGCTTTTGCGCACATGATTACAAATAGACAAAATTAATTTGATTGCTGTTACGTCAAAAAATTGTTGAACACAGTTGTAGTAAACTAGTTACTTTTGGTTACACCGGAAGTAGAACAGAATGTTTGTTTGGTTTAAAAAATAGACAATTATGCAATATACAAACCTCAGATCTTAAAATTATCTTTAAATCTTATTAGATAAGAAAGTTACCTGTGGTGACATATTTCGTTCGTCACCCGATATAGTATTACTTATTAGATATATTTTTATATACAATCTGAAATTCGCCAATATAAGGTGACTCTCTATTACCTTAACTTAAACTCAATACTTTCAATTATTTACGAAAATTTTTTAACTCAAGAAAACAACGAGATTTTACAAAAACCTTATTTGGAATTTGAATTAAGTTACCTAAAGATCATTATTATTTTTTTAACAAACAAAGAAAAAATGAGATTTAGAACAAGATGAATAATTATCAAATTACATATTTGTACTTTGAATTAGCTTTTTAACTAACTAAAGCTAGCAATATCCATCCATATTTGTTCTTAATTCCAGTTCTTGAGCGAGATTAACAAAAATTCTCATCAGGTTTAAATAATTTATAAAAAATAATAAACAATAAATTATTCAAATTCATATTAAACTAATTTCTGTTACTGTATATATCGAAAGCAACCTCCAAAGAATATTGAAATGAGTTCCACATCCAGCGCGTCCAAAAAACTTTTTTAACACATGAGGAACCTTTTTATTTTTGGCTTTTCGGAAAAAATTATTCTTCATAAAAGTTGCTTGTTAAAAAAGTAACACTCAAATCAAAAATTTGAGTGGAGTGCAAATGGCATTTTTCGACAGAAAAAAAAATTAAAAGAATTACTTGCCATTTTCCGATCCTCACCAGGTTCAATAAAGTTCCGAAGCTCCGGGTCCTCTATAACATTCGAATATTTACATCGATTTAATTCACTTCTGCGACCTGTACCCGATTTCAGCGGAAATTGCGGAAACTTCGACAGTGACGTTTAATAGCTCCAAAACGAAACATTCTGCATAACTGAATTTTTTAGAACAAGATGAATAATTATCAAATTACATATTTGTACTTTGAATTAGCTTTTTAACTAACTAAAGCTAGCAATATCCATCCATATTTGTTCTTAATTCCAGTTCTTGAGCGAGATTAACAAAAATTTATTTAAATATGTAAATAAAGAAACCTGTATATACGAACGCGGCTCAAACTTGATTATATTCTTTTTTACGAATTAGTGTTACATCTTCATCGCTAAGGTGTGACCTCCTGGGGGAATTTTTCTCGCTTGTCCTTGTTTATTTCCCGGATTTGACAGGCGCGAAATTGAGATACAGCCTCAGCGGGAACGGAAACACGGGATGCTTCGTTAGCTAACGTCGTGCTGTCTAGATAACTAAAACTTATAACACTGCCGCTGGTGTACTGTGATCAGGATAAAATGCCATTATTGTAAAATAATACAAGATTTGGGTTATTTGATTATATGTGTGTTTTACTAAGATAATTCAATTTTTTTTATTAAAAATCCAGGATATACAAGATGATTCACGGTGTATGGTACGTTAGAGGTATCTGACGAACCGGTCAACGAATCATTCTGAAAACTTGGTCGTTTACATAAACGAACATCGCTGTTTCTACTCAAAAGTAGTAGCAACTTTTATATTTTAAATAGAACACCCTGTATATTATTTCCTTTTCAAATCCCCTATTAACTTATTAACAACTTCCTTTAACATTGTTTCATACTTATCTCCTACCGTTTCTGAAATAATAATTAATTTCAAATTTTTTTTTGGTGGAAAAAGTTACCTCCCAAGAAGGTATTTTCATACATATGTTTAGTTGATATTTGAATACTTCTCGCCTTTTAAGACCTTCTAGATGGTCCTCGAGTCCAAAATCGTTTGTGAAAAATACTAAATACTTTCGTATGGGCGTGTAACCAGCGTGCAATATTTAGCGCCTTCAGAAATCTTATTTTAAATCTTCAAGTGAAATCCACACACTTAGTATCATGTCCGTTGCCCCTAAGTTTTTATACAACTCACCACACTTTCATAGCAATTCTCGAACACGCGAACATGTAACTTTAATTTCTTCAAGAATTGTTTAATTTATTTCACGCTGATCAAAATGCTAATGGTGCTTTTTAATAGGAATCAATATTTCGTACCACTTCATGTTAAAAACTCTATAGCTGATTTATATTTTAGATAAAGTACTTTAGGCATCCCTCGCCATATTTAGTGGCTTGTCAGTTTACTTTTAAAACAACTTTAAAGGAGAAAAAAACCTTTTTGTAAGCTCTTTTAAAGAATTTTGGTATTATGAAGGGCTTTTATGATTTCCATAGGAAGGAAATTAAATTATTTTTTCAGAAATACCTTTTTGTTTTAAGCGTCTGAAAGCAAATAACTGCTTTGTATGGAATCGACCTAGGACGCAAAAATTAATAAAAAATGAGAATTAGAAGGGAAGCAAGTGATACTGAAGACAGAGAAAAGCATTTTAATTAAAAGAAAAATGTATACCTAATGTAGAAAATATTAAATCCATATAAAAGATGCTGGCTGAAAAATTAAAAAAAAAATATTCTGGAGCCTTCGATGGTCGAGCTAGTACGTCGCTATACTCTAATTGTCGAACAGATGGAGTGAATACGTGCAAAACACGCGCGATATGAGTGTCCGTAGCTGGAGAACAATAGACGAGCGGTGAGAGTTTAAATTCAAATCGGGCCCGGTTTTGTGTGGTATTTGGATTTAAATAGTTATTGTTCATTTGCTTGATTGTGAATTATGGCTGACGCACCTGATGCAAATGTTTTTAATATCACCTCCTAGAAACCGATATTTGGCCGGCCATATTATCTATGAAAACCCGCTCGTTTAACCCGGCATCCATCCCCACACCCAGACATTTTTGGTAAAATGCGTCAGTGGAATTAAAAATACTTTGGATTCTTTTTGGTTTTCACTAAACGAAAAATAAGATGTCACGATAATATTTAAGTTTGGCAATGCCCCGGCTGGATCAATTATTTCTTCTTTATAATATTAGAGCCTATAACGTCAGGCTCTGTAGAACCGTCGGATATGAGGGTGGTTTAGGGTATATTTTTAAAATAAGAAAATTGTCCGATTTGAGGGAAAAAATGTTTTGGGTATACTACCCCAGGAGTCAAATATATGCAGTGAATTTGATAACACCCTGTATCATACAAAGTCGATATCAGTGATAGCAGGTACAAAGGATTCGATATAAAACTGTTTCGTAGCTCTCATTTATCAACATAAAGTTCGGCGGTAATCAAAGGTTTATATCCGACTCTTTCAATATTTCTTATCAGAAAAGGATAGCATAACACTGTTATCGGCTTTGCATCGAGAAGTCCGCAATAAATGGAATCGTGGAACAAACCATTTCTGTCAGGTAGGGTAACAGTTGTGGAACATCATAACCTAACAAACTTTGTGAGCTCTGTTCGTTTTATGTTTTCGTTGGTTTTCAACGAAAATGTATTTATTGGTATAAGCGTTTCCACCATTAGTGATAGCTTATTCACTGGAAAATAGATAAAGGCTTTGAAAAAGTTAATTCGGGCAATTATTGTCCCAAGGTTACTATTGACTTGATATATGAATATGTACTTTTTATGCAGAATATTTTAGCCCTGAAATACGGCATGTGAAGCTAAAATGGTAATTACAAAAAAGCTATGCTTCTTAGGTTAGGTGACAGTTGCGAAACAATATAACCTAACAAACTTTTTGAACTCTGAATTTGTTTTATGATTTCGTTGGTTTCCAAAGAACATTAATTTATTCATTTATATAAGTGTTTTCACCACTAGTGATAGCTTATTCACTGGAAAATAGATAAAGGCTTTGAAAAAGCTAGCTCGGGCGATTGTCTCAAAACTGAAGATTACTATGGACATGTTATGTAAATATTTACTTTTATATGTAGAATATTTTAGCCCTGAAATACGGAATGTAAAGTTAAAATTAATTACAAAAAAAGCTATGCTTCTCACATTGTTCTCTATAAGTATCTATATTTCCTAGGAATACTTTTCTCGTAATAAGCAAATTTATGGTAAGGCAGAATTTTCGAATGTCAGCTCGAGCGACGAACGATTCGGCAACATTGCAAGTCTAACAAATCAAAATGGAGGCAAATGATGACAAAACTCGCCAAAGTTTAACTTGATTTTTAGGGCATTTCCCACTTCCCAAAAATTACAAAAAAATATTTTGCACTTCATTTTGACCATAAATTCCAATAAGGCAATACAAAAGTGTGCATTCCGGACTTGAAAAATGAAATTCAACACGTCACTGATAGAATTATGCGGCAGTTATGCGAAAATGTTATCGAAAATAATTTCGTCAAATGAGGAAGAGCGTGCCCACAAAGCCGCGGTGGGAATTTGTCCGACATTGTATTTCACACTTAATCGTGGTATGTGTACTTTGTTATAATAATGAAATATTTGCGCTATTCAAAAAAGAAATGCGTTTTACTCACAAATTAAAATGTGCGTTTATTTTGGAAGATCTTTAGCCCAAATCTCAGTTTGTCCTGACAGAAGAAACTGAAGTAAAACGTGAATCTTAGCTAGCAAAAATCTTCTTTGAGTGGCCAAATCTGGCGAATAAGGAACCCAGTTAGAAGCCTAAATAATGAATTTTTGCAATGACAATTACTAATTTGTGGTAAGAGGCGTTGTCGTAGTGGAACTAAATTTTCTTCTTGGCTAAGCTGGGGCGTTCGTATCTCATATTTTCACAGCCTTGATTGGTCCTATTTATTTCTAGTCTAGGTTCTCTTTGATATGCCATACAGCATCGGTAAAACAATAATTTAAATTGCTAAAATTATTTTAATTGCTTAGTATACTTGTTTATAATTTCCATTATTAAATATTTTGTTTTTGTAGTAAAATATTATAATAAAATTTCAGTATTTTTCATCTCTGATTTCCAAAGATGTTTTGCAAGTTCTAACTGTATAAATGTATAAATAACTGAAGCATTTTTCCGCTTACGCAAGCCACAGTTATTTTGTGACATGACATCAAGCTTAAAATTGCCCATGAGAATTCTTTTGCTGTCGGCATCGTCTCGTAGCTACTAAAATTTAATATTAAACAGTTCAGTAAAAAAGCATTTTTTTATAGCTAGCATGTATGCAAATAGCGCGTATCATTCCCAGCACAGTATCGCTGTAAAATACTACCTATATATTTATTACTTAGAAACTTGCCAACACTTTCGTGGTTTTCATACAGAAAAGGGCAATCGCCAATTGTGATAATTTCTCTTATATTAAGAAGGTGAAGGCACTAGCCATACTCATGTCTTTAATTGACATTTTAAATAAACGTGATATATTTTTTGCACTTTAGGAACATTTTATCTACATTTTCTTACTAAAATAATCCGGCACGCCCGGCGTTGTACCTGACATTTTACACTGCACCGTAACTCAAAAATGACCCGGAAAATACCGCATTAAGATACTAAGTCGACTAAATCTCTCCCGAAACGCCCTTATTTTCACTTTTTACGGCTTTTCCACACGAATTACGTCACGTACCTCTTCGTTTTTCTTCCTGCTTCATTAAACATCAGGAAATTTAAATCATAATTTGCTCGGGCCCAAAGCGCAATTTCTTGTAAAGGTTTAAGACCGCTGTAATAATAGTTTAACTTCCGATTTTACTTCAAAGGACTCGGATCATAATAACGCGGCATCCGACTTTGCTGTTGATATATAAACTAGATTTAGGAACAGGGACTTATAATTTTAAAATTCTAAACACAACGCAAAAATTATTTTTTTCTTGTAAAAATATTTATTTGATGTCATTATAAACGGAAAGCATATGGAGCGGAAACATGATCAATTGAAATTCAAATTGAATGAATGGAAGTTAGATGTGACAGAAGATTAAAATTATGGATTTAGAAATAAGGACGAAATACCATTATTTACATTTGAGAGTTACTGGTAGGTGGTAGAGGATCGTTTCCTCGACCGAGGACTTACCACCCTGCTGGTGGAATCTTAGCGGATGTTTCCAGCCCTGCGCCTGGGTGCGTGAGCCGGTTTTTTAATTTCCTGTCCTCTTCAGACTGTCATTCTTTGTCTTCTTTCTATATCACTTCTGATCCTACTCTATTCTTACTATCCACCTCTTCAAAAAAAAAATGAAAATCATGATGGTACTCCCAGGGGTAAAAAATTCCGGAGGTAAACTACCCCCTTATTGGGATTTCCCGACGAGGAGTGCTCAGGGAGGACTACCATCGAAGAATTCCAAAAGTATAATATACTTTGCCAACATATGCGGTTTTAATTCCAAATTGGCTTTGTCCACCACTCCCTGCAATCATGCCAACCCCACAATCTTCTTCTGACCGAAACCCAAATCAGTCTCAAATCCTCAACCAATCATCTCCTGTTCCGAGGTTATGAATTTCTGTCATCTTTTTGTTTTCATGGTGGGGTATACGCCTACGTTCGCAGCAGCCTTTCTTGTACCACACTCCCGAACCCAGACTCAGGCAAGCCCAATATTCTCTGACTAAAACTTACCCTTAAATCTTCTACCAAATTTATCTGTTGTAACTACCGCTAACCATCAGACTTGACTTGACTTTCTCGCGGCAAAAAATGACCATTTTATCTCTGAATTTCCTTCCGCTGAAGCTATCGTCCTTCTTCTTCTCTAATCGGCTGACGTGGCTGACGGTCATCTAACTTCCATCCTATCAATGCTGACGTTCGGTCCTGGCATCAACCCTTTTTCATCTTCACATTAACGACCTGCTCTCTTCAACTACCAATTCCATCCGCAGTAATGCTGACTATAGTACTCTTCACTCCAATATTCACTTTTCCATACAAGTCTCGAATCAAAAGCTGGATAATAGATGGAGATCTATGCACCTATCCCTTTCCCAAGATCTTCAAATAATCTACGACTGGGGTGTCAAGAACCTTATTCAGTTCAACGCCTCCAAAACCCAATCTTGCTCCCTGTCATGCAAAAAATCTGGCAATGCTTACTCCATCCACATGAATGACAAAGCCCTACAGAACAATGAAACGTTCGATCTTGTTGGAGTCGCTTTCTAACACGATCTCAGCTGGCACAAGCACATTACTTCAGTTGCCACATCGGCAGCTACAAAGCTTGGTTTTCTCTTTCGAGCCAGAAAATACTTCTCCCCTTCCAACTTATACACTTTATGTTTCTCTAATATGACACAACCTACAGTACTGCTCCCACATCTGGGGAGCGGCTTCACCTTCGACACTTAACATCCTTGATTCTATTCAACAGAGAGTCAATCGACCAGTCCTCACAAGAAAACTGCCTTCTTTCGCTTATTGCCGCGCTGTTAGAGATTTATCCCTTTTCTACCGGTACTTCCACGGATTTTGCTCTGAAGAACTAACCGGAATTATTCCCCCCTTGCCTGTCTCTAACAGAATAACAAGAGGCGCGCTACGTATGCATTTTTTTACTATCCAGCTACAAAAGCCTAGAACAGACCACTTTTCTCGCTCATTCATACCTGGGGTCTCCAGATTATGGAACAATTTGCCAGCAGATGTTTTCGCTTCCCCCAACCTCCAATCCTGTATTTAAATCCCGTGTTAGTGGATTACATTTCCCTTCTCTTCAGACGCCCACGTTACGTTAGTACTTAGACTTGAAGTCTACTGGGAAATTCACTTTATTTTTAAAGCAGTTATCTGATATATTCCATTATAGCACAAACATGAAAATAATATGTTAATAAAGGAAAATGATTGTGGCTGATAAGAAATGAAATGTGTTCTGCTATTACAAAAAAGTTTTGGATGCCCTGTACTTTAATGCAAGAATAGATCACACTGTATTTTCTGTCCGCTAAGCCGCAATTAATTTCCTTTTCTGTTCTCGTTGTATTAATAAAACTGAATGGCAGACACGTCTTTATACAAAATAAAATTTAAATGAGAATAGGAATTGTTATTCCCGCCGTCTTGTACCTTTGCAAGAAATGGCGCTCAGGGCTTAGGCAAATAATGATTTAAATTTCCTGATCTCTAATAATGCCAAGAGCTACGTGTGGTAATTTGTGTGGACAGACCGCAAAAATTAGAGAGGAAATTTAGTCGACTCTAATATCCTTAGGATGTATTTCTGAGGTAATTACTGAGTTCAAAAGTTTTAATTAAAGATACGTTATAGAAAGAAATGGGTAAATCATTAGTTATGGAAGTTGTCTTGTATACGGTTTCCCCCAGGTGATTTCTGAGACAAGAGATTAGACTGGTATCAAAACAATTGAGGGACAGCACAGTACAAATTTCCTTTATTAAGACATTCAAGAAAATGTCAAGAAAATTCAAGAATCTAACCGAATAATCCAAGTACAGATTTCATATAAACAAGCAGTGACATCTAGTAACAAATAAGCAAATTAAATTGCTTACTTTCGCCAGGTTGTCAATCCAAATTCAATTAAAAATTGATTGATTGATATTTCGTGATATTTGATATTTCGTGCACATAGGACAACACAGCGAATATCGAATTTTTATTGGTTTCGTCTAGAATATTCGCAAAATGTCTGGAATTTCGTCATTTACCAGTTTTTTTCAAATGTATCACCGTAAAGTACTTCCTTTTTAAGCAGAAACTTGACTTTTCTGAGAGCAAAAAAATGATGCGAAAATATGTCCAGCTTTAAGGAATTCATAATATTATTGTGTTCTAGGGAAAATTTAAAAGCAATTTTTATTGTAGCTATAGTACGCTAACTACTTTTGATATTTTCAAATTTTAGTGAAAATAATTGTAAAGTTTACTTACAAAGGAATGTTAAAGAATCGTGGTCCTAGTTGGAGAAAAAAAATTGGTGTGACTTTTAAAAAAATGCCTAAATACCTATTCCTAAGTTGTCACATATATTAAAGGATTACACAACTCTCATGCATTGTGAATATGCAAGAATCTCATCCGACTTTGTCCGATTATTGAAAACAAAATATTTTTACGTATGTAGCAAAGTCACCCAAGCAGGAATCCAAAGTTGCTTTTTAATACCGCTTTAAAGATTTTCCAGGTATGTTATTAATTATATTAAATTTTCTAAGAAGTTACAAGTAATATTTAACTAATTTAACCTTTACTAAGAAAACTGGCTAGAATAATATTAAATGAAATATTCATGAATCTAAGTACCTACCTAGGTACATAGTTTCAAAAATACCTTATTATACCCAGTTTTAAATTGTTATTTTATTAAACATTATATTATTCAACGAAGTAGGTAATAAGGTAAGTCATTAAGTACGCTTTGTAATTTAATTAAGGATGCCACTAAGGGTGAAAACAAAGTAATAAAAGAGTAAAGAAAAAGTAAAATACAAAATGAGTTTCAAAATAAACTCGGGATAACAATAGACGTTGTAAAACAGAGTGAGGGCACTACAAATGACGGCAGTATTGCTTTAACTTTTTGAAATTACGAAAAATCAGCAGCAATCATTGGATTTAACAAAAAACTAATACAAAAATTTGCTGCAATTCTTTAAGCGCTTTCTTCGGGTCAAAACTTAAATTTTGGTACTTTTCGAAAATATTTGACACATAGTGCAAAGCTGTATGTGTCATTATATGAACAGTTGGTACTATATGTCATCAAGTGTTCAGATGTTATTAATACATAGGGAAGGAATTTGCGAGAACATTTCTTATATTCCTATTGGTCATTTATCTGAAGGGCTTCAAATAAAGAGTTTCGTAATATAGGAGAGTATTGAGGACATTGGAATATTGAAGACATACTGCACTACTTGTTAATTTTTTCAAATCTCCTTAATTCCTTTATTGGACCGAAATATACTGCAAAAAAATATATCTGTTCTGAGAAACCGAAACATTTTTTAAAGCAACTAACGTTGAGGAAGACAATAGTTCCGATAGACCAGTCTCCAGCTCACATTATTAAAATTAGGTTTATTATAGTATGTTTTTTATAATTACTATTTAAGTCTATTAAAGTTAGTTGCTATAAACCTAAAACAGTATTTCTTTATTTATTTTGTCGAAACATAATTATATTTTTTGAGCGACCGGTACCTAGTAAGATACTACGTAGGTTTAAATCTGACACAGTAGTAACGTACTCCAAAATATGTTTTTATATGCCACAATTTTTGCAAAACATCACCAGCGAAGGAAAGTATCAATGTATACGGATCCTCGATTTCGTTACACCGTGCGACACCCCTATGAAAAAGTTGTGGGCGGCGCTTTTGGGCGCCGCAACCCACACTTTGGGAACCACTGGTGTAGACCAAAGGTAACCCTTTCGTCTGTTCAAATCAATGAATAGATTTGCATAATTTTTACTTTCCATAGCGCGAAAAATAGGTACTCTATTTTTTTCACCCATTTTAGAGAGAACACATAAAATATTTCAACCTTATTTTCCAGTAATTAATCACTTATCTACACTATATTACCTTCTAAAAGGACTAATCTTTTCATGCTATGAGTGGAATTTATTAGGCGTAGCAGTAAAAGCAATTTAATGTACTCAATATAAATTAGCAAAATATTTTGACAATGTACACAAATTTGGTTTTCGCGTGACTAAATGCTCCTTAACTTTTAGTATTTTTTCAACTCGTGTCAAAACTTACTTCGGTATATTTGTAACAGTCTAGAAAAAATTGATAAAATAAATATTTCTAATAATTTATTTTCCAGTAGAATGTCACGAATTTCGTATATGTATTTCTTTAAGGAAATCAGGTCTTGTCTCAAAGTCTGTAGCTTCGCTACATATCAATCAATCAAAAAAGTCTCCATACACTTCCTCTTTTGTAACTTAAATGACACCGTTTTCAGTTTTACATAAAGGAGGTTTAAAATATTTTTCTACGAATGTCAATAAAAACCTTTATTGTATGTTCAATAGTAATTTCGGAACATGGTGCATTGTGTTTTACACATTTTCATTGTGCTTCAATCACCATGGTGATTGAACTACAAAGTTCCCATTGTGCACGGGTATTTTTTACAAAGGTGGCGTTGACCGTCGCCGCGTCAAAATCTTTATAATTTGATAGACATTTTCTGACATCTTAAAATGAAAAATATTACTAATCCCATTTTATTATCAGTAACATTCGTAGAAAAAGTATAGTGTAAACTCGCATGGAATGACCATTTCCTACTCGTATGATTTGCAGCACTCGCCTGCGGCATCGTGCTGCAAACGTCATACTCGTAGGAAATGCATGTCATTCCATGCTCGTTGTACAATATACTATTGTAGTATAGTATTAATGCGGTGGTTTTATGGCAAAAGGTGATATGTGAGAAAAGTAAAATTTTACAGGAGAGCAAAAAGAAGCATTCTGCCATAAAAATATGTAATAGAATCAAACTTAGCTCATCTTGAAAATTTAAAATAGTATTATTTTTAAGGCAAATAGGGCCATATGGTTTTTAGAGAACATAGAACTTACTGCCATATTATACATATGTAACACAAAAAACGTCATTAGGCCAAAATGTCGACATAGCACCTTTTGCCATAAAACCACCGAATAGATAGAACGGTTCAAATAAACAATAAGGTAAAACCAGGGCAAATATTGTTAATTACATAGAAAAATTATACCAAGAAAGTCTCCATACATGCCACTACAGGCGCGGCCCGTGAAATTTTAAAGTTGTATGTCTCTGTTGCTACTTATGGGACCCATGCCAAGTTCAGGTTTTTTAATAGTGAGCCTACTAGGAATATTTTGGTAAAGAAAAAATATTTTGTAATTTGCGAAAAAAAGTTGAATTTTTGAATTGACCCACCTGGGTAAAAAATTAACACGCTTAGGTATTTTATTTATTATTTTTTCTAAATACATTTTACATCATTTTGTCGACAATTCTTAAATTTTAAGAGAAAAAAATGTGTTAGTAGAAAGTTATAGTCATTTGAATTTTTTGAAATCTGATTTATTATTATAATTTTTAAAAAAATTCATGACTATAACTTTCTACTAACACATGATTTTCTCTTAAAATTTAAGAATTGTCGATGAAATGGTGTAAAATTTATTTAGAAAAATAATAAATAAAATATCTAAGCGTGTTAATTTTTTACACTGGTGGGTCAATTCAAAAATTCAACATTTTTCGCAAATTACAAAATATATTTTTTATTTACCAAAACATCCTCACTATTAAAAATCCTGAACTTGGCATGGATCCCATAAGTAGCAACCGAGATATACAACTTTAAAAGTTCACGGGCCGCGCCTGATGCCACATGTATAAAACTTACTAAGATTTTATTAAGAAGGATTGCGTCAGGTGAAAACATCGTAAAGTAGAGTTTTAAATATTGTATATGAATATATAATTTTTTGAAGCATGTTTACTTAGTATCCCGTTAAGGTACGGGTGCGGTAATATCGATCATTACCCAACTAAAACGGGTGGGATAAAAAGCTTTAATCTAATGATTGTAGATAAAAATATAAAACAGTTTCATTTTTAAATTTAATTCGTTTAAGCGCATTCCATTTTACGGATCAATAAAGGTTTTTACTGTTGGGCACAACAGCATCATTAATATACAACCAAATTGTTGTTTTCTTATTCTTTGGGCTCGATAAATACGATGAAATTTATTAGGCAAAAAAATTTAACCCGATGTGAAAAACCAAAAATTACTCTTTAATATTGCTCAAAACAAAATTATGATAAATAACAAACAAGCGAAAATATACGCAATGCCAAAAAATCAGAGAACGCCTGGCATTTTCTGTATAATAGGATTAAATCTTGGAGAGCTGATCTAGTAAGTATAATAAATCTTGATTGATGACAAGAATTTGCAGGAAAAAAACAGGAAGAAATACAAAAGAACTGTGAAACGCCCTCGAAGAATAGGGCAACCATTTGTTACTGTAAATCAGTGCCGTGGGGAGAGAAGCGTTATTTTAGTAAAGATAAATTATTTAGAAGAAAATTGAAAAGGAAAGCTAAACCCTCCATTTTAGATTTCGTACTCCATAAAAATACCTTAATGATCATAATATTTGCAGTAAAAGTACAACAAATTTTAAGGGCACTCTAATGATTAATAAATCTACCTTTTCAGGTAATTTGACTTTTTTAACCCCTTTGAGGGGTGACGCTGGGGAGCTGAGAATTTCTTTTAAATACAAGTCGATGTGGTGTGGTATCTCATTTTGCGTCTTCAAAAAAGAAAGATTTTACCGCAAGCCTGAGGTCTGTATCACAATTCGTTTTCGACCTACACATTTTGGAAGATAAAAATTAGTTTATTTATTTATTGAGTTGGCGCAAAAGCTATTTTAACGTAGGTAGTATTAGTATGACTAAGTATTTGTTATAGCGAGGATTGTTGTGATGAAGAAAGGACCAAAAATGGTTAATCCGGCTCTGATGGTATTGAGATAAGGGGTACTATGATCCGAAAGAATTATTAGGACTCTGAATGGAGAAATAATGGGTTCCGAGACACTGATGACCCGAAAGAGTTTAACAGGACTTTGCTTTATTAATATGGGGGGTGCTGTGCCTCGAATGACACTGAGCCGATGGTTCTTTGAGATCTGAAGGCTCGAAAGAGAGATGGGGGTTCTGTGACCCTATTGGAATTGGGCCGAACAGGAGCTTGCCTTGAGCAACTTTGCCAAGCGAAATGGGTGCTGCTGCAAATGGGGAGGGTCTGATAATCCGATAGAGAGAGAGAACTTTTTCCCACACTCACTACTTTTTTACCTCGATTTCTTGTGTGACCGGGTCTGGCGAGATACTTGACCGGCTTTGGTCAAGTCGCTTAACGCGGCCCCACGACTATTTACCGCTGAGTTACTGAGATAACTAATCTCCCGCTCCGGCGGCACTTCGAAGTTGAAATGAAAAGTACCACTCCTCGAGGAACCCGCTTGATAGGGTTAACCAACTAGAGTTAATTTGGCAATGACGCGTACGAATTATATTTAACCAAACAGATATTATTTTATTTGTTAGAAAATGGTAAGAGCGCTGATGCCTTAGTAGGACTAGACCAAGAGACAGGGGCAGCATATCTGTAGCCATATTTGCTCTTTTTTATGCATTTAGGAGATGTATATTTTTAGAACGCTAAAGCCTTGAAAATAACAGATAAGAGGTTTTCTAACGGAACTAGGCTTTTGAAGTTTCGTCGACAAAGGTGCCGGTTTGGAATAGAAATAAATTAATTAATTGTAAAATGTAAAAATGTTCAACATCTGCCAAGAAGTAAAAACTGCCATTCTCGAAAATGTGAGAAATAAGTTTCAAAATTGATTTTGTTACTGCCAAGCAGTTTATGGCGGTTATTTTTTCTAGATTTTTAACTTTTAAAGTGATAAGAGAAACAAAGGTACCTATTTCAATATTTATTTTTTCACGCTTTTTAATTTCTAAAGGCTTTAAAAGAGGAATTATGATACTGACCTCGGGTTTGCCTTAAAATGTTCCCTTATGTTGTACCTTTAAAATGAGGTACCACACAGCATAGGCTTGCATTTAAAATTTTTGACCTCAACTCCCTAGCGCCGCCCGTCAAGGAGATGAAAATGTAGATTTATTAACCAATAGGATATACCTAAAATTTAGTGTCTTCCTCTTTATTAATAGCAAAGATATTTGCTCATACTCGGACACCCTGTATAATAAATAATCTGCATTTCAGAACACAAATTTGGAACATACCTAACTCAAAAGCTTATCCACAGCGTAAAATATAGCTTGGCCAATTTAATTAAACCTATGCTCATCAAAATATCTCTAAATATTAGTAAATCTCCATGATAAATTTTATCACACTGTATCATAAAAACAAAATACCTAAGTCAGAAGTTACGTAAACAAATTTTTTGTCCCAGAATTAATTGAGAAATCGCCAAAAAATTAATGTCTTGTATAAATTATCGAAACCCACTAGTTGTTGATGAACGAACAATGTAAATACTTTTTTGTAAATTCAGGTTAAAAATATAGGGCGCCTCTGACCTCAGCGTACCGAGCCCTATTTTTAAAGACGTTTTATCACGAAAAACAGCGAGAGACGGCGTTAGTTCACATTTCATGTCAGCAAGTCGACACCAAAACGGTTTATCAGCCACGAAACTGTGCTTTAGGCTTGACTAAATTATGATTTAAATTCACCGAGACGACGTGCAAAAAAACACGGATACGGGACGTGATGCGTCCGGGTAAAGTAGCTTGCAAGTATAAAGAGACACATTTAATCGATAAAGCATGAGGTACAAGACTATTTCAAGTTAGGGGTTATTTTTTACTAAAATATAGCGACCCTAACCACAAACTTAGACTTAAAACATTATTCCAGAATTTATTAAAGAAGTTTAAGATCTAGTACTGGTTTAGAGCAAAATTAAATATAACACTAGTTTGCAAATTTTACCTTCATTCGAGGTACCTCGTGAAAAAAGTGTTTTTAACCTAGTTCGAGGTCGCTGAAAACGAAAATGACAATCATGTATTTTTCCAAAGAAGCGTTTGCGAAACATTCGCAAAAAAAAACGTGTTTTTCGACTCTTTTTCCAGTTATGGTCCAACATTTCGAAAATGGTAGATGTAATCGACCCAAAATGTACACACATTTCGAGGTACGCTTCTTTTTTCACATAAATATTAATTTTGAGCCAATTGGAAGAAAAAACTGCATTTTTTGAGCTTTTTTGAAAATTGCACATTTTTGTTTGTTTTATTTAGTTATTAGGAAATTTTTTTTCTGTGTTTTTTGAACTGCATATGAAAGATTATTTCGTCACGAGAATATATTGCCCAAGAATATTCAAATCGGTTGTGAAATGTGGAAGATATTACTGATTAAGTGAAGGCAGACGATTTCAGCTTTTGCCATGAACGTCCAGAAGTCCGGAGAAATTACTTTTAAATGAGTACGTTAGGCTTTACTACCTTAATTACATGAGCAAAGTTCACCTAATTTCTCCGGACTTCTGGGCGTTCATGGCAAAAGCTAAAATTGTCTGCCTTCACTTAATCAGTAATATATAACTGATGATTTTGTGTTTTTCTAGTTTTTATGTACTTAAATTGCACCTTTTTTATAGTTTTGTTAAATAAATTTATAGTTCACGAAACTTAAGTGTCTTATCATTACACTTCTGTATTTTTACCCTTTTATCGTCAAATTATACTAATCGATATTGGCAGTAGTGAGTCTGGTTGATTCTATTTGAACACAAAGTCCTAAACTAGCAAGTAGCACCATCTATCGTAAAATAAAACCAATATCACCGTTTTTTTCTGTAGTTTAACGTTGTGATGTCCTTTTTAGTTAAGAGCAAGTTAGGAGTGACCAGGAAAACCTTTTTATGTTGATTGACATCCCGAGTGGGCGATTAGTTGACAACTTAATCATCACTAAATGACTTTAATCTTATGCAAATGGTTGCGAGGCTTATATGTTTGTCCTGGTTAAATTTATATGATGACTTTAGAAATAATAAAAGTTGCACTACTCCGGGATGAGGTTGTGTAAATGCCAATGCAAGTTCTAAAGTTGCAAATAAAAATGGCGCTTGTTTCTGAAATTGAACTGGCATTCACTCATCCCATTCTGAAGTGTTGTTAACAAAAGTATGTTAGTGTGAAAATATTATTAGCTTTAGTCTATACTTGTCAATTTTTAAATAATATGCGTACTAGCCATGGCTTTGATATTTGAAACATTAAATGGACCCTCACATTAATTTTAATCACACTTAGAAAGCTGTTTATGTTGAATTTCATTACCGTGAAATATGTGATAGGCCGATGTTTTGGGTAATTTCAGGTTCCACAACTGAGGAGTGTATGATTGGCCGTTATTCTGTACAAATAAATTAGATTTTGTATTAAAATTGATTTGATTTCGATAATTTCTCATATGTGCCTGTGTAAAACTAAAAGCCGGGGTATTTTAGTGGTATAGGTTTGGGAATAAATCTATAAAGATGGACATTAAATTCAAAATTAGCAAATAAATTTATCCAGTTTTCCAAATACCCATACTTCAGTACATTAGCATTTTTTTATTTTTACAACATCCAACATTATGTTTTGTATTCAACGACTTGTCTGATTTACTTTTGTAGCTTCAGCGGCGGATTTTTTTGTTCTAAAACCCATTTTTTGCAAGCCATAACCGAAAATGCCGAATATATTACGGAATAAAATAAAAAGTTGGGATTTTATTCATGGGAGTCCAAGACGAGTGGTTTCATTTTCATAAAATTTATATTTTTACTGGGAAATTTGTATTTAAAATTGGATTTGGGTGTTTTATATTTTGTCTAAGCAAAAAAATTTTAACATCGCAATTCGTTTAAAAAAATATTTGAATACAAAAGGGTCTATGTTATGAAACTGTGAATGAAATTAACTAAACATAGGGTAGGTTATATTGTGTTATGCTAAGTTAACGGATGTGTAAGAAATTTTCGAAAATATTTTTTCAAAAACCAATTTTTGGAAAATTCTAAACCTTACGACAGGCTTTTTTTTACAAAATATACAATATGGATGGGGTAGACAAGAGGACAAATGGACCAAAACGTGAAAAATACGAAAAAAGGTCATTCCTTATAAAGGTTTTTCTTTGCTTTTAAAATAAGATCTAAAAATTTGTTGTTTTGTACAGGGTATGCGAAAAATATAAAATTTGGTTAAAAGTAAAGGTGCCTTTTTTCAATTTTAATGCAAGACGTTAAATAAATAAGATGTTTTAAATTTTAAAAGAATTCTTATTCCAGATTTTAAAATCACAATTTTTCTGTCACATTGTCACCTTTTTATTTGATTACACCTTTGATAACTGTGACGTAGTTGTCAAAATAATAAAGATGTTGTCTTTAGGGCAAGGAATATTTATAATCCAAAATTACATGTTTTCGATCGGGTTCAAATCGGGACTATTCGAAGGCCAGGGAACAACTGCTATATTATTTTCTTGGAGAAAATTTTGCACAATGCATGCTGTGTGTATTGGAGCATTATCATGCTGAATTGTAAAATTTTGACAATATACAGCGTTTATCGATGGTATCATTACTTGATTTAATATAATAACGTATACGGCTGCAGTTGGTATTCCTTCCACGATTTGGCAAACTCCTGGACCTCTAGCGCTAATCCAACCGCAAACATTCATAGAGAAACGCCCACTTTGGTTGGTTTTGTGGGTGCATATCTCATCCTACCGCATGCCGGGAGGTCTATAAACCCGAATTCTCTCATTATTGTATTATTGAAAAGTTTTCTCATCAGAAAATATAACTGATTCACAGAAATTATTATATCTAATGGAGGAAAATTGTTATACCGCAGACGAAGTCGCGGGCGAAAGCTACCTAGTGTGTAATATAAATGAAAATACGGCAGTATTGTTAAACTCGATTTAAATTATATTAACTTCTAGCCGTATTTTATAAAGGAACTGTGGAAGCGAAACACCAATGGAACCAACTTTGAAGCTCTCATTGAGATTCAAAACAAACTTCTCGTATAACAATAAAAATATAGTGCTCATAAAATCGATTTGCAACAAACTTAGAACTGAGATGAAACGGTTTTCCGGGTATGGCGCGTATTTCTAACATAAACAGGGGAAAAGTTTGGCTTATCTAGAATATTTTCAATGAAAAACCCTGAAACAATTTGAATACTAAGAAAAACCAAATCTCATGCTATTTCAGTATTTTCTTTTGGGAATCGATTAGGTCGGATTGATTACATTTACAAATTACCACACTAAAGGAAAATTCCATCGTCGCAATTGACTGATCTAGAGTTCAGTTGAATTAAAGTATATTCAGTGAGTCCGAAAAGTTTTAATATGGGCAAATATCTTTACTATTAGTAAAGATAGCGACACCTAATTTTACATGAATCTTATTGGATAATAAATCTACTTTTTTATGTAATTTAAATCTTTCAGCCCCCTTGAGGGGTGGCGCTAGGGTTTTGAGGTCAAAAATTTTTAATGCAATCCTATACCGTGTTTTACATCATTTAAAAGGTTTTCAAAAAATAAACATTCAGTCGCAAACCCGAGTTTCGTACCTTAATTCGTTTTTAAATGACAAGCTTATAAAAATTCAAAATCGTGAAAAAAAAATAAAAATTTAAGTACCCTTATTTCTCTTATTACTTTAAAAGTTGTTCATAGTTACCACCGTGAATTCTTGGCAATAGCAAAGTGATTTTGGAACTCTGCAGAGAAGTCATACCTGCCATTCTCGAAAATGTGAGAAGTGACTTCCAACATTGACTTTTGCTATGGCCAAGAAGTTCAGGGAGGTCATTTTAATTAACTTTTAAAGTAATAAGAGAAATAAAGGTATTTAAATTTTTATCTTTTAACGATTTTTAATTTTTAGGGGCTTGCCTTTTCAAAACGAATTAAGATACGAACCTCGGGCTTGCGGTAAAATGTTTCTCTTTTGACCTTTAAAATGAAGTACCACACGGCATAGAGATGCGTTTAAAATTTTTGGCCTTAACTCCCTAGCGTCACCTCTCAAAGGAATTGAAAGAGTTAAGTTATATAAAAAAGTAGAATTATTAACCAATAAGATACACCTCAAATTTGGTGTTTCTATCTTTACTAATAGCAAAGATATTTGCCCGTTTCTGACTTTTCGGACACCCTGTATATATCTATAAGGTTTAATACCAATGGTTTCCACCCCTGTCTTTAGTCGGAAGGCTCAAACGTAAATCAAACATAAAGTCAAGCGTGGGATCAATTTTTAAACAAATAACTCTCATATCGGAATAAAAATATTCCACTTCAACAATCGTGCACTGACATGTCTTCGAGCGCACTATTTTAAGCTCAGAAAGGAAGACGTTACTAGTGTAACGGTTGATTAAAGTCTTTTTATAGCCCGTAGAAGCAAAGTTGACATATTTAAGAGTAAACCTTTTACATAGGTACGTTTTAAATTGTGGGACAATTTGGTTGACTTATTCTTGATATATTCACGGTACAAACAGAATAAAACCAAAAAGAAAGCCTTCGATCGAACGAACAAAAAAAGAACTGTAGGAGGACCGTATTTTTTTTTATTTATTTACCGATGCTATAAGTCTTTAGTTTATTAAATTTGAACGTAAAGGAAAACCCTTCATTATCTGCTTTCAAGGAAAAATTGAGTAGGTGGATATGCCAGGTTAGTTTTGTTATATTTTAGTTGGATCGTGCTGGGGTGTGTCTATCCTTTTGATACACTAATACAAATTATTTTTTATATAACTTCAGATATGTAACTAGAATTTTTAGAGTTTGTTCTTATTTATGTAGTGTCTGCAATTCGTTTAAGCATGGTTGTGAACAATTAATTAATATCGTCGTGCAGTAGTTCATCCAATTAAAATGTCCTATTTTATTTGGGCCACAGTAATTGCTGAGATAGCAGGTAACGATGTAATTCTGTTGGCACATTTACGTGGTCAGCTTCAAAATATAACCTCGTTCAAACCAAAACAAAAAAGGATTTAACAGAAAAAGTCTGCTGGGTCTCGCATTGGCAACAACGTGATTTGCAGAAATTTAATTTATAAATAATACATTATACCGATAGCAATAATGATGACCAGGATCATGGGTTATCAGTGGCTGCTCTGTATAGATAGTTTAATGCGACTTTTCAAATAACTCATCACCTTTATAAATAATACGATTCTGCCAACTATAACAAGTGAATTCAAACGAATATAAATAAAAGAATAAAAACGCTGAATTAGAGTAGACTGGCTTAGCTTTTTAGATTTGATCAATTTGCCTCTGCTTACTCTTTAGCATTATATTTTCAACTATAGTCCGCGCTAGATATGTGCAACCGACAAGAGAATTTAAAGAATGCAATGGAAGGCTTAAACAACGTTGCCAATTTTTTGTAAAACAGCTTTGAAAAACTGTTTAATTTTTCGTTAATACGATTTAAACCTTTCTTACCACATCTGGTTCACAAACAAATTTCCGATGGTGAGTTCCGCATTGCTGTCTAGTTTACCGTTCTCTTGAAATCATCAGGAACTTTTTTTTTAAATGGAACGCTCTCATTCTTTCGTAAAATTCCAAGCGCCTCTCGTAGTCATCTTCTGAGAGACTTTGCACAAGTCTTATTTTGTACGGATGAAACTTTTTGGTTTTTAGAAGGCGGTCTACGGACTTATATGAAACGTTGTTTTCTTTTCCCAGTGTTCTGGTAGAAAGATGGGGATTTTCCTCTAAACTGAGTAAAACATTCAGAGCCTTATCACCATCTGTTGCACTTTCGGGCCGGCCAGGCGTATATCGTTTTCCACGTTTCCAGTTTAACGAAATGTTTTTAAAATTTTACTTGAAATAGTTGTAGTTGATGGATTTCTCTTAAGATATTTGTCATTAAAAATATTACAAACTTCTTGTTGCGTTCGCATTCCGTCCCCATAACTCAGTATTATTCAAATTTCAATTCTTTGGGTTTCTGTTAAATGATCCATTTTTTGTAAATAAACGAAACTGACAATGTCAAACATTTCAGGTATTTTAAGGTACACTACAATAAAATAACGATTTTTGACCACCATTTTCTCAAAAACTTTTGGACAAAATGTTTCCAATGAGAATTAATCAGAATTTTAAGCTGAATTCGAAAATCGAATAAAATATAGAGCGTTTCATTTAAAAAAAAATCCCTGTCGATTTCAGGAAAACGATAAACTTGACAATGATGCGGAACTTACCATTGGATCGGGCGCAATTTCGTATCTAAGAGTACAAAAGTTTATAAAAATTGGATTAACGGTGTGCAAGATATTTCGAGGTTTCCATATATTGTTACACACTGTATAAGTACAGGTTTTCAAATGATTTTTATTTTGGAACTCATTGCTGAAATGTACGTATTGCTCAGTGGCGGCTCGTGGACTTAGGAAGGGGTGAAGCGCAGCCAAGGAAATAGCGGGGGGGGGGGGGTTGAAAAAAATAATGTACATAAGGGGGAATACGCAAATTTATAATAATAATAACAAAAACAGTATGTTTTTCTTGAAAAAAAAAATATACATACATAAAGGGGAATACACAAATTCATAATAATAATAACAAAAACAGCATGTTTTTCTTGAAAAAAAAATGTAGATACATAAAGGGTAATACACAAATTTATAATAATAATAATAATAACAAAAACAGCATGATTTTCTTGAAAAAAAAAAATATACATTCAAAACCTTGCGTACACTTGTGGTTGCATTTATCTATGAGATCTACTTTTTAAATATAAGGTCTATCCATCGATCTTTTAAAGCTGCAAATTTATCAATAATATCGTCATAAAACGGTTCTACACTCATAAGTTCATTTAGGAGTCCTTTTTCAATTGAAATTTTTGCTAAGTTAGTAAGTCTGTTTTCTGACATTGAGTTACGTAGATATGTTTTGATCCTTTTTAAGCATGAAAAACTACGTTCAACTGATACGCTAGTAGAGGGAATTGCCACAATTAGGGAAAAAAAGTCTTGAAGCTTCCTTAAAAATATCTCTATTTTCGTACAACATTTCCAACAGTCGGTCTACTGCAACCTCTGGTCACATTCCCAAAATTCTTAAATCCTTCTTTATTCCATACTCTCGATTTTACACCTTCACTTGAACAGGGTATACAAAATAGTTTTTTTAAATAAACACTTCCATACAACCATTTATAATCGGAATACCACTGATTTCGAAACCTACGAACAAAAGTTCTGTCATTTGATTTTCCTTGTGTTTCTATTTCAAGGAAAGGCTTAGGGCCCTCCATATTTAAAAAGTCTTTTTTATCCTCGTTTTTCCACCTTGAAAATGGTGTTTCTAACAAGATACAGATTGGATCGTATAACGGAAACATCTTGAAAAATTCGGAATTCTACTTCCGAACGCTCCAATACTCCTACTCCCATGCATAAGCTTCTGCAGCGACAACTGCCGGTCGCACCGTTCTAAAATTAGCTAGGCGTCTCGACCGCCCGTTGCCATAGCGACCGTCGTAAACAAATCTCCTTACTTGTGGCGTACTAGTCATCCTGCCGATTGCGCTTCACCACCCCCGACAGCGATGTTCCGCGACGCTCTTATGAGTAATGTGTTCAGCGCGCTACGGGCTGCGTTTATGTTATTCTCTTATGAAAAATTATTAATTTGATCATTTATAATAAAATTGGATCAAAAATGTGTTTTTATATAAAACATACTACATTATTAACGTAACAATGTAGTTCATAAATTAAATCAAGTTAAAAATATATTTTCCTTTTATTTATTTTTGGAAATTGTAAGTGAAGCGGTGCTTCACCTGCGTCCCCTGACGAGCCGCCACTGGTATTGCTATTATGTCAATGGACAATTCCTAATTACTAGCAAAGCTTATAAGGTTGTCGTTTTCAATTTCTTTTCTTAGTGTTAAGTAGGATGATGTTTGTTACAGATCCGCCTACGTCACTGAAAAAATACAAAAAATACCAAGGCTTTTTGCTAAATTATAATAAGCAGAATACTTCAGAACTAAATCTCACATTTCTAACAATTTCAAGTTTCTTTCGACAACACACGCGTCGAAATCAAGCAATAGTGTCATCTTAGTTTCTAAGTTTGTTGCCAATCGATTTTGACAGCACTTGACTTTTATTGTTATGCAAGAACTTTGTTTTGAATCTCAATGAGGGTTCTGGATCAGTTCGGCAGGCGTGTTTCATTTTCCGGGTTATTATATAAAAGGGATTGAAAAAGTTGAGACAATAGGAAAACTTTTCTTAATCTATTCTTACATCTGGGTCTTTTCGCTATTATATGGTAATGTACGGCTTTTTCTTTGAAGAACAGGAACAAAATCAAAACATTAGGTTATAAAGACGGTCTTAGAAAATAGTCTCGTTATTTTTGCTGTCAGTCAGACAAAATATTCAGTTTTTTTCATGAATTTATTTTTAATTTTAATGGTTTGTTATATAAACACAAAAACAAACTTGGCCAAACAACCACATGTGGACTTGACAAGGCGCTTCGATCCCAACTAGACTACTAAATGCGTTGTAACACTGACTAGTCAATGAGGTACACCGCCGTCAATAGACTTTAGATCATTTCACCGCGCATGATTATCATCAGTTAAATTTTAACTTAATAAAATTGTCTTGCATTCTCGTGTTGTGTTTAACATTTAGACATCCTTTTTATTCAAAATGTGTAAAACAATATTATATCCTGCTTATAATCTAATTTTAGTTTCCAGAAACGCGAATTTGAGAAATGTACAGGGTCTTCCAACGAGGACTGAACTGGGGCTCATTTGTGAGCTTCCTTGTATTTAAAGAAAAATCTAAAATAGCTAATCGATGTACTTTTTCCTGCAGAATTCAAAAATGAAACCAAAAATTTATTTGAACCAGAAACAAAAGAGTTACGCTATGGACAAGGTGTTTTTTAAATGGAACATAGCTTTTTTTATACGATTTTCGGAACGAGTGATTTTTTTTATGTCCGTTCTGATTAAAATATTTAATATTGTGACAGCTATTTTTATTAAATTTTAATGTTTTATCCAGTATAATTTAACTTCAACCTGTTTGAAACATACACTAGGTAATAAAGTTAAAATCACCTTGAAATCCTTCAAAGTCAAAAAATGTAAATTTGTCAAATTTTTTGACTTTGAAGGATTTCAAGGTGATTTTACCTTTATTACCTAGTGTATGTTTCAAACAGGTTGAAGTTAAATTATACTGGATAAAACATTAAAATTTAATTAAAATAGCTGTCACAATATTAAATACTTTAATCAGAACGGACATAAAAAAAATCACTCGTTCCGAAAATCGTATAAAAAAAGCTATGTTTCATTTAAAAAACACCTTATGCATAGCGTAACTCTTTTGTTTCTGGTTCAAATAAATTTTTGGTTTCATTTTTGAATTCAGCAGGAAAAAGTACATCGATTGGCAATTTTAGATTTTTCTTTAAATACAAGGAAGCTCAAAAATGAGCCCCTGTTCAGTCCTCGTTGGAAGACCCTGTACATAGGTATAGATATAATTTTAAATTCGTTTGCATAACTACCTAAAGTTAAACCGTACCTCACTGACGATCATTCCAGGTTTCCCTCTGTCTGCGTCTTCCTTAAAATATTAACCGTAAGAAAATCTTACAACGTCGGCTAAAACAAGACTTGCTCTTCTATTGCAGTTCCCGAAGTTTTCTTTCAAGCTTCATTTGCTTAAACGACTTGAAATTTCTGTACTGATTTTCTTTTGGTTATTTTATCTTGTTGCATGTCTTTATTTAAATCAATGAATATTGAGAATCTATTGGATTTACATATATATGCAAGCACTTTTGTGAGGATACGATCATGCGATGTCAGCTGTATTTACTATGATCAACTTTAAAACAATCAAATATTTTTTCTTCTGTTCTTGAATTAATTTTACTTTTAATTTTCTTCGTTTTTTCAAAATCACCCATCCTTTATTCTCCTCGAAAAATATATGCCCTAGAAATATTAACACAAAAGTGTACTCCGCTCTCACAATGATCATTTATTAAATTCCATATTAACTCTTGGGCGGTTATACATACTGAGTCAAACGAAACGAAAACTTGCAAACTTTGGTTAACTGCACAACATAACAGAACCAAAATTCCGGATATTTACTTCATTTTATCATGTCTTCAGGCTCTTTATTTAATAATCTATGTTGGCTGAGCGTATACCTGGCAGGATTTTATATAATTTGAAAATTTATTAACGATGGATAGTGCTATTTGTAACTGTAATACAATACATTATCTGCTTTTACATAATAATCACGTACAGAGCCGGAATAAGGGCAGAAAAGCTCGCCTTTTGACAAAAAAAAAACATTAAAAGTGATGAAAAATCTGATATATTCAAAGCGCTTACGTTTTACATAACGCTCACTCGAAAAAATAGTAATACTTTTCAAAAAACATGCTTCTGAGATTTTATTTATGATTTCGTTAACGATAAGATTTTTAGTATCAAATTTTATAAAACGTATTAAGCATTTTAGTCTTATTTAAGTAATTTTATTAAATTTGATGTATTTGAAAAAAAAATACATTATTTACAAGCAATTTTTGTGCTTAGGAGAATAGCTACACTGGCGCCACCTAATAATTATTTATTAAAAGGTATATGTGCCTTTGTACTATATTATTCTTTCATAGATTTTAATTACTTTGGTTTCATACTGTCCGAAAAATACCACCAGCGGAAAGTGAAACTTTACACCACGTTAAAAATTTCCCGTCAATCAAAGAAAACTTGTTTGCCTTTACATATCTCGCTGATGACTTGCTTGGAATCAATTTTCCCATTGCTTCAGTGCTTTTTAACAAAATTTCTTCCATGTTCACGTCTCTCAAAAATATACGACGGAGAATGTGTCACTGACGATAAGCAACCGATTTAAAGGCAACGTGACCCAAATTGAATAGATGTTATTCTAAGAGTATCGATACCCGTTAAAATTTCAAATGATCAAGGAATATATTGCAAAAGCCCCCAAAAAAAAAAATAAAAAAGATTTATAATTTTAATAAGACAGTATGAAATAAAATTTTATAAAATACACGTCCGTTAGGTCTTATAACAGTACTCGTTTATATTCGGGACTCGGCTCCTGCGTCACCTCGTACTGTAATAAGCGATCTACCGGACTTGTGCGCGTCACAGGGAGCAATATTGGGTTTTGGAGGCGTAAGGAATACTATCGTCAGCGTAACACTAGATCGGATTGGTAGTTGAAGAGAGCAGGTCTTTAATGTGAAGAAGAAATATGGATGGTGCTAGGATTGAACCATGGGGTGACTTCAAATGACTATTTGGACAATGATATTGGATGGGTAGGGGGCTCTTACCAAAACCTTACCTCCAGCTTACTGTAAACTATTTCCGTAGGTTACTGGTTCATTTTTATACGGGTGCGCAATCTCTGGGAGCTGCGACTTGCAGACAGTAAAAGACATCAATTTCCCTAAACACTATGTATATTTACAGTTATTTACATATTTACATAACACAACTCTTGAGTCTGACAGGTGTAAGAAAAAGTTTATTTTTCATAACGCTGTAGTTGCGAGATGTTACTTCTTGCATGAAACTTCGTCAGAAGTTATAACGAGGTAGTATTAGTATAACGAAGTACTTATTATCACGAAGATTATTATGACGAAGCTGAGTTAAGGCTGAGTAGGTCCTTGCTTATCTCTTAGGCCGAAATATTGTTTGTAGATTATGTGAAAGTATCACGTTCTTCCGGCACTGGAGGCCTGGGGAAGATTGTTTTAATTGGGGTTTATGACCCGAGAAGAAAGCAGGATTTTGCCTCTTAGATTAGGTACTGACGACTCGAAAAGAACAGGAATATGCTTTTTGAAATCAGAGGTACTGGAATCGAGAGAAACAGAACTTTGTTACCGCATCACTTTTGCTCCGACGTGTTTTACCCGTCGCGTTTGACTTGACTTTCTCTCGTCGAGTTTCTGGATCTACTGACTTGTTTTCCCGACGGCAACGAAGTTGAAATGAAATGTACCACCCCTTCGGGGACCCGCCTGAGAGGATTTGACCAATTAGAGTCAGAACAGCGATAATGAAAATACTATTTTGACCATTAAAAAATGGGAAGAGGCCGAGCGTTGATACCATGATACGACTGCGAGGAGAGGAAAAGGGGTAGGCTATCGTAGCTATGTTTAGTTTTTTTTTTATACATTTAAGAGAAGTGTATTTTTAGAACGCTAAAGCAATGAAACTAAAAGATAATATGTTTTCTAAGGAAACTAGGCTTTTGAAGTTTCGCCGACAAAGGTGCCGATATGGAATAACTAAATTAAACAAAAGCAGAATATTTTATCCGAAATGGGCTTTGTGTTTAACGGATAACTGCGTATTTTTTATGCAAGTTAAATAAGCAAGAGATATGAGTTTGAGTTTTATTATTTGAAAGGGATTTTATACCTGCTTGGTTATTAATATTTATTTGGAAATAAAAATAGAAATATAGAAATTAAACAAACTGTTGGGTTTCCCCAACAGATATCTTAAAAAGTCTACTGATAATGGTATTTGTAGAAAAAAAAGTTTACAAACACTTGTGATAAATAAAACATAAGAAGGAATCTACTTTTATTCTACCCATCGTACTGAGTTAAAATCTGTAATGCTAACAACCCTCTTTTCAATTTCAATTTTAATTTAGAAATTACCTAATTGAACACTTGAAATTTAACACCACAAAATCCCTTCGTAAAAGGTGATTTGAAACGGCAATTACTTGATTAATTGACTTGTGCCGTCTACCGTAAATGAAATCAACTTTTTTGTCATACAAAACACCATCCAAATGTCTTTATAGGAAATACCTTTTAACGTTTAAACAATTAACGAATTGCTTTCCAAAAACTCTTTCCCATTATCTCTTTATCAAGTTTATGGAATGTCTATGTTACGAGATATTTATGTAGGTACATATATATTTCCAGTACTGACGAGGAAGTTTAATGCGTTTAAGATCCGGTCGTGTCCAATGGTGCAAAGAAAATCCACCAAGACCTACTCACTCATCATCCCCAATAATGTATCATATAATTTTCATTAGTTATTAACAATATTAATGATAAAATACCAGTTACTTGCATTTGGTAGATTTATGGCAAAAACTTGCTGGTTTGTAACTGGTAGGTAGAGGAAGATTTCTTGCCATTTTAGAATTATTTATGTGTTGTTTATGTTCAACATGAGGTGGCTGAAGGTCAATTGCTGCTGGTTGCTGCGATTTGGAAGGATTCGATGTGCATTTTGTTTTTCGTTTTGTCAAGACTCGTCTAGATGTCCTTTGGCAGGAATTGTAGGTAATTTGCTTATATTGAAGAATTAACGGACGCGATATTTCCTAAACGCAGTATTAAATTTCGTCAACTCAGAACTGTCTGTTGAAATATTCAGCGACATACTTTCTATGGCCAACCCTACCGTTTATTTAAATGTAATTTTTGTTGTATAAATTATATAAGGTAGTATTGTAAAATTTCATTCCTGTGCTGCCATTAGGCCGACATTTAATATTGCCATTTACGGCAGAAATATGAAATATTGTATTTGTTCGCCTTGTACAAAATACACATAATATTGGGGATTGTAGTATATGTGTTTGCTAAGGGCTAGTTATAACAGTTTATCAAGTTTACACTGCAATGTTCAGTGCAAATATTATACACCGGCACTGTAGCGTAGCTTCGGTTTGGTTTGTGTTACCGAAAAATCGGTTTGTTATATGTATTTGAAGCTGCATTATTTGTGGCATGTTAACTTACTAATGGATATTTTTTAATTATTAATTATTTAATTGTATAGCGGATAAAGTAAATTGCTGAATATTTACAAAACCTATATCTAAATTATGTAATAAAAAATAAAATCCAGTTTTTTTTCTACCGTGATTAAGGTATTAATACCTTACTCACTAGTTTTTTAAAGTAAATTTGTAATGAAAAAGAGTGTTGAAATTGCTGGACTGGAAAAAGGATGCCAATGATGTAAAGCCACGTTAGGAAGGTACCTCGATTGAGACTGAATTTAATTCGGGAGTGAATTCGTCTGGTTTGGTATAAAAAACTTATTTTGGGCCCCAGAAAGCTCAAAGAATATTTAAATTTTCATTCCCTTGCAAGAAATGAAACAACAACAAGAAATAGATTCAATTTAAATTTTCTTAACAAAGAAAAAGAAAGAATAACTTACCTTAATTTTCTGTAAAATGGAGGATTCCAGAACTTCTGCCTATATCGATCTGTCCAGTTTAGAAATAATGAAAAAATCCTCGTCTCCAAAATCTGGATTAAACTAATGTCAACAGTGCAATTTTAACCCCTCCAAAGGGTATCCGCGAGAAATAGAAGTAATATTTCATAATTTTCATATAAAGTATTTACTTTAATTAAAATGATATGAGGATTATTCACTTAATTTTTAGATTTCCTATTTAAACTGTAGTTCTTGCTCGTACAGTAAAATAGATTGTAATTTGAATCACACCGCCTACAAATAGTTATTTTTCGCATAATTATATTTATGCATTCTCATCAAATATTTTAATTTTTTAGCTCCAACAATTCTACACTCTAAGGAATAATAGTAATTTATTGTATTTCGGTCATTGAAAAGTGATAATATAGTCTTCAAAGAAGTAAGTCTATATTTAAAGAAATATTTTTTTTCATTATATCAATAATGTTTTATTAAGACAATATTAACTTTAGTATAACTAATGTGACAGCGGTAAAGAATAATACTATTATTGAAAATAGCATAGCACTTTTTCCTGTATAAAGGAATTGTTATAATTTAACTGGTTGAAAAATGAACTAGCTGGATTCTGAAATAACAATTTTATATTTTTCCTCTCATCCCTTTTTCCCATTTTTTGCTAATAACGAAAGGTTGTTTATTGAAATTTTACACACAAGCTTTTGTGTCATATATCTGAAAAAAACTTTACGGCCCAAACGTATAAAAACACACTATTCATCAGATACGAAGGAAAACATGGTGCAAAGTGTAGATGATAAATAACAAAAGTCCTATCAGTCCATCTACATCATACGTCATACAGATTATATTTTCTGATGTTTTACATAAGGGAAAAGTGTCACATGCGAGAGTCGCGCGTTTCGCACAGCTATTTTTAAGTGATAACTCGAGTCTGGGGGTGCGGAAATGTGTTTAGATTATTTTCTCGTGCACGTTTTTAAATAGAATTTAAATTGAAATTTAAATCTTTGAATAAAATACGACGGAAAGGATGCTTTTTAATTTTTCTTTTAAATATACAGGGAAAAACGTTTTAGTCATTTATAAAATGTTGTAATTGGGAACCAAAATTGAGGTTTTCCACAGGAGTATTTATAATAGCGACTTGTTGATTGGCATTTTACTTTGGTATATTATCCAATGCGCATGTAATGATGACTATTAATACATGAGAATGAGAATAAAATTACTAAACGAGTCTAATGCGATTATAAAACCTACGGTAAGCAAAATTTTTAGAAAATTCCATAAACATGATTGTGTAAAGGATCAGCCCAGGACGGGTAGGCCAAAACCATGTCTTGGTAAAGAAAAATCATTTTGTAATTTGCGAGAAAAAGTTGAATTTTTGCTTCGCCCCCCTGGGAAAAACGAACACGTTTAGGTATTTTATTTATTTTATTTTTCTAAATAAATTTTACATGATTTTGCCGAGACTTTTTAAATTTTAGGTGAAAAAGATAAATGCGCCACTGGGGCGAAGCACAAATTCAACTTCTGTTCCCAAATTAAAAAAAAATTCTTTAACAAAATATTTCCAGTGGGCTCACTATTAAAACCCCTAAATTTGTTACGGGTCCCGTAAGTAAGAACAGATATATAAAACTTTGAAATTTCGCCTACCGCTACCGCCTGCGGTAGGTCACCAGATTTGACTAGCTGGATTATTTCCTGTGGGGATGTTTAAAAACAAAAGTTTTCTTCAACAGACTTCCTACAATAGATGCTTTAAAACATCGTATAAGGGATGAAATTCGGCAAATTCCACCTTGTTTCATCAGAAACATACAAGAGTTTATTGATTGATTAGGATATTGCCAGGACGTTAACGGTCCACAATTTCAGCATTTGTTGCAATAAAATTCTTCATGTTGGCTTATTTTTATTACATAAAAATTCGTAAAAGTACTTAGGTTTATTTTATTTTGTGGTCGTAATTATCTTATGGTAACTTTTTAGTGAATATTACCAATATTATCAAATTTCGTAATCGTACTTTAGACGTATAGGCGATGGCGTCGTAACTTTGACAGATGTCAAAATTTAATATCATGAAATTGTCTGAAATTCAAAATTAAAATCGACGTGTTTTTGCTTATTTCCTTAATACTTCCCATTGTCCATACATTTTCAGGTTTCCAGAGTTTACATATATATACATATATATATATATATATATATATATATATATATATATATATATATATATATATATATACATATATATATCCTCACTGTATTTTTCTTGCTCTATACAACGCCACCAAAATTATAACTTAGTTGAGCCCATTGAATATTTTTTAAATAAAAAATGTGATATTAACGGAAAAAAATGCTACAAGGGTATATGGTATCAAATTTCTGCCCCCTCAAGCAGTAGCATGATAAATGCGTACACTTTACGTATTTATAAATTTAATTTGATATACATTTTTCATAACGTAGCACGTTGCGGAAAATTCTAATACCGCCAAGGTTTTGACTGCTGTTTTATTAGTTAGCTTGGTATTTATTATTTTCATAAATTTAAAATTTGCTTTTGACGTCTTTCTTAATTCTGGCAGAGCAATATGGATTGTTTTACAGAAAGCCCATTTATATAAGCTGTAAACAACTTTATATAGGGTGGCTCTAAAATAATACATGGTATTGTCAAAAGCTATTGTAGAATTTTAACCCAGTTTCGACCTGCTCTACTCGATTTGGTCCAGAAATATGACTTTTTGTTGTTTTTAACATTTTTTTCCAAATCCAAAATCATACAGTGACAAATTTTTAAAACCTAAATCATCTCATCAATTTACAAATTCTAAAATATCTAGAAAAATACAAAATCATCCATCCACAGTACGGATTTCGTCACCAAAAATCCACAGCTGATCTCCTCACCTTCATCACTCATAACTGGAACAAGTCTCTCAAATTTTAAGGCGAATCCCAGATTGTTGCTCTTGATATTTCCAAGGCCTTTGATCAAGTAGGGCATGCCCCACTCCTCAACAAACTACCTTCATACGGTCTTCCTGCCAAACTATGTACCTGGATGTTTTTCTCTAATCGGCGCATATCGATCGTGGTGGACAGTCACTCATCTAACTTCGATTTCATCAAGGTTCAGTCCTGGCACTAATCCTATTTCTTCTATACATTAATGACCTACTCTCTTCAACTGCCAATTTCATCCACAGTTATGCTGACAAAAGACTCTTCACTCCAACGTTCATTTTTTCAGGCAAGTCTCGAATCAACAGCTGAATAGTAGACGCATATCTATGCTCCTATTCCTCTCCCAAGATTTTCAATTAATCCTAGATTGGGGTGCTAAGAACCTTGGTCAGTTCAACGCCTCCAAAACTCAGTCTAGCTCCCCGTTACGCAAAAAATCCGGTAACACTTACCATATCCACATGAATAACCAAACCCTACAGAATAATAAAACATTCGATCTTGTTGGCATCGCTTTTGAGCGTGATCTCAGCTGGCATAAACATATTACTTCAATAACCACATCAGCAGCTAAAAAGCTGGGTTTGGTCTTTCCATCCAGGATTTATCACTTTTTTGCTCTGAAGAACTAGTTGCTATAATTCCTCCCTTGACTGTTCCTAACAGAACAACAAGAGGCTCGTTACGTATGTATCTGTATAATGCCCAGCTACAAAAGCCTAGAACATCCCACTTCTCTCGCTCATTCATACCTAGGGTCTCCAGATTATGGAACAGACTGCCTGCAGATGTTTTCATTCCCCTCCCAACCTCCAATCCTTTAAATCCCTTGCCAATACATTACATTTCCCTTCACTTCAGACGCCCACGGTACGTTAGTACTTAAGCTTGAATCTACGAGGGCAATATCAGATAAATAAATGATATAATGATGGTAATTATTACGAATTTAAATTACAAAGTAAATATAAGAATATGGCTGGATTTATCTGTCTCTGCTATTCTTAATTTCTGCTCCTTATTTCTAATTTACAACTTTATAAAGGTCCTAAACTTCTTCTCTTAAACATTTTTCACTTAATTCTTCTTTGCTTTATACATGTATCCTAGCTGTATCTGTCTACCTCTGCCCCTTCTTATAACTACATTATGTATCTTTTTAAATATATCCACAACCTTGGTGCTTTTCCTTGTTTTTTATTCCTAATCTTGTCTCTTCCTGTTACTTCATACATCCATTTAAATTTCTGTTCCGTCTTATGTCCTGTCATGTACTTTCTGCCTTGGACTTATTCTCGCACCATACATCATTGCAATTCTGCTGTATAAACCATCCCCAATTTCACCGACTCTACAGTTAAGTAGGGCATTCCTTTCAATTCTTTGAATTTTAGACGATGTCTACAAATGGGAAAAAGACCAGCTAGAATCCCACTGGAAAAGCAATCTAGCCCAGAGGCGAGGAAAGATGATCATCAACCTCAATATTCACCTAAAAAAGCAATGGAGCTACTTGACTTTAATAAAAATGCCTTAAGACTTATTACAGATCTTCTTTCTGGACATTATTGCTCTTTGAGGTATATCTCAAGAAAATGGGAAAATCAGAGGACAAAAGGTACGGGTACTGTGATGAAGCTGAAGAAACAGCATAACACATACTAAGCGACTGCATAGCACAATTATACAAAAAGCTCAAATACTGGGAGGGGTCACTTTAACGCCCCAAAAAGTGACAAATATGGCTCCCAGAAGTATAAAAAACGTCGTGAAAAGTTCTGAAAATCTGGGCAACCTTTGATTAAAGTTCCACACAAAAGATCTGCATACGTGGACGTGTTGGGAAGCCTCAGGTCTAAATAACCCCTTTTGAAAGGAGCTACTACAATCTACAATTCTTCTGTCCTGCTTCCATCTTGTGTGTTATTTCCATATCGCGTTGATACACAATATTTTGTCCACGTTGTCCTTACTTCCTTTTATTTTCTCGGAGATAGCCTATGTTTACATTAGGCAACTAATGGGCATCTTAAGAGGAGGGAAACGTAATCTATTAATACGAAATTTAAATATTATGAGTTATATCACCAATTACCAACAAGACAAGAAAGTTTTCTTCTGATAATTGATGAGTCGAATGGACCTTTTTTGGATAGAATTGAGAATGCTGCTGTATGCGAAGGTGATGCCACTCCCCAGATGTGGGGAGTGACATCACTAAGTTAGATCACCATTGGGAAACACAGATAGTGTATAAGTTGGAAAAGGAAAAATGCTTTCTAACTCGGAAGAGAAAACATAGTTTTTTGCAGCTGATGTGACTATTCAATTAATGTGTTTTTTGCCAACTCAGATCATGGTCGGAGGTGATGCCAACAAATTTGGATTCTTCTTTATTCTAAAGGGCTTGGCCAGTCATGTGCATGATATAATTGTTTTTGGATTTTTTGCATGACAGGGAGCAAGAATGGGCTCTGGAGATGTTAAACTGAACAAGCCTTTTGGCACCTCTGTCTTCGTCCGGATGCTTATTTCGGACTGCCCTTGTATCGCACAAGGGCAGACCAATGATACTGTGTCATGGTTTCGTTATATTAAAGGAATAGGATTATACCTGGTATAGACAACACTATTAACTTTTTAAAGACTTATTTATTTCCCCGTTAACCTCGTAGAAGTTTTGTCATTTAGAGTAACATCAGCTTGCTAGCAGAAATAAGGGTTTACATGCTATAAACTGGAAAAAAGCGGGGTCAGTAAAAAAAGGAGACCGCGAATAAAATGGACAAAAGAGGAAAACGTGAAAAGTTAATTTCCAAAGTGCCTGTGCAATAAAAGGCAAAAAGATACGCTTTTGTGCTTAGTCGGTTACATGTAAAATGGAGCTGATATTAGTATTTTTGTATGTACTAACTGCATGCCTCAGTGAGTTAATTTTCTGTTTAAAAATCTCTCTGCGTGATTATTTAAAAAGAGATAGATTGTTTTTGGGTTCGTAATTTCCGCTTTGTATATGGTAATATTGTTTCGTTTGTAATTTTTAAGCTTGGACAAATTGTTTTTTACCAGAGGTGTGCGATGACAATTTAAGTTAAAATCTGTTAAAGTCGAATTAAAATCGTCAACATTACTATTAGCGAAACTTAGTCTAGTCTGCTCATTAGTACTGGATGAACGTCTAGGAATGGACAAACCTTAGTTTTCTGTTACACTTTTAGCTACAGCGGCAATATTTTCATCTGATCTGACGGACTAGTGCCTTTACGTCAGTAACTTGACCGATTTGTTCGAATTTAGTGATCAGATTTACAATTGCTGTGCAAGATGGTGCTTGATTGCGACCAAAAAGTCAACTCTGCGAAATGTTTATCATATTTATGGTGAATTCTCACTATTTCTATATGCTGTTGGAGCGTATATCGTTCCATTTTTTTAAATCGTATAGTTTCTATTTGACAACTGTCAAGAAATCACAAAACTACGTTTGACAGTCAAAAAATGCCTCGAAATATAAAATGAAACGTCCCAATGGAAAACCCTTTAGTAAAGCCAATTTTCTTTGACATATTTGGATCTTAAGTTACTGGACAAAAAGTTTGTTTATTCATTCAAATGTTGACTCATTCGACAGGGATCCTACCACTGTTAATAAGTTGTCATTAAAGAACCTAAAGTTTTAACTGTATCAGTATTTTTAATGCAAGCATTCTATATTTGCTTTAAAAATAAAAGATCTCATTTTCTTTTGTGATCCTTATCGGTATTTAAATTTAATTTTATTTTGGGGTTAAGCTAAAATATAAATATCATATCCCGGTATTTTTGAAATATTTCCTGGCATAATGCATTTATATTTTTATATTTTGCTGTTTCCCATTTTAAAGCCGGCATTCACTATTCGATGAATTTTATTTGAAACGAATACACTCGAATAATAAAAGCGGATAAGCTCAATCCAAAACTTATGGCCTTTTCGACGGCTTTAAAGGTAAAATTTACAACTTCTATCTTCAAAGGAAGGAAAACTTTGTACATAAGTCGATTTGTTAAAGTCTAAAAAGAATTATGCTATTATATTTTTACGTGGTGACATATATCGTTAAATGTCTTTGCTTCGAATTTTAGATCAAATATAGAAGTAAAAAGGATGCAATCACAATTGGTCATATTTGTTGGTTAAGAAAATCTAATGCTTTCAGCTCAAAGCTAGCCCCCCGGAATAACACTGGATTTGAAATAAATCAAGACAAGACACGTCAATTTAACTATCGAAGAGGAAGTTTAAAACTAAAACATTTTAAATTTTACGTGTCATGTTTTTTCGCACATCTATCCCTTCGTGGATGGAAGGTGGCTATTTCTGAAATAAAAAGACTGGTTAATTTTTGCTATTGCTGTATATTATTTTAGAAGCAATTATTTCGTTGTTATGTCGAATACCCAGAAATTTAATATTGTGAAATTAGAATTTTGTAAAAAAAATTTACAGCTTGCAGATTTATTTTTTCTGCCTTGTGTTCTGTGTATTAAAATTCATGGTACAGGTGCATACATTAACTTCTTCTGCAACTTGCTTATTTATAGTTTGTACTTTACTTGTTAGAGGATGATACACATTTCTATAATTTCTCACAATTTGTGTGAGAATGACATTTCTTTATTAAAAATAACTTGCTTTTACAAAAACATCTCTATCAAATAAAAATAACAATATATTCCTGTATTACTTTCTGTCATTTAAAACTATGTGGTAGAACTTATCAGTAACTTCACGCCTGTGGAAATTCATTTAAATACATCTATTTTGACACATCACATATACCTGAATTAAGAAATATTTTTTTTATAAAATAATGATACAGTTAATACATCAATATTGGATGGAATAAGTTTTTATAATTTGGGATACAGTTTGATTGGTGTCCAGTGTTTTTATTATGGAAGCATATTTTTTAATTGAATGATTTAATTTTTATAACTGAATATTGATCAGAATAAAATCCCCTTTTTAAATTGATGGCTACTTTATTTTTGTTATTAAAATTTCCTTTTCCAATTTTTCCGCTTATATTTCCAGATATATTTTATAAACCATTGGAATTCATATACGGAAAGGATCCATATATCAACCCGAAGCCGAGTGCTTTTATAGTTTTAAAAGAAGAATTATGTCAAGTATTAGAAATTTAAATATCGGTTTAACATAAAAGACATGCTGTGGCCTGACGTTTTCCCCATATTTTATTCCTTTATTGTGACCATGATCGTATTAAATACGATTTTTTTCTTAGAATTTATAAAAAAAAAAGACTTTATGCCACTGAACAGGAAACGCTGTTATTGCTAACAAATTTTTTGAGTGTTTAAGGTGCTAAAGTTAAAGTAGAATATTGCAATTGTCTTTTTTATGATTACAGAGTTAAGGGAGCAAGCCGTTAGATAAAAGGATAGATTGTTAAGCGGACTGTAATTGTTTAATTGTGATCAACAATTTTGGTCAACTACAAAGATAAATGTCACAGCTTCGTAGTTAGGTGAAGCAACTTCATCTTCTAAGCATCTTAGTTGCTTCTAACTTCAAGTTCTCATTTAGGTGACTGTCCTGTTAGGATCCCGATCACTATCTTAAGATTCCTTCTACTGATTTATTGGATAGTTCTTGTGTATTTAGGGGTGGAATCTCTTATGTGGCTCTTAGATTGTGTCACACTAGGCGCCTCGCTCCAATGTTTACTGTTCGTCCATTTCCTTTACGGCTAATGCATCCACACTTTACGGTATTCTCCAATTAGGTTCGGGTCCCGTTGGGCTTTCAGTCCATTGTTGTCGGCTGCCTTATTCCGCTGTATCATCGATAACCCGGTACCCAGATGGCAGACGCCTTGCTACGTCCGCAAGCATAGCGACATAACAATTCTTGCACTCGTTTACCAGTGTGTGTATGCCTTTTTGTCCTTAAATATGTAATTTTATTAATGACAATACACTGGTAAATTACCTAGATAATAAAATATATTAAATAAATTAATAATTTATATATTTGTTAAATTAATTAATTTTATTCTTATTTATTTTTATTCATTTTTAAGAAAAAAATTTGGGAATATTATAAGCCACTGCTAGAAGTCTGCTAGACCTTTGTGCCGAATTCACCCACTTTTATGCACCACAGTATTATTAAGGTCATCTCCTGGAGTTACTGAACTAAAAGATTGATAATCCTTTTCAAATTCGAACCTTCTTGACCCAACTTTTTTCAACACCGATAACTTAAACATTTTGTCAAACATTTTTCCACATTCACACTCTCGTTCAATACTCGTCGTGTTGGATTTTCGGGAAAATTCTTTTGTGGCCAATAGAACTTTTTTTATTAAAACTTTTCGGAAAGGTTGCTACTGAATAGGTTTCCGTGTGTCAATTTAAAAAGTACCTGTTTCGTTTGTTGTTGACAAAATTGGTGTATATGCAGGTTTTTTGTACTACTTTGTAAATACGTAGGTACACACAAAGAGTTTTTTGAAATAGTCCCGGTTAAACTTGTTTTTAAGGCTTATTATGCTTTTTTTAGAAACATGACTTTTAAGTTGAGAAGCTTTTGTGGTCCTTGGTAAAAAATATTATTTACTGAAATTCAGATTTAAATGTTTTTTAGCGAGCGGATCGTTCAAAACTAAGTAAAATTTAGAGAAACCTATTCGTTTACCGGTAAACTTTCGGCTAATATTTATTTCAAGCAGACAAAGGAAAGAATGTACTTAAATTTCGTTACGGTATTTTCTTATGTGAGATTTAAACTTTCCCTGAAAAATATATCTTGATAATAAACTCTTTCCGTTTATACATTGCATAAAACTTCCTATTTATTCTGACCACACAGCTTCCATAAAGAAATAAAACATGAAAAGAATGCCGGACCAGAGGAGGTCCTTTATGTTAAACCGATATTTAAATTTATAATATTTGACATAATTTTTCTTTTAAAACTATAAAAGCACCCGGTTTAGAGTTGATATACGAACGTTCACGTTTATGAATTCGAAACGATTAAAAAGATTGTAAAATAAAACACGACAGGTATGAAGCTTTTAGAGCCCTGGTTCCGTACAATATATTTGAATACATGAATGAGCCGATCGAAGTTAACGTGAATGAAGAATAACTGAAAACAGAGGACGGACTAAAACATAAACAAAACTGGCGTGAAAATAAAGTATTTAAAAAACTAACAAATGTATAAATGCATATTACGTATAAATTACACTAACAGAAATTTGTTGCTTTTATAGCTATTTTAAATTAAAAATAGATAGCTTTGTAACTCGCTCTTTACCTACAGTATTACTGGCGCGGTTCATACCCAAGGTGTTGTGAAATTAACAAATTCAAAAGTTCCAATGACGAATTAAGCACAATACTTCAAAGCTTCCTCGGTATTTTGTCACTACCCGCACTTTTAAAAATTTATTTATAATGTTTCTGTTACTTTTAAAGTAAAATCTCTGTAAAATTCACTGCCCCTAAAAAGATTTTTACATTAAACTTAACACACTTATGTAATACTAACAAAACAGCCATTAATGAAAAAAACATTCCACTAACTAATTAAATACAATGCTTTACAGAATCCACGGTATTTTTTACTAACAGCATTATAGAAAAACTGAAAACTAAAATCCCATTTATTTATTGAAAAGGATAACGCCTAGTTTTAATAAACGTGACATTCGTCAGAAAGCATAGGCAACCAAAATAACACTTCATTTTAAATATAATGACTTTTTTAAACGATTTGTGCAATAAAAAATATGTACATATTCCTTATTCTTCTCTTGTCAGCATAAGAAATAATGTTATTATTACCTTTGCAGTAAAATTTCCTCTAAATACACTTCTTTTGGAAATTTCTGCGATTAACAAATATCAAAATACCAAAAAACACTGACAACACAGTACAGCCAATAATTTATTGCAAGAAGCCAACGCTTGACAAATAATTAATACTAAAAAAAGTCCCACTAACGAATTAAGCACAATACTTTAAAGTTTCCTCGGTATTTTGCCACTACCCGCACTTTTAAAAACTTATTTATAAAGTTTTTGTTGCTTTTGAATTAAAATCTCTGTAAAATTCACTACCCCTAATGTATGTAGGTGAAAATGACAGTGACAGCGAAACCGAATTAAATCTGTAAATAAATTTAAATAATAATCGTTGAGTGTGCAAATAAATCGAATGACAAATCAATAAACAAAGTTTTAATTGTTCGTAATTTAACAAGATTTTATTTTTTCCAAAATTATTCCGAATTTAAACCACTACGACTCTGGCGCCTTTTAATACTTATATTTATAAAGGGAATTACCATTTTGTCAAAAGGCAACGAAAGAGCTTGAAACCAGCGGCAAAGTCATTAGGTCGGTTTAATCTTGGATGAATTAAGAATGGATACGGGATGGTTTAACATTCTTTGAAACCAAAACAAACCATTCTAAGCGACACTGTAAACATAATTTGTAAACATTGGCCACATCTTATTTTACCTTATATTTTTGTACAAAAATACGTTAAAAGCATCAAAAGATTTACTAAAAGTAATAAAAGCCCTAAAATATTTTATTTGCTGCTAAATAATAATAAATTTAGGTTAGAAAGCTCTTAAATACATTATTTCTAAAGGCTTATTTAAAGTCGCTCCGAGTCATTTATAAATCTATAAGACGCACTTTTTCTTTTCTAATTCATTAGACAAAGACATACGTGTAACCGACCGACGACCGACGACCGACGACCCAATCCATCCACGGGTTTAATTCTATTCAAATTTTTCTTAAAATAAAATTTATTTTTTATTATTTTTCAGTAAGTAAAATGACAATTAATTTTAAACCCAAAACAATAGAAAGCAATATTGCATTTTTACACAAACTTTTATTTATGGGAAAAAATAGTGATAGAATTTATCTGGATGTATACCATATTTTCAAATAGCCAGGCAAAATCCACAAAGGGTTTTTATTTAGCAGCTATTTTATCGTTATGTATAAATGGTTAACAACATTTATTTAAGTAATTTATTTGTACACGTACATTCAAAATACCAATAATTATAATTACTGTTATAAAATGACACATAAACAACATACTAATAATAACAATAATGGAATGATTTATTCCTGTGAGTAAATACCATAAAAAATTATTATAAGCTAGTAAAACAATCATAAATATAACTGTTTATTAACTTAAACTACTAATAACACACAAAAAAGTGGTCTTACATTTGACCAGACCCATCTATCTGTATGTATTTTGATGCGCTGAATCCAAATCTGGGGTCCGTTTGGCCCGTACATCCTCAAAATTTTGAGTAAATTGCGGACAACGCTGAAAATGGCTAAAAATGGCGAAAAATTGCAGTTATGAAAATGAAGAAAATTTTATTGAACTAGATCAAGTACGTTTCTTATGTATTTTGATGCGCTGAATCCAAATTCAGAATCTTTTAATCTCGATCATTCTTATATTTATCAAAAATCGTAAAATATAGCAATGAGTAGAACAAAATAGCAAAAAATAGTATTGTTCTTACGTACCAATGAGGACTCTCATTACGTATGTGGGAGTGATTTCTTCTAATATTATACTATACAGAAGCCGTTTGGCCCGTATACCCTCCAAATTTTGAGTAAATTTCGAAAAACTGCTAAAAATAGCATCGTATATTCATCACTTCACTGTCCAGCTACGGATCCAGTGTTTTGGTAATTAGTAAGTTAATAGCCATTTCATGTCTCACTAACGAGGAACCTGTACCTTAATCAAATTAAATGATGTTTATTTTAATACAGTACGAATTTTTAAAACCGAGTTGTGTAAAGCGGCCAGTTAAATAACTCCTTTGACTATATTTATCCTAAATCTGTTCAATAATGAGTGACGTGGGCCTAAAATCAATATACCTTCTTCGTTTCATAAAAAGCCCTTTATGTTTTTCTTCTCTGCGTAGGTAGGTACTCACAAAAAATTGAAAATCCAAATTATCTTCTATTGACATTTCCTCCTAAGTATCCGTTCAATATTCTTTTCTAAAACCTTCTTCATCTGTGACACCAGCCTAACTGCTCAATCTTGAATTTCTAATAAATAATCTTACAGGATGTCCGAAAAGTTTTAGTATGGGCAAATAGCTTGGCTATTAGTAAAGATATATGCTCCAAATTTTATGTGTCTCTCTTAATGGGCATATGGGCAATAAACCTACTTTTTTATGTAATTTAACTTGTTCAACCACCTTAAGGGGTGATGCTAGGAAGTTGAAGGCAAAAATTTTAAATGCAACCCTATACCGAGTGTTACTTGATTTTAAAGATCATTAAAAAAAGAAACATTGTAACGCAAACTCGCGATCGGTATCTTACTTCCTTAAATACCTTTATTTCTCTTATTATTTTAAAAGTTGTTCAAAATGGCCACCGTGAACCTCTTGGCAGTAATAAAATCGATTTTGGAACTTACCTCTCACATTTTTAAAAATGGCAGGTGCTACTTCTTGGCTGAGTTCCAAGTTAATTACTGCCAAGAAGTTCATGGTGGCCAGTTTAAATAACTTTTAAAGTAATAAGAGAAATAAAGGTCCTTACGTTTTTTTTTTCATAATTTTTAATTTTTATAGGCTTGCCATTTAAAAACGAATTAACATACGGATCGCGGGTTTGCGTTAAAATATTTCGGGTTTAAAGACCTTTACAATGGGGTACCACACGGCATAAAGTTGCATTTAAATGTATTGACCTCAACTCTGTAGCGTCGCCCTTCACGGGGGTTGAAAAATTTAAATTACACAAAGAAAGTAAATTTATTAACCAATAAGATACTAATAATGTCTGTACGATTGTGGAGGATTCATATTTATTCATGCTGACAGAAAAGCCAGAAACGATTATCCAGAGAAATATTTGCAAAAAATCCGAATTATTCAATCAGAAAACTCTTATATCCTCTTTAATTATTTTTTGTAATTACTTAGATCATTTTTAATTTAGTTTGTTTGAATTTATTAGATTCTTTGATAACGAGACTAGATAGTAGGTCTCGAAAGGTCAGAAAAATTATTTTATTCTGATTAGGTTTTAGAGAGAATATATATTCTACACTAGAGATAGATTAGGGTCAGGCATACTTTTTATAATTAAAAGTCACTGACACATTTCCTTTTTCAGGATTTATTTTCTGTGTTAAATGCAGTGACTTTTATTATTTTTTTAAAAATATTAATTAGCCTTAACACTAAGCTGGCATAACACCCAAATAACAAATCTTTTAATAAGATACACCTAAAATTTAGTGTCTCTGTCTTTACTAATAGCAGATATTTGCCTATACTAAGACTTTTGATACACCCTGTATATTGCCGACCCTCCACTGACACAGGCACAAACAGAAACCTAATATTGAACTAATTACATAAAATTAAATAAAATGTACTTAAATAAAACGATGTTCTCCAGAGCTAGACCGGTCTAATTTGACATTCAAAAGTTTTAAACTGACAAGTGTAAGAATAAGAGAACTATGAATTTGTTTCTAAATTTTTTCCGAGATTTAAAAGAAAAAGGGAAATATCAGTACATATTTTTCACAATAATAGAACAAAATTTATTCTAGCCACACGTTCCAAGATAATTTAAAATAGCAAATCTCTGAAAGAATAGTTAATTTAAGCCAGTACTAAATTTTTAACCTTTTTATTGAATCTAATATACTTTTATAAAAAAAAATTCTTAAAAATACGGAAAATTGGATAATTTTCCGGAAAAAGGGATTGTTATAGTTTCACATAAACTGTGCAAAGTCAGCATAAATCCTTTGGAAAAAACTTTAATTAAGCATGACCGCGGACACTAACAGTAATCACCACAGCTCGGCGTAATATCTACTCTCGTGCCGCTTTGTTTCCGCTTCATGTTCCTAAATTATCTCGAAATAATTAATTTTCCTAGACCAGAGATCGATGATCGAGAATGTAAAATATTTTTAATGTCGGCTACATCGTCTCGGAAAATTTATTCATGCAACCGCAGTTAGAAAATCATTTTCCAAGGAGGAAAATTCATAAAGAGAATTTAAAATACAAATTATTTTTAGTGGATTGCTTTGAGAGGAATAATAGAGGTTAAAATAATAAATAAAAGAACGAGAAAAATTAAAATTGACTAAGCTGAACAAAAAAAAAATTAATTCGAAGTATTGGGCTTCCAAAAGCCAACAGGTGCCTTTTTTACATTAGTTTATTACATTATTTACCCGAAAAAATGTACATAGCAGGTTTTATTGTGTACATAGTAATATAAGTAAGTATAGGAAGACAGCGGTACGGACATTTATAAGACAAGGTAAAGATCGTGGCGGTAACAGAGTCATGGCAATGGAAGTATATGGAAGAAGAGGTAGAAAACCTAAGCAGAGATATGAAAAACTTTTAAATGCAAGCAACGAATAATATATACTTTCCAAACCTAATTCACTAACATAAAAAAGTTAACTCTAGTACATTTGCAGTGGGAGTTTACCTTTAAATAACAATATTATGTCTTTTTAGCGGATTAGGATTTTTACAAATATTGTATTGTCCCAAGAATGGCATAAGTTTGCAAAATTTCAAACCAGTACGACAAGTAGAAGTGGGTAAAAAGAGTTTTAAGGTTACCTTACAATGTCAGGAAGTTACAGCTCAAGGTAAAAATAGCGTTGTAATAAAAGAGGAAAAGAGTAAGCGAAAGGAAACCAGAAGTTCTCAGACTGATAAGAGCCAATTTTATCTTATTTATTTATTTATTTATTTAGTTATTCAAACTCAGTACACTACAGAACTTACATCTAAATGGTACAACACATTATCAATATTAAGAAGTAAAATATAAGAGTAAATCTCTCTTTAGTGCCGAAAGACTTATGGCAAAAATGTCACAGTTTAAAAAATGTCTATTATAGTTATTTAAAATATCATTAAAATTTGTTGATGTTGTTGAGTGTAGAACTAATCGAAATCAGAGAATAGGATATACACGCTGTCTATATGTAGTAGTAGGATAATCCGATTCTTTAAATAAGTAATCGATATTATTCAATCATGAAAATCATAATAATACACCCTCATAATTTTAATTCGAAAAGACTAAGACAAGATTTTAACTAGCAAGTTTAGAATGTGGTAAATGGGTTTAGCTATAACCTTGTTCTCATCTAGATTCGAAGTTTTGCCACTTGCCCTGCTTAAAATTATTTAAAAAATTATATTTTAATTCTTATGATATGTTAATCTTCAAATAATTAAATATAATTTCTGGGGCCAGAGAGAAACGTAGCTAACCTTAGTAGAAAATAAGAATGTGTATTAAAATATAAACTGGTAATCGGTATGGCCAACAACGCAATTCGCAGTTCGCAGCAGTAAAAATTTAAATTACCAATAACACCTGATACTTATGGATTATGTGAAAGCATCGGGTATTTTAATAGGAATTCAGAATTCCCCGCCAAGTGCAAATTACTGTAAGTTATAGTATAATTCGTTGTTTTGTAGTATTTATCAGCTAATTTACAAAATTTCCTTCTAGTTTCTATAATTTAAATGTCTCATAAATGAGAACAGAAGCTGATTCTTTGTGATATCCGTTGCAAGAAAGCAAAGGGCTATGCCACTGGGGATTTCATAATTCAATACTGAACCCTAAAATAATGGTTTTTAACTCAATCTTATAATATGCCTTTATTCTTTATATCTACCATCAAAACTTTTGTTCTATATGTTTCAATAAATTAATTATTGCCGTAAAAATTATGCTTGACAATGTACAGTATTGCTAACTTTCTTTTTTCTTGTGGTGTTGTTTAAAAACTGTGGCTTGGTATTTTTATTTGGCAAAAAACATTAATTTTTATAAATTTCCGTGTACGTGCATATTTTAGAATTTGGGTTATAAGCACTTTTCGCTTTTTATTTAATTACACATAATTTGTAATATTTCATATTACAACGAACTAGAAATCTCTGGCTTTTGCACGTATTTTATTTAACTTTTGTATTTATTTAATGTTGCTAAAATTTAATTAATATTTTATTTTGACACATTAACCTTCAGGGTAAAAAATAATCAGTGAAAATTTACAAAAGCTTTTGCGCGGAACTTTCGTAAACATTTAATATATTTACACCATAAACTCTTAGAAAATACGAAATCTGAACAGGATTTGACAACGACAAACGTAATTCTTACTTATTTATACCTGACAGGCTAAACAATTTTTTTGCTTAGTATTACCAGTTGCCACATATTTAAATAACTTCGATTTTTAAATCTGTTGCAATACAAGTGTTATAAATTTCTTACGCGTTACGCATTACATACGAATTTAACCCCTGTATCTCTGCCACAGTGACAATTTGTCCAATGTTTATAGAAACTATTATGTTTATTTCGGACCCCTGAATCAGTACCTCAAACATTGCCTGTTCCTCTTGAATCACCGACTCGAAGTGTATTCGGTTTCGATCTGTGGTAAATTCCAGTTTATCTGCAAAATTTGTTTTTTCCATCGTATTGTTTTTGGCATTTTACACCAACAGACAGAGCGACAGATAGACTGGAGAAAATGTGTCATCTAAAATAGTCTGGAGATGGTGATGATACAGTTACAATATTTTCTTCTTGAAAATTATGTTAAAAAGTGAAGTTGGTATTTAATGATTGTCTCAAATTTTTCTTTCTGAAACGGCTCACGCAAGCTTTAACTTTGTTAGCATAACCGTATCAAAATTTCTGTTTCTGGAGAGAAAGGAGATGTACCTTATTGATATGGGATTTAAAGAATTTGAGATTAGAATGGGAAAGGAAAACCTCTATAGGCAATTGGTTCCATAATTTGAGGACCCTTGGTATGAATAAGCAGAAGTGGGTTGATCTGAGTTTCTGTACTTGGACAGTGATGCACTTCGTATTGTCCTGTCAGGAACTGCCCAAGGGTATTGATGAAGTATATTTCTTCCGATTAGAATCCTTAAAAATATCAGATAAAAAGGGATAAATCACTACAGCGCCGTGGTGAACAAGAGAACTGGATTTCCTTGTGAGAATTAATTGGGCAATTAATTAGACGAATGGTTGCTTTTCTCGATAGATCTCTTTGGACCAGAATGGAGTGTTAAAGGTGATTTGGGAGGATGTAGCTTAGGAAGAAATCTTTATTTCGTGTGGCTGAGCCATTTATGAGGACGAAACGCTGTATTTTTTGTGTATAAGAGAGCAAGATTGGATTGTGGAAGAGTTCAGCACTCTAATCTAAGATTAGTTGTGTGAGGAACACATCTCCTACGCTGATTACCCAGTTCCCAGATTTGGGACTTATTTTTGGAAATAGATATTGGAACGAAGAGTACTATCTTCAGTATGATGGTGAATGGGTTCGGTAATAGACGAAAGTAGGTCATTAATATACAATAAATAGGTTTGAAAGAATTGAGTTACACCAAATTATTGATGCGTATAAACCAAATAAATCCCCAAATTTCAACTGAAATCTGTAAAGATTTTAAGTATTTATAAAAAGAACAGAAAATGCTTCTCATGATCGTTACGGCCGTTTTTAACATTCAAGCTTCATTTCCGCTCCATGTCTCTAAATTATCTTAAAATAATTTATTTCCCTAGAGTCAAGATCGATAATTTAAGTGAGTAAAATATTTTTATTGTCGGCAAGATCGCTTCCGGAAATTTATTCATGCAGCCGCAGTTATAAAATCATTTACCAAGAATAAATTGCGCTTAAGGAAAATTGGAGTTTCCTTTCCTTAGAAGATAAATCATTTGAATGAGGATTTTAATGTGTATGTTTGTAAATAGAGGAAGCTAATAAAATTTGCTTAATTTTTTCATGTTTCAATAAAAAGGAATAGATGTTTTTGTTTTTCATTGTTTTCTTTTTAAAGCAAATGTTAAACATCGAAGACAGATTTTAGTTTAATAAAAACGCAATAAATCACAATCCAGGATTGAGTATAAAAGTGGAAAAATTTGACTTCCTCAAACCAAAATTTCAGGTTAATATAGCATGGAAAATAAAGTAGGTGGCGAATATAGGGAAAACGGTTAGTAACTCTTTTTTCCTAACTATAAAAATATTTATAATGATTTTTTTGGTTTTTGATTTTGATTATCTTTGCAAGGGCCTGTGTAATAAAAGATATTTATTACTCCTTTTTTCTTCAATTAAGATATGTATTTAGTATATTTTACAAAATTAAATTTCAAAAATTTGGGGTTTTTAAAAGTCACATTTTTCTAGTTTTCTATCTCCCTGTATAGTGAGTCATAAGTTAGACTTCAGATTTGGGCAATGCCTAATAAACAAAAACTTTTATAGGTAAATAATAACATTTTTCTGGAATATTAAAATAAAAAAGTTTTCCAATCGTCAACTCATTCCGGGGACACACCGTATATTAGAACGTTGTAGCACAATTATCTTATATTTCCAAATGGGCACAACCGGTACCTATATGTTCCAGCAAAAGTTAATGCTAACATTAATAAATATTTTTTTTAAATACTATGTAAATAAAATGCTATTACTTACAATTACATCTTTATCACGTATTCATCAAATATTTTTTAACGTAAAATGAAATTTTAAGTATGTTTTCCAATATCATTTAAAACACTTACCGGTGATAGATTCTTCCATCATACAATTTGTTTTTAGAAAAGTTTTTGTTATGATTTTAACTTGACTTTTATTGATGATATCTGCAGCGATGATGCCTGTTGCGAGACAGCGTGCATATACGAAGTGAAACAACGGTTGGTTTGGATCAATTTAACACTTAATAATTTTGAATTCCTTCAAAATAGTCTGAAAATTTTCTTTTTGGCCAGAAATCAAAAAAAAAGAAAAGCTTATAAATGCTAAAACCAGTTCTTTCCATATTTTAGTTGTTTAAAACAGACTTCTGTGACTGAATATTTCTTTGTTATTATTTGACGGAGGTTATATTAGGTGTCATGTCAGCAATAAAAAGCATTGCCGTTTACATTTGAAACTTGAAATTGCTATTTCGCGATGCATTTACGCTGGTGAAATAAATAAGAACATTTAAATCAACTTATATTGTAGGTACGGGTATTTAATTTTGCAACGAAATGAGTAATAAAGACAAAATCAATAACAACAGCAACATCAGCACAATCTACGAAAGCAAATTAAATTAACAAGTATCTTAGAAAGTAATTTTTAGTCACAGATTCTTCTCTTTCGATAACCTGAGCCAATCTGTTAGGCATCAAACAAACAAAATATAGTGTAATAGCCAAGTCAATATCTTCCAAATATTCATGAATCCATATCAATGAATTCCATAATTCATTTGCATTTTGAAGTATATATCTAACATATATTTTTCTTACATAATGTGTTTGATGCTGGGATTAGAAAAATGCCATTACAAAAATAGAGTTATTTTGTTTCTCTGAATCTTAACCACTAGGTAGACTGAGAGCCGGGAAATCCTGTGGCGATAACGCTGCCCTCACGATTTAAAAAGGATTAGGGCTTCCACATCCTTTTTAGGGTTTAAAACTCGGCGAACAAAAACAGTCTTTCTTATTACCAAGCCCTCCTTTTAAAACAAGAACAATACCCACCACTGTTAAATAGCATAAACCTGTGTCACTAAATAATGAGAAGAAACTCTTGTGTGCTAAGCAAATATTTTTTCTTTTTCAGACTAATTCTCCAAGGCAGCATGAAAATGCCGAGAAGAAGAATTTTGTGGCCACCCATATTGACATTTCTTTTCTGCCTTTCAGTCACTGGTAAGTAAATACCTAAATAAAAGGCTTTGAGTTCCTTCCTTCTTTCAGTTATTTACTGAACGTTTTTTCGCATTTAGAATATTTGTCTGTTTATTTTGTCGAATTAGTTTAAAGTGGTGCATCCTTGTATTGTCTGTGTGTCGAGAACCATCAACTTTAAAATGGTAAACCTAATACTAATCTAGGAGAAAACCTGATACTGACAGTAAATAAGGAGCGTTATTATCTACACAAACAAAGGTGGAAACTTAAATCCTGCAAAGGAGAAGCCGGTAGCATTTAAATTATGTTTCGTAAACTGATATTTAAATGTTGAAGTAACTGCTAATATATTTTTCGGCTTTTTGCATACGGTATTTTTTTCGTTTTTCCTTAAATTGTTTTCACAGGCATCGATAAGAAATTGGACATGATAAAATATCGCTTCAAAAGCGATGGGATAATTTGAATATTCAAAACAATTTATAATATTATCTCCCAAATAACCGCTTTTCTAGATTAAACCAGTGAATTAACAAACCTTGTTTATAATCCGTCTTTCAAGTTGTAGCCACTTTGCTTGCTGATATGAAAACTGAGTTTTTCTTTGGATTTTCTTAATATATTTAAACACTAAAACATGTAATGTTAAAATATCATTTACGTCTCCAAAAATAATTTGATTCAGTTTCATAACAGATAAATTTAAAACTGTAAACGCCGGCAACAACGCGATTCGCTCCCTGCAGCAGCATAAATTTTAATTATAAATACCATGTTCTATATCGATATGAATACTAAGTAACAAGGAACTATCGATTATCATAATCAAAATAGGACTAGAATAAAATCATTCCTTAGTCGGCGGCAGAGCTTGGCAGACAAAATTAGTGGGAAAGCAATCTTAGAACATTACTGAACCAGAAAAAAAATCAGGAAAAACCTTAGCAAATCCCAGTTTTGCAAAACTTTAAACATAAAAAATTTCTTTGCAAAAAAATTATTTTAAAAATATATGAAAGTTTGAACTTATTACCACTGAAATAAAAAAATATTGCGTCTAAGAAGTGCAGATATACAGTGTGTCTACTTAAGTTCTCTATAAATGGGAAACTTTTTTATTATTAATTTTAGGAAAAAAGTTACTCTTTACAAAAGGTTCTGCTCCCTGAAAAATAAAATTAGACCATTAAAACTTGAAATAGCATACCAAAACAAAGTGGTCTGAAAATAGAAAAATTTATAATTGATTCAAGAGAAAGGTACCCTTAATTTTTATTTTAGAACAAAATGAAATAAGAAAATGTTACTTAGAATTAAAAATTATATCAAAGCTTAAATTCACTGTTTTCTATAAAAGAAAATTAAATATGTTAAATCTTAATGGCACCACCAATGTCCTGCCACATTTTCCCACCTAGATACCAGCAAAAGTTTCTTATTGGTTGATAATTGATAATGACATTATAAGGGTAAGTTCTCTCTGTGAACTATGAAAGACAACTTTCAATATCTAAATAAAAAAGTTAAGCCTGGAAAATTAAAATTATTTTTTAATAGCAACCAATGGATTTAAACAATTTTTAATTCTAAGTAACATTTTCTATTTTCATTTTGCCCTAAAATAAAAATTAAAGGTACTTCACTCTTGGATTAATTATAAATTTTTCTATTTTATGGCCACTCTGTACGTGCTATTTCAAGTTTTAATAGTGTAATATTATTGTCTAGTAAGCAAAACTTTTTATAAAGAATATTTTTTTCGTAAAATTAATAATAAAAAAGTTTTCAAACGTCTTACTAGTCGACTTAAAATGTTGCGATCTTCACACTTTTCATCGGCCTGTATTAAACCAGATTTAATGTGAATTTTGCTTATCCAGAAGTGGTTTATAATAAATTTCCATCAAAATAGGAACCTGTGACTCTCAAATTTCGCATATATCATCAGCTAGATATGTAATATAACCCTCTGTGCATACCTAAACAATAAAAACTTTTCATTCTTATTTTTAAAAAAGAAGACGAATTTACTCCTCATTTTCAATGAGGTTATAGATTTAAAATATCCGAAAATAGAATAACTAATCTGCACTTTCTAAAAATAGTCTGCAATTGCGATAAATTGCAAAACTAATTTGCTTTCTAGAACATCTGTAAATGCATTTTCCGATTTAAGTCATCATTTTTCCTTCCTCTTTATTCGCTTTTTCGGTCGCTAACCAGAATAAATATATTTAACCTCAAACGGCCGAAACAATCTAAAATGTAAATCTAACAAGATAAAAAAAATAAATATACGCAAGAAGAAAACAAGCACACAATACGTTTAAAGTCGCAGACTTGCAAAAAACATTTTGTATTTCCAGTGGTGCACCGGACAAAATTCAGTTGTTCATAAAATTATAAAATTGTTAGATTAATCACTTGTAGTACTGGATGGTAATATTTCCTTCGCGTCTTTGTAATCACTGAAATCAGAGAGGCGCGTCTTTTTTTAGAACAAAGGTGGAAGCGTGATGCCACCATACTTCAAATCCAAGAAGTGCGGAATGTGGTACTTTTCCGCACGCGACTGCAGTTGACCGAACAATGTGAAGCGGAGTTCGGTCAGCAGTAGAGTATATCTTATATCATAATCTCTTCAATTTCTTCCGCGATCTCCATTATCTACCCAAAAGTTGGATAAAAGTCGAACAACCTTTGTATTTTCATTTTGGCGCCTATACTGACAATAAACAAATACGTAAAAAACTCAAACTTAATTGCATAGCAACGATATAATTAGAAAAGCGCTGGTATTATTCGGTGGATTCATTTTTGGGTGGTTATTTTTAGGGTATTTTCCACCAATATTTTACTAAATATGTTAAACTGGGCCTCTTCGATCCGGGTCCACTGACGCTAATTAGTACACGAAGTCTAAATAAGTGATGATATAGGTATGTGATTGTTGATGAATTATTTCCCGCCTCAGTGCTAAAAAAATTTTCAGCACGCATATAAGTGCGGAGAGTAGTTACTTTCCACACGCTCGTAGAAAAACTAACCTCAAGCATTATAACGAATTGGATTTTCTTTAAAGTTTCCGTACCAATTAAGATACAGGTTAACTAATTCGCATTTCCTCTTCAAAAAGAGAAATTTCCTAATTAAGATTAAAAAGTTAATCAAACCCAAATTATTTATAATATTACTGACTTTCTATGTGAACATCTTAATATAATATGCATTTTTTAGGATATGCGGAATCAGCTAAAACTAAGGTGAAAAAAACGCTAATATTGGAACACAATATATCATTTCGTGATTGCCATTTTATTGCACGTAGCACAATATATCGTTTTATGAATGACATTTTGTTAAACTAATAAAATATCAGTTTTATTAGAAAACACTATAAATATATGATATTAAAGGGGCAAACTTATAATTTCTCATTGATGGGAAATTTCAGTATACCATTTCTGAGATAATAATAGAATCGCACTTAAAAGGAAGTCGCTCTACAACATTAAAAATATATTAACACAAAACTGTTTTTACCCTGTGGCAGAGTTTGACACTTATCTGGCTGACAATGCTAGGTGATATGTTTCTTCTACATCCCTTTCTTTTCGCTATATGCCGTATTAATGGTTGCCTTGAACAGAATAGTATATAGTGTAGTATATAGTGTGGTCCCAATATTATACCTTTTTAAAATGTTCTGTTTTTGTTTTATCTTATTTTTAATTTTATTTCTTTTACTGTGTGTAATATTATAAGCATGAATATTTTAAATTTTTTTTGTAAACTTTTGACGTGTTCAATCTATTTATTGTAAATAGCCTATGGACAAATAAATAAAACAAAACTAAACTAAACTATATACAATATGATTTAATTTTATTCCTCCTCTAATATAATTAATATAATATGTAACTAAATAGGTTTTTATGTAAAAAAGCAATCGTTTAAATTTTATGAAAAATGTATAATTGTTCAAAATTAGAATATACAAATTTGTGACTAGTTTTTTTGAAGATACTTTTTCGGAGACAATTTTTTTTATAAAATCAATTTTCTTGAAAAACACTTTTTTTCTAATTACACGCATTTTCAAAGGCGTTTTCTCGAAAGAAAAATTGAAAATTCATTATACAAGGTGAGTTTTTAAGGTCTTACGAGGCGATAACTTGAAAACGGTTTAAAATATTTCCATGAAATTCTAGTTAGTTTATAGGGAGATGGGGAAACATATTGAAACATATTTTTGTCATTTGTTCCTTATCCCTATTTGGAGGGGTGGGGAGTAACTTTAATTTAATTTAAAATTTTAGTTTTCGCCAGATATAATGCAGTGTATTTTCGAAAATTAATTTTTTCTAAAAATATTTGGTTTTCGAAAATTAGTAGATTCGAAAAAAAGAAGCGCTTGCGATCGTTTCTAAAAATACTACGTATCAAGGGTATATAATAATTGGTGAATAAAGATTTGGTATTTAGTCATGGGCAGAGTTTACTAGTAGTTATAAAATATATAAGAAATTTACCTTATGAAAGCGTTTGTTCAGCGGGTTAAATGATTAACCTGGCATCGCATTAAATACGGAATAATTACCGTCTCTATAATAGACAAAAGTCAAAATTCTATTCATAAACCGACCTTTATTGTTCAAAATAATTGTGTGTTTGTGACGCAAGGAACTACAATGCAGATTAACAGTGCCGACTGTTTCAAACATATTAGAATTTGCACAATGTCTGCCTTATTGTTTTGATGTACTATTAAATTTAGCTATCAAGGATCTATGAAACGGTAAATTAGTGCTACAGGGGTATTAGGGTACTAGAATAATAGAAACATCATCCTGTTGTGAATAAGGTCGATTTATTAATTGGGTACGCAAAATATCTAGGTTTTTGACTAAAATGTTCTGTGTGTCGTCGTTTGAATATAGATTTACAGGGTTTTAAGTTGTACCTTAAACTTTTTTTATTATATGTCTAGTTCAAAAAACTTTTGTATATTTGTTATGGTAAAGTTAAAATATTATGGAAAATCTTTTTCAGTCTCATATTTGTTTATCCTATGCTTTCATAGTACAGCTTATTTCCTATCTATCCTGTGCCCCATTATAAATGCGCCTCTAGTGGTGAACTTAGAAACTTAAAAATATTTTAATCAAATTTCTTTGGCCATATAATATTATTCTCAATTTAAATTTATTTTGTTACAAGAAGCGAATTGCCTTGTTGCCGGTGCTTACAATTTTTAGTTGTTATTTTGACTTTTTTTAACAAACCTATTTTTGCTTTTAATTAAGTTAAGCTTAAGTTTTTAGTTTTTGACGCTTAAATGCTAATTACATATTACATGTTTCAGTTTTTAAATTAATTAATATAGTCAAAAAAATTAAGTAAACTTTTTCTTGTCATCGAGCAATGACGAATAACAAATAAGGTTTGTTTGTTAAATAGTTTAATCTAGTATAGCTACTCTTATTTAACACAGTATAAACTTGCTAGTTAAAACTTGTTCTATGTCTTTTTGAATTACCCAGATTGGGATTTTTCGATTTTAGGGTGAATTATGATTTTCATGGTCGATTAAGACTCCTTCTTCTTCTCATGGTGCCATGCAGAGTTGAACTGACTAGGCATCCTCCGTTCCTTGTCCTCATATTTCTCTATTTCTGGCGGCGCTGCGAAGTGATCCAACGTCGTGCAATCCAGTACAATGTCGGATGTTTTACAGCAACGCCAATCTTTTCCTGTCCTTCATTTTCCCTTCAAGTATTAATTGGTGAACACCGTAGCGATCACCCCGCATTATATTACCGAAATATGCTGTCTTTCTCTCTCTGATGCTCCTGACAGTTCCCACTAATCCAGGCCCGCTACCCCCACGATATCCTGAGCATTCGGAGCAGAGTCCACATTTCAAATGCTTCAAGCTTGTTGACTGATGCCTAGATGCCATACAGAAGAACTGGCCATACATAACATTTGACCATTCTGTGCCTAAGATTAAAGTTGAGTCTATGGTCTGTCAGAATCGTGTGCAGTCGCAAAAAGGTGGCTTTGGTCTGGTCGATTCTACTCCTGATTCACAGCTCGCGGTTCCATGTGTCATTCAGTAGACAATCTAGGTATTTGAATTGTGTTACTCTTTCCATTTTGTTTCCGTTTATGCTAATTTGAATGTTAGGCAATACGTTCCTGCTTATGATTATATATTTGGCCTTATCTACGTTCATTTTATGCCCAAATGCACTGCTCGCATCGTTTGCGGCCATTAGCAGAGCTTGGATATCATCGCCAATATCTGTCAGGATAACTGTATCATCGGAATATCTGATGTTGCTGATGGGCACACAACTTTTATACCTAGATTGCTTTCCGAAGCTGCTTCACGAAACGCTCCTTCCACATAAGGGTTAAATAACATCGGAGAGAATATGCAGCCTTGTTCTACTCCCTTTTTAATGTCGAACTGCTTGGTTACGCTTAAATTTTGAAAACGAACTTCTGCCATTTGCTTCCAATAAAGGTTAGCAGATTGGCAATAATTCTTATATCTTTATCGTCCAGGCCCAAATCTTGCAGATATTGAAGCAAGAGATCATGTCGAACGTTATCGAATGCTTTCTCGTATTCTATAAAACACACAAGCACGTCCTTTTGCTGATCAGCACAGTTCTGGAGCAACGTCTGTAGATTAAAGATAGCCTCCCTAGTAACAAAACCGCACTTAAATCCCAACTAACTATCCCCGCTAACCTCTTCGCATCGTTTTTAGAGTCTGCGCAGAATAATTTTAAGAAGTGGCTGATATGGCTTATAGACCTATAATATTTGCAAGAACTTGCAGTTTGCTTTTTAGGCAATGTAATAAACGTTTAGCGTAACCAGTCGTTAGGGATTCGTCCGGTGTCATAGATTCTGTTGAACAGACGCACTATTACATCTTGGTTTTTATCATTCAATAATTGAAATGCTTCTGAGTATATATCATCTAGTCCTAGAGCTCAATCGCCTTTCGGCAGCTTAATTACGTGGAAAACCTCTGTTTTCAGAATGATTGAACCTGTCGGGGGGTTGTTTATTGTCTCAGGTGGAGTTTGTGATCTTATGTCGTCATATAATTTGGCTGCATATGACTTCCAGGTGTTAAGTAGTTCTTCAGGATCTACGATTGGTTCGTCGTTGTACCCCGGCAATTTCTTTGATTTTCTTGTGGAGATGATAACTATCACCAAGTCGAGAAAAGTGCTCAGCCTCAGCGCATAATCCATCCATCCATCATTCCTTGGTCAATCTTATTTCGTGCTGGATCTGTCTTTGGTAATATCGGTAACCATCATTGTCTTTTCGGATTTTACAACTTCTACGTTCTACCGTCATCCCCAATATGGCTTCTATCATCCTTGCCTTTTTGCGTTTATTTTAGGTCTAGATAGGTATCTGTTGTTGGCATTCCTAAATGTTTCCTTGACATTGGACCAGGACTCCTCAATATTATCTGTCATTGGAGCTTCCGCGATGCCGTTCTTTATATACTATTCATAGGCCAATCTGTTCTCTGTATTACTAAGCATATTATTGTTGGGAAATTTGTTAGGCTGTTTCGTATTAGCCTTTGTCAGTCTCAAGCAAGCATTTGAACATACAGAATTGTGGCCCGATCCCACATCCGATTGAGATGGATTATTTCAAAAATCGGACAATTTATGATTATTAATTCCAATTATATCCTCGGTAGTGTTCAAATAAAACTCTTTATTATTATCGCCATATTTTGGTTATACAGAAAGTTGTGAGCAAAACATATAAAATGCCAAAAATGATAGAGTTAAAAGTATGACCTAAATAACAATTTTGCAAAAAAAAAAATAAAATAAGCTACTAAGAATCTTTAATTACTGAAATAGTAAAAGCCCAACTGCTGTGGATAAGGTGGATTAAACTCAAGAATTTTTATAAATGTCACGTAAAATATTTTAAGGGTAAATTTATGATCATTTAGTCTCTTTTAAAGACTTAAATTGCCGCCTACGCCTTTCGTCGGTGATTAATATCAGGCTTGGTGGATAACAAAAGTTGAATAACCTGCAATTTCTAATGTTGCTCATTAAATACAACGCGTAGGCTGAAACTTTGTCTATTAAAGCTTGCCGAAGAATTAAGAACTTATTATTTTAACATGTATTAGTTTGTTTTGAGACGACGCTATTGACACGGTTGGATTATTCACTCTAAGATCCGTACATTCGACGCGCCTTTCACCGACTATGCATCACTAGGAGATGATTAAAACTAAACTATATATTTTTTGTAAAAAAAATACTTTTTTGGGTTACTTTCTATAGACGTACTATACTAGTAATATTCTAAGCAATTTTAGATTATTTATTTTGTTGCTGTTCTATAAAATTATTGTTTTAAACATTATCAGAAAGTATTTCTAATCTACCAAACTTTAAATGAGCCGCACACAATTATTTTTTGCCATTGCTGGCGTTTTTTTTTGATGATTTTGATTTTTATATTGTTAGGTGATTAATATATTGTATGTTAATCTCCGTTGGCCAATGATATAATGTTTCTATTCACGTGGGTTGTTTTCCATAGTTTTAAAAGAGTGTAGTTGGGGCAAATATATCAGTAACCCTAAAAATTATCATCAAGCTCATAATAAAAAAGTAATGTGTGTCGTATACACGACATTAAAGATTACCCCGCACAATAAACATAAGTTGTTGTCTTTTCTTAGACGAGCACAAGGTCTTATAAAAACGACATTTCGAAACTTATAAAATAAGGGTTTATTTCAGAAGACCGTCCTTAAACCTCTTCGGGACACTGATAGTAGTTGTTGGAAAGTTAAGTAATTTTGGTTAATCTTCTGAAAGTATGTTTTAACTACGCTAGGTAATAGAGTTGGGCACCATAAAATTAAGTAGTTTCCCCCTTTCCGTAGGTCGTAAAGTTCTTTTAGGAAAAAGTCAGGTTTCCCTACCGGATTAGAAAGTGAGCAATGAACTTTAGGTAACTATTTTAAATGTTCCTATATTGGACCCTAAAGGGCCATAGTAGTATTATATAGCGCTTTTGTTACGTTAAAAATGATTTATAACTTTGTGATGCACAGGATGAGTTGGGAAGCTTTTTCTTTGGTGACCCCTCTTTAAGGCACTTACTGCTAGTTGACGTGGTTTTCCATTTTTAGAGCAAGTAGCAAGGAAATCATTTTTGGTCTAACTAAGCCATTTAAACTAAATGTAGCGCTGATCTAATTTTAATTATAAATAACCGATTATCTAATTTTTCTTATAATCGGTATCATCCGATTATAAAAAATAATAATTCAACTGATAATCAAAAATTCGAATTTCGACTGAATTGCTCAGAGAAGGAATTTTAACTAGTAAGTAATTAATATTTAACTAGAACGTGGTCAATAAATAAACCTTATTTATAATAATTCGTCATTCGAGGTGTTACCACGTTGTCTGCTCGATGATATAAAAAACGAGTTGAGATAGTTTTCTTTTGACTTCACTAATATACTTAAACACTAGAAACTAACGACACTAAATTAAAAGTAAAGTTATCAAAAACATAACTAAATCTGTAACAATCGGTAACAACGCGATCCGCTCCTCGCAGCAGCATAAATTTAAATTATAGGATACATTTACCGATGCCAGTAATAAGTGACGATAAATCATCGGTTATCGTAATCGGAGTACGCCGCCAAGTATGATTTCTAATTCGATTATGAATTTATAACCTAATAATTGTATTTTTACAATAATACAATACGGTTCACAAATAACCACTTGAACAGAATTTTCGAGTGCCTGGAAATAATTATTATTTCCTTGACAGCATTTTTGTTAGAATCATCACTTTAGTTAAGCAAGACAACATTTTTAATTAATGAAAAATATTCTAATAATAAATCTGAATATAAAACTTTCGGTAAAATTTTTTCTAAAGCAAAAAGCTAATTAAAAACTTTATTTTTATTTCAGCTCAGCGCAATATTTTAAATAAAAAAAATTAATAAAGTATGTTTTTGTGAGAAGATTTTATTTTAAAAAAATTCTTATTTAAAGATAATCTTGGTACAAAAAAAAATGTTTTTATTTTATAACACAAAAAATTCTACAAATTTTCCATTTGTATATGGGTTGAACACTTATCTTTACCGGAACAGATTATTAAATTATACCACTTCATCACAAAAATAATTAATACAACTTTTTTTAACTCCAATACAAGTTTTCTATACAATCCTTCTAAAACAAAACAAATAGCGCATTATTTGAAAAACAAATAATTGATGATTGTTGTAGAAAAATAGTTAAACATTTTATTTTAACTTCGTTCCATTTACTGATACTTCCAATTTGGTTCTCTTGGATAAAGTAACATGTATAATTTCAGAGTAGATATGAAAAATTGATAAGTTGAGATCATGAGCAAACGTAAACTAACCTAAACAAATTTGCATATATTTGTATTTTTTCGGTTTGGTTAGGTTAACCCAGACTTTTTCATGTCTGTTTTGTTATTACCGTTAAAATCTTATGTAACAAAAATGCATTATGACCCCAACAATATGTCCCGAAAAAATTATTCTGGGCCAGTAGATCATAATCTTATTTTTTGTAATGTAGTTTCGAGAAGGCATTTGAATAAATGTATTTTCGAAAAAAGTATTTTAAAAAAAATTTTATTTAAAATTTTTTTTGTTGAAAAAAATGTTTTTCCAAATATATGTTTTTTATTCTTCGAGATATTGTACAAATTAATACTTACCAAAATATCCCAAGGTTTTTAAAACAAGAAATAGTAAGGTGGTTTAAAAATAACCTTGATTTACTGCTGAAAAACTTTAACACACCGTGTTAAAGTTTTTCCTGTAGTAAAATGAAAATTCTACAAGTTTAGAAATAAAAGAGGTCATAGTTTCAGAAGTATGTACACACATTAAGCTATAAAAACTTTTTATTAGCTTCGGTTACGGTTTTACCTAGAAAACTATAAAGCCTTGAGCTATGTACATATGTACATGTTTAGCTTATATTTTTTCTTTGTTTTTTGTTTATTCAGTTCTCAAAAGTTTCTAATAGTGTTTAATTAGGTTTTTTTATATATTGTGCAGTTTTTAGAAAATGTCACAGGGAGGTATAGGCACGAATTAAAGGAAACATAGCTCGATTGGCATTGTTACCGATTGTCACTCTTTTTAATTTTTACTTGTATATTTTGGCAAATTAATTTGCTCACTTTTATAAGTTTATCTTTGTTTTTAATTAAGTTTAACTTTAAGCTAAGTTTTTCGAATTTTGATACCATATAGTATATTATGCAATGTGCATTTAATGATAGCTATTGACATACGAATGATATAATAAATACGAATGTCTTAATAGCCATTAATTTTGTGTTGCATGCACTAGTTTTTCTACTGCCAGTAATAATAATGAAAAATAAATTTTCACAATTTAATAAACTTATTTTTTCATATGTTCTTGCTGATTTTACGGGTAATAATGAATTGTTAGCTCTTGTGCTCTGTTTCATAATTTCTGCTGAAGTTAAAGTCTCAATTTTACTCCTTCTATCGCACGTTTTCGCCGATTTTATTTGCAAAAAGCACAAATATTACGAAATTACTAAGTAAACAACAAGTATAAACTGTTAAAATTGATTCATTTATTGTAAATATGTCATGGTCATTGCAATCTTTGATATTGACCCAATATTGCTGGGATGTTGCATTTCTATTGGTTACTAACTTGTATCTTAATAAAATATCTCTCTTAATTTCATTAAAGTACAGGTAGTAGAACGATACTAAAACTATAAATCGCCGACAGGGAATGATATTGTGTGGGAATAGTAATCCCGCCCTTTTTTGGAATTTTTAATATCATGTACAAAAAGATTTTTTACAGTTGCATGACAATTTTGCAAGGGTAATACAGCGTTGTATTATAATTATTAACGTGTAGTAGTACGACATGAAATTTTTACCCTTATATGAAAGTTGTATTAGGACTGGACGGTATAAGACAGAATTGTATTGGTAAAGTTACTAATGCATATTCTTTATAAATGACGTTCTAACAACTCAAGGATTGCTGTAGTTGTTAACCTGTGTTATTACCCCAATAGTTTAACTATTACTAGTTAATAAAAAGTTGATATCCGCACAAAATAATTCTTTGCAGTTCTGTTTTATTAGATCGTTACCCTCAGTGCGGAAATATACAGAGCTACGGCTACCGCAAATTAATAGCAGATACTTTTTTATATATTACAAAGCCAGAAAATGTAGCGTTCGGCCGGTAGGTAAAAATACGATTGGAAAGATACCAAATGCTATTACAAACTATTTAAAATTACCGAACTCTGAACGATACACTGGATACTGCATGCGAAGGTCTTCGGCAAGTTTCCTTGCAGACGCTGGTGCCGACACATCCATCATCTACAGCAATCGCTGAGAGATGTTTAAAATTCAGTGGATATTAAAAAATCCATTTCCAATCAAATTCTGCAGAGTACAAGTACGTCGACAACCAGTATAAATTTACATTACAAGGAAAAAACGTTTTGCTTAATAATGTACCTGGTGTTAATTTTTACAATTGTAAACATGTAATACTTTGATATAACGTAAACAAATAAATGATATAAATGTGTTTTTCGAGTTTCTAATAAATAAACATGTTAAATTTCTTAAATTTTTCAATTTTTATTCGATTTACAATAAAAACTTCCCAGGGAATTTTTTCAAACATTATTCAGCTAGGAAATAATTTAGTTTTTCTCTTATGCTTTTAACATTAGAGAAATTGATTTCTGCTACCGGTCGTGAAAAAATTGAGTTTTCTAATACAGAAAAAAAAATTAATATTACCGTTATGTCGACTTTACGAGCTCGTTACAGGATCTACATTACGGTTACGTTGAAATATCCACAAACTATAATTTCAGTCGAGCTCCGAAACAACTTTTGCGCAATTATAACAAATTGTCAACATTGCACGTACCGGCAATTTTCAGTTGTAGGAAATTATTATTGTCCCTGTTATATGACAAAGCTAGCGCATGGTAATAACTACTAACGACCGGTGGCCAAATTGGCTAATCACACCGATGTTGTATTAAACTTCGATGCCTATTAGAACTTAAACAAAAAAATTGCCTGGTTTTATGTATTACATCATTATTTTGTATGTATGTATCATGTATTACATATTATTACCTAAACAATATATATATATATATATATATATATATATATATATATATATATATATATATATATATATATATATATATATATATATATATATATATGATTACGGCGGATTCATACTGAAAAGATCTATTAATTGTGTCACGCCACTCTACTGCATTCCTAAAAATTATGATTTTACATCAAAACTTCGACTAAATCCAGGTCTACGCCAGATTGAGTTAAAACATTAGCACTGGTTATTGATTAAATTAAGAGATATTTAATTACTTTTTTTTATTCAAAATTGATTAAATTAACAGTTACTTCTGATTACATTTTTAATCAATTTATAATGAGTAGGTATTCCGTTACTTTGGGCCACCCCCACTCCTCTACCTCTAACGTCACAAGCTCCGCCCCCTAACGTCATAACCGTTTCCAGAAACAGTTTTAGCTGTTTTCTAGCTGTTTTCAGAAACATCGGTCTTTTTTAGCTGTTTTCTAGCTATTTCCAGAAACAGAGTCTGTGTATTAGCTGTTTTCTAGATGTTCCATGGGTGGTTCTAGAAACAGAGGCCTGTTTTTAGCTGTTTTATAGCTGTTGTTAGCTGTTGTTAGCTGTTTTATAGCTGTTGTTAGCTATAAAACAAACAGACAGACCCTGTTTCTGAAAACAGCTAGAAAACAGCTAAAAACAGCCCTCTGTTTCTGGAAACACCTATGGAACAACTAGAAAACAGCTAATAACTAGACCCTATTTCTGGAAAAAGCTAGAAAACAGCTAAAAAACAGCCCCAGGTTTTTTATATAGAAAAATAGACGAAATACATTACAATGATACCTACCTACGTAGCACCATCATTAAAACATAAAAATTTGTAACTTTTTAACTGAATATAAAACTTTTACCTGGAAAGGAAATTGCTTAGGAAACTATGTTTCCTAAGCTATATCATTTGGAAAACAAATGAAAATTTTAATGTTTCAGGGATGTGCTTTAAAATATAATGCGCGGCAGTAAACTTCGCCTGATGTTTGCAATTAAAAGTTTTCATGTTTAAAACACAAAAAAGTCGAAAAAAATGTAGGTTCATTTCAGCATTATAATAAAACGTCCTCTTTTAATAATGCATTATTAAAAATTGTTATGAAAGCAAAAGCATGGTTATTATTTATATGAATGTAAAACATGATAGACATTAAAAGGGCTCTAGAAATAATGAAAATTCTCAAATAGCATAATATACAAACAATTATGGAATGATAGCTAATAATACACGAGCCTTGGGGATTGTTGTTACGCATGCAAGTATTTATTGGCAATTACACAAGAGTTTCATACACTATTTTTTCTATGACCATTTATTAAAAGGTATTAAACTGAACATTTATTTAATTTAGGAACAGTTGACTGGCCGGTGCACAGTGCGTCAGTTCAGCATTTTAAGGCGACAAAAATATTTTTGAGGCGATAAACTTATTGTTTCTACTTTTATGTTTGAAAAATATTTATTTATGCTTGTGTTGCAGTATATAAAAATAATGGATAAAGAGAAATACCAGAAAATTTGGTTAACACAACTTTTATTTGCAAAAATAGATATACACACACAAACGGTCAATTAAACAACTATTACTGTTTACTTTGTCTAGAAGTAAACACAAATTTTATTACGTTTTAAGCTATTTATAGTTTTCCTAGATACTGAGGTAATGAGAAATGCCCAAAGGGAGATGTTATAACGTAATGATTAACCGTAAGCGTTGTTATAATATATTTGTTAGAACATTATCATGTAAAAATAGAAACCAATAACCATAATATATTGTAATTTGATACCTCTGTTACTAATAAACTTATTTTAGGTTAGGACCTTACTATTCATTTGACAGGTAATACTGTAGCAGAAAATAAGTATGAATACCCCCTGAGTGTAATAGGAATGCAAGAATTTGTCTCTCAGCTAGTGCTTTTAAGAACTACAAAATAGTTGTCTCCAAGTTTTACCTATTCTAAATAATACCGTCGAGTCCCGACAGGGAGGCGGTACTGTGGTACAAATTGCCCCGTCAGAAGCTGCCCCTACGCTAGTATCACCACGTAAGTGTATTGTGTTTGTACCTGATAAAAATATAAGTGTTTTGGCAAACCCCAGCACAATTTATCAACTTCTACGACCCCTACGTGACAAAACTACACCTAAGTATCCTATATAACATAAAAAGTAAAACATAACCTATTAGCTTAAACTGTAGCTACCTTCTATTTGATTAAGGCGTATTTGTGGTCATCTTACTTAATGAGTATGAATTTTACAGCTTATTTAGCCACAAGAAGACAAATTATTGATTAAAGTGCAATATTGTCTTTTTTAAACTGGGTAGATTTTTAGTTGTCTATAAAAAAGTAAAACAATTATTTTTAATTAAACTGAAAACAAAGACACTTATACGTCAGCATGTAATTAAACTTATAGGAAGACAATTAATTACAAGGAAAATATCCCATTGTCCCTTCGCCCAGAAATAAAAGATCGTTAGGCGTAATAAATAGCCACTGCTGGATAATTGTTCCGGAATTTTGTCCTTGGAAAAAATCCAATTATCCTGTTTGAAGCCATCTTAAATTTTGCTTGTCGGGAAAAAATTTAATTTGTTTTTAAAATGGTAAGGAATTAAAGATCCTGTCAATCCACATAACGTAAGGAAAAAAGCTTTAAATCCCGGTATTTGAGTTTTGTTGGATTTTTTTCTTTCCGGTCTAATAAAAAAAAATTGTTTCCGTTGTCGTTTTTTCCTTCAGATTTTGCCATTTAAATATGTGACAGATTTCTTTTTATCTGAGACAGCACACTTAGAATTCAAGCCTAAAGCTACGTTTACATTGGTACAGTAAATGGGTTAGTTACTTGTACCACTAACTTGCAAGACAGCTACTAATGCAATGTAAACAGAAGTATAAACACCTACTAGCCTCAAGTTGTAGAAATTGAACTACCCTGGCTAGTTGCTTGTACAAGTAACTGGTGCAAGTAACTATGCCAATGTAAGTGCCGCTTTATGGTGCGGTAATATTGGTATAGTTGTACAAGCAACTAGCCAGGGTAGTTCACTTTATACAACTTGAGGCTATTAGGTGTTTACCTGATCTGTTTACATTGGATTAGTGTTCTATTTATACTGGATAATGTCTAGTAAAAAACATACAAGTCATTTATATTTAGGTCAATAAGTTCTTTATTCTTTTGGGGCGAATTGTGATTTTAGTTCACCCTTTTCCCATTTGTGGACGTTCTCTACAGCGGGACTACCGCGGGTCTTTTTGTCATTCCAAAAAGACTCAGGTCCGCAAAATAAAGGCTAAATTAATGTTGTAATGACATACATTCTAGAGCTATCTTCAAAAATGACATATTTAATTGAATTAATTTCAGAATTTGTGAAATTGTGTTGAAATTTTGAAAAACGTGTAAGAACCAAAGTTGTTCTTTACATCTTGAGAAATATTTCTTGTCGAAAAACTTTTTCCCTAAAACCAACAATTCAGCAGTTATAAGGAAATAAATAATTAAATTGTTTATAACAATTAATCGCGCTAGAATTTTTCAATCCTGATAATTTTCGTTCAATCTACACCTAATTCTCAATGTTCATGATTGTTTAAAGATTTTTTGAGCGATCCTTCTGGTGATAATGGTGGGGAACAGCAATTTTTAAGCGATTTTCCCGAAAAATGTTTAAAAAAATTAATATATATCGTTGGATTCATGTTTCAATAAGCTTTCATTTGACACCCTACACGATGCCGTTGTAAATTTCTTTTCCATTGCCCAATTAACCCCCGAAATTAACCCCCAGAATCAAAATTTACCTTTGTATACTTCACGTCTACAATTGGGCCACCACACTCTATCTCTGTGCCAAATTTCAAATTTTTACCGTCGAATAGTTTTAGATAAAATTGTCTGTGACAGGCGGACGGACGGACGGACACAGAAGTGATTCCATGACCCATTCCATTCCAATCGGAACACTAAGAATGGGTCGTTGGCGTAAAGAAAAACAATACGTAGCCTCGCGAATGATACGCCATCGATATGAAAGAAAGTTAAATAAGTTAGTTTATTCTTAGTTGGAACAATGAAACTTAAGTATTGTTAAAAATATTAAAAATAAAATTACAATAATATCAACAAAACTTGAGTTTATACATTTAAATTCCCGTATAAATTTTTACGTAAGGTAACAAAGTTCTAAACAAGTTTTAAGAACTTTAAAGCTGTAGGAAGTTTTTCCATGTTAACTTTTAAACGAAAACATATTATTTAGTTTTAAAGTTGCAAATTATAAGCTTACAAGAATATATAAGTATATATCCTTTTAGACATAACATACATAACAAGTTAAATATTATGAAAGTTGAATATTGCTTGTATTGCTACAGCAGAGGCTTGGGAACCCCTACACAGGTCAACATGGTTGTTCTAAGAAAGTGAAGGGTCATTTCCGAAGTAATTTTTCATATAGAATCCGAATCCGGGGCCGAATTGCTCTATCACGTTAGGATTTTCAGATATCCTAACCTAAAAGTGCAAAAATCGCGATTTTTGGCTATATTTGGGGTTATGTAGCATCATCATATTCTTTTTTCTCAAAAAACAACCAATGGCACCTAATCACTGCTCCTAATCAATGTTGCCGTGCCGGATAAACGAGATACATAGAATGAAGTTGAAAGACGTCTAAATCCAAAAATGATGAAGTTATAGTAAAAATACTTGACACCAAAAACAACACATATAAAGAAGTTTTGTGATCACTAACGACGATGGAGGTTTAGTTTCTTTGTGAGATTAGTACAGGATTATATTAAACTTAGACCAAAGAACACTCATGATAAATGCTCATTTTTTCGTATTTAACCCCTGTAGATAAATGTGAATCAAGTAATTGGAAAACACACTATTTCAAATATACCTAAAGAAATAGCAAAATTGTTAAAACTTGACGTTTAGAAGGACTTCGGCTACGTTTCTTGCTAATGCTTCAGGTGTCGACATTTTAGATTTAAAGGGACATGGTGGTTGGAAGTCTTCCTCCGGTGCCGATTCGTATAATACTAAAATCGAAATGTCTAAAAAGGTTTTATATGGAAATTTTACTATTATTTCCTCTAATGGAATAATGATGACAAATATGAACGATAACGTGCTCGAACATGATAACGATACTCCAATGCAAAGTAGAGAAGCTAATAATTCAAATAATGTTCCCCAATTTCTTTGTCTAATTTGTCCAAATTCCACCGTTACTATTAATATCAACAAATAGTTGTTTAAAATTTTACTATTGCTAAAGCTTACTGGCAGCGAAAGTACTACTTCCGTAGCTAGCAACGCACAGCAACCAGGTAACACTAAGGTTTACTTTCATTATCATTCATGTTGCTAGGGCCAAAAAGTTCTCTTATTTGACAACAGTTTGACAACCCCAGCTGTCAAAACCCAAAGTATGTCTTGCGAAAAAATTCGGATTATATAAAACTGTGTTCCATTAGTGTGTCCATGTGATGGACGGGATATTTAGAAAGATTCTGCGTATGCCTATATTACGTCATTAGATGTAGAACCCCCCTTGTCTAAATAAATGCAATAAAAGGGTTATTAATAATGCTAATGTTCGCAGAAATACTAAAGCAACCTTTAATGTATTCAAACTAATATGTATTGTCATATGTTTATTTTATTTATATCACTACAGTACCAACCAATAAATAAAGCGGAAACGCCCTGGATCAAGCACATTTTGCACAGCTTTATACATAACTAACATTTTTTTGACCAAACTGATCTTGGGATCTAGAAACTTTAGTTTCCGAGGCAATCAAAAGCTAATTTATATACATACATGTTGTGAATTCTACGGTAAATTTAACTAATAAAACTAACCTAGGAATTAAACTTAATAACAAGAAAATAAAGCGAGCTGCTAAAAAAATTCTGGACAAAAAGGCATCTCATATTCAAGTACAATAAAAGGATTAATAGTTCCCTTTTTTTAATATCAACCGTTCGGAAAATATCCCCATAATACCCGAAGACATAACCACACACTGGCCATAAAAGTAAGAAAGCGTTTTTAAAAATGAAAGTTTCCCGTGTTAGTAGACGAAATTCCAGTCACGTGATGCCGATATCGCCCTGCTCAAGACTCCGAATGTCGTAAAATTCGTGTAATGTCGTTGTGTTGTCCTTGCGTTTTTATGGTCCTTATGGCCATATAAGGGTTTCGGACGAAAAATTGGTGGTATAGGAGTGACGACAGAGGCGGGTTAAGAATAAAGCAAAGTTAAAATACTTTGTACATGGCGGGGGGGGGGGGGGGGGAGTTTGACCTGAGTACGTGGCTTAGACCACTCACAATTTAACAAACTTTTAATATATTATAATGGCCTTAAAATGCCTACACTGAATAACGGGTTATAATAAATTTACTGTGAATAAGGTCAGCGAGGGAAAACGTATTTTTATATTTTTACAACTGAATGTAATTTTCCAGTTCAACCGTAAAGCTGATGGAAGAGTAATATTGTGAAACTACATAGCTTTGGCAATAGTAAAACAGTTTTATATTTACCGGTTAATTATTGTTATTTTTATGTAAAATTAAGATTGTTTTACCCTTGATGGCGAAAATACTTTTGCGCTACTGTAATTTTGACTAAAGTCCCAACACTCTACACTGTAATTTATTATCAAGAATATATTAGTAAATTTGAAGCCAAGATTGTGTGAAGGGGAGGGGGTTGAAAATATAATGACGCCCTGTTCAATGGTTTCCCAGCATAGGAACCAGGAAGTCGAGGAAATTATTCTGTACCTATATCTTTAACATTATTAAACGAATGCTATTGTCGCATTCTTCTTTCTTTAGGGATAGAATTTTAAGTAAGATTGTTTGTTAATCTTTAAAAATATTATATTTTTCCATTACTTAAGCTATTAATAATAATACTATTTTATTTTTAAATTTACTTTATTCTTATCGTGACACTTTCATTATTTTCACTTTAAACAGAGTTATAAAAGACCAACAACAAAATCAATATTCTAAGTGTAAGTTAAATTTTCTTCTAGTAACTTTCCTCCAAACCACACTCATGCAGAACACCCATCCTCACTATGCGTTGGTTAAGAACTAATAGTTGCCTTTTGGAAGAATGATAAAATGGCGCCATTTACAAACCACCAATGGAAATATAACATAAATTCACACTAACTTGTAAAAGTTAGGTAGGATTACAAACATTTTAAAAAATAAGAGTATCCCCGTACATTGAAAAAATTACTTTTAGTGAAAAATTACTTCCTGAATGGTATTTAGTCCGTAATCTTACAATATTTGGTAAATTTCAGAGCTGTGTATATTACAGTAAAATTTAATTATGGAATGTGTTTGCAGAAGCATTATATAAAAAAAATATTGTGAACAATTTTATTTCTAAATTTAAAATCTTATTAATAGTTCCTTTAATGAATACATTATAACAATTACAATTACTTCATTAATTAATTGTTATTATACTCAAGGGCATTCAGGGCTAGGATATATGACAAACAAGCCATCGGCTAGCTTAATGTGGCGTGGCAATTATACAAGAGTCGAAGTTTAGTAATTAAAGCTCATTATTGTCACATGCTAATAGTCAAATTAATGTACTTATCAAATAACTGCACACTCTTTATCATTATCGCTGTGGGCCAATAACTGGATCTAATTTGGCTTCACTTAAAACGTATCAAATAACCCACAGTCCAATAATTAAAGTTCCTGCAAGTGAACTTAAAAATGTACAAAATAAAACAGCATTCAAAAGTAAACTGAATGTTTCATTTAAAAGAGAAGGTAAAGTTAAATATGCATTGGTTCTAGAAAAAAAAAGGAAAATGGCAACTTGACTAGCTTTAGCGGTCTTCACAGGGCTAGGCCGTCATCTTAAAACAGTTTTCTCTATAACAAAATGTGGCTATTTAAAAACACCTCGTAACACCGCGATTCCATAAATCATAATATGAAATGTGCTGATTTTTAAACCTTTTGGTAAACCCATAAGGTAATGTGCGTTTTTAGTGCAATTAAGTTAAAACGTACCTTTAGAAAAATGCTTTAAGATAAGAACGATTTAACTAAAGTTTTGCATATTTCGCATGCGCAAATCATTATGTGAAAATTACAACATATGCGAATATTATATACATATGACTTAGCAATTACAATATAAAGAGATATGACTTAAATATATATGTTATAAAATCACAATATACGTGGATATGATATACATGATTAGAATTAACAAATGTTAGCACAACTTGAAATATTATAAACATATGTATTTTTATGTTTAAAACGTTATAATAATTAATCATTATAATGATTCCTTTAATAAATAAATAAAATGCTCATCATTTATAGTGGCCAGAGAACTATATAAACAACCACGGCTGTAGTTTTTTTAGTGTAATTAGGTTAAAACGTACACTCCGAAACATTCTTTAAAATTAATTAATTGCCTTCCCGCTTTTCTTCTGGATGAATAACTACACTAAGCGTACAATAAATTACCGAAAATTCATGCGCTCAAGACAATTTTCGAGACAACAAACCGGCACATCTTTCTCCGCCATTTCTCACCGCAATTCCTGTTAATTGCCGCAGAAGCCCGTCCTGCTACGGCGCTCCCGAAGCTGGAATACAATGCTTCTGGGACGACGCTCTGCGAACGCAAGAACTGGAACCAGGAGTTAGATACGATCTGCGGGACCCTAACTTTAATTGGGCTTTGTTTGTGGGAATTTAAGACCTGGACGGGTCCGAAAAGTGCATATTTTTTAGGACGAAGCAAAAAAGATATAAAGTTTAATTATTTTTTATCGTTTCTTTTATTGCGAGGTACAGCTTAAGAACCGCAAATGAGACACAATAGCTAAAATACAGGGTGTTTTCTAATTGAATGTCAATATTTAAGGGGTCATTTTTGGGTCCATTTTAAAAAGAAATCTTCATATGAACGTATGTCCTAAACGTCTTAACTTTTGAGATACCGGGTGGTAAAGTTTTCAAAAATAAATAGTTTTTTATTAATATCTGTAATACCACTTTAGATATTTTAATTAAATTTGGCATACATGTACTATGTATCAAGAGGCATTATTTAGTGTACCACAATTTTTTATTTCCACCAGTGGCGTTCGTACGGAATTTCACCTGCCTATTTTGGCAGACATTGATGGTACGCCACTGATTTCTCGTAAAATTAAAATTATTCCTGACATTCCCAATCATTTCTAAGCAAATTCGATCTCTTGAATTTTTTCAATCCGATGCACGGTTTTCGCTTAAAAAAATAAAAACCTATTCTCTGCATGATCATAACAATATCATTAATATGACATTATCACCATGCAGAGAAACAGATTTTATTTTTTAGATCAAATTTGCTTAGAAATGAATAAGGAAATTACTTTTTGAGGTCCTTATTCATTTCTAAGCAAATTTGATCTAACAAATAAAATCTATTTCTCTGCATGGTGATATTGTCATATTATTAACGATATTGTTATGATCATGCAGAGAAAAAGTTTTTATTTTTTTAAGCGAAGACCGTGCATCGGAAATCAAATTTCCTTAGAAATGATTGGGGATTTCAGGAATAATTTTAATTTTACGAAAAATCAGTGGCGTACCATCAATGTCTGCCAAAATAGGCAGGTGAAATTCCTACGAACGCCACTGGTGGAAATAAAATACATTGTGGTACACTAAATAATGCCTGTGGATACATAGTACATATATGCCAAATTTAATTAAAATATCTAAAGTGGTATTTACAGATATTAATAAAAAACTATTTATTTTTTGAAAACTTTACCACCCTGTATCTCAAAAGTTAACACGTTTAGGACATGCGTTCATATGAAGATTTCTTTTTAAAATAGACCCAAAAATCGTCCCCTTAAATATTGACATTCTATTAGAAAACACCCTGTATAGTAACAAAATACTATCCAGATGTAATTATTATTTTTGCACGCTCAGGTAATTCGACATATTTACTGAATAATTATGACATTTGTAAGTGACGTTTACAAATTAGTTATCGGTAAGTGATTACTTACCGATTACGGAGGCGGTTCCAAATTCAACTTCCCTTCCCATTCAATCTCTGTTCCATTGGACTCCACAGTCCACATATGTCCAATAATATTCGTGTCAGGACTCCTTACAGGCCAATCCATTCGTCTAATATTGTGTTCCCTGAAAACTTCTTCTACAATTCTTGCCCTATGAGGACGAGCATTGTCGTCAAAATCATTGCCGAAATTTTCAGCGAATGGAACAACAATATTATTGATCCACCCATTTATGTATACATTGGCATTCATATCCAACCAACACAACCAAATTAGTCCTATCATCCTCATTATACCACCTTACACTGTCACGCGACCACCTCCAAAGGCTACCATGTTCTCTTCCCGAAATCTTTCCTTTCTTTCTCTTCATACTAAAATTCTCTCTTCCGATTGATACAAACTAAACCTGCATTCGTTAGAAAACATACATCTACTCCATTCTGCTCATCCCCAATTTTGGTGAGATTCAGCCCACCTTCTCCTGAATAGGTAGCAAACGAGGGCAGTTTGCTCGTCGCCTAGCGCGCAAGCCTTGTTCATACAGTATTTGAACATACAAAAAACGTCATAAGCACTGCGGCCAGGAAGTGTCGTACTGAATTCGGATGTTTTGGATGGTAAAAACTAGTGTATAATGAATATGTATATATGTATATGTTTATCTATAAAAAGTAGATAAAAAAGCCATTATTATAACGCCTTCATGTTGCTGCCAGCCATAATAAACTTACTGTCATCTATGGGAGACAGCTAATAAATCGATAGTCGTACGTAAATTAATAAATTAATATACCAAACAGCTTACAAATTCTGTTAAAAGAAATATTTATGGTAAGATACTCCAGAGAACACAATATAAATTATAACAAATTCTACACTTTAAAAACACTAAAATACCAGGTTAGGACGAGAAAATACTACTGGGCAGGGCACTGAAACTAAGAGAGATTTCCCTTACGCCCTCATTTCCAGGCAATACATTTCCATTTAGCTTTGTGCTGGCGAGGCAAACAATAAATATATTGCGCCGCCTTTTTGCAGGCTTTTTGGAATAAAAGTTTAAAATTACAACGAATTTATCTGTATGACTTACGTTGACAAATTACTACGACGCTTTATTTTTATTAAAGTGTAGCAGGGAATGTCAAATAAAAGAAAAGCTCATTTAGTTTAAGATCTTAATGTTATTCATTACCTTGCTGGCCGACGTGCGATTTACTCTTTTTGTTTTATTTGATATCCTATCGCTTTTTAATAGACTTAGAAGTGGTGGCATAAACCTTTTAATCCAGTGTTAAATCATAATTCAGTGTTAAAAATAAAATATAGCTAGTTTAGCACATCATTTCTTATATAGAAACGCCAAAAAAGCCACTAGAAGACCCCGGGAAATGTTCATTTTACTTGTTTTTAACACTGAGAGGACTTAACTCTCAGTTCAACTAATTCCACAATATGATGCTAAATCAAAAGATACTAGTAATATATTATTATACGTACTAAACGTACTCGTTTTGTCACAGCAGTACCTTCGAAACTGGGTATACAAATAACTATTGCTTGGTCTCATCACCTCTTATTTTTTGTATTTCTAGCAAGGAAGAAGCACTTCATAATGTGGCATAATAAACATATTTCACAAGGTTTCTTTTAAAATAGCAACCTGTAGGCTTCCAAAATCTGCACACGAGTCACTACTTGCAACGATCTTTAGCCATACTCTTAGCGGTTGCTCTGCGGCCAACATAATGACTCCCAAATGCCACATTGGGTTGAAGTCGTCCAGTGTAGTTGCAGGTTGCCGTAAATAATCTATTTCTTATAAACTAGTTGTTGCTTTAAAAATTCAGGATCTAGGTTAGGCTCCCTACTACTCAAATCAATTCAGATCGAATGGTTAACAGCCTTGTGTTGTCTGCTTCTTCCAACTGTATTTCTTTTGTATTTCATAATAATGACAATCCAAATGAAAATTATTTTTATTTGGATTAGATTTTAAAAGTTACTTTGCTTATTTAGTCATTAATGAGTTATAAGTCCTAAATCACAGGTAGGCTACAACTTATAATTCATTAGTGACCTATATTCTACCTTGCTTGTCGCAAATGAAAACAATAATGGCACTATAAAAGCGATAAATATTAATTTATATAATAAATAATTAATTTTTATATGATAGCGTCTGGCGGGTCTAACTTACCTGTTCGAGAAACCCTCGAACAAAGAAGTGGATCTCTTAGTCTAACAGAAGATATTTTTTAAATCATAAACAGGACCAGTTTTAAACTAAAAAGAAATCTCCCGCTTTTTTGTCAGACACCTGCTGTTTTCTTCACCGTATTGCCCAGCAACCGTTTTTTAAAATTATTATGACAGTTGTTGTTCTCTCGCTGTAAAGATTTGACAAACCCTCGCCGATCTAATGAAAAATTACTTTGAAATTAGTTGTTTGAAATCTACTATAATGTTATTGATTAGTAGTGTATTTTTCTACGGAAGTGTAAGGTTTTATTAAGGAAACTAACAAGTTTGTTTCGTGCTATAACACTGAATTCTGCATGATCAAAGGTAGGACCCATTCAGTTTTTTTTGATTCCTATAAATAATCTCAAGCAGCTTGGTGTTCCGCAGAAACTGTGTCTGTTTTTTTGAACTGCCCCTTTTTGCAGTTGAGAAATTTATTAACCCAGCAAATTTAGTATTGAGTGTTGAACTCAGAATAGTTATAAAAGTGATTGAACTACTCTAAAGGTAGTAAACTTATTTTTTTTGGTGATTCATAAATGCAAACAGTACTTCGTCTCATCAAACAAGAAAATAGTTTTGACTACAAGTGTTTGCGTCATTACGAAGTTTTCTTTTTACAAGCTTCATGTGCACTGTTAGCCTAATATAAATTTGTTTAGATATAAGAGTAGTTTTTAAGTTCAAGGAACAGATTGCATTGTTTGAGAGCCACTCCGTGCCTTTCTGGCACTGGTCCTTCAAGGCTATGGTAAAAATTCTATTTAAAAATACAAAATTTCGTACTTATCAAATTAATTGAATTTTATTTTTTATCAGCGCAGGATTATATTATCGGCAAGAACCTCTGTGTTTCTTGCCTCTTTTATTTACGAAAATCAATGTGTTTTCGTACATAAAAATTGGTCCTTCGAGCCGGATGTACTCTATCGCTTTTTGCTTACAAAAATATATAAAAAAGATTTTTTTTCTCATGTAAGGTCCTCAAACAGTGCTCCAAATGTTCCGATATAATTTAGACTTTGAATGTTCTCAAGGAATGCTCCATATGTATGTGTTGTTTTCCCTCGATTTTTTAACTGACATTTTAGACACCTCTTGTAAAAGCTGCTTGAGAAGACTCTTATAGATTGTATCTGATAAATTGTGATATTTTTCTCTCTCTTTCTCGTGGGCATAACAACTGTTTAAAATACACTATCTCTCTTTATCTCTCTAAATAATTTAAAATGACGGAAATAGAAGCACTTACTCGTAAACGCGGAGGATACAAGGGTGTTATCACTCGTATTAACTCTTGGTTTAACGCTGCTCAAAGTAGGGAAACCGATCATTATCAGTTTAAAATTCGCTTAGAAAGTCTAGATGAGGCTTTCTCTGAGTATAAATTAGTACAAGAAAATATTGAAGCATTACATCCCACCGATACTGATCGACAAGATGTTGAAGATCAGTTTTACGACTTGCACGCTAAGCTGGAAAGTAAAGTTGTAACTCTGAGTTTGCAAAGCACTCTCTCGGCAGCAGCGCCAGCTGTCACTCAAGTAGCATCTTCTCCCGCTCCTCAAGTTCGACTCCCTGAGTTACACATTAATAATTTTAAAGGAGACATCTCAGGATGGACCTCTTTTTATCAGTTATTTACAGCGCTCATAACTGACAATTCCTCTCTTAGTAATATACAGAGGTTTATGTATTTAAAGTCCTTCCTCAAGGACGAACCGCTAAAGCTCATTGATACGCTCGCTGTCACTAATGAGAATTTTGATACCGCCATAAAGATTTTAAAAAACCGATATGAAAATAAAATCTCGGTAATAAATACTCAGTTAGTAGGTTTATTACATGCTCCAGACTTAACAAAATGCAATGCTCAAAGTCTACGTGAATTTGTGACTAATTGCAAGAGAAATCTAGAATCACTAAACAACTTAAATTTGTCACACGAAGAACTTTGGGAATTACTTATTATCCATTTGTTAGAGAAAAAATTAGATTTTTTATCTCGAAAGGCGTTTGAATCTGAAAGAGATTTAAAAGAACTTCCAACTTTGGAAGAATTTTTTGAGTTTTTAGATAAGCGTTGTACAGTGTTAGAAAACTTAGCCAGCTTGGAAGGCGCTTCTTCTAATAAGCAAAGGTTGTCCTTGCACGTACAAGGCGATAATATCAATGACAAATGTTGTTTTTGTAGCGAGGCTCACAAGACTTATGCTTGCAATAAATTTAAAGGTTTTCAAGTTGCAGAGCGACATAACTTTGTAAGGTCACAGAAGTTATGACAATTGTCTTGGATCACAACACCAAGTTGCTCAATGTTCTTCAACAAAAACCTGCTCTACTTGCTCTCAAAAACATCATTCGTTTTTGCATCTCTCTCCTCAGTCTTTTAATACCACTCAAACGACTCAGATTCGGAACGGCCAGAGTTTCCAAAACGCTTCTCCAACACGCAGTACTGAAAAACCCCAAAACTCTCTGATCCCTCCAACCTCTAGTAGTAGTCATGCACAGGTGCAGCCTCTTCAATCTCAAAACTCCGCTCTACCCTTAAACAACAATGCAATGTTAGGCAACGCTCAAGAAAATGACACTCACGTGACATACTCCCTCTCTGCCGTTTCTAAAAGGGCATCTCATGTTCTACTAGCTACTGCATCCGTTTATATTTACAGTGCTCAAGGGCTACGTGTATCAGCAAGAGTTCTCTTAGATTGTGCCTCACAAAACTCCTTTATCGCGCAAAACCTCGTCGAAAAATTGCAAATTAACACTTATGATAGAAACCTCAATATCTCCGGTATATCTCAGACTGGTACAATCTCAAACAAAATGATTGATCTTACTCTACACTCAAAGGTATACCATCAAAAAAAGTTTCGATTGTCTTGTGCTATACTTCCGACAATAACTTGCAAGCTCCCTCAGGTGGGTATAAATGCTGCCAAAATAAAAATCCCCCCTCATATACAGTTGGCTGATCCCGATTTTGGACTCCCTCAAAACATTGACATATTGATTGGAGCAGATTTATACTACGATCTCTTACTACAAGGGGTTTTCCGTTTGGGAAAAAATCTTCCTGTATTACAGGAAACTTATTTTGGTTGGGTAATTGCCGGTTGTATTCCCAACAGTTTGATGTCTGCTCGTAGCAGCTCACTCTTGTGTGCACAGAATGAGGTGCACGAAACCCTTTCTCTCTTTTTGCAGACTGAATCAAGTCATTCCGAATTACAGAATTTAGTTGAAAAATTTTGGACAATTGAGGAACTGCCTCAAAAAAGGCACCTATCTCCAGAAGATGCATTCGCTGAAGCCAATTTTACAAGCACAACTAAGATTTTACCAAATGGTTCTTACCAAGTGGATCTTCCACTAAAGTCTCCCTCTGAGAATGAAAAACTAGGCAATTCATTCCACATCGCAAAAAAAAAGATTTCTTAACCTTGAAAAAAGATTTGAAAGGAACCCTTTTTTTAAACGTGAGTACACCAAGTTTATTGATGACTACGTGGGCTTAGGTCATGCCAAGTACGTGCCTCTTCCTCAATCAGATTCAAAAAATACTGAATTAAACAAGTATTTTTTTCCTCACCACGCTGTTTTTCGTGAAAACAGCATCTCCTCTAAATTTCGAGTAGTATTTGATGGAAGTTGTAAGACAAACACTGGCTTTTCTCTTAATGATATTACAGTCAAAGGATTTCAGGTGCAACCTGACCTGTATGATATTCTTTGCAGACTTAGATCCTTTACGCTTGTATTAACATCAGATATCGAAAAAATGTATCGCCAAATTAAGGTTAATCCTGAACAATGTTTTTTGCTCAACATTCTCTGGAGAAAACAATCCCGAAACGAATCTTAAATGCATAGAGCTATCCACAGTTACGTATGGTACTAACTGTGCTCCCTATTTAGCAACCCGTGTTTTAAATGATCTGGCCATTAAAAACAGTAATGAGTTCCCTCTTGCCTCAGAAGCTTTGCTCAAGCAAACTTACGTCGATGATATCATTTGTGGATGTGATTCTAAACAGGACTTAGAAAACTTGTATCGTGAACTTAACTCTCTTTTAAACTCTCATGGTTTTCAACTACACAAATGGTGTTCCAATTCGCAGGAATTTTTGAAAAAAATTTCTCAGGATGAAACTCTAGAATATGACTTAAATTTTGATGAATGTCCAAGCTCCATATTGGGTCTGAAATGGAACCCCATTTCAGACACTTTTAATTTTTCCCTCCCAGATAGTTCAGTTAAGAACCCTCTAACTAAGCGTAAAATACTCTCTTCAGTTGCAAAAATGTATGACCCTCTTGGTTTAGTTTCTTGTGTCGTAATACTAGGAAAATTAATAATGCAAAAATTGTGGCTCGTAAAAATAGATTGGGACACAGAAATTACCGATCCTCAAATTCTAACACTTTGGAATAACTTCGTTACCAACATTGGCAACCTTTCTCAAATAAAATTCCCCAGAAATTTATTTTTAAATAAAACTAAGATTAAAATTCAGTTACATGGATTTTCGGATCCTAGTATATCTGCATATGCTGCGTGCGTATACATTCGCACTCTCTATTGCGACGGAACCGTTTCATCCAATTTAATTTCCTCCAAGTCTCGTGTAGCTCCACTCAAAACAGTATCTCTCCCGAGGTTAGAACTGTGTGCCATGCTTCTCTTGTCAACACTTACACACAATTTACTTTCAATATATGAAACTAAATTTACAGCAAACTCTGTTTACTTGTGGACTGACTCAACAATTGCCCTTCACTGGATACAATCTCATGCTTCTCGGTGGCCAGTTTTTGTCTCAAACAGAGTATCTCAAATTCAAGAATTAACCTCAAACTTCACTTGGAAGCATATCGACACAAAAGAGAATCCTGCTGATTTACCTTCACGTGGCTGCCTGCCACAAGATTTAGTTAACTGTTCGCTCTGGTTCAATGGTCCTGATTTCCTGCTAAACAATGAAAATTTTGACTTACTTAATGTACAAAACAAGTTCGACGTTTCCAACCCTAACCTCGAAATCCAAAGTGCTATTCTGTCCGAAGAAAGAAAAATATCAGTTGTTTCGCATCATAGCTCAACTGAACAAGATGATTTTTGGAGTCGTCTTTTTTCAAAGTTCTCTAAGTTCACAACACTACAGCGTGTAGTAACGTATTGTCTCCGCTTTACTACAAACGTTAATAAGCGAAGTACAAAATTATCAGGCCCATTGTTAATTCCAGAATTGGAAAATGCCCTTCACCTCATACTCAAGGTGTTACAAAATAAAAACTTCTCCAAGGAAATCTTCGAATTAAAAAAGGGCAAACAATTATCCAACAAAAATCTCGCACCCTTTAAGCCATTTTTTTGTGAAGCTGATGGTTTTCTACGCGTTGGTGGACGCTTACAAAATGCAGACATTTCCTTTGAACAGAAACACCCAATCTTACTCCCTGCTCACAATTATGTGGTTACGCTCATGTTAACTCAAGAGCATAAGCGTTTGGGTCACGCTGGTGCCCAGACCGTTCTCTCTAATTTTCGCCTAAGATTTTGGCCATTAAACGGACTCAAGGAAATAAAAAGAGTAATAAGAAATTGTGTCACTTGCCATCGCTTCTGTGCTCAACCCGCTCAGCAACTCATGTCTAATCTCCCTAAAGACAGAGTACAGAGTTGTCGCCCTTTTCAGAAGGTTGGTGTGGACTTTGGTGGTCCTTTTCTCATTAAATCTTCGAGATTACGCAAAGCACCGGTAACCAAGTGTTATATATCTATTTTCGTTTGTTTGAGCACTAAAGCCATCCACATCGAACTTGTATCTGATCTCTCCACGGAGGCATTTATCTCCTGTCTCAAACGGTTTGTCGCCAGACGCGGCAACCCCTCAGTCATAATGAGTGACAACGCCACTAACTTTCAAGGCGCTAGAAATGAGCTTTATGACCTCTACAAACTCTTTAAAAACAGATCTAACTCTGAATCCATTTCAAATTTTTTGTCTCAGAATGAAACGAGATGGAAATTCATCCCTCCGAGGTCTCCACACTGGGGTGGTATTTGGGAATCCGCTATTAAGAGCGCCAAGTACCATATGCGCAGAATAATAGGAAATGCGCAACTCACCTTTGAGGAAATAAGCACTGTTCTTTCGCAGATAGAAGCGATATTAAACTCAAGACCGCTAAGTGCTCTCTCAAATGACCCATCCGATCTCCAGTGTTTGACTCCTGGTCATTTTTTAATCGGGAGTAGTCTAACAGCCCTCCCCGAAAAAGACTTGTGTGAAGTTCCGGAAAATAGACTTTCCTTTTGGAATCGGTGCACAAAAATGCAGCAAATGTTTTGGAAACGCTGGTCGATTGAATATTTGAATCGCCTACAAAATCGCCCAAAGTGGCTTCTCCCAAAAGTTGATGTACAAATCAATGATGTTGTTCTTTTAAGAGATGATGATGTGCCTCCTCTAAGATGGCATCTAGCGCGGATAATAGGTACTTCTCCGGGATCTGACGGAAAGATTCGAATGGTCACTCTTAAAACTCCTAACGGAATCTACACAAGATCCATTGTTAAGATTTGCCCCTTACCCAAGAATGGTAATTTTTGAGTTTATTTCTTTTTTTTTTGCAAGTTGCTGTCTTTTTTCACGTGAATTTGTGCATTTTTTTCTGATTAAATTGTTTTGAAGGTAAAACCTTCAACGGGGGGCAGTATGTTCGAGAAACCCTCGAACAAAGAAGTGGATCTCTTAGTCTAACAGAAGATATTTTTTAAATCATAAACAGGACCAGTTTTAAACTAAAAAGAAATCTCCCGCTTCTTTGTCAGACACCTGCTGTTTTCTTCACCGTGTTGCCCAGCAACCGTTTTTTAAAATTATTATGACAGTTGTTGTTCTCTCGCTGTAAAGATTTGACAAACCCTCGCCGATCTAATGAAAAATTACTTTGAAATTAGTTGTTTGAAATCTACTATAATGTTATTGATTAGTAGTGTATTTTTCTACGGAAGTGTAAGGTTTTATTAAGGAAACTAACAAGTTTGTTTCGTGCTATAACACTGAATTCTGCATGATCAAAGGTAGGACCCATCCAGTTTTTTTTGATTCCTATAAATAATCTCAAGCAGCTTGGTGTTCCGCAGAAACTGTGTCTGTTTTTTTGAACTGCCCCTTTTTGCAGTTGAGAAATTTATTAACCCAGCAAATTTAGTATTGAGTGTTGAACTCAGAATAGTTATAAAAGTGATTGAACTACTCTAAAGGTAGTAAACTTATTTTTTTTGGTGATTCATAAATGCAAACAGTACTTCGTCTCATCAAACAAGAAAATAGTTTTGACTACAAGTGTTTGCGTCATTACGAAGTTGTCTTTTTACAAGCTTCATGTGCACTGTTAGCCTAATATAAATTTGTTTAGATATAAGAGTAGTTTTTAAGTTCAAGGAACAGATTGCATTGTTTGAGAGCCACTCCGTGCCTTTCTGGCACTGGTCCTTCAAGGCTATGGTAAAAATTCTATTTAAAAATACAAAATTTTGTACTTATCAAATTAATTGAATTTTATTTTTTATCAGCGCAGGATTATATTATCGGCAAGAACCTCTGTGTTTTTTGCCTCTTTTATTTACGAAAATCAATGTGTTTTCGTACATTACCCTTACTACAACAATAATATTTATAATATTGGCATCTTGTCAATTTAAAATTTCATTTATATTTTATGCTTTACTCAGTTATCTTAAATGTCACTCGAAGTTGTGTTTCTCCAGGACAAATTTAGTTTTTGCTAAATCTCTGGCTTGGTTGCTCAAAGATAAAATAACTCGAGCAAACAAAGCGGGTAAAGCGTTCTTTCAAACTAAAGTTTGGATAAACACAAACCTTTTTCAGTATTGGTCTGGAATATTTTTGACATAACTTTAATAACTAGCAAACAAAGAAAAGGTTTAAATTATAAGTAGTTTTGTTCCAAGAAACTAAAAATACACAATATTCTATGTAGCTTCTACTTAATAATTTCTTTCTCGTATATTCCGCATTTATTCGTAAAAATACCAAACATTTTGTTCGAATAAGGTAATAAATTATTTCTTACCACAGTAAAAGTCAAAGAGTTATCCAATGGACAGCAAAAAAGTTAACACGTATTCGAGGGATTTCATTATACGCCTAAAAAGTCATAAAGCCATAAAAAGGTCATAAAACAGCCTTTTACACGGTGGCCTTAAATTAATTACTTAACCTGCATGTCGGTATGATTTAACTAAAGGTTTTGCACATTACGCCTGAACAATTGAACGAACCGTTTGTGTGAAAATTGCAACATATAAGAATATGATATACACATAATTTCAATGTTACAATATAAGCAATTATGATGTACAAATAGTATATATATATATATATATATATATATATATATATATATATATATATATATATATATATATATATATATATATATATATATATATATATATATATATATATATATATATACAGTGACCGGCAAAAAGTTCGCAACATATGGGAAAAATTTTTATTAGGTGAGTATTGGAAAAACTTTTCGGGGGGATCGGTTCTGCATGTCCGATAACCTAAAAATCGATTTTGACATACGTCACGTGACCACTGGTATAGCGTCAAATTAAAAAAAAAATTGTTAATTTACAAAAAGTGAGGTTAGTTGACGAGATATCAAAAAAAGTTATTTGAAAAAATTGCTTAGAATTAAATTCTAGGTCCTTGTGCAAAATTTTAAGATTTTATTTAAGAAAATTGGAAAACTCAATTTTTTTTAAATATTTTTTTATCGATTTACAAATTTCCAGTTTTTTTCATTTAGATAGCTTGGCTAATGTAAAGCCCATGTATCTGGATGAAAATAAACGAATGTAGTAGTTTTTTCTACAATTGACAGGACAAAATTAAAAAAAACAGGGTTTCGCCGGACGCTAGCTGTTGCAATGATTTGTATCTAGCAGCAGTGTCAAAATTTTAGAGACATTTCAATGAGATTACATTGAGAAAACCTTAATCGTCTTAAATATATCTGAAGTTCGACTTTTTGTAAAGTTAAGGGGAGTAAAATAGATAATAAACAAAAAATTACCTGTTTATTTAATCGAAATTTCATAAACGAAAACCAATGTAAGAAAAACTTAAAAGTAGTCAAATTCTGTACTAACAACATAAAAAATCATTGTTTTTCCTTGGGTGCACAAAATTTAAAACTCAGTATGACCACCATTTTTCTCTCCATACATACTATTGTTCTCGAGCGCAACTCTCGATTAACATTTCGGAGCATTTTACGATTTATTTGCAATACACAATTTCTAATGACATTCTCTAAATTTTGTATATTCCTAAAGGGTCGATGTTTGTACACAGAGTTCTTTAGGTATCCCCACATAATGAAATCTAACGGAGTCAGATCTGGTGATCTCGCAGGCCACGGATTTTCAGAAAACCGTCCTATCCACTGGTTTCCAAATTCTTGATCCAGCCATCTCTTCACCTCATTTGTGGAATGAATGCTAGCTCCGTCTTGTTGAAAGTATAAATTTCTTCTTTCGGCTAATGACAAATTGTCTAAAAAGTCAGATATCTCAGTTTGTAGAAATTCTAAATATCGTTCTGAATTTAAATTGTCTCTAAAGAAAAAAGGTCCCATTATTCTGAGGTTGAAAATTCCGCACCACACATTAACCTTAAAACTATATTGGTCTTTACTCTGAATTACAAAGTCTGGGTTTTCGGTGGCCCACCATCTACAGTTTTGTGAACTGACGGTTCCGTTAGAGGTAAATGTAGCTTCATCCGAGAAAAGAACGTTCTTTGGGAAATTAAAATCTTCCTCAATCATACCTCTGGAACCAGGCACAAAAATCGAAGCGGGCGTCATAATCCCTATCTTTTAATACTTGTACAAATTTAGGTTTGTACGGATGAAATTTGTTTCTTTTTAATATCCTCCGCACAGATCTTTCGTGAATGTTAGTGATCTCCGATATTGACTAACTGCTAATTGGGGTGTTTCTGTGATCGACAAACACACATCCAGAGAACCTTCGTCACCTGTTACCGGTTTTTCATGGGAAACTTTATACTGATTTTCTACCGATCCCGTTTCTTTAAATTTATTGACTAGACGAGATACTGTGGAATAATGGAGGGATTTATCGGGGTGCCTCTCATTAAAAATTGCTGCTGTTTCTTCTATGGCTTTTGTAATTATCTCCAGAAATTAAAATAATTTCTATCTTTTCCTGAAGAAGTAGTGTGGGTGCCATTTTAAGGAATAAAATATTAATAAACTTATGTAAAATATCAAACTTAGTAAGATGCGAGACATAAACCAATGACATAGGTTGAAATCAAACAAATTATAATTTGTTTGACATTTTTCTGTTGTTTTTAACCTACTAGATTATTTGGTTGTTTTAATTTCAGATCCTGCTTTGGTAGTTTTAAGTACAACTAAATAGACCTGGTTGTTAAATTTATGTGCGAAAAATCTTAATAAAATCTTGATACAGTCATTTCATTAGATTCAAACCATTGCAACAGCGAGCGTCCGGCGAACACCTATTTTTTCGATTTTGTCCTGTCAATTGTAGAATTGTAGATCTGACTCCGTTAGATTTTTTTATGTGGGGATACCTAAAGAACCCTGTGTACAAACATCGACCCTTTAGGAATATACAAAATTTAGAGAATGTCATTATAAATTGTGTATTGCAAATAAATCGTAAAATGCTCCGAAATGTTAATCGAGAGTTGCGCTCGAGAACAACAGTATGTATGGAGAGAAATGGTGGTCATACTGAGTTTTAAATTTTGTGCACCCAAGGAAAAACAATGATTTTTTGTGTTGTTAGTACAGAATTTGACTACTTTTAAGTTTTTCTTACATTGGTTTTCGTTTATAAAATTTCGATTAAATAAAAAGGTAATTTTTTGTTTATTATCTATTTTAATCCCCTTAACTTTACAAAAAGTCGAACTTCAGATATATTTAAGACGATTAAGGTTTTCTCAATGTAATCTCATTGAAATGTCTCTAAAATTTTGACACTGCTGCTAGATACAAATCATTGCAACAGCTAGCGTCCGGCGAAACCCTGTTTTTTTTAATTTTGTCCTGTCAATTGTAGAAAAAACTACTACATTCGTTTATTTTCATCCAGATACATGGGCTTTACATTAGCAAAGCTATCTAAACGAAAAAAACTGGAAATTTGTAAATCGATAAAAAAATATTTAAAAAAAATTGAGTTTTCCAATATTTTTAAATAAAATCTTAAAATTTTGCACAAGGACCTAGAATTTAATTCTAAGCAATTTTTTCAAATAACTTTTTTTGATATCTCGTCAACTAACCTCACTTTTTGTAAATTAACAATTTTTTTTTTTAATTTGACGCTATACCAGTGGTCACGTGACGTATGTCAAAATCGATTTTTAGGTTATCGGACATGCAGAACCGATCCCCTGGGAAAGTTTTTCCGATACTCTCCTAATAAAAATTTTTCCCATATGTTGCGAACTTTTTGCCGGTCACTGTATATATATATATATATATATATATATATATATATATATATATACTATTTGTACATATATTTGTATATATATATATATATATATATATATATATATATATATATATATATATATATATATATATATATATATATATATATATATATATATATATATATATAGTCCGTCTAGAAAGTATCCGGAAAAAAGAAAGCACAATTATAATTTTTCGGTATATATATTACTTGAATCATAGAATTACTACAAATAATTCATCTCATTTACTTATACAACCCCCAACTCAAAACACTTAACTGAATGTACAGGTACATGCGAAACTAGTTCACCGCGATAATGTTCGGTGATGGTGGTACAGGCCTGTAAAACTGACCGAATCAAACCTTCTTTATTTCGTGGCGCTGCTCATTCCACTTCAATCTTCATTAGTCCCCATATGTTTTCAATTAGACTAAGATCTGGTGAAGCTGCTGGCCATGGAATTGTTGCCAATTGGTGTTCCTGCATCCAACCTTAAGTATAGGCAGAACTATGGCATCTTGCATTATCCTGCTGAAAACGCCACCCGTCTTGATATAAAGCATGAGCCGTTTCAAGAAGGAAACCATTTAGAATGTCATACTTTGCACTATTAACGGTGCGATCAACTATACAGAGTGGAGACGTCGACAAAAATCTTGCCTTTGTAGAGGTGTCATTGCAGGGATTGTTTTTTGGTTTCCTTGATATGTAGCCTTGTCTTTTCAGTGACATGCGGACAGTTTCTGGACACACTTTTATTCTTCGTTGACTTCCAAATCTTTTAGGCAATTTTCGAAACCTAGGTGCGGATTTTGCCGTCCTAAGGTCATTAAAGCGTTTAAATTATTTCTGCGAATCTTATGCGGTCTTCCCTCATATCTGCGCCATTTTTTATCCCCTTTATTGTCTCATTATACTGCACTTCTTCCGAGTTCAGTCAATTGCACTAATTTCTTAACGTTTCGAACACCTTTTCTATACAACAATTCCACCTTTTTTCTTTTTTCTACTTGCGACATTATTTCACAAATCTTAAGCCTGTTTACAATCAACAGTATTTGACACATGGTGTTGTCATGCGATTTTAGCCATAGCATACTATCGGCACAACCTACTTGATGCATTACTTTTGTCTTAGAATGTTACGAAAAAGGAATAAAATAGGAAAATAGGAAATAAAATTAGGAAAAACATAAAATTCCGGACTATATATATATATATATATATATATATATATATATATATATATATATATATATATATATATATATATATATATATATATATATATATATATATATATAATAAAAATAAGTACGTTATTACGTTCGTTATTTTTTTAAAACTGTTTAAATCACCACTAGTACTGGTTCATTTGTAAGAAATACATTACAAAACTGACAAGTGTAAAAATGGCATAACAAAATTTGCACTGCATTGTTTTTTATTAAGTTCATGGAAAAAAGACAGTATTTCCTTTTTAGATTTTGTGCCATAAACTGCTCCCTAGATGGGCCAAGATTTAATATATTCCCCAGGCCACCCTTACTTAAAAACTTTCTTAACAGCTTAAAAACTCGAAACAATTGCAGAGTTGTTGACGTGAATCTGTCTACTCTAAAAGTCATTAACGCTCTGTTACTGCCGTAGCACCTTTAAAAGACTTTCTATGTCATGCCATGCAAACAAGATCCCTTTTAATTAGCCACCCTTCACCCAGATCATCCTGCGTCAAATAATATCATTCCCCACAGGTGTTGCTGCAGCAGGAATGGCAAAGTTCATTCCTGCCTTAACGGCGGGGACATTAAACCCTTGCAGGACGAACAAATAGCTTAAATATTGAACTTAACTTGTTTCTGATTGCTTCTGCTTCCTAGCAGGAATTCTAATGGCCTGGTTTAATTTAATATTGCAGGGAAATTCGACGCTTCTCTTACTGAAGGAAATATTCTGCTGGATATGGACACGATCGATTGAATGATATTAGTGGAAAACGCATTGCAGTATCTCCAAAGACGGTATTAAATCTCAAATGAACTAACAACTATTATCGTGAGAATTTCAGTTAAAATTCACATATTAATATATTTTTGCAAAAATTTAGTTCCTGCAGTACTTTATCAAAATTGAACAGAAAAGAATTTCAAACTTCCTGGAAAATACAATATTTAGTAATCCAGCAGTTAATCAACAAGGGGACCTACTATGGAAATAAGCTTTATTTTGGTACCTAGGATACAAAAAGCAACAGGAAATAAAGTTTTCTATAGCTCCAGTTCCCACTTTCAATACAAAATGAACATTAATAATTTTATTTTCTCTAATAATATCTCAGAACAAGGCCTTCTAAAACTTTAAAAGAGAGATATATTTCAATATAAATATAAAATCTTTAGCTCGACATGAATAATGTTCCAATTGAAACACATAGTGGAGGCTTAAGGGCCAAAAGTGTGCGTGACTTTAGACCCTGACAAGGAATAACAAGTTTTTTCACGAAGTTTTTCAGACTGATGGATCTTACGTGCAAAAAATGTATGCCCTAAAGGGTCTATTTTTCGGTTGAATGAATATGAATGAATTTGTTTCTTTTAGAGATTTCTCTTTAAATTTGTTTCTCTTATTTATATGGGGCTTTTTTAAAATTAACACTGTGAAGTCATTCATTATTAAAATATAGGTTTTTGTAAGTTTGGAACTAAACAGTTCGAAACCGGTCTGCTGGTAGCAACAACCTACCGAACGAAAAATCTGCCATCTTCCTGCTAGTTTCTTGCAATATAAACAAGTGTTTGGTTGTTTAACCGTGTTAGTACAAAATGCGGCAAATTTTGGTACATAATCCAGCGCTCGGAGGGGCATATAGCGCGAGGAATAGCTGTTTTAGCATTATTTGTAAAGCATCTTTAGGTGGTTTAGAGAACTCTAGAGACGCATATTCTTATATTGAATTCCTCATGCATTTCTTAATATATTTTTTGTTCCTTTTTACGATTTTGGTTTGCTGTCTAACTGTTTGTTACACTAACATAAATAACAAAGTTATTTAAGAAAGTACATTACATCCAATACTAAAATAGTAAATAGAATTAGTCAATTTTAGCCTCATTTACTCGTAACGAGAATAGAGTTTTTGAACAAACAAAGAGGGAAAAATATATTCTAAATAAAATAATATGTCACATTTTCTTAACCTGAAGTGTTTATCACTCCATCAACCCATTTCATTTTATCGCATGTTTGTTGCCATCTTTCTTGTATCATCTCATTTACTCATTTCTACAACGTTGGTTCACCTTATTTCTACATTTCTAACCTTATCTCTCCTTATTGTCCAGTATGTCTATCGTAACATTCTCATGCCTGTCACATATTGCATTGTATTCTGTATGGAGTGTATTGCGAATTGTATTTTATTGTATCTGTCACATTCTTGCATACACTTTCTTTATTGGTCACGTTTTCGCTCAACAGAATATTATCGGTCTGACCACTCTTGAAAATCCACAAGCGTGATAAACTCTTATATCAGTAAAGGTTTTAAGGCAAAACTTTATTACAAATATAAAAATACCTAGACTATGCTATAGATTTATGTTCTTTTTATCTTAAATTATAAATTTTAACGCCTGTTCTTTTAAAACTGACAAATCCTATTATCGTAGCGTTAAAACATTTTATTGAAATAAAAAGCTGTTATACAGCACAGCCACCATATTTTTCCTTAAACTTCTGGAGATATGTTAAATTATGTAACGCTCTGAACTTTCTTCGCCCCGAAAAGGACTCTGGAAAATGTCTGAAAGTAACGTTTATCGCCACATGGATCTGGCAAAAGGACTTTACGGTATCATAAAAAGTACCTTATGGACGCGTAATTCGACTGACTTTTCGAAAAAAGTTGAAAATGCAAACTGCTACTGCAGTGCACATATAAAGCAGAAATAACTTTTGGAGTAACAGGGCTGTCACTTTAAATCCTTTCACAAAAAGGAATCTACTTAAACTTTGGATGTGAGTAATAACTTTGAAATCTAAGAGTGCTGGAAACATAAATTATTTTAAGAACATTTGTGTCATCAGTCACCGATGGGATAATTTGAATCAAAAATAATCCATAATCCGACTTTTTGATTAATCGGTATCACCGGATTATCAATCATTAATTAATCATCATTAATCATTATATTCCAAATTGCCGATTCTAAATAATTGAAAAAAAAAAGAATGAAATAATTGTAACTTACTGTTATAAAAACCACCCTCCTACATTTTGTTATATATACACCGGTGGACATAAAAAATAATACATCTAATTCTCAACCCAAGCGCCGATTCCCTAAGGCAATCCATAAAAAATATTTAAGACTGTGAATTAGATACATGATTTTTTTTGTCTCGATACCTGTATCCAATAACCATGGAAATCCAATACTTGTCCAGCTTTCCACATTATCCTTTGTGCCACGTTCCGTTAGAGAATTTCCATTGCTATTACCAAAATGAGATCAAACTGTGTCATTAGGAATCCCACATTTGCGTTGAAATTAGTCGAATTACCTTTAGTAATTTCCTTGATTGAACTGACCTCAACAGAAACTGGAGACGGAGAAGAATCACACCATGCGTTATTAAAAATGATATTTTCTAATATAAAACAGCTTTTTCGAAAACGCATTAAGGAAATTTTTCAAAAATAATTTTTCGAATGCACATATTTTGAATGTACATTTTTTTAAAATGTCAATATCTCGAGATATTGACTTGGACTTTGAATCCTACCTAGTATGCAATACAACAAACAAGTATTAGTGCAAATACAAGAAGGTAAACTTTTAAAATGTTTGCACTATTTGTTCTCCCCCTTGTAAAGTGTTCAGATATCCTTACTGACGCAAGGCGGCTTCCTGAAATGACATGTAAATAAAGCAGCCTTTCAGGATCTGAAAACCTCATCAAAGTCCGTCAATTCGTTTTCAAACTACAGCAATTTATATCTGATGCTGAAAATTTGTTTTTTCGTATTTTTTGACGAGCAGTTTTATTCTGTATATATATATATATATATATATATATATATATATATATATATATATATATATATATATATATATATATATATATATATATATATATATATATATATATACGGGTGTTTCATAATTGAATGCTGATCCTTAAGGGTGATAATCCTTGGATGATTTTAAGAAAAATTCTTTATATGAACATAGGTCCGCAACAGCTTTATTTCTGAGATACAGGGTGTTGAAATTTAAGAAAAAAATCAGTTTTTCTTCAATATCTCTAAAACCGCTTTGTATTTTTTTTTAAATTTTGGTAGGTGCAAAGTACGCTTAAAAACACATTTTCTTCAGGATAAAGGTTTTTTTAATTTTCATCAGTGGCGTCCCTGTCAACATACCATGCAATACTTTTAATCAAAAAAATGATACGCAACTGTTTTTTTTTTTAAATAAATATTATTTTTATAATTGCCTTCTATCTTCTCATAAAAATTGTCTCTTGACTTTTTTTCATCCAGCGTACGGTTTTCGAAATAAAATGCATTAATTTGCTTATCCCTATGTGAGTTTTTCTTGTAGTCTCAATTTCACAATTTGTTGTAACCAAAGCATCTATGCTAGATTTGTATATTTTATAGTAACTATTATCTATTATCAAAGAAAATAATAGCTACGCATGCGTAGCTATTATTCTCTTTGCTATTATTTAGTTCTAGTAATAAGCACGCATAAAAATACATTTTTTATTTTTAAAAACTTAACTATTTTGAACAAAATATACCAAAATTAAATTAAATGCTGAAAATGTCCGCCTCCTGCGAGTATGCACGCTTCAGTCCTCCTTCTCATTGACTCGCGTACTCTTTGGAGAATTCCTGGAGTATTTCTTATAGATTCACAGGAAACTATTACGCGGTTTCGCAATTCTTCCTCAGTTTGAATCGGTTGACTGTAAACCAAGGTCTTAAGATGTCCCCAAGAAAATAATCCAGACTGTTTAGGTCTGGGGATCTAGCTGGCCATGACTGTGTTCCACCACGACCTATCCAGCGATTATTAAAGTTTTGGTCTAAATATTCGCGTGCCAGGGCACTAAAATGCGCAGGGGCACCGTCGTGCATAAACCACAAGCGATTTCGCATTAAAATAGGAATATCTTCCAACAGAATTGGTAAATTATCTTCAAGAAATCGGCGATAATTATGTCCATTTAATCTGCGTGGTAGAAAAAAAGGTCCAATTAAATAATCTCCAATAATTCCAGCCCACACATTTAATGAGAACTGCTCCTGGTGATGAGATTCCACGATTGCATGCGGATTTTCCTCGGCCCAAAAATGATTATTATGAAAATTTCTGATAGCGTTTTTCGTAAAACTAGCTTCGTCCGTAAATAAAATTTCCGTGTCAAATAAAGGATTTTCGGCAACTTTTTGGAGAAACCATAGGCAGAAATTCACGCGTAATGGAAAGTCTCGAGGGAGTAGAGCCTGAACCCGTTGAATGTGATAGGGATATAATAAATAATCATGAAAAATCCTCCATACTAGAATATGGGCGATATTTAAATTATTGGCAACTTTCCTCGTACTTATTTCGGGGTTTTCCTCAACTGAATTTAAAACAGCTACCTCAATTGCTGGAGTTCTTGCAGTCCGAGGTGCTCCTTTTAAGTGATTATTTGGCTCAAAGCTTCCTGTTTCACATAACCTTCTGTGGGTGCTTGAAATCGTTCGAGCATCAGGAACCATTCTATTTGGGAAGCGCTCTTGATACAGTCGCCTGGCTTCATATGCGTTCCCGTCAGCAAGCCCATACAAGTAATGCATGTCTGCTGATTCGGTATTTGTAAAATTTACCATGTTTTTTTTAAATAAACAAGTTTTTGTAACTGAAATAATGTCAGAAGACGAGTATCTAGATAAAGAAGTGTCAAAATTGTTTACGTTTATAAAACAACGAAATGAGTTGTTAGCATACTAGATGTTTCTAGCCTACAAGATAATCCTACTCTTTAACGGCTTTAATTACTGGAACTAAATAATAGTTACTATAAAATATAAAAATCTAGCCTAGAGTTACCACAAATTGTGAAATTGAGACTACAAGAAAAACTCACATAGGGATAAGCAAATTAATGCATTTTATTTCGAAAACCGTACGCTGGATGAAAAAAAGTCAAGAGACAATTTTTATGAGAAGATAGAAGGCAATTATAAAAATAATATTTATTAAAAAAAAAACAGTGGCGTATCATTTTTTTGATTAAAAGTATTGCAGGGTATGTTAATAGGGACGCCACTGATGAAAATTAAAAAAATCTTTATCCTGAAGAAAATGTATTTTTAAGCGTACTTTGCACCTACCAAAATTTAAAAAAAAAATACAAAGCGGTTTTAGAGATATTGAAGAAAAACTGATTTTTTTCTTAAATTTCAACACCCTGTATCTCAGAAATAAAGCTGTTGAGGACCTATGTTCATATAAAGAATTGTTCTTAAAATCATCCAAGGATTATCACCCTTAAGGATCAGCATTCAATTATGAAACACCCTGTATATATATATATATATATATATATATATATATATATATATATATATATATATATATATATATATATATATATATATATATATATTCATTTAATAGTATAGTACTATTTTTTAAACAGTAATGCTTTTGTTGCAATTGCTCTTGGATATTAACGGAAATTATAAAATTTTCTTAGTTGTCAATATTATGACCCAATTGAAACAAAAACGGTTGCAAATCAACACAACATTATTTAATTGAATACTGTTTGGTAAAATAGGTCAATAACTAATGTACAATGATGTATTAACATACTAAATATTAAATCACGTGATCACAGAACATCACTTATGTGTCAAAAAACTAAAATCTTATCTTAACTTAATTGAAAATAAAAAGCAATAAACATAATGCAATAAAAGTGATAACTAAAAACTGTGCGATTCGCTCGTCACAGCAGCATAAATTTAAATTATGAACACCATATGTGGATACGAATGAGTGACGAGGAATATCGGTTATGTTAAGCAGAATACGCTGCCTAATAGGAATTGGAGGGGCGACGCGGATGCTATATAGTTCGAATTATACATCGACTACGTAACCTAACAATCCGATTTTTAAAATAACGAAATTTTACCCACTACTAATTTAAGCTAAACCTAATTAGTAATAAAACAAAACGAAAATTTGAAGCACGCAGTGTACGTAACATGTACAGTTCTCAATTTCTCTAGACACTTGAACTTTGCAATTTAACTTGATTAAACCCAACTTGACGTAACAGCTAATCCAAATATTTATTAGCCAGCTTAGTTCGCAACACTATGCGGTGTTGATTGCACTGCTCGGCGATTTACACAATGGACCATAAAGTGGAAGCTATTACGACCTTATTTAAAGACACTTAACAGGAATTAATTCCTTGAATCTGTCCCGTGGAATGGCGACGTACGACATCATTTAGTAATTAATATCAATATTACAATAAGTAAAAAAACTTCCCACTAAATAGAAAATACTTATGGTCAAACAAGTTCAAAAATTCTTCTTCTATCCCTTGACACCACTAAGTCCTCCGGCCTGGATGGCATACAGTCAGATACAAACCAAGACAGAGAGAAGAATATCTCGTAGTGATTTCATTCACAAATACGATTTGCTTTCTATGACCTCCAAAGCGGTCTGACGCACTCGACCAATGACGTTTAAATAAAGCTGCCGCTGGCGTGCGTTGCGGATTTTGGGATATTATAAAAAAAAATGCTACAAAATAAAAAACACATATGAAAAACGACAATCAAAAGTTTAAAAGTTTCTCCAAAAATGTAGCCACGCATTAAAAAGAGAATAGCCCGTCCGCATAAATGGTATAAAGCACAGTGAGAGTGAGTATTGAGATGCGCCGCGCCATAGAAAGCTCTCTCTGCTTGCCGTGTTGCTACCACATATGTCGGGGTGGATTGTGAGAATCCCGCGCGCCAATCTCGGGGTGTTGCCGTTTGAAGGCCATGGCGTTGTCGAGCTGGCGGCAAGAAGAGGTATTCTTCTCTGTGTCTTGGTTTTTCTCTGATACAGCCCAAAACACTGGAATTTGTCATGTACTCATGATGAGCCATAAATTCACTTTCGATGACACAGCCAATGGAATCACGTTTTACAATTTTAGACATTTGCAGTAGAAAATCTTTTTTTTATTTGATAATAAAGATCAAAATAAATTGATAACAGCAATAGCCATAAACATTTAATTTATATAGAGAATATAAATAAAATCAGATTTATTTCGGTTATATGCATATTCTCTATTGCGGCAGTAACTTGCAATATTTTAGATACGCAAGCATTACATCTTTGGACTCAAAGCGTGGAAGAGTCCACTGTAGAAAGAATTTTAATGCTTCAGGCGTTAAACACAGGCTCACATATAGAGTACACGCTTTGGCCCACGGGCGCCCTTAGAAATTTTAAAGTTGTATATCTCTGTTGCTACCTAGGGGCCCATGAGTAGTGTAAGGTGGGGTGTTCTGCGCTAAGTGCTTCAATCCCTCTGCGCATGCGCCAAAAAGTACAGGTGCAGTTTTGAACAGGGTTGTTTAGAACAGGTGCGGTTTTGAACAGGGTTGTTTAGAATAGGTACGGTTTTGAACAGGTTTGTTTAGAACGTGTGGTTTTGATTAGTGTCCTAATGGGGTCCGGATAGTATCCGGTTAGTTACCGGATAGTATTCGGATAGTGACCGGATAGTGTCCGGATAGTCCGCACCTGTTCTAAACAAACCTGTTCAAAACCACACCTGTTCTAAACAATCCTGTTCAAAACCGCACCTGTATTTTCTGGCGCATGCGCAGAGGGCTTGGAGCGTTTGGCGCAGAACGCCCGACCTGACACTACTCCCATACAATGATCCGGGTTTTTGATAGTGAGTCTACTAAGAATGATTTAGTAAAGAAAAAATATTTCGTAATTTGCGAAAAAAAAGTTGAATTTTTGCTTTGCAGGGGAAACATGAACTTGTTTAGGTATTTTATTTATTATTTTTTCTAAACAAATTCTACATCATTTTGTCGAAAATTTTTAAATTTTAAGAGAAAAAAACGTGTTAGTAGAAAGTTATAGTCATTTGAATTTTTTTTATATTTTAACTTTAAAGACATTCAACATTCCTAGTAGACTCACTATCAAAAACCCGGAACTTGGCATGGGCCCCGTAAGTAGCAACAGAGATATACAGCTTTAAAATATCTAAGGGCGCCCATGAATTTTGGCCTCAGGGTATATTGTGGTATCCATACATTGGGTGAGTAAAATATTTTTCTTTTACTTTATCCGAAGGCTTTTCGTATTTCGCATTTGCAAATTACATAGTATAGGAAAGTAAATATTTATATTTTATTTTCAAATCGGATCTTAGTTTTATTTCCAAATAGTGTAGAGATGCCCCTGGACTCACCTATGTTTACAATTCTTTAGTAATAAGACACAACAAAAACCAGGCAATCCTTTTATTGAGAGTAAGACAAAAAAATCTAGGAACACTTCCTTTCTGGTGGCCAGACAAATCAAAAATACTACATAATGAAGACCTAGGCTACTATTTAAAAAACACACACACACAAACACGCTCCTGGTATTAGCTGAAAGCTGTAACAATTGGGCTTGCACCACTTGGGAAATAAGGGGTTCAAATAATAACCTATACAACACTGAGTTGCCGGCAAAGCAATTATGCTCGTGAGATGCAGTAAATAATTCTGAAAAACTCTATTTTATTTTTAGCATTTGAGGCTTTTGCTCTCTTGTTCCAGCCAGAATGCTGAGTTAACGATTTTAAAATAACTACGAATAATATAAATATACTTAGCACTGGTGCAGTTCGCAAAATAATCTAGTAAAACAGCTATAAAACTCACAAACAGCTTGTTTTGCCAACGATGCTGTTCTACTTTTGCCATTTTGGCAAAATTTAAAATAAGGATCCTGCAGGCGCGCTTTTATTTAGATCAGTTTAGAGCTGAACTAGGATACTCTGTGCGGAAATATGCATTTTATGGGGTCATTCGTTTTTAATGCCGAGAATAGGCTTTACATGTAAAAGAGGATGTAGTACTGAAATCGTATGGATTTTTTGTTTCCTTGCTATGAAATTTTTTGCTAATAAAGGATTTTTTTATAGGTACTTTGGAATTTAAATTTGGCGCTATTTCTCAACAACTTATAACCTAGAAATTTTATATTTTGTGGATCGTTTTACGACGGACGAACGTTTTAGAATTGTTTAAACATCCTACGAAATTTCCCGTTTTTGTTTGAGAGTAATTCGTAAACAAGTGACAACGCAATAGGGAATATACATATATCCCAAATAAATCTGAAACCTTTTTTTATATCCCTTACATCAAATAAATGTTTATAGCGGTTGCTGTTATCCATTTATTTTGGTCTTTATAAACAAAAAAAAAAAGATTTTCTACTGCAAATTTTCGCGCGAATTTCCAAGCTTATAATACGTGATCCCATTGGCTGTGTCGGCAAAAGTGTTTTTATGGCTCACAATGAGTACATGGCGAATTTCAGTGTTGTAGGGTCATCGAAATATCAATAAAAATGACATTTTACGCAAAAATTACTAAATATATAACAATTGCAAAAGATAAAGAAAAAATAAAGAAACTTTTGGCTGATGCCGCCAATAAGTTGTGCTGATCTAAAAGTAATTTGTATATGGGTCAAACCCTCTTATTTCCTCCTGTTCGGCTACATGTAGCAAACTAATAAAGACTTTAAGTTAATTACACTGATACAAATCCCTGATTCGCCCTTCTATAATAACTGACATGTCTACTTTTTGATAAAAGAAGCCATGGTATTTTTCTAAAAAATTGTTGGTTTATTTAAAAAGTAAATCCCAGTGCTCAGTCTGCTCGCATTATTCAAACTTCCCCCCTACGACCATTAAGTCTAATTGTAAGTTAGATGTCATTATTTTTTTTCTTTCAAGGTATTATTTTATATTATTAGGACTAGCGCTACATTGAAAATTATTTCATTTTCACGAAAATGTAAACTCACTTAAGTAAACTGATATTTCTTGCAGTAAAGCTGTAAAAAAAGCAAAAAAAAGGAACATTATTGTTACATGGATTCGCTCATCGAACTGGAATTTTCTCAATGTCACTGAAAATGGGGAAGTAGCAGGAACTAATCAATGGAGGAAATGGCAACAGAAATGGGGGAAATTAGACAAAATCGTTTCGATTTGGCCTAATAGGGGTAACAAGATTCCAGCGATACCGAATTTGTCACTACGAGATGGAAACGACTGTTAATTTGGTTTCATCACAGCGTGAAATAAGGAAGCGATAAGTTGGTTAATTTTTCTTTTAGTGGTAAAGTGTATTTGCATTTTCGAGTGACAGAATTGTGGAATCTGAATAAGAAGACGTTCTCTCTCTCTCTGTCTTCTAAATGTTTACTTGTACTATCCCCAATGCTTAAAATCAGACTCAACGATGAACAATTTTTGGAACCGTCAGTGTCCATTACCTGTCATCGCGTCAGTTTAACTCATCAAGATAAGATTAATAGACTTGAATTTTGTCGTTTGATTCATGATAATCACCAAGGTTCGACAGTAGCCTTTTAATGAGTGACGAGGCACATTTTTATTTCAATGGCGATGTAAATATGCAAAATTGCCGTTATTGGACTCAAGAGAATCCTCTGGAAGTTCATCAGCGACCTTTACATTGCCCTAAAGTAACTGTATGGTGTGCCATTTCATTGTCTAGAATAACTGGGCCTTAATTTTTGGAAGGGAATGGTCAGACGGTATTCGTTACCGCTGCGAACTATGTTCAAATGCTGCAAACATTCCTTTTACCTCAAATTGAAGAAGAAATAGGACATTACTGGTTTCAGCAAGACGGGACAACAAGTCATAAGGCGAGAATAAGCATGGACATTTTAAGAGAATCCTTTCCAAACAGACTCATTTCAAGAAATGGTACGATTCCATGGCCAGCAACATCCTCAAATCTTTTAGCTCCGGATTAGTTTCTGTGGTGCTATTTAAAGCTTAACGTGTTTGTGAATAAACCCAGAAATTTAACAGATTTTAAATTAAACATTAGAAATGAAATCAATGCTATCCCACATCATGTTCTTCAAAAAGTTATGCAAAAATTTGCTAATCAATTAGAAGAATGCATTGAGAACAATGGCGATCATTTACGAAGCACTATATTTAAATCATAAAAAACTCCCATCTTTCTAGTTTCAAAATATATATTAATTCGTTTTATTATTCAAGTTAATACATTTTTACAAGCTTTTTAAACTGGATAGTTCATTTTGACGACCCCTGTATAACCATCTATATCAGTAGACTTTGAATACCGAGTTTCGCAATATTGCTGTGTATTTTCACAAAATCTTGACGCAAATGAAATTGATGTGTTGATAATAAAAACAATGTCATAGTCATAGTAACCCAGTACATTTATTTTGCAAAACCGACTTGTACTAACTTGACTTTTTAGAATTTATAAGCCATACTCTCCAACGCTAGTTCGGTCTAATTTGACGACCAAAAGTATTAAACTGTGTAAGAATAAGACATTTAAGTTTGATACTATGAATTTATTTCTCAGCTTTTTCGCAAATTTATAAAGAAATGGGCAATTTTAGTACGTACTTTCGACAATAATAGAACTAATTTGATTACAGCAACTCGTTCCAAGATGAAAATCATTTGGAAACCCAGCAAATCGCTGAAATATCAGAATACTTCATAAGTTTTTAATGACGACTTATTAACAATGACACAATAGAAACCTGTCAAAACATAGCTGGTCAACTATAAGATCTTAATTTAAACCAGTACTAAATCTTAAACTTTTTTTGTGAATCCGAACGAAAAATTTTGATGATAAAAATCAAAGAAACGTCAAATTTTAGCATGATAATAAAATAATCCTATATTGTAATATTTTTTTTGGAAATAAGCAGCCTAATACCCCTCTTTCATTAGCAAATTGCCTAATTTTTTAAAAAGCACTTGAGCACATAGGCGATCTCGTGCTTTAAAAAAAAATTTGCGGCAATTTATCATGCACTCTAAATATTACCTATGACAAATTTTACGCAAAAAATGGTCATCTGTAGAAACAGACGATGCACTGAAAAAACATTATGGGACATTTCACTACAATTGTGTACCTTTTTCCAACAATTTGTTCTCAAAAACGTCCAAGACCAATTTGTAGCAAAATTTGCTACAATTGTATGAAAACGTATAAAAACTGTTGTAACTAATAATCCAATTAGAGTAAATTGCTCTACAAAGACTTTGCTACAATTTTGTGTGAAGAAAAGTCCAAACGATTTTTTCAGTGTGGGAATATTTGAAGAATATCATTTTTAAATTATAACTTCCATGTCTCTATTTTTCGATAAAAAGGCAGACCAGCAGGGAATCATGTACCGCCAGATTCTCCAACGCTAGTCGGGTCTAATTTGACAACAAAAAGTTTTAAACTGACAAGTGTAAGAATCAGATAACTAAGCTTTATACTATGAATTTACTTCTGAGGTTTTTCGCAAATTTATAAAGAAAAGGGCAATTTTAGTACGTACTTTTGACAATACTAGAACTAAATTCATTCTAGCAACCCGTTCCATGATGAAAACCATTTGGAAACCAAGCAAAACGCTGAAATATCAGAATAATTCATAAGTTTTTAATGACGACTTATAAACCATGACAGGACAAGAATCTGTCAAAACATAACTGATCAACTAGAAGATCTTAATTTAAACCAGTACTAAATCTTAAAACTTCTTAGTGAATCTGAATGGTAATTTTTATACAATAATTAATTGTTGGTTTTGTTTAAAAAGTAAATCTAAATAAATACTGGTCTTAAAACAGAGACTAATTTGTTTAATTAATTCAGTTCATTGTAGTCTGAAAAATACACAATTGTTTAAATTTTGAAGAATTTTGTTCCATCCTGATTAAACACGATTTTCATATTCCGACCAAAACGTCCGTAATACCTGGAAATGTTATACACGATTAAAACCATAAAAAAACCCTTAAACTTTTTTAGACCCTCGTTCCAAGTAGTCATAAAAGCCTGAATAGATAAGGCCCAGGCCATAACAGGTGTGCCAATTATACTTTTAGTGAGAAACCGTAAAATGGGCATTAAAAAGATAAAAGCCAAAAAGTCACGGTTACACCGCAAATCTGGGCTTTTAGAACCGTGTTTCGGGAAGGCTAAAAATTTATTCGGGATCTTTCCGAAAAGTGCTCGGAATATTCTAAAATGAATTTTTTTATGACTTAAATTCACTTACCTACTACAGTTTTAAGCCCTACGCAGGGTCCAAATGGCAAATCTTGTCTCGGTGAGTTCACAAATCTGGGCTTGTTGAAGTCGTTTCCGGAAAGGTAAAAATGTATTTAGAATTTTTCCGAAAAGTTCTATGAATATTATAAAATGATTTTTATGACTTACATTTACTGATCTAATGCGGAGAACTACTGCAAGAGATAGATGCCAAGTGACTGGGAGTTTTGACAATACATAAAAAAGGCGATCAACAAATTTAATATGCAGTAATTATAGGGGATCAACTCGATTAAATACGGCATACAAAATATTTCTCACAATAATACAGAAAAAACCAGCTAATAAGAATAGAAATATAATTGGACAATATCAATCAAAGCAAAATCAAACGAATAATAATTTAAAGAAAACATGAGTATAAAATGGAAATAGAATTGTTATTCGTAGATTTCAAGCAAGCTTTTGACTCGCTGCAAAGAAATGAACTTTTGGAAGTACTGCAGAAATCATGATATAAATAAAAGAAGGTGTGATAACAAACCGTATCAAATTCGTCCGGGTTCGCGCATGACGTCACGCTGTGTCCTTTTTTGAAATTTATAACGCGCAATATAGAGGTTACGTTAGTTATAGGCGATTTTATATAAATTTTGTTGGCAATATACTTTGCCTCCTGCTTATAATACAAATTTTATAGGATATGATTAAATAATCATATAAATAAAGGGATAAATACATACATTGATTACATTGATTGATTGATTGTCCACATCACAACAATACACAGCACATCTCATTTTTACTTTTAAACTCCTAAAAGTAATATAAAAACACCAAAAAATAGTTGAAAACAACGCGATCTTAAAAAAGACGTGTTTCGTTTACAAAATATCGCGGAATTGGTCACGACGTGACGTAAATGACCACGCCTACCTGCGTGGTATCATATCTTCTTTTATTTGTATCATGTGCAGAAATGAGAATACAAAGCAAATTAAGAGAGTTAGTAGGCATGGCTATGGCGAATACAAAAGTAAGAGTAGAAACAGGAGACACGGACGTGTTTCAAATGAAGAAGGGCGTAAGACAGGGGTACTAATTATCGACAACAAAGCTTTGGAATATGTGGTCAAAAAATATATAAAGGAACACTAAGAACAAGGGAACCAAGGAAAAACAAAAATGATGGAAATGGATAGAATAGTGGATAATAAAAATAGTAATATCAAAATAGGTAAGCACATATTTGAAGTAGTGGATAAATTTACTATAAAAAATGATGGAAGTGATTACAATTTTAAACCCTAAACTCAGATCAAAAGCCGAAAAGACGCGGTTTTGCCACAAATCTGTGCTTCTAAAATACTGGACGGTATTTTAAGGCGACAATAAATTCTTTCAAAAAATATATTAAATGTTTTAAATTGTTTAAAGTGACAAGTTAAATAAAGGATAACTGCCGTTAGTCTTCATCGAAAAGCACTTCGATAACCTATAATATTGGTAAAATTAATAACTCCCACTCAAGTACGGTATTACTATCAACCTATATACAAGTAAATCATAGTGAAATTTATAGACAGTAAGTTAGAGTGAGTTTAAAATCTTGCGGTGATGTTTGAGAGAAATTGACTTGGTGTAACAGTAGAAAGTTAGAAAGTTTTAAAAGCAAAGTTTCATTGCCGCAAAAGTAACAGATTTATTGGTGTGCGACAAGAAACTTTAGTTCGTTGCTAACTTTAGTTGTTAGGCGATAATGTTGATATTACCAGCTACGTGGACGTTCATGCATTTTTGTCAAATAAAAGTTTTATGAAACGATTTAGTGTTTTTTGGTTCTTTGGGCGGGAAAGAATTCTTCGTTAAAAATAATGGGGCTTGCCTTAAAGATGTTAAGAGCTTTCAAATAAGATGGTCTTGTTACATCCTAATTTATGCGAATATAGAAAAAATAATCTATTTGATAAGATGATCGTAAAGATGATGTGAACATTTTATTCTAGAGGTCATAAAAAATTAGCAAAAAACAGTGTCACGTTTTACCATGGATATTTTATCTTAGGGGATATTTCAGGCGGCCAGAAATTTAAAATGGACATAAAGGACTTTCATTTAAAAATCTTTTTTAATTTAGACAATTCAAAATTAGGCGAAAGATGAGAAGTTTACCGTGAAAATTGAGCCGAAAAAGAGATACATTGTATTGATATGGGACTTGAAGGGTTGCAGGTTTGAGGAGGACGGTAAGAAGTTCCATAATCTAGACATACTGTAGGTATGAAAATAAGGAAGGAGTGAGATATTCTAAGCTTTTATGATGGACACTAAAGGGATTTAGGTGTGACGTACTTCTTGGTGTTCTCCTAGAAATAGACAGTGCAGAAGTAATAGGGGGTAGTTCTTCAGAGAAAAAGTGTTTGTAGAAAAGAGGCAAATGACCACAGGAAATTGTTAAGTAAGAGAAGAAAATTTTCGTGTGGCAACTGGGTAATTGAATTAGTGGAATCATTCTATTTTGAATAGACGTAGGAAGAATATTCTAGGTTGGGTCTCATTGGAGATACAAAGAGCAAACAGATTGGATGAGAAAAACTTAAAAAGAAACTGAAAGAAGATCTTTGACAGCTGTATCTGTTAAAGAGATGTGTTGTCAGCTGAGATCATGTTTGCAAGTGATGTTAACAGGATTAAATGAGTTATTTAATTTACAGGCTATTTGTATAGTTCCTTTTATTTGTTTACTCATGATAGGGTCTAAGTATAAGCGTTAAACTGTACAAGTCTAAAATTAGTTTAAAAATGTCAAAATTTAGGTGCCATTTCGAATAGTCGAAATTTTGTGAACACCAATTTTTCCGATTTTAATAGAATGTTCTAATAACGCTTTTGATGGGACTAGGTTTTTTTTTGGAGTTGAAAATAGTTTTCACAAAAATATATTTATGTATAGCAATGTATAATATCCTTCTCACAAAATAAAATAATATTTTAATATTGAGCCAGTGCTTGCAACTGATTAAATTGAATATTGAATTGCAATTACGCGCATAAAGCAAAAAAGCCGATAAAATTTAATCAAAATGCTTTAGCTCAATAAAGGTTTTTATAGGATTTACTACAGATTTACTTCCCAAAAAAATAATGGTTTTAACACGACTTTAGCAGGAATTGATAGGATAATAGTGGGACTTTGCAAGTAGAAATCCCACACACGTTATCTCATAAACGCTAAAGTTTAGGGTGGTGTTTTAATTAGAGCTTTTTTATACATTTACTAACTGACTTTCTAAACCGACCAAAAATGGGGAAGGCTTTCAACATTTCCTCAATTTTTAGGGTTTTTATAAATTGCATGTTTCAAAAGTCTGGTTATATTTTAGCGTTTTAAGGTTAGCGTGTCTGGAATTTCTGCTTACAAAATGTCCCTATTATACAGCTATTGATATATATATATATACATATATATATATATATATATATATATATATATATATATATATATATATATATATATATATATATATATATATATTATATATATATATATATATATATATATATATATATATATATATATATATATATATATATATATATATATATATATATATATATATATATATATATTAAGGGTTATTTGGTTTTCTGTCCAGGGGAAAAAAGTATACAGATTTTTGGGTTGTTATTCACATATATTATTTAACGTTTCGGTAATTTTTTTGACCTTCATCAGAAATTTTTTATAAAGCTTCGAAAGAAAGGCTCTAAAAAATAGACTATAAAAAAATATTCTGCTTTTACGGATCTAGAGTCTGGAGCAGTGGTACTTAACCGGTGGTCTGCGGACCCCTGATGGTCCACGAGAGCTAAAACGCAAAATGAACTTGAAACCTGATAATATGTTAAATTTTACAGGATTATATTATAGTTATTAATCAAAATGTAAGTAGATCCGTGACATTGATATTTATTATAACACAAAAAACATTTTCCTAGAATAGTGCGTTTTTCAAACTAATTGGGGATAAACAGGATATTCCCAAACTAACCCTACGACCCTATTAAAACTGACATATAGTTTTTAGGGATGAAAATTGGATTTGCAAGGGCTACATTAACATTAGAAAGTGCCGGGATAATTAAGTAAAATATAATGTAACGAACATAAGTAAAATAGCCCAAAATCTCCATATTCATATTAGAAAGGGATAATTATTATTGGGCAATTGGGAATGAAAACTTAAGTACTTTTAGTTAGTAACCATGTAACATATACCAGAATATCGTTTTAGGAACTTTGTGAAAATAAGATTTTTTTACGGTTATCTATTTCTTTGATTCTCTAGTCAAATTTTGTGTTGAATCTTCTCTTTTATTAAAAAATTATCGATTTCCTTCAAGCATATAATTATGAATCAACACTTTTTGCTTAAACCAATATATTTGACAAAACTTTTTTCCAATAATTTTTATTTTTGAGCTACATACGAGTAAACTATCAATATGTATCGAATATAATAAATAATATAATAAGAATAAACTAAATTTCAGATTGAACATTATCTACCCAATAGGTAGTAGATAAAAACAGTATCGACAACACATGGAATCAGATTGAAACCACTGTAGTAGAAGTTAGTCAAGGTAAGCTGAAAAGCAACAGAACCAAACACAAAGCATGGATCACTAATAACATCCTGCGATTGATCGAGCTTCGTAGATCATATAAAAATAAAAGTTCTGCCAGATCAAAGAGAGATTAGGACCAAAATTAGACAAGCCAAGGAAGAATGGCTAACGGGACAGTGCAAGGAGATAGAGCAGTTAGAAACAAACCATGACTTATTTAATATGTACAAAAAAATTAGACAGACCACCGGCTAACTAACACGACCATGAATGAGCAACAGCAAATTCTTAGTAGGACAAGGACTCCCCATATTTTTGCTAGACTTGCTCAACTTTATATACAAGACCGGAGAAATTCCTAAAGACTGACTCAAATCAACATTCGTGGCTTTACCAAAGAAGGCCAAAAGTAAGTTTTGCAAAGATTATAAAACAATTAGCTTAGGTTTGCTGTACTAAATGTACTAAAGCTGTTTCTGAAAATCGTTCATCCCAGAATATAGGCCAAATGTGAAGAAAATATCGGCAAGTTTAAGTTTGGTTTTAGGAATGGTTTCGGTACAACGGAGATATTATTCAGAATCCAGGTTCTCATACAACGATGTCAAGATGAAAACGTTGATGTATATGCCTGTTTCGTTGACTATAAAAAGGCATTCGACACGGTGAAATATGAGAAATTAATATCTATGTTAAGGTAGAGGTATAGGCCAAGACGGGCGAGACATTAGGGTAATAGTCAATCTGTACTGGAATCAGTCAGCTAGTATTAAAGTTAATGGCCAGGCATCTGAAGAGGTGCCTATTATGAGAGGAGATCGGCAAGGTTTTGTGCTTTTCCCCCTGTTCAGTTTGTATGCAGAGATTTTCAGAGAAGCCGTCGAAGACAGAGCAGAGGGGATAATCGCCAACGGAATAGTTATCAACAACTAAGATACGCTGATGACACAGTCCTGTAGGCAACACATAAAGACGACTTGTGAGTAGTGACAGAGCACAGTCAACTACTGGGACTACGATTAAAATTTTAAGAAAACGAAATGGATAGTCATCAGCAGAAACTAAAATGTACTAGACAACTGGAGAAAAATGGAGAGAGTACAAGCCTATAAATATCTGGGCTGCTAGGTGAACGAGAAATGGGAAAGAAGAAATTTGGAGTACTCTGCCCATGTAATAAGAAATCAGAAATATGATTTGCTCCATGCAATTATTCAGGGAAAAACAGAAAGAGTGGTCCGGGACGTAGTAGAACATCCTGGCTTAAAAAAAGCTCCGCCAGTGGTGTGGAGTAAGCAGCTCTTTAGGTCTCCTGCGAACCCGGTGAAAATGCAAATGTTCGCCAATATCCTTGGAGGACAGGGCACTTGAAGAAGAATAATAAATACATTTTTACGTTTATCTTAACTGAAGAATACTACTTCCTAAATAATTTTGAAATTTTTAAAATTTTCAAGAATTATTTCTGTAGCTGCTGTTACATCAATTACAAAAACAATTAAAAATACCTACATAAAACCAATGCTATCTAATGCTGAAAGAATGTGTAAACTAAATTTCGAAGATTATTTTTATTGTTTTTAAAATTTAGCTGTACCTTTTTAATTTTCTAAAATTAATAGCAAGAAGCAATTTTAATACAATGTTAAAATGAACTTTCAGGATTACAAAGCGTCAGAGAAATTTCCGGAAGACAAATGTAAGCTGGAAGTTTCAAAGGATGCTACTAAAAATGTATTAAATAATTTACATATTCAAAGGATTAAAGAGAAAAGCTAATGGGAGATATTAAAATGAATTCTGTTTTAAGCAGACCTACCCTACGTCAAGCCTAATATGTCCAAACTTGTTCCACTAATATATCTTAGCATGTTTTGTTAATGTAATGGTTATGAGGATTACCTCTGAGGTTAAAAGTGAATATATTTTAGTACGAGTACTTTCAGAACATCTCTTGTGTGTTTTGTGTTAAGCTACCCCTTAGATGCGCAAATTATGGGTAGAAGGTTAATTAAAATTTACTTTTAAAGAATTTGGCAGAAATTCATTAATTCAGTTATATTCAGAAATTCATTCATTCGGTTATATGGCTTTTGTATTGTGTAAATTACATCTTATGGTTTTCAACTCTAACAACCTGAACATTCAAGCATGGACAGAGCAAATCTGACACAGCTCTAGTAAAGGCACAAAACCTATAATTACTTATCACTGACTGAAATATGTGGTTATCGATTGTACTGAAATGATTTTTAAGAAAACTCTGTCATACCATTTATTATTATCAGGTATCTAAAATTCTGTGCATTATTTTGAAGATAGAAAAAAAGCAGCTGTAGATAGGATATAGTACATATTATTTTACTTTGAGATAAACAACAGAATTTTCGTTACTTTCACCCAATTTAAATATGATTCCCGTAATATTATTTATGTATTTAAAAAAATGTTATTCGTAATCGATTCTAAAAATATTTCGTATAATCAGACCATCCTTTAATTGTTCAAATACTTTTTATCATACAAGAGAACATAATGTTTGCACTTTTATGAGTTTTATATTAAATTTGCTCTAGAAAATCAGAGACTAGCTACTAAATATCCACTATTTAATTAGTTTCGTAGATTTGTAAGCGCAAACACAACAAAAAATTCTAATCTGCTGACTATTTCCTTAAAAGAATATTAATCAATAAGAATGATGCATTTAGCAATTTTGAACCAATAGGAAACGAATTACAGCGATCATTTGCACGAGTGAAAATTATCGGTATTTGCTGTTTATCGTGGGTATCTTCTTAAAAATATAGAAGGGTATAATATATCCTACATTTAAGGAAACATTTAAAGTAAAAGACCTTTACTACGTAACTACAACTAATTTTTTAAAGATTAGAAAATTTACAATTATTCCTTAGCGAACAGCTAACAATTTTAATTTTAGGAGTTACTTCTGCTGATTTGTCGGTCTTACTGGCAAATTTATTGACCACAAGATGTTCTCTAGAAGTAAATACTGAAGAGCAGGTTGCAATGGAATCCTGCTGTGATGAAAATCTATAGCGCATTTTTTCAAGGATTAATTTTGATGTTGGGAGTCTACCTGCAAGTACGGTTTTAGAGAACTGATGGTTGAATGGTCAATAATTTTTGTAATTTGATGCTCTCCGACACCAGATTTGGCAAAAGCGAATACCGCATTACAACGGTTGGAATGATTGGTGATTTTGGCTTTTTTTGTCAATTCCTTTAGATTGCACAGCATATTTTGTCCAGTAAGGTATTTCATTGCGTCCAATGGGAGAGTTTTAAAAAAATCCCACGGTGGAATTTTGATTCCATGAAAGGTTGATTATTAGGACAAACGGTCCGCTTTTACAGTTTTGCCTCGCTTTTCCATACGTATTCTAAGAAATCTGAAACAATAGAAATCCGTATCTTAAGTTAAAAGTTTAAAAAATAGCAGTATTTCATAAATGCAATACAGGGCATCGCTGTGGATTTTAGATATTTTTATTCAACCATTTGTTATCTGCCAATGACTGCCCCCCCCCCCCACACACTTGACTTGTTTTTCCAAATACTGGGTTGTAGGTGAATCGCCCCAAATATTCGCCCGTGTTGCTTTTCTCTCCCCTAAAAAAGTAATAAGGCCGTTGCTAGCCTCGCCTCCACGCCATGCCAGTTCGTACAAAGCTACAACGAAAAACATCTTTTGTAAACCTTCAGATGTATTTTCGTCAAATAAATCGACTATTTTTTCATGTTCCGCTTGGGTAAAAGTGACGGCACTTAGATTCCTTTTTTCGGGAATACGCTGGAGCTGCTTTCTTTTGGCATCTTGGGCTATACAGGCACATCCAAATTCGTCGTCTTTGACTTTTTAGAATATATAATTTTGACACAAATCAAGAAAACGTCAATTTTTTGCATGATAAAAAATATTATATTGTTATATTTTTTAGGAAAAAGTCAGCCTAATACCAATCTTACATTAGCAAATTGCCTAATTTTTTAAAAAGCACTCGAGCGCCTACGCCATCTCGTGTTTAAAAAAAAATATCGGCAGTTTGCCATGCACTCGGGATATTACCTATGAAAATGCATTGTTATTAATCAATCATTAAATCAAAATCGGCTATACCTGTTACAATCAGATTTATTGATGTTTGCTGACTAAGTTGCATTAAATGCGAGCTTGCATTTGCGAAAATTTTTATTCGGTTTACGTGCTTAGTACAAATACTTGTGATGACAATACAATCTATATTGTCAAATTGACAATACAGATAGAAACCGGTGCAATGGAAAGACATATATACCTGTTTCAAATATTTGTCGTGCACATATTTCCTACTTCGGTGCTGTCTATTGTCTAAAGTCTAAAAGTTTTTGTCTTCCGATGGCATATTCAATTGTGTTTTAGATAGAAATATACATTGAAATACACTATAAATTTCTTCACAATTTGACAAAGTATGATTTGCAGTTATCTAATTTAGTCACAATTTATTGAATAATGGCATACCGTTTACTTACTTAAACAACATTAAATAACGCTGTGCCAATTAGCTTCGATAGCTAATTTTAATTACTATAATTATTGTTTTAGTGTCTAACATTTTTTATTTCAGCAAACTCTTTAACAACGTAATAATTTTACATTTAGGAGCTTAATAATCATTTCAGCGAAACAAATAAAAGGGGACTACAACGGGTGTCGTTAAAAATATATCCAGCAATTTACATACTTAAGGCATTAAAACGAAAAGCATAATTAGTAAAATATTATAACAGTTTTACAAACGTACCCCACATTAGGCCTAACGTGGCCAAACTTGTGCTGCTGATAATTTGTTTAAAGTTGTTTTGTAAATGTAAGGGACCTGGTTTTTGGGGTATAATAAAATTAAAATAAAATTTATTATGTTGTTTGGTGCGTATTTGTTTTGCTGATACACTTAAAGTATATCTTTTCGATTTAATTCAACTACTAAAAAAAACCTTCGCAATACCTACATCTTCTTATAATTATGGTATTCGATAATGCGCATCTTTTTATACATATCTTGCTCAAATAAATTATGTATTCCTTTTAAGCTTATAATAATTAATGCAAAGCTGAAATATCATTGAACTGCTTCTTCTACGTTACTTCTCGTATTAACTAAGACGTCGTTACGAAGAATACATACTTAAATTGCTATTTTATTAATAACTTTGTCAGGACCAACCAACGAGAGCAAGAAAAATCTGTCCGTGGACTTCTAAATAACAGAAAAGCACAGGGTGAAACTAGTTTGACTTTAAGATATCGAAATGGCGTGCCCATTATTATATCAAAAAATCGATAAATTGCCCAATTTCACCAACCAAAGTCCATTCAATTTACTTCCAGAATGTTAGATGCCTCTGCACAAAACTTAAATGTTATTTAGAGTTCGTCACAGGCCGTCATTATCAGATTATTGTATTCGTGAAAACTTGGCTCAATGATGCATTCAGCGATGCTGGATTATATATGAATGGCTACCAAATTTACAGAAGGGGCAGATCTTCAAAAACAAGTATTCCTACAAGGGTGGAGTTTGATCGCGGTCCATAACAGTATCATAAGTAGACAGATACCTGTGAATGACAGTATTGAGGATATTTTTGTTATTATTTAGGATGGAATGAAATCTCTTATATTATCTGCAATTTACTTTTCTCCTCATTCACCCACTGCTGCTTATGTTACATTTAGTAAAAATATTGACAAACGGTCAGAACCTTGTAACCTTGTAATATTGCAATTCTGGGATATTTTAATCTTCCAGGCGCATTATGGGAAAACGATGATCTCAGCTCGGTTGTCAGAGCTATGCCTAGTGCAGTCCCTGCTAAAGTGGACTCTCTGGCAGTGGTTTCCTAATCTCTGTGTATGTCACAACTTAATTCAACTAAACATAACCACAAACATATCCCAGTCAATTCTCGGTTTGGTGCTTTTCCAGGATGTTAACTATTCGATCCATAGCGCGGACAATTGTAAGTTGCCGTAGGATGTTTATTACCCACCAATTATTGACGTTGATGTGCCTTTTAGTAGAGACCTTAATAATAGTTCTATTGTAGGAGATTGATACTATAGAGATTTTGTTTTGATAAATGATTATTTGGGCAATATACTCTGCGATTCTTTACTTGTGCATAATGGTTTGAGTCTGGACGACATGGTAAATATGTTTTATGATATACCGTACCGGTCTTAGAAAAAGTGCATCTGGTCGGTAGTTTGTTCTTGCTTTAGTCATCCACCAACAAATAGGAAACTGTTCCAGTATTTAACGAAAATCGCGCTTTATTAAAAAGTTTCCTCTGGTTATCTGTTATTCTCATAATATTATCTTTTACGTTATAGTAATAAAATATCATTAATTCAGCCAAAATGGAAAATCAAATAATTCTAAGAAATATGGCTCTTTAATTACAAAAAGGTAATTATAACTCTGAAATTAAGATTATTTAAATATTTAATTTTCTTTTAAAGAACCGAAAAATAAACAATCATGTTTAAAATTGGCATTTATTGAGATTATTGAAAAAAAAACAAGTTAGAACTTAATTCGAATCTTTTTTAGGAATATGAAGATAGTTAAATAGAATTATTATGTTGTTCCAATTATTTTGTCATATTGCCGGTAAAGATTAAGGGATTGCTGCCAGCTAATAAGTGTTGGTTACTGTCTTTAAAGCAAGGCTGCTCAACCCCAGGCCCGCGGGCCACAGTGTGGCCCGCGAAAGAATTTTAAGTGGCCCGCGCAAGTATGGTTTAAAAATACGCACCAAATTCAAAAATCCCGCCGCGCACAGTACATCCCGATTCAAACTTTATGACCTCTCTGAAGTTAGCTGTCAGTTCGCTACGCGCAGCGCGGGGAGTGATGCCCCACCCCCGCGTCCCCAATATTGTGCATTGCGCATCGTAACTAACGAAGCTCCGAGAGGCCATAAAGTTAGAATTGTACACGGTCATCGACCCCGCCCGCGTCCCGTTACTGTCTCATTATGCTTCGAGAAACAATTGAGTGCGTACGTGTTATAGTTCAACTAACTGTTGAAAGTGAAGTTTTTGAATTTGTGTTTTTGTCAATTTCGTATTTACACTGGCCGTCAAAGGTCATTCATGAAGTGCATAATCGAGGAGTCTAGTTTCAAATCCCGCTAAAACGTTTTTCATAAAATTTCGAGTATTTGAAAAAACCGCTCACAAGCATAGCATTAGCCATAGGCAAAAATAAAATTGATACGAATTATTTATTAATTTCGCAGTCACGTGACCAGAATACTGTGCTCTCATTGATCAATTAATTTTTAGAAGGTTTTGAAAGAAACGGAAGGTGTTTAAGCGGAGTTTGCAACACAAATCGACTTTTAAGTGTTAGTTTAGTAGTCTTTTACAGTATTTTGATCGAAAATGATTGAACAGTATGATAAAAAAATCGCAGTAGCATCATTTTGAGATATAAACAAAAATTTGTGGCAGGAGCGTTTTAGCAGGTTTTGAAACTAGACGCCTCAATTATGTTTTCGTATTACTTAGGTACCTACCTATTTGAAAAGGAAAATATACCGATACAAAATATGGTTTGTTTCAGTATGGCTGACAGCAAACCGAGTAGTTCGAAATCATCGGAGGCCTATCGTGTTTTTCATGATGAATGGGAAAATAAATATTGTTTTATTGAAAGCAAGGCGCGTAAGCCTACATGTTTACTTTGTTTCACTACAGTAGCTATTGCAAAAAAATATAATTTAGAAAGGCATTATAAGCAAAATCATAATAATTTTGACAAAGATTACCCTGTTGGTAGTGCTATCAGAGAAGAGTTTTTAAAGAAAAAGAAACGGGAACTATTTAACCAACACAATATTTTCGTTAAAAGGCACGACGAGCTTGAATCCATGGTCAAAACATCTTACGAGATTTCTTGGCTCTTAGCGAAAAAGAAATCGTTTTCCGATGGAGAGATTGTTAAAGAGGCTTTGACGATCTTTGCACAAAATTGTGATGATAAACACGTCAAAGCTAAAGCGGGCAGTATTTCACTCTCACGGCACAATATCACGAGACGGGTGGAGCAAATGGCAGCTGACATCAATGAGCAGATTCGAGAAATCGTAGCTGAGTGCAAATACTTCTCATTGGCGTTAGATGAAACTTGCGATTTAACGAGTAGATCTCAGTTGGCTATTTTTGTGCGGTGTGTTGACGAAAATTGGAATGTATTGCAAGATTTACTAGAAGTCTGTCAGCTAGAAAGTCCAACCCAAGGAAAAGACATATTTTTGAAAATTAAGGAATGCATTGAAAAAAAGAGTAGTAGTAGAGTAACTGAAACAGGAATTGTAAGTGGCCCGTCGTTAACGACTGAATCCACCCTTTGGCCCGACTCTTCAAAAGGTTGAGCAGCCTTGCTTTAAAGCATGCCATGTTTTTGTTTTATTGAAAAATACTTCTGTTAACGTTTGTTTTAATAAATGTGTTACAATTGCTATTTTTGAGAAAGAAACAGTCCATATTCTAGGTAAGGTGCTTACTCTAGGGTTCTTAATTCTTGAAAGGACCCGCTTAGGTTAGTAAAATTAGGCTGACATTCTAGCTCTGCTAATTATGACAACATGACTGTTACAGTTTAAAAGTCGCATCAGTCTTTGTCGCAGTATGAAATAGAGCACTCCGCACGGGTACCGGCTTTGCCAACTCTAATACTAAACTAGCATACAGATACAGATATGCATATTTAATGCCAAACTGACTTGCCAAGTCTTTTAAAGGCATCTTTTGCAAACTCTGAGAATAATTTATGATTTTAGCGTCAGATCTAGTTTGGAGCAAGCAAAAGTTATTGAATTGCTGAAACGCCATGTCGCGATTCTATGCCAAACTTTGTTTAATAAATGAAGTTACTGCGAGGAAGTGAATACGAATTTATGATAAATATCACGGAAGAATATATAAAATTTATTTACATCGGTAAACAGTTTTAAAAATATTGTTGACACCTCAGGCAGAATATTACTTAAAACTTTCTATGAGCATCTAAGTGCATATACACGGTGTCCCATATCAGAATGCACACTACAGGGATCTCGTAAACCAGAAGAGATACAAAGATGATTAAATTAGAGAAAAGTTGCGCTTTGCTGAACCCTTCAAAGTCACGATTCGAAATCTAAAAGAATCCGATTACTTCCGAAGATATTCGGAAAAAACCGAATTTTCCCGATTTCGTTTTTATTTTTTTCTGACTCTATTTAAAAAGATATGACAAAATAAATTTCACATTCTCATTGCCACTTTTTCTGCTCTACAAGCCGGCGTTCTTAGATTTTCAATACGACGTTTCCTTTCTTCGCAACCATCATCAGTTTCATTTTTTTAAATAGTCGAAAAATTTTATTTTATTCCTAAAAAATTATAATTTTAATTCTAAATCCCACGACATATCGCTTCTTACATTTATCCGACGTTTCGGACGAAAAAATCATCATCAATATTATTTGATGATTATTACGAAGGAACGAAACGTCTGATCAAGAATCTAATTACGTTGTCATGTAGAGGAGAAAAAACTACATGGTAATGTAGATTTTATTTTGACCTGTCTTCTTTTGTGAAATCGGAAAAAAATTAATTGCCAAAATTTATGTTTAAAATTTCAAGAACTCGTAGATTTTTTTCTGATTCTACTGTAAGAGATAGATTAAAATAAATTTTAAATTTTTATTGTCATTTTACTCCTCTACAACATGCCGTCATTCAATTTTTGATTCTACGTTTTGGCTTTCCTCGACCATTATTCAACTTTTTTTTAAATAATCCGAAAATTTTATTTTAGCACAGTTAAATTGCCCTTGATATTCTGAATTCAAAGACGTATCACATATGTGCAAGTAAGCAAGATGTTATCAAAAAACAAAATATTTTATTTTTACGCTACAAAAAGTTCATTGAAACAATTTATTTAATCATATTATGTTCAGAATAACAAGGGCAATTTAACTGAGCTAAAATAAAATTTTCGGATTATTTAAAAAAAAGTTGATAATGGTCGAGAAAAGCCAAAACGTAGAATCAAAAATTGAATGACGTCATGTTGTAGAGGAGAAAAACGACAATAAAAATGTAAAATTTATTTTAATCTATCTCTTACAGTAGAATCAGAAAAAAATCTACGAATTCTTGAAATTTTAAACATAAATTTTGGCAATTAATTTTTTTCTGATTTCACAAAGAAGACAGGTCAAAATAAAATCCACATTCGCATGTAGTTTTTTCTCCTCTACATGATAACGTAATTAGATTTTTGATCCGACGTTTCGTTCCTTCGTAATAATCATCAAATAATATTGATGATGATTTTTTTGTCCGAAACGTCGGATAAATGTAAGAAGCGATATGTCGTGAGATTTAGAATTAAAATTAGAATTTTTTAGGAATAAAACCAAATTTTTCGACTATTTAAAAAAAGTAAGTTGATGATGGTTGCGAAGAAACGAAACGTCGTATTGAAAATCTAAGAACGCCGGCTTGTAGAGCAGAAAAAGTGGCAATGAGAATGTGAAATTTATTTTGTCATATCTTTTTAAATAGAGTCAGAAAAAAATAAAAACGAAATCGGGAGAATTCGGTTTTTCCTAAATATCTTCGGAAGTAATCGGATTTTCTTAGATTTCGAATCGTGACTTTGAAGGGTTCAGCAAAGCGCAACTTTTCTCTAATTTAATCATCTTTGTAGTGTGCATTTTTATATGGGACACCGTGTATATGTTTATTTGAATAGTCAATAAATAGTATATATTCGCAAGCGATGACAGTAATTATTTACGAGGATGACATCCAGAGATAGCTATTAGAATCGCTACGAAAATGAAGGAAAAATTTTAGTCTTGTTCCATAAAAGAACACAGGTTAAGTAGGGATAATTGGGAAATGATCCGGCATATGGATAAACCCTCGTATATAACTTAATTTGCTTGCTGGGATCACTTCTGGAATATATCATTTAAATATTATTATGTGCCCTTAAACCCGCCTATGAACGGAAGTTATCCCGTAGCGCCCTTAAACCTCGAATAAAAGCCCGATAGCGAATTTATTGTGCCTCGTGAGAGCCGACCAGTGTAGTGATTTTCCGCGCAATCCATCTTATGTTTGCCCGGCATTTCGGATACTTCCAGCAAGCAAACTTCCGAGTTGGGATGAGAACCAGCCACAATTTTAGTAGAATTATGCCCCTAAGTTACGCCGACAATAGATTGAACAAGTTTAATTGCATATTTGAAGCCTCGAATTATTTTGGAAAACAAATTTTCATGTGGTGCTTGTTAATTGTGTAAATTATCAGAAGAAAAACTGGGTCTGCTAATAAAGAAGAAAGAACTAGTAACTAGAACGTTTGTTTTTTTTAATCCGTTTTATAAATCTCTTATTTATAATAGAAGCTGCAAAATTTTTGGAAAATTAATATTGCGAATAGAAGTGATTTTTCGCTTATCTTATTTTACTTTTTTCTTATTTACCTAAAGAGGCTAACATGCATGCTCTTTTGAGTAAGGGAAGTTGTGCATTTACTAGCAATAGGATATTGCAAATGTCGGTCTTAGACATCACGGGGCACAAGCAGCCGATCTCTTTAACTAAAAAGAGAGAGAATTTCTTGCTTATATAGAAGAAACTTAAAAATGGTAGTGTCTAAGATCAATCGTTTATGTCCGGAAGGATTCGGACATCTCAAATAAGAGTCGGAAATCGGAAAAATAGAAAGAGTGGTAAAGCTCTTGCTATTTTTCTATCTCTGTCTCTATACTCTTTGTATAATGTGATTGACAGTAAGTTCGTATTATGTGGTTTTAAGTTATGCAATTATTGCGATTTGATTGCCTTGTGTTTGCAATTTTCGCAGTTGCATATTCATTGATAATGATAATAACCTTGATTAAATTTTCTTTAATGATAATAAACACGTTAAAGGGGTTTTCCATTAAAAAATATGGGTAAGTAATAATTTGTGTGATACTACTGAAGAAACCGTGTGAAAAATTAATTGTTGCAATATGGCATAGATATACAGAAAACACACTATCGTGTATTGAATTGGATACCCATTCACTCAATGACACACTCTATTCCGTATTGCACAATACAAATTCGGTTTAATTCAATGAATAATTTATCATTGTTAATCAATAGGTTATAAGATTGCTTGAAATATAAGGTTTCGTTGGTTTTAAATGGATCGTTCAAATATAACAATTATTTGATGCCAGTAATACCCTGTTCTAAATTCAATACAAACTATCATTGGTTTCACTAGAAATTTATTTGTAATAATGTCCACTTCATTTGATGCAAAATAGCTCTTATTGTTTCAATTACAACAGCAATTAATGTAATGTAACTTTTAATGGAAAGAAAGCACATTTGTTTAAATTCAATCATATATGTGTTTTGAAGAACAATTGATCTTATTTAATATAATGAAGAATTTCGATTACATTAATAATTACACCTATATTTGAAACAAATGAAACAGGCTGTATTATTTTAAAATAATTTTTATTTAGTATTATTAAACATACATTGTTTAGACATTCTGTAATCATTTAAATATTAAAAAACACATTTTATTAACACCACACTGACGCGAGCACCGTACACTTTCTATATTTATTTCACTACAAATATAGGATCAGCTTCTTTGCATCCTGTATTCCTCTCGATGTCTTTCTCGGTTCGAGAGATATGAATTTAAAAAAAAACATTACCCTTTTTACACTACCTTCCACGGGATATGCGTCACTGCAGAGCTTGTTTCATTTTAAATAATTTGCCTTTTTATTCTTCTCCATATTTTACTTAGATTTCCCCCTCTAGCTCTTGTAACAGCTACTAAACGTGGACTCATTCCTATAATTTAGTTTTGGATAGCCTATTGTGGAATATTATTCCATTCTTCTTCCAGAGCATCTCGGAGCTGTTGGAGAGTGAATAACTGTCCTTGACATTTCCTGATTCGTCTATCTAACATGTCCCTTACATGTTCTATCGGATTAGTGTCAGGACTACCAGCGGGCCAGTGCATAACGTTTATTTGAACTTCTAAATATTGGGCCGCTATTCTTGCAGTATGTGGACGGGCATTGTCATGCATGAAAACGAATTGTTTACCGATAAATTCGGCAAAAACATGTTCTTCCAGAATTTCGCCGATGAATCAGACTATACAGAAAAACATATCAAGTGGAGTTTAGACTACAGGATTACTCTACAGGGTGTTACAAATTTAAGGGAAAAAATAAACTTGTTTATTTTCCTGTATATTTCAACTCTTTTTTTGAAAATTGAGTAAAATTAATTAAAATCAAAACATTTATCTACATTTTGAAAAAAAAGCATTAAAATCGGGCTATGGAATAAAAAGTTATGAGTGTTATCACAAATTAAGTTTGATTAAAATTATGGTTGTCTCGGATTTAATGTCTGTGTGTAACAGATGACTTTTATAATAATACGATTCTGCCTAACACTAATATTTACGCAGAAAAACTGTGCTTGTCGTCATACTGTGAGTTAATTAGTTTTATTTTCAACAATTCCTGTTGCTTGGATTATATGTCAGGCACCTGTTAGGTTACAACATTGTTTTTGATATATGCGTAACATTCTTAATTATTTACTTTTTATTATATCACCCCAACGTAACAAAGTTTGTAAATTTAATTTGATACACATTATAATCTTTACTTTTACTTTTGGAAACTTTAAATTGGTATACATAAACTTCATGTTACGTCAGCAAACTCTCGGTCTGTAAAAGTATTACATAAAGAAAAGGGATGAGGTATACGGGGAGGGGGGGGGGGGCAATATTGAGTGGGGAAGTCGAAGGTTTGAATTAAGGGTGGCACTAAAAATTTATGAGGTAGTTTACATATTTAGGGTCCTACAAAGAACGGTAGTAGGCCCTTAAAGAGCGCCGAAATTAATTGAGAGTTTTTATAGCCTGGGAATATGGAGAGACCTATTTTTAAGGAAATTTAGTAGCTAATCTGGAAATTTACAAGTGGAAGTTGTGGTAATTTAATTTAAATTTCTAGAGTGCCCAATGCAATGAGACGTTTTTGCAGGGTTTTTTTACCGTATTGGAACTAAGTCTGCTTGTCGGATTTTATTTGTGTTTTTAATTTAATTAGTGGTTTTCTTGCCTAGGTGTTAGTGCAAATAGAAATGTGTTAATTCAGCTTTATACAGATTCATTTCATTATACACCGGGTAAAGATAAGATTTGTCGATAATAAGCTTTTGTGTTGAGGTATGATTGGATATTCTGCACATTTAAAAAATATGTTGAATTATACAGGATGTCACAACGTTAGAATTTTTAAATGGGACACCCTGTATTTGATCATTATAAAGTTAAAACTGTTTTCACTTGATAAAGGTTGGGGATACTCAGGGCCGCCGAGAGCCGGGACGGGCCCCGAGGCATTAAAATTTTGCAATAATACTTAATAATTTTGCGGGCCCGGGTAATTTGCACCCCTACCCCCTCTCGACGTGCTTGGTGATACTACTAACCGGATTGTCAACATTTATCATGTCTGACAAAATATTTTCCTTAAAACAGTCACTTTAACCCCAGAAAGCTAACACACCAGGCACTCTTTTTACAGGTTTGTGTTTCATAAAAGATTAAATGCATATACAAACTTGTTAGATCCTGCAACTTTAAAAGCTAGTAACTATATTACTAGTTTTTAACGTAGGAGTCAAATAACGCGTATGAAGCAATTGATTTGCAAAAACATAGTAAGTCGGATTACTAGATTTTAATAAAGTTATGTGTGAAAATCGTTGAAGTTACTAAGTTTTGAGTTTCTGTATCTCTGGTTGCATAACAGATAGAAAAAAGATAAACATATCATTTGAAAGAGAAGGAAATTTTAAATCGATTTATAGATACACAGTTAAAACCTAATAACTTAAGTTACTAGATTGTAACCAAGTACGGGAGCAGTGGCCTGCAAGATCATGGGATCTAACCCCCTTCGATTTTTTTCTTGTGGGGGTAAATCCCGAAGTACCTACACCGTTTACTAGAAATGAAACCTTACTTATAAAAATTTGTCTACCACTCTCATAAAAAATAGCCCTTTAATAATAATTGTTTCTATTTTCAGAGAATTTTCGCTTGGTTTGACCCATTACATTTTCTAGCTTCTTGTGCAAAATTAAATATTCATGTAACTATTTTCCCTCAAACATAACAATAATTATTTTAAATTCTATAATTTTAGAAACCGTAGCGGCAAGATTTCATAAAATACTAAAGGATTCATAATACGCTTTTAAATAGTACGGGTCGCCTATCCAGGATTTTATGTAATATTCTTAATAGGTTTTGCTCCGACTCCAAAAGATATTTTCTTAGTTCGTAATAGACTGTTGCAAACATACTTAAACTCACTAATTTCTAAACTGGAGAATGTAAAGTAAATTTTCTATTTAAGTCTGTTTTGTTTGTGTTAGTTTGTCAAAAGTTATCTGTAGTTATACATTGTGAGTTTTTCAAGTGTTACATAGCGATATTTCGATTGAATTTAAAAAATAAATAAATTTATCAATAAACCATTTATTTCGGAATTATTATTCGTTTTCATGGAAATGCGTTATTTTTATTAAAGTGAGATAGGAATTTTGACGTTTTAACGATTATTTCTCAGTTTATTGCTCAATTAAACTTGGAAGTGAATTTTAATGTGCTAGTTGAGATGTTGCCGGTAATCATTTAAATGAAATATTTTAAAACATGTGTATCGGACGAGCTGGTCCGGTCAGCTGGCCTGCTAGGTCCCCCGATTTAACCCCTTTGACTTTTTCTTGTGGGGTTTTATAAAAGCCAAAGTGATGGCAAATGCACCTACAACTTAAGATGATATGAAAGACCGAATCCACCTGCCTATTAGTGAAACCTGAAATGTTACAGCGGGTACGAAATTCATTTATAAAAAGAGCGAGGAAATGTTTGGAAGTTGAAGGGAACATTTCAAACAACTTCTCAAGCATGACATACGAAAAATAAGTTGAAATTAAATGGTATTTATATAAATAATATAAATTTATATTACAAACACAAATACAGCAAACTTGCATCTATTTATTCTGGCTGCATAAAAGTTACTAAATAAAGAATTCTACGCATCTAATTTAAATAAATCGACAGTAGCAGAATAACAGATATAAAGTAAAATAAATAAATAGGTATCTACAATCTACATCCCAAAGTAATACGGATAAGCCAAACACCAAATACGCTAATCCAGTATAAATATAAATATTTGAGAACTTTGCAAACTAACCCACAAACTATCTACACTATTAAAAATATTAAAACGTGTTAAGATGCAAATTTTCCGAATAAAAAATTTAAATTTAAATTTTATCGGCTACTTCTAAACTAAGTTATGAAAATTACAAAATTTAAATAAACTTTACAGGTAATTTATGTAGAGCAAAATATTATAGCCTAAGAGCTATAAATAGCGACGCCGAAATCTACATATTTTTCTAATTAAATTTCTAGTCCTTTTGTATTGTAAATTCGATTTCAGTCGCTAGTCTGCCTGTCAATTCTGCTACAGTGTGGATTCGCCAACCAGACTCCGATATTAGTGACAGACCTGATTTGCAACACAGGGGGACAGGAACTTTTCATTATCTGACTTTCTAACATTTTTTATGACGAAAGACACTTTTGACAGTAATATAGGGATTTTTAGCAGTTATATACTGTCGCACCAGATCTTTCACCTACAGTAGGTACACTTAAAAAAGTATAAATTTGGTTGCAACGCTTAGACTAGGCATCACGTCTTTATATGTGCCTTTTTATTAATATAAGAACGAATATTGGATATAAGTTTTGACAATTCTTCGCGTGGACCTCACATTCTAACGTTTAGTTTATTATAAATTTTAAAATTATATTGACACTAAAAAACCTCCAAATTCAAGAGAAATGCTTCATGATGATTGTTAGCCTTTATGGCCCCGATATATACGCTTGTATTTTATACTAACAGCTTCACAGCAGCTGTATTAAGTTTAAGTTAGTTTTACTATTCACATCACTTCAATCTTTATCGACCGGCACGAAACCCGGGCACCTTAAAATTTTAAAGTTTGTTAATTTTGTTCTTCTGGATGGATCTTGATAATTCTTTAGGCAGTTTGTAGGTGAACTGTCCAACTTTATAAATTGTTTTTAACTTGAGAGAAAAAAAAACATTAAGTTGTTTTTTAGCTTAAGTTTGAAACACCTGGTGGGGTCATTGGACAGAGTAAGAATTTAAAAATAATTTATCATATAGGTACATCCTTTTTCAATAATTTATTTTTTGATTTATCTTGATAGCTTTACTTTTGTTAGAGATACAGGTGAAACAAAAGACTAATAATTTTAAAGTATTTGATATTCTAATCATAAAATTTTACAGAATTTCCTAATATAATCATGAAATAAACAATAACAAAACAATAAAATAAAATCAAATATTAATTACTAATATTGGGTATTGACCCCCTCCCATAGTATGTATCCTTCTTGACATACTTTTCCATCAAATGGATTCTTCCTCCTGAGAAATAGCTGTCCATTGCTCTGAGTAAAAGCAGGTGGTATTACTGGTATTGGACCTCGAGTTATTCTAACGAGTATATCCCTCAAGTGCTCGATAAGGCTCAGACCTGAGCTGTGCGGCGGTCATTTCATCTGTAGAATGTTGGCATCATTAACCTCATAGGTGTATCATGGACTGTATAAAATGCACCAAAGCTTAGAGAGAAATAAACATACGCGCTTCAGGGAGTTAAAAAGAGACATCATTTGTATTTCGCAGCCAACAAAAAATAATCCAAGTTTAAGGATGGCATACCACGGGAAGATTGATTCTTAGCGTTCAAAATGCGATCCAATTTGAGCCTGAAAATATCTCAAAACGTTGAGTATGAAGGCTGCAGACGCTGCAGACCCCTTCCTAATTTTTCTCTCGATCTTTTCGAAAAAACCCTTAACAGGCATAACCTGAAAGACAAATCTGAACGCTTATGGAACCTTGATGAGACAAGTCTATCTATAGACCCCCGTAAAAGTAAAGTTGTTGGTCAAATCAATAAAGCTCCTTCACGTACTGTAAGCTCTCCAGGGCGAGACAATACTACTATCCTTTGTTGCGGTGTGCAAAGCTGCAGGTGGTAAAGCACCACCATGATTATTTTTAAAGGTGCATTTGTTGTGTGGGACCAATGGATAGCACCAAAAGGCACAGAATTCCCAGGGACCGTTTATGCTGCAAGCAAAAAGGGATGGATGGAAATAGGCATTTTATAAAGTTTTTTTTTTAAACCATCGGCCAAGAAAGGCCTGTTATTATTATCTACGATGGACATGCTAACCATATTAGTGTGAAAATAGTCGAAGCAGCCCTTATAAATAGCATTATTATCCTTAAATTACCAGCTCATACCAGCCATTTGATCCAGTCATTTGATCCAGTCATTGAATTTAGCTGTTCTAAAATCTTTCAAAAATGAATGGGATCAATAAGTTATTACATGGCAGCGTCAAAACTTCGGTCGAAAAATACCAAGGCAAGTGTTTTCTTAATTTCTTTGTGAAACACGAGAGTATCTCTCGCCAGAAGTTATTAAAAATGACTTTGGTAAGGGTGGCATCTATCCCCTAAACAAAAATGCTCTTCCTAGGGAAGCATTTGCGCCAGACAAGTTGAAGAGACGGGAATTTTACAATCAATCGAACACGAATCTGCAGGGCCATCAACATCACAGCCTGCAGGGCCATCAACATCACGGTCTGCGGGGTAATCATCATTACAGCCTGCTGGGTCATCCATATCACAGCCTGCAGGGTAAACAATACTGCAATTTGTAGAACCCCACGAAAACCCTCCTGTTGGTGTGCAGGCATCCAATAATTTGTCATTCGAAGAAATTTTATTGTCCCAAATTCATCAAAATTCACACCCAGAAAAACAAAAAGGTCAAAGGTATGTTCAGGATCTGAAATTTTGACATCTGAAGAAGCAGTACTTCGCATTAAATAAAAAAATATTAAAGTTACCCAAAAAGTTAGGCCATCAAAGAAACGAAAAAAACAAGAATCTAAGAGGACTTAGACGAAGTGCCCTACGGCTCATCAGCAGATGACGAATTTCTGACTAATAAAGAAGTTTTTGATGAAAACGAGGAAAATGCCAACAATGTTGAAGTTCCCGCAAAATCTTAGTACCCATATACTTAAAAATATATATTTTTTTAACTAATGGGTGTTTTTGCCAACCCTGATGAACACTATGATTTTTTTAAATTGTATACAAGTTTGCAAACTATATAGAGAGAGCCAAAGTTAGACTATTCGAAAACTACAACACATTTACCCCACTTAACCTTAGCGGCCTTAGCCCAAAATTTTAAGGCGCTCGTTTTTCGTGCCGTTCAGTGTATGTAACCTCTTGATTCTATTTATAAGCAGCACAATCATTGCAAATAATTTTCTTTGTTTGCCTCTTTATTTCATTATATCATCATTTTTTCTGGTCTAGCACGAACCACCGACTTTACAGAGCTTTCAATTTTCCCCATTTCCTCTGAGCGAGGCGCAGCCTGTTTGCTGCAGTCTATTACAAACTAAGCAAATATCTTGCAATGCGAGCAAAACCTATTAAGAATATTACATAAAATCCTGGAAACGCGACTTCTTTACGTAGTATTATAAAGCTCATTACAGCAATTTTGCCATTTTATGAAATTTGGCCCATTTGAATTGAATCTGGTAGTAATGTCTAAGACTCTAAAAGAGATTTGTTATAGCTTATTTATTGTCTATCTTGTTAGTATTTCTTTTAAAATAAATAAGTTAAGCGCTTTAGTTTTCAGGGTTCTAGGAGAAAATCCTGATTTCCCTAAACCATTTCTTTTACTGATGATATTGATAATCATGATACTGTTAATATAAGGTTTTTAAGTTTGAATGTGCGTAGCATAAGAAACAAAGTAAATGAGTTGAACGTGCTTTTGGATGAGGCTAGCCCGGAAGTGGTGCGTTTGAGTGAACCGTGGTTGACTGATGATGAAATTGCTGTGTACGCCCTTGAAAACTATAATGGAATACATTTTTACTGTCGTGAGCACTACAGGGGGGTGGCACAACTATATTCGGGGTAAGGGGGTTAAAACACTCGCTATAACCAATGCTTGCCCTATATAAAGATATTGCCAGTTTTGTTGTGCTGAGGCTATCTGCAATGATACCTCTGTTATAGTAATAAGCATATACCGGTCGCCCCATGATGATTTGGATATTTTTTATATTACATTGGACAATTTGTTGAGTGAAATATTTACCTTCAATAAAAAAATTGATATTTGTGGAGATTTCAACATTGATTTTCTGTCAGGTGGAGACTTAGTAAGTCTTCTATCCACTTATGGTAGTGTTCACATGCCAGAGGAGTTACCAGGGAATGTATACACGCCGGAACGCAGGTCGATAATATTTGCTCCAGCATTGAAAAAAGGAATATGACATGCCTTATAAAAGGGTGCAGTATTTCTGATCACTTTGCTTTGCTGCTGTCGGTTAGAAATTTGAGGCTTAAAATAAATGACTAAAGTAACAACATTCAAACGTAAATATTATGAACCAAGTTTGAGTAATTTGAGATATCAAATACAGGGTGAGGGCTGGCAGGATGTGTATCAGACTGATGAACTAAATAGTAGGTATGAGGCGTTCTACAAAATATTTTACTTTTATTTCGATTCAAATTTTTCCCATGCTCGATCAAATAGAGGTAGTAACAGAAGTAAAACTGGTTTACCCCAGAAATGCGTGAGTGGTCTCAAAAAATAAGAGACTGGTATGACTTGTATAAAAGAACTAAGAGTCAAATTGTTCTTGATAGGTACAAAAAGGAAAAAAGCTTATAGGAATTACATCAATCAAAATGGCCTATAATAACAGTACAAAACTCGAAAATAAGGCAAAGGCTACATGGTCGCTGCTAAAAAATAGTATTAATACAAATATGACAAATAGAGACATCAATCTTAAAAATGAGGGTATTCTTCTGACAAATCCGAAATCTGTTGCTACAGTGTTGAAGAATCATTTTACTGCAACTGCTAGTGGTGTTGCTGGTGATAATGCATATGCAAATGAAAGTAAGGCCACTCGAAAATTAGATTCTAGTATATTTTTAACACCCTTTATGCCTAACGAAGTAAAAAATATTATTATGCAGGTCCCACTTAAAAGTACTACTGGTCTGGATGAAATTCCAGCAGTAGTGCTTAAAAAGGCTTGCGACCTGACATGTTAATCATTGGCTGAAATTATAAATAGTTGTTTTATTCAGGGTAAGTTCCCAAATCAGTTAAAAAATGCCATGATTGGTCCTATATACAGTGTGTCTACTTAAGTTGGCAACGTATGAAAAAAAATGTATTACTAGCTTTACGAAAAACAGTTATTCTTTATAAAAAGTTTTGCATGATCTAAAATGTAAAATGCATCCACCAGATATCAAAATATGAGTCATATAAGGGTTTACAAATAAAAAAAAAATCTCAAAGTAAAAGTCTCAATTTGTTTAATCCTTACGATTAGTTACATATGTTTCGCCCTTATCTGGGCATCATCAGACCTAAAGATACAAATATTTAAATCACCTAAACAGGTAAAAACTCTCAGATAACTTACCTAACAACCCCAAAAATTACAATAAAATTTTAAAAGTTTTAAAAACTGATTAAAAACAAAAAACAAAAACATGACAATAACGATTTACATGTCACTAAACTAAAAACGCAATAAAATAAAATACGAGGTAGGAGGAAAGGGATTCGGTGGTGATCTGACGTGAGCAGGAATAACCCACGTACTACATCCAAAAATAAGCTTCACTTTAGAAATGGAAACCGAGGGCAAGTTACCTTTTTTGGATCTTCTTTTAATTAGAAATAATAATAAAATTAACTTCGAAGTCTATAGAAAACCATCATCAACAGATAATGTTATCCAGTTCTCCTCAAACTCACCTTACTCACATAAATTTGCATCTTTTAACTCGTTTTTCTATAGGTTATTTAAGCTGCCCCTCTCTAGAAAAGCTTTTAATCAGGAATTGGATACAATAAAGCAAATAGCGGTAAATAACGGATTTCCATTGAATTTGATTAATAAACTTTATTATAAATTTATGAATAAATACAAATTATCCTACAATATTTTACACTCTAACAAGACAAGTACTGAAAACAATAATTACAGATCATTAACTTTTTTTGGCAATATATCTCTTAGGTTGAAGAAATTTTTTAATCCTTATAACGTTATATTATCATTTAAAACCAGTAACACTCTAAAACGACATGTAGTTAAAACTAAAGACGAAGTTGACCCCTTTTCGAAATCCGGGGTTTATTCTTTACAGTGTGGAGATTGTCCGGCAGTATACGTTGGACAGTCTGGGCGAAGAGTATCCACCAGAGTTCAGGACCACCTTAGTTTTGTTAACAAATATCAAAATACAGATATATCGAACACTAAGTCGGCTTTTGCAAACCATTTATTGGAATCCAAACATCAATTCTCTGTACCTGAAAATGTAAACATTATTCATGAATGTCATAAGAGCAGAAAGTTGGATTTATTGGAAAAGCTTGAAATTACAAAAGCAAAAAGGAGTCCTGTCCTTACCTGTGTTAATGATGTCTTTAATTTTGAGCCTTATTTCATTTTTAATAATATATTTAGATAATTAATTTGTTGTTGTGCCTCTAACCCTATATTTTTCCCGCGTATTTCATCCAAACGCCATTACATTATTGACATTTCTCTTCTTCTTTTCTTACTATTTTGAGTTTCAAGCAGGAATTTAGTACGTGGGTTATTCCTGCTCACGTCAGATCACCACCGAATCCCTTTCCTCCTACCTCGTATTTTATTTTATTGCGTTTTTAGTTTAGTGACATGTAAATCGTTATTGTCATGTTTTTGTTTTTTGTTTTTAATCAGTTTTTAAAACTTTTAAAATTTTATTGTAATTTTTGGGGTTGTTAGGTAAGTTATCTGAGAGTTTTTACCTGTTTAGGTGATTTAAATATTTGTATCTTTAGGTCTGATGATGCCCAGATAAGGGCGAAACATATGTAACCAATCGTAAGGATTAAACAAATTGAGACTTTGACTTTGAGATTTTTTTTTTTATTTGCAATCTAAATCAGGTCTCTTTGAGAAATGGACTACTTCTTCGAATATAAGGGTTTAGTCAAAAGACATAAGTCTGGCGCAACAGTATAACAACAAAGTACCTTTATTTTTGACAATTTCAAAAACCGTTATAAAGAAGAATAGTTTAGAATTAAAAAATACATTCAAATATGCAATAACTTCAGAACAAAGGTTTTGATATGTTTCCACTCTCCCTGTATGCATCTTGATAATACACTTATTATTGCTGACATTTTCCTGACTAAACGCTAGTTTGTAGTAGGATTTGCAAAATTGAATTTAAAATTTCATTCTTAAAAAAAAATTAAGAATGTGAATTACATGTTCTAGGTAAATATTGTTTTTGTCTATTTTTGTGCAACACATTTCATTTAAAGTGATCTCCTTTATAATTTTAAAATCAAAAGCATTTTCTGTGAAATATATTCTTCGTAGATTTCTATTTTATGCAAAACTTTCCACCAGTTGCGCAATTTCTTTTCTCGGCAGCAGTTACTTTTAATAGTAACAGGAAAAATTGGATCTATCTTGAAATTTCGTTAAAATATAAAACACCTTGTGAAAGGGCTTTTGTAAAATGTCGACTGTACTTTTCCCGGAAAAATAAATTACATCTGAGCTCTTGTTAGCATTTACCAATTAAAAACTGAATAAAATATCTATAAGGCAGTGGCTGCTTCTCCACAAAGTGTTTATATTTCTGTCATCAATTTTAGTATAATATACATATATTATATATACAGGGTGTGCCCGTTATTTCGTAACAAATGGGATTTTTTTATTATGTATTTTCCAGAGTTTACCTTTTAAGGTAAGCTTTTGCTTGTCTGCAAACGAATTTTCGATATATCAAATTTATTTTTACTTATACAGGGTACCTCAAAAATAAACTAATGTAACTAAAATTAAAAATGTAAATATTTTAAATTTTTGAGATATACAAAATAAAGTGCTCTATGCCTAAAGAAAAAAAAGTTTCATTTCATTCCAGGTTATACAGGTGAGAATATACAATGAACAATTAGTTTAAATATTATCTTGAAATCCATTTTCTTGTATTTTTTGACCTTAATTACATTCCCACCTGCATAACCTAGAATAAAATGAGACTTAACTTTTTTTCTTTGGGTATAGAGCACTATATTTTGTATATCTCAAAAATTTTAAATTTTTACATTTTAATTTTTTACAAGTTGCATTGCCATATTTTTGAGGTATCCTGTATAAGTAAAAATAAATTTGAGATGTCGAAAATTGGGGACAAGCAAAAGCTAACCTTAAAAGGAAAACTCTGAGAAATACATAATAAAAAAATTCCCATTTGTTAAGAAATGTCGGGCACACGCTCTGTTGACGATTGTTGGTTCTATTAATAAAGTTGATATGAATAGATTTTTGCTCATTAGGTTTAGTCTTCCAATCTATGATCCAATTGTAAATCTGGTACCTTGTTGGAGTTCACTGGTTGCTGCATCTAGGTCTGTTCCTACTGCTAATATAGAAATGTCATCTGCAAGTGTAGCCACAAATATATTTCCTGTTTGTGGGAGATTACAAGTGAACAGTAAATAAAGGACGGGAACCAAGACGCTTCCTTGACGCACACCTGCTTTAACTTGTATCAGTTTTCTTTCACTTTAGAGTATTCATCCTCCTGTTTAATTTTTAACACTCAATCTGTAACGTGGAAGGTTAACAGCTCTACATATTGTAGCGATAACAATATATTTAATTTATTAATTCCCTATATGCCAAACTTCATTAAAAGCTTGAGCTACGTCAAGAAAAATGGTTGAGCAGATTAGCTTTTCTTTTAGTGCCTTTTCTATTATGTCTGTTATACAATGGACTTGGTCTATCGTGAAGTGCTTATATCTACAGCCAAATTGATGATTTTGGATTAGATTGCTATTCTCTATTATATATCATTATATAATATGTTTTTCTTACTTGTCTTAAACTAGACTTTTAGACCAGTTTATTTTTGTCCTTAGTTTTATAAAATTATCAATTTCTTTTTCCTTTGAATCAAAATTAACAATGAAGTAGTAAAGCAAGAAGCTTTAAACTGTTCTACTTGTAGGAATTCTTTGTTTAAGTAACAGAGTAAATTTACTTTCCGCTGAAGCACTGCTGAGTAAAGAAAATCCTGCCAAAACAGGTGTAAAAGCAGTGATTAAGAATCTTTTATAATGACACCAAAGTACTGCTTAAAATAAGATATTTAACTTGGATAAATGATTAAATTTTATTATGTATTAAATGAGTAGACTTAGCCATAATGGTCAAAAGCGTTTAAAATATAATTAAATTTTTCTGCGGCAACAATACACGTTCGTCACTTTTAACTCTCAAATAAAAGTTTATAAACAAATACAACTGGGTGTGACCGTGTGACTGACGTGACCATTACATGATTAAAGATTATGCTTTCCATGCACGGCGTAGGTTTCAAACGGTACCCTGGTGTTGATAGAACAGCATGTGCCATAAAATGCCGATCGATCGATCGATTATACGCGAACATTTGAGACGTGGTTAATTTTAATTTAATTTTGATACGTATTCGGTTCTCAATTAAAAAAATATGTAATACACCTTAGGATTCTCTTTATTATTGCATATAGTCTGATTCAAGACATTAGTACTAAAACTGAAATTTAGGTATAGTCCGAGAGCTTATCAGAACATGCGACTTTAATTATAGTTATTCAGTTCTATTATTAATAGAATTATTTGTTCTTACATATATGGAATCCAACGTGCCAAATAAGGACGCTTTTGAAAGAGACACCCTAGTACGTCTCAAAGTAATCTATTCACTTAAAATTTAATTTAGGGTGTTCTTTGTGTTCGCAACGAAAGGTAAAATTTTTCTTTGTGTGTAAGTTAGTGGTTATGCGGTCTGCTAATTTTACGTTTTATAGAAAAGCACTAATGTAAAATTAGTTTCGTAATTTCCAGAGACGGTAAGAGATTTTTGGATTTAACCAGCGGGTGTCTATTGTGTCTTGCGGATTTCTTTTTAACAAAAGGGATTTTTTAATTGAGGTTCTAATGGAAGGTTTTAATGATTTTTTAATCCTTAAAGCTTCAATTTGTTTTTTTTTGAGGACTGTGGATATTCTAAAAATTCGTTTTATCGGATGTTAAATATATTTTATACAATTAGAGTTTGTTATCCAAATGGAAACAGACATATAACCACTATCTGGAATGTAAATGGTATTTTAAAATTTTTTTTATTTTATTATTTTTAAATTATAAAGTGTTTGATTGGGTATTCTACAATCATTTTCGTGAAAAAATATTTAATTTTGAAATTTGAGACAAAAAAGTTAATTTTTTGGGCCGCTTCACCTGAGATGTGAGAAAGCTCTGAGGAAAATTTTACTCGGCCGATTTTTTCATAAAGTATATAAAATTTTATCGACAAATTCCAAATTTCGTGAAAATATTCTAATTTTCCTTAAAGAAATGACATTTTAAATTATTTCTTAGATAAAATATTTTAGGGTAAAAATTTTAAAAACTAATTAATTTCAAGATGTTAGAGGTAATTCAATGAAATTTGAATTTTGTCGACAAATTCTGATAAAATTTATGAAAAAAATCTTTGAAGCTAAATTTTCTTCAGAACTTTCTCAGATCTCAGGTGAAGCGGCCCAAAAAATTAACTTTTCTTCGCAAATTTTAAAATTAAATATTTTTTACGAAAATGTTCTTAGAGTACCCAATAGTAACATCCTAAAATTTGGTGTGGGTCCCATGCGTAGCAACTGAGATACGACACATCAAAAATTTCACGGGCCGCGCCTGCCTCTACCGTCTAAACGAAGCAACTCTGGATATAACTAAGTTGGCTTAAATCAACCTATTTTGACGTCAGGAGTCATCGTCAAACGTTGTATACGTATTTTTCGGATACCCTGTATTAGCTATACCGCGCTGTTAGTTATACCTAACTCATAGTTGGCGGCGTATTCTGAATGCGAAAACCGATTAAATTTCTACTGCTGCGAAGACTGAATCGCCTAGTCGTCGATTTATAGAGCTCTTGTATTTTAATGAAGTTTAATGCTTTTAATTTTTAATTATGTTCAGCCCTAGTAGCTCAGCTTTACTCGAGTGAAATCTGTTATTACATTGAAGTGGTTTCCTATAGATGGCGCTCTCGTGTCTTCTGTACCGTCGTTTTTCCAAACGATATACTTGAATAGGCGAAGTTGCTATTGGGGAAGCTGCCTAAGGGCTACGTCAGCCTGATGATCCCCAACAAGGGTGAAAGCTTACTGTCTTCTAGTCCGGGGTTGTGAATTAGATCTTGTACTCCCCGTACTGTGTTGCAAAAACATAACTTACTGTCTTTCAGTCCGAATAGCCATTATTTTTCTTTTTAGTTTATATATATATATATATATATATATATATATATATATATATATATATATATATATATATATATATATATATATATATATATATATATATATATATAATAGTAGTATTTATAGTATTTGTTAAAAATAATAAAAAAAAATTTTAAAAAATGCTCCATTTTGGCACCGAACATATTTATTTAGTGTCCGTCAACCTGTTAATAAAAACAACTTAAGAAAATCTTGACGTTACACTTTTCATTCCATTCTCTTCTCTATAAGTACGACTTCGCTAAATCAAGAAAGGTATGTAAACAACTTTTGCTGTTTCCCGTCATTTGGATCCACTGTATTACGAAGAACTTTTTCCCTTTAGGAAGTTGAATATATTCAAATTAAAATCGAGTGATTAAAGGATTTTCTTAAGGAAAGAAACTTTTATTAGCTATAATAAATAGCTGCTTTAAGGAAATTAGGTAATTTCGAAACTTGAGGACATTTTTAGTGGAGATCGTAAAATTAAAATTTAAATTATATCAAAATTGCGGTGTAACTAACATTCCGGCAGTTTTTACGACTGGTTTTTAGGAGGCCGGCTGCTGAATGGGACCCTTGAAATATTTAACCGTCAGTGTTTTTAGGACCCATTAGGTAGGATACATTGTGGTGAAAATTAACTTTCTGATACTAAATTTCTCCTAAATACTAGACTCGTTTAGTGAATTATACCTGGTACGTTATTCCACTATAACAGCTATATTCAGCTATAAACTGTATATTTAGCATCATCTCTGGTCATGTTAAGTACAGCAGCTAAGTCTATGACCTCATCTTCTGGAAATCTGTATTTTATTTTTTATTTATACAAAGCAACCCAACATAATACCAAGGCATTACAATTTACAGGGCGCTCTAAAAAGAGATATCCATATTTCGTGTACTAAACAAAAAATATAACAACCATACCTACACCAAAGAAAAGGGAAAAAAATCTAAATGTTAAGTAATAAGTAAAGCACTACAATTATTTTAGCTGATATCAAGTTTAACAATCCTGAAATTAAATGAAAAAACGTTTATAGCCTATCTCCTTAATAAAAGTAAGGAATTATTAAATACAGTATGATTGATAAATTTGTAGATCTGAAAAAAGCCTACGATAGTGTGCCACTGGTGAAGTTGTGGGAAGCCCTACTTACATCCAACATTAATATAAATCTCATTAGCGCTGTACAGGACCTATATAGAAACTGCCATATAAAAGTCAAAATGGGGAATAATATCTCTGCTGGATTCACCCCAAATAAAGGTCTTAAACAGGGATGCTGTCTATCACCAACACTCTTCAAGATATACCTAGAAAAAGCTCTGCTGAGATGGAAACAGAAGTGCTCAAATATGGGTATCCCACTTAACCAGTTCACAATGTATTCACTTAGTTTCGCACATGATCAGGTAGTGACGGCACAAGACTACGACGACATCGAATATATGACTCGGAAACTTATCGAAGAGTATGGGAAGTGGGGCCTCGAAGTGAACATCGCAAAGACGGAATATATGAGTATTGGAGGTAACCAGCAAGACCTAATTTTAGAAGATGGCCAAAAAATCACTATGTCTTCAGCCGATTGCCTACACATTCTTCAAAATCAAGAAAAGCTTCTCATTACAACAGCATTACGTATAATGTTTACATTCTCGGCGTCTTAAATTAGACTGACAAATCTTCTTACAAAACTCACTTGATCAATTTTCCCAACATCTTGAGTTGAATCCATTATTACTGAAAAAAATGGAGATTCATTGATTTCACTGATCAACTTACATATTTTACAGATTTCCTATCTTTCGATAATAGCTCTTTCAAAACAGGTTGGTATTGGTACTCTCTTCCTTTTTTAACCTCTTTGAAGGTTATTTTAATTTACGTCCCTGGTTAGGGTACAGTTTGTCAAAATGAAATCATATTTTTCTGAAAACAATTCTACGGCAATATATTGAACGTGAAAATTTGAAAGAAATTGAAGAACCCACTATATTTCACAGCAATCTATTCTGCGCAGTTGTCATAATGTAAATATCAGTGATAGCATGTACAAAGCATGTACAAAGTATTGAACATAAAACTGTTTCATAGCTCACAATTATCAACATAAAGTTCCCAGGTAATCAAAGATTTATGTCCGACTTCTTCAATATTACTTATTAGAAAAGGATAGCTTAACACCGTTATTGGCTTTGAATCGAGAAGTCCGCAATGAATGTAATCGTGGAACAAACCATTTCTGTAAGGTAAGGTGACAGTTGTGAAACCTAACAAACCTTTTAAACTCTGTTGGTTTTATGTTTTAGTTGGTTTTGAAAGAAAATTTATTCGTTCGTACAAGTGTTTTCACCATTAATGATAGCTTATTCAGCGGAAAATGGATCAAGGCTTGGAAAAAGCTAATTCGGGCAATTTGTCCAAGGTTGCTGTGGACATGATATATATAAATATTTACTTTCAAATGCAGAATATTGCAGCGCTGAAATACGAAATTTAGAGTTAAAACGGTTGGTACAATAAAAGCTGTTCTTCTCACATTGTTCTGAAGGATTATGTAGATTTCCTAGGAATACTATTTTGTAATAATGTTGAGGGCAGAGAGGTTTTTATATTAGATTGATTTTGTATCTGGTTGAATGCCAGCTCGGGCGACGAAGTTTAACCAGTCGTAATGCAAGGAAATGATGACCATCATTTACCTATCTGACAAAAACCGCCAAAGTTCGACTCGATTTTTAGAGCATTTCCCGCTTCCTAAAAAATTCCAAGAAAAATATTTTTGCACTTCATTTTCCCCATAAATTCTAAGAAGCCAATAAAAGAAGTATGCAAAGGACCCATTAGATCTTATGGCACTTAAGAAGTAACTAATATTTAACTGGATGTCGTTTCAGACCTCTTTAGTTCCGAGATTTCAAACCACTGTTCTCGATAAAAAAAACCTTAAAAATAAAAAAAAAATTATTTGCTTCGCGAGAAAGAAGGAAAAATGATTGAGAAAAGTTATTTTGCCGAGAATCGTTAAAACTTTCCTTATAAATTATACTTGAAAAAAGTCAGATGAGCTCTTCTGTATTCCAAATAGGAAGTTGATGAAATATGATTGTTTTATGTTGTTCTCGAGTTGTTTGGCAATTTTTTAGAGGGGTTAGTATTCATAAACAAAAAAGTATGGCACTTACGTGCAATTTATTGAGACAAAAATGTATTTCTTGGTGAGGCGATCAAAATAGAAGTTGGGTCTTTTCAGCTATTTTTGTGGTTGATACTATTGTAATTGATTTATTTTTAAGTTTCTTTTCTAGATATAAAATGCTAAATTGAATCCCATTTTGCAATAGAGAACCAACCAACAAAAGCATTATTTTAGATAATAACATATTAGAGATGTAATTTATTTTGAAATCATGTGGTATTAACATGAAACTAATTTATTACTATTTATATTTGTTCATAAGTTTATTCAAGTAAGTAGTAAGTATTCAAAAGTTTGTTGACGTAAATTGATTAATTTAGATATTTTTCTTTGTTTCAGGTAAGCCCCTTATACCTATCTCCAAAATAACTGGTAAGTAAATACCCATTCAGTAGAAATACGACATTTAAAAAGGACCTAAAAAGAAGCGAAATTGTCAAATGTCAAAAAAGGACATCTTTGATTTTGGGTTAGATTTATAATACAGTTAATTTCTTTTACAATGAGCCATAGAATTTTACATGGTAAAACTTTGACCCTGTGTTAGGCCTTGTTTTATTAAAAATCTGAAGCTTCAATAGTAAACAAAGATAGTTCAGGGCACTGTGTACAAGCTACGATATCGTTTATGTCGATAAAGCCGAGCAAAATATTAAAAAAAATTGGCTAATTTTATAATGAAACAAAACTTTTTCTATACCTGTATATATCCATGTATTAGGGTATTAATAATACTTACTGGTAAGTGGCATTATCTAAAGGTTTGACAGGTTGTAATCTAAAAATGCCGATCCATTTTCTACATTTCGTGAAACGGCCTCGCTTTTATGCTTAACTAACCATACGCGTACTTAAAACTTCAAACAATCGTTTTTGGTGAGTTATAGAGGTGATTGTTTAAAATTAAAAAATTTAAAAAAATTTATTGTCGGTAAAGGAAAATAAATTTAATTATCTTAAACAATAACAAAATATGTTACTCAAAGCAATAAAGAGCAAAAATATTTAAATAAATTGTTTACAGTGTCCTCTATTAACAGCAAAGCAGTACCCAGTCATAAAAATGTCTTCTGACATTGCACAACGGGCGTACCGCTATAGTACGTGAAGCCTCGATAATTCTATTTTTCAACTCGTCACATCATTAGGTCTCCCTCTCACATAATCAAAAACCTTCCCAATATCCCCAATAAAAGGTATACTAACAACAAATTTCTTAAGAAACAACAAAAAAGGATAGCAATGTTGAACCCGGCTTAGAAAACCATTTCTTTTAAGTAAAATTAATAAATAGTAATGGCATATATTCAAACTATAATGTAAAATAGCTATTTTCATGTAATTTTAAAAAGCACAATCATATTGCGGAAATATCTTTTGTTTTGCAGGTCTATATGTAGTAATTTAACTGAATAGCAATGTTTATTTTGTAGAAACCTGTTTAATATCCTAAAATATTTCCTTATCCAACGAGACAAAACTAACAAGCTAACCTCAAATCTCCGCAATGCATTCATTATAACCTTTATTTTCTTTATCTTAGATAATGGAAGTCAATATTAAACAACACAACCCTCAAATATGAATTTTTAAATACTAACTTCTTTTACTCTTGTGTCTGCGTCTCATGTGACGAAATTGCATGCAACCTACTTTATGGTAGTATATAGGCAACGTTAGACCTTTGTCTTTGACATTTACCGCCATTGATGCGACATATTTGCAATTCCATATCCTAAAATTCTCTTTAAATTTATACTATATTCAGCAGCAGAAAACCACACAGTGTGTTAAAGCAACTGTGTTAGCAGTAGGGCTACATTTTTATTTTGCTGTTTTGCACTATTTTTTAATAAATCGGATGCCATGGCAACGTTTGTTAAGGTAATAATTTTCATGGCAACTATTAGTATTGATGCGGCAGCTATTTACTTTAGCAACGGGTACGGTGTACCAATGGAAAGACCGATATCAGTAAAGCAATTAAATTTTACCAGAAGAGCAAGATAAGGGACAATAGGGGTTGTTTACAATTAAACGAGAAGATAAAGTCAAAGCCAAAAGCCAAAATCAGGCCATAATAATTACACTACAAACAGATTAAAATTTGTTGAATCTTCTATTCTACATATTTTTTATCTTCTCTCTCTTCTTGGTAAATAATGTCGATTAGTGAATCCACTACTTGTTTCCTCCTTTCTGTCCAATTACCTTCCTGCAGTATCTTACCTGTTGCTAAGTTGCTAAGGTAATGCCATGGATACCGTATCTATAGTAACCTTTAGCATAGTAACCATTACCATAACCCTCTGAAGTCAATCTTTGAGTATACTCGGTGTCCCATATAAGAATGCACACTACAGGGATCTCGTAAACCAGAAGAGATACAAAGATGATTAAATCAGAGAAAAGTTGCGCTTTGCTGAACCTTTCAAAGTCACGATACGAAATCTAAAAAAATCCGATTACTTCCGAAGATAAAAACCGAATTTTCCCGATTTCGTTTTTATTTTTTTCTGACTCTATTTAAAAAGATATGACAAAATAAATTTCACATTCTCATTGCCACTTTTTCTGCTCTACAAGCCGACGTTCTTAGATTTTCAATACGACGTTTCGTTTCTTCGCAACCATCATCAACTTCATTTTTTTAAATAGTCGAAAAATTTTGTTTTATTCCTAAAACATTCTAATTTTAATTCTAAATCCCACGACATATCGCTTCTTACATTTATCCGACGTTTCGGACGAAAAAATCATCATCAATATTATTTGATGATTATTACGAAGGAACGAAACGTCGGATCAAAAATCGAATTACGTTATCATGTAGAGGAGAAAAAATTACATGGGAATGTGGATGTCTTCTTTTGTGAAATCAGAAAAAAAATAATTGCCAAAATTTTTGTTTAAAATTTCAAGAATTCGTAGATTTTTTCTGATTCTACTGTGATAGATTAAAATAAATTTTACATTTTTATTGTCGTTTTGGCTTTTCTGGCGTTCTTGGCTTCGATTCTATGTTTTGGCTTTTCTCGACCATTATCAACTTTTTTTAAATAATCCGAAAATTTTATTTTAGCACAGTTAAATTACCCTTGTTATTCTGAACATATGGTTAAATAAGATTGTTTCAATGAACTTTTTGTAGCGTAAAAATAAAATATTTTGTTATTTGATAATAACATCTTGCTTACTTGCACGTATGTGATAAGTCGTTGAATTCAGAATAACAAGGGCAATTTAACTGTGCTAAAATAAAATTTTCGGATTATTTAAAAAAAAATTGTAATGGTCGAGAGAAGCCAAAACGTAGAATCAAAAATTGAATGACGTCATGTTGTAGAGGAGAAAAACGGCAATAAAAATGTAAAAATTATTTTAATCTATCTCTTACAGTAGAATCAGAAAAAAATCTACGAATTCTTGAAATTTTAAACATAAATTTTGGCAATTAATTTTTTTCTGATTTCACAAAAGAAGACAGGTCAAAATAAAATCCACATTCCCATGTAATTTTTTCTCCTCTACATGATAACGTAATTCGATTTTTGATCCGTCGTTTCGTTCCTTCGTAATAATCATCAAATAATATTGATGATGATTTTTTCGTCCGAAACGTCGGATAAATGTAAGAAGCGATATGTCGTGGGATTTAGAATTAAAATTAGAATTTTTTAGGAATAAAACAAAATTTTTCGACTATTTAAAAAAATGAAGTTGATGATGGTTGCGAAGAAACGAAACGTCGTATTGAAAATCTAAGACCGTCGGCTTGTAGAGCAGAAAAAGTGGCAATGAGAATGTGAAATTTATTTTGTCATATCTTTTTAAATAGAGTCAGAAAAAAATAAAAACGAAATCGGGAAAATTCGGTATTTCTTAAATATCTTCGGAAGTAATCGGATTTTTTTAGATTTCGTATCGTGACTTTGAAAGGTTCAGCAAAGCGCAACTTTTCTCTAATTTAATCATCTTTGTATCTCTTCTGGTTTACGAGATCCCTGTAGTGTGCATTCTTATATGGGACACCGTGTATATCAATAATACTTATATTATGATGATAATAAGGAATATTATGCACTTATTTTTATTATTGCGCAAATCATTTAAGAAAAGAATTGAAGTTTATTTACGTCGAAAGTATTAAAATATATTGTATCAAAATTTCGCAAAAATGCCAGCTTTTGTTGCAGAATTTGAAGGTTTCTGTACCGATTTCGGCTTAAGATATACATGAAGATTTTAGGACTGTTTTACTTTAAGTGCAGAGATATTTTATTAAATAAGTTACGCATTAAACGCCATTTTTATTAATTTGTCGATGACCCTACAACACTGGAATTCGCCATGTTCTGCTTATAGTACTTTTGACATCACAGCCAATAATTGGATCACGTTTTACAAGTTTCGATATTCGCGCGAAAATTCGCAGTGGAAAATCCTTTTTTTTTGTTAATAAAGACCAAAGAAATTAATAAAAACTATCAGGGAAAATATTTATTTAATTTATTTAGGGAATATAAAAAGAAATATTTCAGATTTATCTGAGTTATATGAATATTCCCTATTATGCTCTATAATGCAAAGTCTAAAGAAAATGTTTGATGAGATGTATAATTATTATTAATGCTTTGTTTCAACAGCAACGTCTATTAATATTTAGTTCTTGGAATTAATTGAAAAATAAATTAAATTATATCTGAAATTTTATAAACTAGTATTACCTATTACCGCAAACTATTTGACTTAACTGGCCTATTCTGATGTGACAAATCTACATTTTCTCTATGAACAGTTCTTAGGGGACCATCACGTAAATCTTCAAAAAAATATTTTCATAAATTGAATTCTATACTGGTTCTAAATCTAATTCATGGCCATCCCAGGAAAACGCACGCAAGAATCATAATAATAAAAACGACCTTACAAGCCAGTACGGAAATACCCTCTGCACGATATCACCAGCCATTATGGCAAAATGGCGTCCCGAAATCCCCCGCAACCGAGATTTTCAATATCTGAGCAGATCCGATAATAATTTCATCCGTTGGCGCTTCTTTTTTCAGCTGTGTTTACTGGATTTCGTGATCCGCAGGATTTTTCAATCGAATATGGGGATGTTACAGTTGATTTCGCAGATTTGTGCTTGCTTTTATGTATATTACACGTAATTTGTAAACATTTTCGGTTGTGTAACTTATTTTCGAAAGGAAAATTTAAAAAGTTTTGGGGGATACAGTGCCTCTGCAAAATTTAAAATATTATAATATACTGGCTTGTTAGTAGAGATCAAAAGGGACTGAAAATAAATGTGACAGCTTCGAATCTACGAGGAATTGATTCCTTTTCTTATATTTTTTCCTAAAATTAATCCATTTCTGTTTTTAAATGAAGTAATCCATTACTCTCACAGCTGGTAGTTTATGTATTATTAAAAGCTGCTAAATAAGGAGACCTCTACCATTATAAAGATTTATGTAACTAATTTATCCTTAAGAAAAGGGAAAAGGTAATCAAGCAACATCTTCTACAAGTAACACTTTATCTTAGTCGCTTTCAACATTTTAAGTAGGCAGTGGTAAAAGCAACGAGAGTGACTTATAATAATCTACACAAATTTTATATTTTCTGGAAGATGTTCGAAAGTAATCATATTTTCAAACTCAACTTTTTAAATATTATATTAAAGAAGTGAAACACAGATGTTTATATTTTATTTTTAAGCGGAAAAAATGGATTTTCGTCACTTTAAGGTTTAAAAATGATGTTGAATTAATTCGTAATACGGTCTAAAACATAATGTTTGGGTTTTCTACAAAGAGTGCGCAGCGCAAATGTTATGTTATTAGATGTTGCAAACCCGCGCAAATGTAATGTTATTATGTATATTATTTAAGCTTGTTATATTTTCTCTTTTAAGATTTAATTTAAATGATCTGGAAAAAATATACGGACAGATTCTTCAACACTGGACCAGTCTTATTTGACAACCAAAAGTTTTAAACTGACAAGTGTAAGAATAAGACACCTAAGTTTTACACAATGAATTTTTTTCTGAGTTTTTCGCAAATTTATAAAGAATAGAGCAATTTGAGTCCGTACTTTTCATAATAATAGAACTAAATTCATTCTGGAAACACGTTCCAAGTTGAAAATCATTTGGAAACCGAGCAAATCGCTGAAATATTAAAATAAGTCACCAGTTTCTCATTATGACTTTTTAAGGACAGGACAAAAACCTGTCAAGACCTAACTGATCCACTAAAAGATCTTATTTTAAACCAGTACTAATTTTTAAATCTTTTTAGTGAATCTGAACATTGTTTTACAATTTCCATGCATATGATAATCAATTATTTTTGAAGTTAAAAGTTTACGCAATCAAGAGTTATATGATACACCGCTTTTATAGCATTATTGAAGCTATTATACAAAAAGAAGTTTAATATTACCATAAATTTATATAGGTATTATTATGAATTTTATATGGTGTTGTCAAAAGTGGTGTGTGCAATTTTTAGTACCAAAAGTGACTTTTGACGCTACATTTTTTTTTAAATGTGTATAAAGATACTGATCAAAGTGGGTAAACCTACGAAAAGTTGTCTTAAAAAATTTTTTTTATATTTTTTTTTTAGAAAATGAAAAAATGGAATTTTTTGAGAATGCCTTTTTTGGCTATCTTTTCATTTTTGATTTTGCGAAAAGAAGTTATTTTTATTAAAAGTGATGCTTTTTGAGAAAACAACGCAAACATTAATACCTTGCAATATAATGTAGGTACAGAGTGCCCACAAAATTGGAAAATCTTAAATTTATATTTTAGGGCAAAATGTTACTTAGAACTAAAAATTATATCCATGCCCTTCTACAAAAAGAATTCCCAGTGTTTTGACTATACTGTGGCAATATAGATATTACGAAATAGCAAGGTGATCAATTTTTTAATAAAAATAAATGATTAGTTGAGTACTTTATGCTTTGTAAATGTTGATGATGATAAAAGTAATTTATGTAAATATAAATATTTTTTTACAAATACTAGATAACCTTTTACAGCAGGTCATCACTCTATACCTAAACATAATTTGTAATTCTAAGTAATATTTACATTTACTTTATATTTTGCTATAAAATATAAACTAATGGTACTGCTCTCATGGGCAAATTGTTTGGCTTTTTTGGCCGTTCGATACCGGTCTGATCTTAAGTTTTATTACAGTAATAATATTTCTCAGTAGGCAGATTTTCATAAAGGATATTTTTCCTTAAATTAATAATAAAAAAGTTTCCCATTTGTTACGAACTTTCCAGGATATGCAATATTATATTTTTGACAAAATCGTTTTTTTAAAGTGGTTATTTGTTATTGGGGGTACCAATAGAAAATCCCATATACAGTATCCACGGATCTTATGACATAAGTAGGTTTTTTTAAAGAAAAAAAGAAATATTTTGGAAACATTTTTGTCGATTCAAAATAGGTATTGTTTCATAATCCCTTTCTTATAAATGATTATAAAAAACACCCTTTCCAAGAAAAATAAACTGTTATTTTGAAGCTTTCCAATAATACTAAATTTTTTTGTTGTAATTCCGAAAACTGGCAATTCTTTATGCACACCCGAACCTCTGCAGCGATTAATGAAATACAATTTTCAGAAAATCGTATAGAAAAATTCTATATTTCCATTTTTTTTTAAATTATTATTAGGTACACTATAAATTTAACCACCAATAGCAATAACGGACTCTCAGGTTATTTTTTCTTATAAGAATATTCAAGTAAGCGATAAATTTACAAAGATAGGTAGCTACTTAAAAGCTTCCTTCTCTAGTAAAATACTTAGAATACTACAACTCTTAACTTAACTAACATCCAAAGATAAACTTAATATTTCCAACTTTCAAAAGAAGGCGAACAGGAAAAATCCAGAGCAAATTAGAAACTGTTTTTAATTGGGCCTATGCTGTGTAGTTTGCATAATTTTTGCATTATACTTTATTAGGGCACTTTAAGTTTTTTGAATTTTATGTATTAAAAGTGTCTGTATAGAGGGTGTTTGAAAACTCTACAGATTTACAGGGGATTTTTTGGCGGCCAAAAACAAACCTGAGCAAACCCTTCAATTCCGCTAGGATAAAAAAATTTAAATGTGATTTCGACTTTTCTTCATCTCAAAACAAACGCGATGTTTAACTGCACTGGTCGGACCATTCTTTGTCCTAAGCTAGTTTTTTAACCTTTTTCCAGCAAAAATGATTGTAAATAGTAGTATTAAGATCTTTGTATAAATCTCTCTCCCCGTCTGGGGCCGCAAATAATAACGGCTCTAAAAGATCTCTTCGGATGGGGCCGGAATCAATCATCACCCATTTTGATTTCTTGCCCCAGGGCTAACAACTGCCCCAACCCCTGGTTGTTTCTTCCTGGTGAATATGCACTTCATTGTAAATATTGTACCAGGAAATCGTAATTGTAAAATATAATGTAAGAATGAAATGTAAATAATATTTTGTAATTAATAAATATATTTGAAATGATTCTTTGCCCGATCACTGAGGTTAAAAGAAGCCTAGCGCGGTTAGTACTTAGATTGGTTACCGCTTGGGAACGCCGTGTCTCACTGCTTTTTTTTTTATCTAAAACATCTTACGTAAACTTCAAACCTAAGTACTAGCGTACCATGGGCATCTAAAGAGAGGGTAAATGTAATCCATTGACACCGGATTTAAATGACTGGATGGCGGTTTGAAGAGAAAGAGGAAACATCTGCAGACAATTCGTTCCATAATCTGGAGACTCTGGGTATGAATGAGCGAGAAGGGAAATTTTCTAGGATTTTGTAGGTGGACAGTAAAGGGATGCATACGTAATGCGCCTCTTATTATTCTGTTAGGAACAATCAAGGGGGGAATAAGAGCGGCTAGTTCTTCAAAGAAAAATCCGTGGAAGTATCGGTAGAAAAGGGATAAATCAACAACAGCGCGGTGATGAGCGAGAGAAGGGGGTTTTCTTGTAAGGACTGGATCATTGATAAGTCGAATCGCTCTCTTTTGGATAGAATCAAGGATCTTAAGTGTCGAAGGTGATGCCGCTCCCCAGATGTGGGAGCAGTACTCTAGGTTAGGTCTTATTTGGAAAACATAAAGAGTGTGTAAGTTGGTAGGGGAGAAGTTTTTTCTCGCTCGAAATAGAAAACATAGCTTTTTAGCTGCTGATATGACTATTGAAGTAATGTGTTGTTCGAAAGCGATACCAACCAGAGCGTATGTTTCATTGTTCTGTAGGGCTTGGCTATTCATGTGGATGGGGTAAGTGTTTCCGGATTTTTTGCGTAACAGGGAACACGACTGAATTTTGGATGCGTTAAAATGAACAAGGCTCTTAGCACCCCAGCCTAGGATTAATTGAAAATCTTAGGAAAGGGATTGATGCATAGATCTGCGTTTATTATCCAGCTCTTGATTTAAGACTTGTCTTGCTTTAAGCAGGGAATCTTAATCCACATCCACTTAAAAGTGTTAGTAAAATCCCTAGGGATGTTTCCAGCTCTGGATGTGTGAATCCAAACTCCGCAGTACACCTACGGTACACTACGTGCTTAGGCTTCGGCCTTTGTGGGCTGTCAAAAGTTTAAAAAAATATCTCCAACCCAATCCCGTATATTTCAGGTAACCCGAATTAGAATAAAAAGTTTTTTAAAATAGGAAATAGAAAAATACCTTTTTTACGTTTCGAGAATAAGTGAAAAAATCTCCATCTGTTTCAAAAGTTGACAAATTTAAATATGGAGAACATTAGAAGAATAGCATTATAATACTAAATAACAAACTTGTCTGACTCTTTATGAAGATTTACCCATACGCTTCTTAAAAAAAATCAGTGTCAAGTACTTTATATATGAGCAAATCTTTTTTATCTATGCCTTCTTCAGAAATAAAAAAGTTAGCTTTTAAAAATTAAAATCGATGCGTTGCATATATGGGTTATTTTAGTATTCAAAAATATGCACGCCTCTGGCTGGCAGGATACATAAACAAATCTGTATTGCGACACACTCCCATTTCGCATATGTTTTATTCAAGGGAAGTAAACCTCCCAAACCGTGTTTAATTTGATTTAATTTTCTTGCCTTGGTGGTCGACTTTTCTTTTTGTATTAAACAGGGTTTAGAAAAGTTGTGTGTGAGTTCAGAAATTATACAATGTAGTTTAAGGGGTTCGAAATATATGAAAAAATTAGTTTATCGAAAGTCAAATGGCACATAGGGAAAGAAACAAAAATTTCAAAATCTCTAGAGCAAAATATCCTTGTTTTTAAAAATAAAGAAATGTTATGGGGAAAAGTTGTTTAGAATTAGGAAATGTGTTCGAATATGACATCGTGGTGTCAAAAAAATAATTTTTCGTGTTTTCGATTTATTGACTTATTTAAAAAATGTATTTAATAATGACTTCTTTTCATTAAAATTTAATAGATTAGAGGGTGGTGGTCCCCCTCGTGCCAAAATAAATGTCAATGTATCCTATATGTATCTATTGGACCAATCTCTAATCGAATTGTTTCGCACTGGAGTGACTGTGAACTGCACCCAGAAAGATGCGACCAAGCAGAACATGGAAATAAATTTAATCATAATTATAGATTACCATTCCACAAGAATTTTACTTTTAGAATCAAATTATACCAAGAGACTCTTTCTGGAGTTGGTTTTCATCTCACAACAGATTAATTGCATGCATATAAAAACACATATTAAACATTAAACTGAAATTTATTCTTATCTTCTTCTCTTACATAAAGACCATCCTCTATTACAAATAATTCTGTTTGTACCTTGTTTTAGTTGTGCCAATACATATTTCAGCAAAATACTGCATGCTTCACTTAAAACGTGCAATACATATAAGCAACCTTCCACTCTCCTCTTTTGAGAATATACGGTTTCCCTAACCTGAAATTAAATTAATTCACAAGTGACACTTATCAGAATCAAACCCGAGAGAAAGGAAAAATATTGGATATATTTTTTACTAAATTATAATGATTTTGTTAACATTTTATGTATCGTAATTATAATTATGTGTCAAGTTATGATTTTCGATCTTGGTTTCGGCATTTTTTACACTGCATAATGTTCATGTAACAATAATTAATATTATAATGACCAATAACCTCAACAAAGTTGTAAGCTACTTTACACTCTATTACATTAACACACTACCATGGAATAATAATTGTTAAGAATTAATTGTAGATTCCCTGCTGAATGAAATAAAAATTTTCGAAAGCTTGGACTAAACTTAAAAGAGTAAGTACACTTTCATTTGCTACATATCCCAATATTTTACTAGTCCATTATATATATATATATATATATATATATATATATATATATATATATATATATATATATATATATATATATATATATATATATAAGTTACATTTTTTTTCGTGTCCCTGAAATTATCATTTAACAACCAGAGGTTTTACGAAAATTTTAACGATCAGTCGACAAAATTTAAAAGCGTTTGTTCTGCAGATTATTGTTTGACAAGACGACTCCAAACTGAATCAGAAACAGGGAGGTAGAAGAAAAATCCTAAAAATAATACAGTTTTATTGCCATAGTCTTAAAAAATTATATTCAACTCTGTGGGTGTAAGAAATTATAAAGTTATGTCAAGCAATATAAAAATTATATTAAGTAATAAGTATAAATCAGTACCTGGAAACAAATATGTATTAAAGTAAAGCAAATAAAATTTTAAAACAAAATAAAAGGTTGTGCAATTATCTTAATATGACAGTCTGCTACGCTAAAGTAGAATGTGAAATGAATTACAATTAAGTAAAACTTGTGCACGGTTTTAAAATGTTTTTGTTATAATTTTACCAATTAAAGCAAGTTTTTAATTAAAGTTACAGCAATTTCACAAGGGTCGCTTTACTGTTCAAATAATAATAAAAAACACCGAAACACTTCATCACGTAGATTTAGTAATTTAGTAATTAATATAATTTTGCATAATAATAGTTATTTATGAACATTTTAGAAAATACTTTACTTTGTTTAACAAGTGTAATGTTAAATTAAACTGCATTTCTTCACGTGTTTCACCCAAGATTTCTGTAATTTTTACGAAAATATGAAAATAAAATTATTAATTTTAATTATTGTATCAAAACATGTGAGAGAGGCATCAGAGAATGAACTTTTTATTGCATCTAGTAGATATCTAGTAGACAGTTGTTTAGTTTGTCATGATGTCGTTTTGACTTTTTATTTGTAAAGGGTCGCGTCACAAATTCAATTTTTTCCTTTTAAAAATATTGAAAATGTCCGATTTCGGGACACCAAATAATATTGAAGAGGCAGCTCGAAACGCGTTATCTTTTGTTGTACCTGAGATGTCAAGAGAGAAATACGAAATATTTATATTTTTGTGATTTATTTTTTCATAACTCCACTCAGGCACCCAAAAAACGAGCATCCTAAAATTTTGTCTAGGTCTAAGGTTTGATAACTTTTTTATTTCTAGCCCGATTTGAATAATTTTTTTAGCAAATTGTAGATGCCATTATTGGCTTTATTAAGTTTATTCACAATTTCAATACAACCATTAATTATCATGTTATACAAGGATCATCGGAATGTTGTTTTTGGTATCTAACTTTAAAACACCCTGTGTAAGAATTGAGCAGCGTAAAGATTTCATATCATCACGGGATTAAGTTTCTTCTATCCTCTAAATTCTGTTCTTGGGTTTATGTTATTATCTGCATTTTTTAACAGTCAACGTTGTTCTAATACGAATGCAACTTTTAACAATTTCGCAAAACAAAATACTGTCAGGGAATAAAAAAGATAACATATGGAAGTAGCCAGTTTCTATACCCTGGTTGATAATGTTTTCTTAGTAAAACATTAACAGCCAGATTCTCCAAAGCTAGTCCGGTCTGATTTGACAACAAAAAGTTTTAAACTGACAAGTGTAAAAATAAAACAACTACGTTTTATACATATTGAATTGATGTAGCCTTTACTTGATGAAGATCCACTATTAAAATATTTAAAAATAACAACAAAATTGTTTCAATCTTCACTAAGTTTGTATTCATAATCATGACAATTGTTTCGACACACAGTGTCTTCGTCGGATGGTTGGTATCTACCTGAAACTACATTTAACACAGAAAGGATTTCAGATTAAGTATACCCAAAATTATTTCCAAAAATAAAACAGGTATAAAGCTTTTAACCGGAGATATTTAAATTCAGCCCTCAGTGCAAGCAAATAGACGCACCTGCGACCGACCGACAAGTCCATTTCAATTTGATGCCTGTGTTCAATAAATCTCAATAGATAGGATTTCAGTATATATTCTTTTACGCACGAACATAAAATTGGGGAGCTCGTACTCGCATGGGAATTGATGAAATTTGGGTAATCTGAAAGTGAGAATAGAAAGTGAAGTAATTTATGAACTTCGGAGTTCTCTAAAAGTAAGAGTAAAAATTTTATTGTAGGCCAGGAGATAGTAACGTATTTATTATACAAATATGCCTTTTATAACAGACGACATTGGCTATGTAAATAATACGGTGTCAGGTGTGGGGATCGTATTAGACATATGCCATTTCGATAAAACCGCAAATAATCTAAGATACGATCGTATTATTGTCTTAAAACTAAAATGCTGGAATCAGGTAGTATGAATGGTACTTATTTTTCAAAGACAAGATAATTAATTGTAAAGTTAAAGTTAATTCTGGAAAGATATTTAGGTGTGTATTAAAAATTTACTAATTAATTAGATGGTAAACACTTTTACTATTTTTACTTTTTTACACTGTGACTAGGTTGTTCGTCATGTCAGATTTATAGCTTTTCACCACGTTTATTTTTGAGTTTTTCATCATAAATATTTTAGAACCTCTTCTAAATTTAGATTAAGTTATGTGAAAAGACGAAAACAAATTGCATTAGGCTGGTTATTTAGTTGTAGCTGATGGTGTTGGTATATGCCAGTAGTTGTTATTTTCTTTTTTTGTCATGGAAAGCGTTATCTAACAAATGTTTTGATATGGCGTAATTGTCCTTCCTAATTAAATAATTAGAAAATAAGAATAGTAGTTTAAAAATAATATTTCGACAAGAATTTACCTGAACCAAAAATCAAGTTGATAGAGTTTTATACTTTGTCATCAAATAATATAAAGTTTCATTTTTTATAACTTTATAAAGCACCAATGCATTGTATTCGGGCATAATATAGGTTGGACTCAAAAAACTGCCAGACAAATCGGGTTCTTTCTATTGGCTGATGACGCAGACCTCTTGGACTGCTACTTATCGTATAGACAAGGGCACGCAAATTTAGCTATTATCGTGTAACTACTTGTAATTAGCGACGAGATAATTTGAATAAACAATAATCCGATTCCTTGTCAGCCGGTAATAGACATCATAATTCAATATGTAATAAAAAATGTCGATTCCAAGAATGAAATAATTTTAACTGGTAAGTTTAAAATGTATCAAGCGAGGTTAGCTTTTCAATATTAAATTACCGCATGGTAGCAGAATAAGGACCAATACAATTCCCTGTTTTTTGGCAACTTAGATTATTTTCAATTTTATCGAAATATTATTTGTAAGGATTGAGCCCCACACCTGATACCAGATCACAGCTGACCAAACGTTGCTTGTAATGCGTCAGACTTGCTGGTGTTATAACTTTGCTTGCTCAATATTAAACTACCGCATGGTAGCAGAATAAGGAACAATAATATTCCCTGTTTTTTGGCATCTTAGATTATTTTCAATTGTATCGAAATATTTTGTTGGGATTGAGCCCCACACCTGACACCAGGTCAAAGCTGACCAAACGTTGCTTGTAATGCGTCAGTCGTGGTGTTGTAAGTTTGCTTGCTCGATGATAGGAAAAACGAGTTTATTTAATTTTTTGTATTTTACTAATATATTTAAACACTAAAACATGTGAAAATAAAATAACATCTATGTTAGAAAAACTTAGCTCAACTTAATTAAAAATGTGTAAACTTATTAAAAAATAATATACCCAATGAAGTAAAAGTGAAAACTAAGAACCGTAAGAGTCGATAACAACGCGATTTGTTATTTCCAGCAGCATAAATTTAAATTATGAATAATAATATACCGATACGAATAAAGAGCCACGAGAAAACATCGGTCATCGTAAGCTGATTACGCCTGCTATTATGAGTTATAAATGGCAACGCGTTGAAGGCAATATAAGTTGATTATTAAAATAATTTATAATGGTTAATAACCTGCTCTTTAAAGTAATACGATTCTGCACAATAGGATTGGCCGAAAAAGGCAATTTTTTCAATGTGACATTTTGGATCTGGCAGAGCAAAAAAATGAGAGGGGTCCACTCACTCATGACACACAAAAAATTTGGTTCAAATTTTAGCCGCGTTCTACGATAATTAAAGTCCAAGTATGCAGTTCTTCGCTTGAAAAAATGATAATTTATTTAAATCGCGCGTCAAAATTATATTTCTTATCATCACTTAGTCAACCCAGAAGTCACCACGGGGAGGTGGCTGGATGTCGAGTTCTTTTGTACAGGTTTGTTTTCGCATGATGCCAGGAATAAACCAGTTGGCTTAAAAGCGAATTAGTCCTTTTGTTTGTCCATCTAATTGCTAAAACAGGTAACGTAAAACAGGTGACGTACGGGTAATTCGTTAGCAGGAAGCATACAAATTAGCCACTGAAGTGGTTTTTCAATTTGAACTTCAATTATTCTAATTTCACCGCCTTTCCAGCAAGTATTGACTTTGGGCCATCACAGCCGACTGCATTGAGGTCTTTTGGGTTGACAGAATTTTCTTTTTTATAGGATAGGATATAAACATATTATCTTCAATAGTTTGTAAACAACTTTCAGAATCCTGGACGCATGCGTTACCAAATATTGGATGAGTGTCTATTTTTCTGGTTTTAACTTTACTCATATTTTTTACCCACCACAAAGTTTGATTGTGTCCAAATTGCACTTATTATAACGTTCACATTTGTTGTACTTGCGTATTATTACAGTTATAACAGAACAACACGTGAAACCAGTTTAAACACAAAAAGGAAACACCACAGAGTCTAATTATTTGTCCAAATTGCAATTAGAACATAAACTTATATCACACTTGAATATTATTATTATATTTAGAATTCTCTAGAACGCTTTCTCGATTTGATGTATCACAACACTTTCTTACAATGGTTAGGCGGCTCTCACACTGAAGCAACAAGCAACCAGCAATAGGCAACTAGCAACACGCAACATATGTCGCATAATAAAAAAGCAAGGCATTTAATGAAACCTCTCACACTATGGCAGCAGCGATATCACCTTCAAAAATATTGGTTATTTCAGGCAATATTATGTTGCCCAGTGATATCGTAAAGTGAATTCTGTTACGAGTTGCTTTAATTTAACAAGATGTCGCCGTTTCATGAGATTCATCGAATCACATGATAGCTAGAGATTGCTGCGAATACTATTGCTTGAGTGTGAGACGCGGCAGAACAATATTGTGTATTACTTATTGACAGTTGGTAGTTGCTTATTGTGAGAGCTGCCTTAAAGTTACACCGTCGCAATCCTTTGTACCACGTATCTAAGTGGCGCGCCGCGCACCTGCCACGTGGCAGCAATATGATGCAGGGACGTCTTTATACTTATTGAAGTACCCTCTTATTTTGTCAGTGCTGGGACGCAGCTAAACATTAAGCTATGTTTCCAATATTTTTTTTCGACCATAAGTAGATCAAAAACAATCTATTTTTTGTATGATAGGTTAAAACCGTCAAATTTCAAAATTTGCCCTTTTTAAGTCCAGGGTCGCGGCTAAACATTAAAATATTTGTGTCATTAGAGAGTGGACCCCTATCACTTTTTTTGCTATGCCAGATCGAAAATGTAAAATTAAAAAATATATATTTTCACTATATCAAACCCCCAGAGGCGCGGCCAAAACATTCCAAAATTAAAAAATTCTAAAATTAAAAAAAAAATCAGCTTAATTGTCAACCCCCAATACAATTTTTTTTACTATGTCAACTGATATTTCCAAAAGTACTCTTTTCGACCCACCTTACAGCACACTACAGCTCGTAATCCTGTATAGCCTAAATTACTGAGCGGTCAGTATCAATACAATAAGGTCTGAACCCTTATTGCCATTTTTTTATTTCATTTTGATATGCCAGACAAACAACAGACTCTCTCATTAAAACATAACGAGTGAGTAGAAAGGGGTCTGCGAGTGACAGGTCCATTTCAATTTCCACACGCTCAATAAATTCCTATAAACATGATTCAGTTGATTCTCGAACGCACGGAAACTTGCCGAAATTGGAAAGCGGGTTTTATGAAAATTGAAATAATTTGTGTACTCCAAGCGCAGGAGTGCTAAATAGCAAAATTTGCGATTTTAATTTCACTGGCGATATTTCAGAGCTGTGAATTAGTGATGTAAGGATACGTATCCAAAAATCCGTTGGATCCGAATATTAAAAGAATCCGGATTATCCGGAACCGGCCGAGAACTTGAATACGGATTCGGAATCAAAATAAATTCGCATCGGGTGGTTACTAAAGCAAAGTGCAAAGAGAAAACGGAATCGGAATCGAGTGTAAGCGAACAACACGGTCTGCGATTTGGCATATTTGATATTGTGCTTTCTCTTTCTAATGACATTTCCTAAAAAAAGATGGCATAGTTATCGGGGTAACGGGTATCATATGAGATGAGACCCATTGGTTAAACTAGTCCCGCCTCACCCGAACCGAATTCAAACGAGAACGGCGCGACGCGGTGCCTTCTTATCCCTAAACTTCGACTTCGAATGGTATGATACCGATACCGCATCGACCTACCTAGCCGTGTATCCGGATAGAAAATGTTTTAGTCTGTTGCATGCATACGTATACATGATCTGTAACCGCTTTCGCGCGGGTCAAGAAATGGATTCGAATTCGGATAATGGATACGGATATTAGCTGATTCCGATTCCGTATGATTCGGATATCTAATGAATACGGATATTTACAACACTACTGTGAATGTACATATGTATTACTCATTTTTAAAGAGGTACAATGATAACTATTATTTATTCTTATAGGTTAAAATGACTTTTTTCCTGCACTTTGTGGTACATGTTTGTTGTACATGTATGGTACAATACAGGGTGTTCTTAAAGTTGGGGCATTTATCTTAACAGGTTGTAGAATTCGCAAAAATATACCATTTAATCAAAAATCGGGTATATAAAAGTTCCAAAATATCGGAGATAATAAGCTTACCAATAAGTTTGTCCCATTACGGTCCTGATTATTTTTTAATTACATAACAAAGAAAAATAAAAATATTTGGACACACGCACTACTCCAGCAGTCACAAATGGCGGTAGAATTGAAAATCCCACGGATATGCGAACGATATCGTGGGATTAAAGCAGTAAACACACCAAACAAAAAGCATTTTAGTAACGCAGTGGTTCAGAATTTTGAGATGTGTAAGTGCATTTCGGCTTCGTATTATTTTTATTGTGAAAAATAAACTTAGGTACGTTACTCAATAACTCAATAACTATTGAAAACAGCAGGAGGCAGGAACGTATTTAATTTTTAACTTTTTAAAATGTATTAATATCTCCATTATTTTAGATGTGAAATGTCAAATTTGATATCATTTGGCATCATTTTTAAATCAAAAACTAATAGCAAAGTTAAAATTTTCTTTTCCTACGACCACCTATGAAAGTGAGAAAAAAAGCACGGTTAACTTGGCTAGAAAGTGCCTTATATCACACGCGTGTTGAAAAGTACTTTTCAACACATGTGTTGAAAAGTACTTGTCAACATGACGTTTGAACAGATGCAGATGGTGCCAATCTCATTTTTTTATTTTCAACACGTGTGTCGAAATATTTTTCAGCACACGTGTTGAAAGTGGGGTTATTAAATAAATACAGAAATTGGGGTGTTTTGGTAAATATTTTTGTGGTCGTAGGAAAAATATTGTACATTACTCGTGTGAAAGTAATTTCCGCACACTCGTGGGATTATCGCACTCGGCTATCGCCTCGTGCGACAACATACCCACTCGTGTGAAAAATGTCACTTTCAACACTTGTTATGTAACATACTATTAACCAACTAGGAAAAAAGTTTCCCATATGATGCGGGCTTTATGTGTGACACTGTATATCGGAGAATAGCGAATATTTTTTAAACTTATTATAAATTGTTTATCTTAATAAAAATTTCGAAATTTTTTCTTTATTTATTTAAAAAATTTTCCTCTGATCCTTTTATTGCAAATTATTGGTTAGAGGGAGTATTGTTACTTGAGTAGGAAACAATTTTAAGTAGTATAAAATGAGAAGGTTTGGCTATGCTGACATTGTTTTTGCTTAATAAAAACGAGATTTTTGCAAATACTCTCTGGGTTCCGTAAAAACAAAGGTCTTTTGATATAAAATCATAAAACTTACGTAAGTATTTTGTCAGGTTAGAAATTTATTTTTTATGACAATTCCGATTAAACTTTCACAGTAGAAAACCACAAATACTTGCACAAACAAAGCCGACTGTGATAAAATGTTAAATTATTCTTTATTATCGGCAATAGCTACGTTTATAGTTGTCTTTTACCAATGCCCCTTTTGCTAACAAGGATAGAAAGAAATCGGATTCCGTTGGGAATTTATCAGGAAAAAAAAAGAATTTTGCGATGACTAATCTTTCGAAGTATATAACCAGCAATACTTCCACAAGCAAAGAAGGTACGATAAAAATTTGAACAAATTCTTTTTTTATTTGTCTTTGTCTTGCACTTTCGCCAATACGGATAGAAATAAATCTGATTCCTCCGTGATTATCAGGAAAGAAAAGATGAATATTGTGATCACTAATATATGTTCTGATGTAAACTGTCCATGGAACTGACCAATAGGGTGAATTCTTGTTCAATTGTTTTTTCTGTCATAATTATCACATTAAATGGATACAATATAGTTTGAATCTGGTAGGCTTAACAATTTTTATACAGTCCACTAAATAAAATTGTTATATTTAAAAATAATCCACAAAATTATATTCCTTTCTGTTTCTGGGTAATATACCCTTCGGCAATTACATTTTCTTTCACAAAATTTTTATTACTTATTCATTTCTTTTTACAGAACATTATTACATTTTTAATGCAATCTAAATTGAGGCGGAAAAATTAAGTTTTACATTTTAAATTTTACAACACATCGTTTAATGGAAAAATGTCCTCTACTTTATATCCTCTATTAAAAGTAAGCCAACTTAACAGTACTCTATAACTTCAAACACCGTAAATTTAACAAACCCATCTCAGCGATAAGTCATTCTCAATCAACGTTCGAGTCCGCATTGGCATTTTTTTCGTTTGAATATGACGTGGAAACAATAGGCCCTATCGTCATACATATAACATGGATATAATATATGGCTGTGACTGACATGTCCACTGCAAGTTCCGGTTATTCAATAAATTCTCATATACGTATACATTCATGATTTTCCTGGTTCCTGGCAATACGGATACTTAAAAATACTATAAGAAATGTAAATTATAGAAGAGTCAAACTTCTAATATGTTTTGTCACTATTTTGTAATATATCTATTTAGTAATACTAATACATATAGTAAGTGTGTGTAAGTAATACATTATTTTAAAAGTAGTATTAGTAGGCTATAATTTTTTTATAATCTGAGTATAATTTGAATTAAATAATCGTTACCGCCCTGCCATTTATAATTCATATTAGGTGCTGTATTCCGATTACGATAACTGATACTTCCTCGTCACTTACCATTCTTACTTACCACGTTGTCACGCTCTTTGCCGCAATGAAGAAAAAGTTAATGAACATCCCCTCCCTATATTCACTATTAAAATCCAAAGTAAGGTTAGAAAAAATATGTATAACATATAAATTGTTGCCAATTTCTAGTACTGCGTTAATATTGCTGGTAAGTGTATATTGATTAAGAAAACCGCGAAACATAATTTAAATAAAAATTTAACTTACCACGGACTTTATTTGTTGCATTTGAAAAATAAAGATTGCAAAAAAGAAGTTTAATGTCACTGCAATATAATAAATTAAACAGTGGTAGATTTTTTTTCTTAAACAATTATATATTAAAGGTTTGCTTGAATATAAAGATATACCTGCTTTTTTTTTAATTTATAAACTCGCTTTATATGAGTGTATCTACCAAATTTAAGCTTATTCGGTTCAGTAGTTTTTCACATTCCCTGCTTATGCGGGGACGAACGAAAAAACAGACAAAAAAGATCTTTTTATAAAGTTTTCGTTCGGGCCTAACCCAAAACAGCATCAAATAAATAAGTATTTGATTAAGCCAGGCAAAGCCTTATATGTAGTTGGGTCATTACAATATTGTGACCCATTTTAATGAACGTAAATTGTAAAAATTGAACGTAAAAAATCAAGTTTAATATTTTTTCTTTATATATACATCACCGATAAAATTAGATATTCCGTGAAAAAAAAATCCACCGTTTATGACAAATTGTCCATGTTAATGACAATTATAATAAAAAAGAACCATTTTTATATTAATCTTTAATTTTATAGGCAAAAGGAAACAATAAAAAAAACATGCACGTAGGCTTTCCTCAAAAAAAGTTCATTGCAGGGACTTGAAACATGAAAACTAAAAAAGTTTTATTAACATGGATTTATGTCATTAACATGAACGAACGATGTCCATGTTGGTACAATGTAATTGTTTCCATGTTAATGGCAAAATAGCATTCGCAACAAAAAATGAAACAAATCATGATGACAGGGATGATTGACTTTTCTAGCGATGGGATAATTTAAGTTAAACATAATCGAAAACCAATTTGTAAATAATCCTGTTCTGAAAATCGTAATTTAAATTATAATCGACAACTCCAATTCAATAAGGGCATTCAAAAAGGGCAAGACATAATTTTAACTAGCAAGCTCTTTACAATGTATTAAACAAGGCTTAACTAGAATGAATTACAACTAATGAATGTAATGTAAAACATGTTTGCAAGCCATCATTCGAAGCGTTGTCACCTTGCTTGGTCGATGACAGGTCAGTTTATTTAATTCCTTGAATTTTATTTATATGTTTACCCACTAAAATATCTACTAACGAAATAACAGTTGTGTCAGAAAACTAGAAACTCAGTTTAGCCGAATTAAAAATAAAAATAAACTTATTTAACCCGAATAAACCTTTAGAGTAAAAGTAAAAACTGAAAACTACAAGAATCAACGACAAGATAGCTCATAGAAATATGTACAGAATGGATCCCAGAGAGACTACGATCAGTTTTCATCACTGAGATCTAGGTGACAATTTTTAGCACGGCAAGACTATAGGCCTATTTCTTGAGAACTGAGCGTGGTATTTCGGAAAATCAAAGAAGCTTTTGATGATAATGCCGTGGTTCCTAGATATAAATTAAGGGCAGTATTGACTTTAGAATATGTGACATTAGTTTACTGAATGTTTTTGAAAAAATGTCAAATTTACCAATGAAACTGTCATCTGGACTTGATAGAATCCCTGAATACCTAATATAAGCTTAGGTTCACCGTCTCTAAACCCATATGGTTATTGTTAACAAGTCACTGGCTGAAAGTAAATTTCTGGAGGCTTGGAAGGAGAGTTATGTTGTTCCCATTTTTAAGTCTAGTGAGAGGGAGTGTATTGAAAATTATAGAAGTATTTCTAGGCAGTTTGCGACCCCCAAGCTTTTACACTGTTTTATTTATGATCGATTGAGCTGGACGTGTGCAAGGATAGTAGGTGAGAACCTGTATGGTTTTATGAATGGTAAGTCCACCGCTACCAATTTGGTAATGTAAGAGATCATCCTGTTCAACGCTTTTGAGCGAGGTCATCAGGTGGATTCGATCTACACTGACTTCTCGAGCGCGTTGGACAGGGTAAATTATCGCTTATTGCCAAATTACAAGCACTGGGATTTGATAATCGATCCGTAGGATGGTTCAAGAGTATGCGCACTGGTCGAAGGCAGAGGGTTAAGATTGCTAATTTTGAATCAGGGTTTACCCAAGCAAACCCAAGTAATATCAGGTGTCCCCCAAGGGCGTCACTGTTCCCAAATTTTATTTGATTTGCTCATTAGCGACCTTGAGAATTTTATAGTTGACTGTCATTTTTTGCTCTACGCTGATGACCTGAAATTGTTTAGGGTGATTGGGTCTTCTGAGGATTATGACATATTGCAAAGTAATCTGTCGTCTTTTATTAAATGGTCAGATATTAACGATCTGTCATTAAATGCTGCTAAATGTCAGTTTTTACAGAAACTCGAACGGTCTTATGCTATAGGCGGTCAGTTTAAGTCAGCTGGCACTATCTTGGTATCATTTTTGACTCACAACTTGCATTTAGAGAGTTCTGTAAGTATGTTACAGGGAAAGCTTTACAAATGCAACGTTTTATTTTGTGATCATGCGCTGATTTATCAGTTGACTCATTGCGAATAATATATTGCTCTCTTGTTAGATCCCATCTGGAATATGCTTCTGTTGTTTGGTCTTCATTTTGTGATATCCAGAGAATTCAACTGCAGAATATACAGAAAAAATTGATCAAATACTATTTGTTTAAGCTTAATATTGTTGGCAGGTTTGATGACGTGTCCCCTCGGCTCTTAATCTAGAACCTTTGGAAATTAGAAGAGGGTTCTTTGCCATAGCTTTTATCTATAAGTTGATTAATGGTAACCTTGACTGTCCCTCGCTACTCAGCCAAATACAATTGAAAATACCTACCCGACCACTCAGAAATCACCAGTTATTTTCTGTCCGATTCCACAGAACAAATTATAAAATTCACGGTCCACTTTCGCGATCCCCGGCATATTTGAATACTCATACTAATTTAGATCCTTTTGGAAGCTCACTTACAATTTATATTATAAAATTGTAAAAATGGGGCTTTTCCGTCTATTGTTCAATAAATAAATAAAACGCAGTTTGCTCCTCACAGCGTTAATAATTTAAATTATAAATAACGATTACCGGTGCGAATAATGAGTGACGAGGAAATCGGTTATCATAATCGGAATCGTAGCCCAATATGAATTACAAGTGGCGATATAGGTAATATAACACAAATTATAATGTATTTGATAAATTAATAATCCGATTTTAAAAATAATCCGATTCTGCCCACCACTGGTCTTTGATTGTATTAAACGAGCTTGGCAAGCCTATATTTTTGGACAATATTTTTACTGGTATAAGAGAGATGCAGTTTTAGGAATATAAATTTACTCAGCCATATCATTAAAATTAAACACAGAATTTGAGTCTTTTAAATGAACGCACAACCATTGACAACTCAAACTTTAGGATATGCATTGCACCTACATTTACACCTGAAAGTTGAAATTGTCAATACAACTTTATTAAGGGGGTATATACACTTAGGAGGCCTAAAAAAAGCGATTTTTCAAGAAGTTTTCCTGAGAAGAATTTTAAATTTATTAATGTGAAAATTTGTACACATATTATGGTAACTTTTAACTGTATTTTAAGATTTTTGTATTTGTAAAAATAATAATTTTGAAAGCTGCTATAGCTGATCTCCAGGAGTTCCTCTCAAAAAAGGCATCTTGCGGTAACAACGATATCTCTGGACTGGATCGTCGAAAATGAAAAAACCGAACGGATTTCGTTAAAGGAATGTATAGTCTTCTAATTAATCGAAGGAATAAGCAAAATAAAAATTTTTGATAAAATGGCGGTTTCTAAAAAAATCGATTTTTGACCAAAATTTTGGCCTTAAATTGTTTATATACAAAAAAATATTTGTCGGTGAGAAAAAATCTTAGATTAATTGGTAAAAAATATACTTAAGAAGCTTGTGTTAAAATTTGAGACTGATCGGTTCAGCCGTTTCCGAGAAATCTCCGTCACCGACTTTAAAAACACAGTTTTGAGAAAAACGCGTTTAAAGTTTCAAAAGCACCTTACGTAGCGTACAATCGCTCTGACAAGTATTTACAAATATGCGTGTAACTTAGAAAATAATCGCCGGATTGCCTTGAAATTTTCTGTGTGTGTACTGGAGTATATGTACATTACGAAAATGCAATTAAAAAAAAATGATTTTTTGAAAATTCTAACTGTATGTAACCCCTTAAACCTGTTTATACATTATTAGAGCAAATAGAAAATTTGGGTAATTAGGTTACTAAGGCATTTACAACAATATTCCACAATATTCCACTGTACATCTCTCGCTAATATAATCATTCGCATTTTCTTCGTGCTCATTTCTAATTGGTCTAATTGAAGTACACTGCGACAAAGGCCGAAATTGGCTTGACGCTTAATCGAATATAGACGGTGCCAGTGTAGCTGCACACGTACGTCTCTGCTAGATTTATAATAAAACAAAGCCAGGAATTATTAGTTACTATTTATGTACTACGACACACGTTAGCGTGTATATTGGTATCCACGAACTACAATTTAGCGAAAAATAAACGTGTCTCATACCAAATTATAGTAATAAATTTTAAAACTTAACAAGAGCGATCGGCTTAAAAGTAATCATCTTATTTTGGTTTCTTTTAGCAACATTGTTGCTCAGTTGACACTAGTTAAAAATTTCTAAGCGCACCTACCTAGAGGGGGATTATCTGTTCCGTATAATGGCTTGGCCCCCACAGAGTCCAGATCTAAATACTATAGAGCACGTTTGGGATTATATGGATAGAAGAAAAGTTGAAAGGTCGCCCACAAATCTTTAAGAACTCTGGACTGTTCTTCAAGAATGGCATAACATTCCCAATTACTTTATAAATAAATTGCCGAAATATTACATTTTCTTTTCTTGATTTATATTCTTAATTTTCTGCTTGTATTAAAATTTAAGTATAAAACGTTGACATACAAAGTTTTTATTATTTCCTAATTTATCATTGGTCAAATGTATCAAATTTTGTAACTAGGTGCTTTTTTTGCACAATACTAATTATATGTGTGTCCACGGATGGACAAGTGGGAAAATCTTAGTTTTACGAGGAGAAGTCATTATTTATAAAAAATTCTGCTTGTTGAAAAAATGAGTTTGCTTGAGTTTGGTTAACTTATATTTTTGACAAGAAGAATTTTTTATAAACAATGACTTTTCCCTGTAACATCAATAATAAAGATTTTTTCCTCTTGTCAACTCCATCCACGGACACACTGTATGTAGTTATAGGTTGTTGTCCTTGATTCTCTTCAAAAGAGAGCCATTCCACTCATCAATATCCCAGTCCTCACAAGAAAACTTCCGTCTGTCGCTCATCGCCGCGCTGTTGGAGATTTGTCCCGTCTCTATCGATATTTCCAACTTCTCTCGCTTTTTTTTAACTTCTGACAGCCCACGAAGACCGAAGTCTAAGTACTATGTACCGTGGGTGTACTGGGGAATCGACTCACACATCCAGAGCTGGAAACATCCGTGGAGACTTCACCAGCCCTTTAAGAGGATGTGTGGGGTGGTATCACCTCGGTCGAGGAGGAATTCCTCCACCACCTTCCAACAACAATCACAAAATATCCATGGTCGAAGCCGAATTCGAACCCGCGCCTCTCGATTGCAAAGCTGGCGCCGTACCAACTCGGCCACCGGAGACCCATACCTAGGATCTCCAGATTATGGAACAAATTGCCTGACGATGTTTTCCCTTCTTAACATCCAATCCGTTAAATTCCGTGTCAATAGATTACATTTCCCTTTTCTTCATACGCCCATGGTACGTTAGTACTTCGGCTTGATGTCTACATGGGTTGTCTTAGATAAAAAAACATCCATGGTATATAAATACTTGGGTTTGAGGCCTCGTGAGCTATCCTAGATAAAAAAAAATATGCTCGTAAGTGCTTTTAGAAAATAAATCAATATTTCCTGTGTGCAGTAATCGGCTATTGAAAGTAATCCCGAACATCAATAAAAACTGAACCAAACTCTACAATAGAATTTCTGGATATCGTTTTAGCTTCAACACATTAAACTATTTATATTCTTATTTCATCTCGGTCTTATTAAACCGTTCTAATTTGTCCGAAACGTGTGCAGTATATCTCAGTTTACATATAATTTCTGTTTTTGTTGTATGTCATATATAGCTGCATCGTTCACGTGTACAGCTGTGAAATCGTAATCATTTCGGTCTTTATACGATTATCTGTCAAACGAATTAGTCCTGTGCTGTGGCGGGTTCTCAATTATAAAATGTTAGAAATGATATTGTGAAGATGTGACTAGAATAGCCTTTACACACGTATTGACCAAATTTACTAATGATAGTTCTTTTAATTTAGCATGGCAGGGGTTAAATTGAGAATTGCAATGTAAGGCTCGCTTTACACACACACGGCGACCGTCCAAACGGCACGGTTTACACCAGGGGTGGCCTACCCGAGGCGTGCCACATAGTGGCGCGCCTGACTCTCTAGTGTGGCACGCAAACATTTGCCGCAAATAAACCCATGCTTAAGCTATTTGGTAAATATACTATCACATGAAAACAAATTTACCAGAGGCGTTCCGTTTTAATAATAATCGCCATAGAAGAAAAAAAGTTAAACATTATGAAACCTAACTCAAATTTAGAACTAAGTTTTTAATTTGCATCAACTTTTCCTTATGAACTTTTGCTCTATCTTTAAAAATTGAGGTACATTACTCTTGATACAATATTGAAAAAAATGGCAATTGCTCCCTTACTACAAGCAGTACCGTAAAAATACTGGGCTCATTTCTGAACGGATGAAACTTTTAGCAAAGGTAGTACTTATGGTGATACTGCTCAAGCGCTTGTTGCTGTTAAGATGGCGGGTGTTTGTTTTAATACATGTATAATCCAATAAATAGGTGTTAAAACAAAATAAGTATTAGATCAATGCCAGTAACCTAATAAAATAACTTACTGTTTCTTACCATCTTTAAAACTACTGAGAATGATTCGTTTTAAATGTAATTTCTTCGATGAATATTTCTATATTTCAGGAAAAAGATAAATTTATTTGCAAACTGATCCCTTCTCTATTTGTTTACGGAAATCTCCTGAGGGTTTCTTTTTACCTTTATAGATGAGTTTTTATAGAACTTCAAAGAAACGTAAATACGTTTCAGCTTTTCAAAACATCCAATCTTGTGCGAAATATTCGGGTTGGAGGTTTTTCGCAATTCATTGAGTTTTTTTCTTCTAAATTCAATTTAATTTTCGTTAAGATTAATGCCGATGGATCAGATATAATACATTTTAAACGTGTGTGGACGGGATTAATTTAGATATATAATGTAGGTTCAGGCATGATACAAAATGCTTAAAAGGGTGTATATTCAAAGAGACCCGGTTCAGCAGAAATTGAAAGTAGATACCTGAGCATCTGATTTTCTTTTCTATTCACGCGACAAGCTTTTAAGACAATAAATGTAACACTGTTTCAGTGATAACTTTGAAACTCCTTTTATTAGGATCCACCCACGCGAACTACGTCAACTTATAAATAGTATTTAGCGCTGCCACAATGAAAACACTATACTTATTTTTTACGTTTTAGTATATCTAAATAATAAAAGCTTGTTTTTGAAAAGTATTTTTTACAAGATTTTATTTTTAAATTTTTAGTTACGTCTTAACTTATGGATTTCTGATAATGCATCATTATTACAAGACAATTACCTGTTACCGTATTCTACTCGTCAAACTCTTTCATTTGATAGCTATATCAAGGGGATTGTAAAGAAAACGGCAATCCGTCATCTTGTGGCGTCCGCCATATTGGGTTTAAAATGACGTCACACAGCTTATCGTATTCTACTCGTCAAAGCTTTGCATTTGATACAAATGTCAAGGGGGTTGTGAAGAAAAAGGTAATCCCCCATCTTGTGGCGTCCGCCATACTGGGTTTAGAATGACGTCACATAGATTATCGTATTTTACTCGTGAAACCCGTTCATTTGATGCTCATATCAAGAAGATTGTGAAGAAAAAGATAATCTGCCATCTTGTGGCGTCCGCCATATTGGGTTTAGAATGACGTCAGAGATATCGCCTAGTAACACTTTAAACTCACCCTGTATAAATCATTTTCCAAAAATTGTATTTTTTAAAAATTTTATTTCAAAGAATATCCGTAGATCTACTTCATCGTGGGGAAAAATTATGTAAATTTTAAAAAGTGTTTTTACTGTGTCCTAATTTTATTTATATAGGTCCTTTTATATAGGTAATTAAATTTGTATTACCTGCCAATTGTATCTGTCATATTACCTACTATGAGTAACGAATAAGTAGGTAAATTTATATACTTAATAAGGGCAGATAATACAAGTCGAATGAGTGTGAATAATTAAAAAGGCAGCTTTCCAAACCGAAAACAAAGACATTTACGAACGACCAAAAATGGCAGAACTGCTGGAGACACGCAGAACTAAAGATAATCCCCGTGCTTTCGCCATGAGAAACAAAACCATATTTCTAACAAAGCAATAAATTATAGATAATGAACTCTGCTGCCTAAGACAGTAGTTTCGATTATGAAACATTAATTTTACCTCTGGCGGTGAGCTAATGCTTCTAAGCTACTTCGCGGCAGCACCGAGTTATAATATCCCAGTGGCTATAAGAACACCTGCATTTACATACTTTGTCTCTTATGAGGCTATTGTCGCTTATAAGAAAACGTTTTGAAGCTATAGTATGATACTTTTTATTCACTGATCGTCAGAAAGGTTTTTTTATACATTATATTTAATAATCCATAATTGAGGTTGACAAGTGTAGAGAGAGGACAGCTAAATTTTTTAGTATGAATTTACGAGACAAATGGAATGAAAAGTTTCTGGCCTAACAAAGAAAATATTGGTTAATTTTTTTTACATATTTATAGATAGTCTGAACACATTTATTCTGGTGATTTTCAAGGGCCGTTTGCTGCTTGTGGCAACAATCACTTCGGAATCCGACGCGAACTTTTGACAGCCACAAATTCTTTTCAATTTCGAAAAGATATTGAAATCAAATGGGGCCAAATCTGGCGAATAAGGTGCATGAAGAAGCACGTTAGAAGCCTAACTAATGAATTTTTGTCATGACAATACTGACTAGTGTCATGGTTCTGGTGGAACAAAATTTTCTTCTTGGCAAAGAGGGACTTTTCTCGCAAATGTTTTGGTTTAGTTGGTCAAGGAAGCTCACGTAGTACTTTGAATTTATAGTTGTTCCCTTTTCAAGGTAATCTATGAAAATAATGCCTTTAGCGTCCCAAAAAACGATCGCCATAATTTTTCCGGTAGATGTCCGTCTTTGTAAAATACAAACTACTTAATGCACTGAGTAAATAAGTGTCAATATGTGTAATTAATAAGACCGAAATATTTAAAAGAAGAAGAAGAAATAGAGGAAAAAATTTCATTAGGAACAGTTTAGATGAAAGTTGGTGTAGTTTCAAGGAAATATTAGTAAAAGCTGCAAAGGAGGTATGTGGAAGTACTAAAGCAAAAATTAATAAGAACAGGACAGTCTCGTGGAACGATGATATAAAAAGAGATGTTAAACAGAAAAAGATCAGGTTTATAAAGAAAAGAGAAACAAGGTCATTCTGGAGATTAGAGAAGCAAAGAAAAAGTCCTGGGAGGATTTTGGAAAGCGGATGAAAAGTAATTGTAATTGTTTAGAGATAACCTGGAATATTGACTACAAGTTAAAACAAAGAAAGGGAATTTTATCACAGATAAAGACAAAATTATCGATAGATGGAAGGAATACTTCAATGAGTTATTAAACGAAGAAAGTAAAAAATTAAAAATTAATGAAAATAATGTAGTAATAACCGAAAGCAGAGGGACAGGAGAAAGTAATATTAAAATGGAAGAATTAGAGGAAGCACTAGAGCTTCTGGAAAAATCTAAAGCTGCAGGAGCAGATGAAGTAGCACCGGAAATACTTAAATATATGGCATTGTGAGGAAAAGGTAAGATTGAAATGTTATACCAAAAGATAAAGATATACCAAATGAATGGAAGACTGGCATAATACTACCGATATATAAGGAGAGAGATTCAAAGGAATGCGGAAATTATAGAAGTATTATACTATTTTGCACAGGACTTAAAAATCTATGAAAGTATTTTAGGAACACAGCTGAGAGACCACACAAGATCATATTTTCACGAAACGTCGAGCAATTGAAAATAAATTAATAAAGGAAAGAGACATACACGTATGTTTCTTAGATATTACAAAAGCGTTTGACACAATAAGTAGAAAAAAGATTTGGAGGAGCCTAAACAATAAAAACATATAATATGCTCAATTAAAAGACGCAGTAAAACGAATATACAAAGAGACAAAATATAAGATAAGAACTTGTAACAGAGTATCAGAACAATTTAAAACGACTGAAGGGGTGAAGCAGGGTAGTGTTTTGAGCCCACTACTGTTCATAGGTGCAATGGATGAAGCACTAAAAGAAAGCCAGTAGAAAATGGGAAAAGTAATAACAGAATTTAAAAATCTACAACCGGTATTTCTGCACTCATGTGCATTTGCAGATAATATTACAGTGTTTGCTAGCACAGAAAAAAATGTAGAGAAAAATACGAAAATATGAAAAGACACCTTAGGGAGCAAAACTTGCAAATAAATACAGAAAAAAACTAAATGCATAGTCATAAGCAACTAATAGGTGACAACAGATATAGAAGTAAATAGAAATAGAATAGCACAGAAGGATGTGTTTAAAAGGAAAGGGTGAAAACTGGAACTGGAAAGAAATGGCAAGGGATAGGAGGAAATGAAAAAGTTCGTAAAACAACAATAAATAATAAATTGTAATAAATAAAACTTCGACACCCAAAGGGTATTAAAGAGGAACTGATCATGTATGTATGCGCTTGTGTAAGTAGACTGCGTCCTCTCTGGGTCAGGCTGGAAACTTCTCGTACCATCCTCGTGTTTGTAAGTTTCCCACAAATTTATAAAAAAAAGGACTGTTTAAGTATGTATTTTTGATAATAACAGAACCATGGGTTCACTTTGACAACAGTTTTTATATAAAAGTCATTAGAAAAGCAGATAAAATACAAATAATAAAGTTATGTTTAGGCCAAATTCAGATGTATTAGACAAACTCATAAGTTTTTAATGACGATTTATTAACGAAGACAGGATAAAATCTTGTCAAAGCCTAACTGATTAACTAGAAGATCTTAATTTAAACCAGTACTAGATGTTAAACCTTTTTAGGGAATTTCGCTGTATATCCTTCATAAAAGATCTTAATGTAAAGCAGTACTATATGTTAAACCCTTTTAGGGAATTTCGCTATATATCCTTTATAGATCTTAATTTAAACCAGTACTAGATGTTAAACCTTTTTAGGAAACTTCGTTGTATATCCTTTATATGTTACACTTTACTTTAAAAATCACTTTTGGTAAAAGTAAACCACGTTCAAATTAAAATTTATATTCTAAACTCGAAGACTTATTTCCTGCACAAAATTGTCTATAACGCAAAATCGCGCCCAACTGTACAAAACGCTTGCACAAACCGAAAACACCACTACTGGCTGAAAAATTGGTATTGAACAAACATTTGTCTTGTGTAGCATGAGAAAATTGATATTTTTATTGCTTCGTAAAATAAATTGAGCAATTTCATGCTGGTGTAAGTTGAACGGCTTTTTATCAACGTTTCGCTTACACAAATACAAATATAAAATATGCATTTCGCATTGGATTTTATCTTTTTTATGTACCGTATAAGACAGTGAAAAATTATTGTTTTCTTTTAGTTTTTAACCTAAAACCAGTTTACTGTTTGGGATTACTAGTATAGTGTATTGTTAAAAATCCGATTATTAGATTATGAACTGTTTTTACACTCAAATTAATTATAGTTCTAATTACAATGTCTATATTGCGCTGCAACTTATAACTAAGGCTAGGATTTTTGCGCGACTTCGCGCAAATGCGTTTTTTGCGGCTGGCTTGAAATACCATAAACGTGGGCCAGGGTGTAATAATTGTAATGCATACCTTTAACACAGCAAAAAGTAAAAATATATAATAACAGAATCACGTCCAGGTGAAAGAAAAAGGAGACACCCTGTCTTACGATTAGTGAACGCCGATGACGACAAACCTGAATACGTGGCATCGGCCAGTCGGCGTTGCGGTAATTGGAATGTCTTCCGGAGCATCCTTGGGATTTCTCTCACGTAGCCCAAAAACAAGTTTGAATGATTTCCTAAATCACATGTGGTAAATTTGGTTATGGCATTTATTTTGAAATAAAAAAAACCTTTATTTTAACCTACATTACAGTTTATTTACATACATGAAATAATCAACATTTTCTGTTGTTCTGTGTTTAATATTTTCTTTTTTAGATGTTTCTTTTTAAGTTCTCGAAAATGCGAAGATATTGACATGAATTTTGGTACACGCCAGTATGTAATTAAATGGTACCTTCACGTGCAAAAATTTCATTCCTAAAGTACTTGCATCAGTAGCGTGCAGGCTGGTAAGTCTTAATTTTTAGCGAAAAAAATGGCACGCCACTGATTTTTTGCAAAATTGGTATCGTTCTCTTAAACTTTTTGTTCTGACGCACCGTTTTCGAGATAAAAATTAATTTGTTTCTTACAATAAAAACAAATAATAATGAATATTCTTTGTTCAGGAAAGAGTGCTTTTTGATTTAAATTTATAGTAGATGCTGGAAATGGCTTCTCCGTGCTTCAATACTTGCTCTAGATCGTCTTCGCATATTTCTTCTAACTCTTCGAAATACTTGAGGTTTGAAAATATTTGGAGGATCCATGTTTATATAAACTTATTTTTATATTTTTAGATATAGAATCTGTCCTTAAACATGTCTTAACATCTTTTTGTAACACCATGTATATGTTATTTGATTAATGATTTTTATAACCGGACACCTAGGGATTATTTAAAAAATTTAATGGCTTTTTTAAATAAATTTGAGCCTGGGGTCTAGCTTTAATCAATTCAAGAAAATATATATGTGTGTCATATACTAATTTATTGTGAAATTCGTCGGCATGAGAACATAGCAATAAAAACACTTTGGGGTAATATTATGCTAGGTTCCCAACAACTAATGGGTCACAGAGCAACTGATGATACTAGAGATCAAAATTGGTAGATTTAGTGACAGTACTTTTGGCTCTGATTAACCAGTTTGATCATGTATTAAAGTTTTGCCTGTTTCATCTGACAGAATGCCAAACAACTGCTGTCACATTACAAACGTCTGATTAATCAGCGTTAATCAATGCTCAAAGTACCCGTACTAAGTCAAATATTCCCCAGCAAAATATCTCTGGTTAATGGAGCACTGGTTGTGAATTTAAAGATATAATTTTCTTTATAAACCCTAACTGAAATTTTTAGCGTATATAATTCAAAGTTAGTAGAATATTTCTCTGAGGATGGGAATTAAGATCGCTAGTTCCACCAGACGCGTTAAGTAAATTCCTGCAGAACTTTTACCTATAAAATTATAAACATTTCATCGTCATCATCGTTTTAACAAATTCTTTTAACTTGCCTTTCCACCCATATCGTTGTTTTTATGGGCAATTTTGATTTTGTCATATTAATGTTGTCTTTCGTTATATCGCGAAAGTATTTTCGATAAGCTGTTCCGAGTAATATAGTCTTTAAATGGTTAGTTGCTATTTACTCACCACGAAGCAAATTACTACCCTTTGCTTTAATCCTGTTGAGATTTGAACTAATTCAGTATAGGCTCAATTAGCTGGTTCACTAAAGGTGGAGTAAACTCTATCAGAAATCTCTTAAACCAATATTTTACCACTATTTATTTGTAGAGAAATATACGATGCGGCACTTTAATTTCCCTCCTTCCCTCTTAATTTAATTTCTTAATTTTCTAAGTTTCTCGACGGAATATTAGTCAGCACTAAATTGAGTAACTTGCCCAGATTTGCCCTTTACTGTATTTCTTGCAGTTTACGAGATCGCAAAGCCGTACAAGATATGGTGCATTTAGTTTTACAATACAAAAATATGTATAATTTTCGAACATTTTCCTTGATATTTAATCTACAAAATAAGCTTGAAAAGCACATCTTACTTTCCTAAAACATCAGTAACAAAGAAGGGCAAAATGCGACAAAATAAAACTCGTGGTGTGTGAGAGAATTAGAAAAATCTGCATGGACCAGCCCAAACGGAGCAGACTGATAGCGGCCCTGACAGCGCTTTCAATCTTGACAAATGGGCCCCAAGCTCTAGACTAATGTCCCCTTTTTCCGCCAGGGCTTGTACGGTTAAAGACCCTTTTATGTTCCAAGAAAATGTTCTATAGTTTAAATTTAAAAATGGTTCGCGTATTTAAGTTTAAAAAAGGATTTTGATAACCAAGTGACGTTTTGAATGCATTAGAGATAGTTTTCGTAAAGAATTTCTTTTGAATAATTTTTAGACACTAGTGCAGAAAAAATTTGTAGTTATAACGCTATGGGAGAGTTGTTCAAAGTCGCAGTTTCGATGCTTGGTAACTATAAACATACAGGGTGTCCCAAAAGTCTTAGTATGTGCAAATATCTTTGTTATTAGTAAAGATGGAGACACCTAAATTTAGGAATATCTTATTTATTAATAAATCTACTTTTTGATGAAATTTAATTTTTAACCCCCTTCAGGGGTGACGCTGTGAAGTGGTCAACATTTTTTTAATGCAACCCTATGCCGCGTGGTACCTCATTTTAAAGGTCTTCAAAAAAGGGACAAATTTAACGCAAACCCGAGGTCCGTATCTTAATTCGTTTTTAAATGGCTAGCCTTCAAATACTAAAAATCGTGAAAAAAGTAAAAATTTAAATACCTTTATTTGTCCTATTACTTTAAAATTTATTGAAAATGACCACCATGAACTTCTTGGCAGTAATAGAGTCGATTTTGGATCTCACTTTTCACATTTTCGAGAATGGAAGGTGTTACTTCTTGACAGAAAATGCATTTACGAAAAGACTACTTTCTGAAAAAATATACTTTCAAAAACGATGTTCTAAAAATGTATTTTCAAAATGAGAATAATTTCACAAAGTTGAATTTAGAAAAAAATATTTTTGAAAAACTTTTGTAGACCCCTTTGTTGGATCCACGCACTCCTTACCTTCCATCACTCCTAATAAAAACTGGATGTAATGACAAATGCTTAGAAGGCTGCCTGTCTCACTGTGTACTTTGGAAGAGTCATAGTTATGTACTTGGGATGCGTTGACACAAAACATCGATCATTTGCTTAGAAGCTTGACCAGGCAAAATGATGTGTGTATTTACCGTTATTTAACTCCAAAGTTTCATGAATACACCAATTTCACCAAACCGTAAAACCCAAGCTATGAATGATTGTTCATACCTGGATCGGTACCTTTCTCTCTAATCGGCACTATCCATCCTATCAATGCTGCCGTATCCCCAAGGATCAGTCCTGGGACCAACCCTATTTCTTCCTTCTCTCCAGGATAAAAAACAAGTCTCTATGAGTAGTTCTTTCAGTCTTCTTTTTAACCGTTTTATGTAAAATTTTAATATTCTTATGAAATATTAATAAAATGAACTGAACAAAATTTCATTCATTAAAATACTATTTCCAACCGTGAAAGCCTTTTAAAATATATATTTCCACTTAAAGTACTGAGGCACATTTAAAAGCTTTAAAGAAAATTAGTTTAACAGCAAAAGTCTGAAGTTTAGCTTTCTGTGGAGATCTCGGCTATACTTACAAGATTTTCCGCTGAAAATTTTTACAATCTGGAAAATTCTAAGCTTGCTTTTTACCAGCGAAAATGAGCCGGTTTCAGTCAATTTTAAATGGATAGAATGTTATTTATATTAACGTTATTAGAGTTTTCCTAGTAAGTGCCAAAAAAGTAATTACCTACTCTATTAGTAAGCTGATAAGCATATAATAACACAATTAAAATACGTAACTTGGTGTACGGTGCAAAATATAGTTTTCTTTTATGCTTCAAAAGAATATTTTAGCACTCCATGTCTATTTTACTAACCATATTAGAATTATATCAGAAGATAATTAAAACTAAACTACAAAGTAGAGCTAAAATGAATATTTAGATGCAATGCCATCTGCTTTTTCTCGCTATACAAGTATAGTTTTTACTATTTTTTACCTAGTGATTCTGTATTATACAGGATAATTATTATAGAGCGCTACAATTTTCAAATCTAATTCTAATTCATTTGTGGCAGGGGTTACGCACACCATTTAACATCTCGGGAGTTACTAATGTACATGCTTGTCGAATTCATCTTTTATGTTTTCTAGTGTGGTTGATGCTGTAGCCGTGACTTGTTCTTCTATAAATCCCCACATGAAGAAATCTAAGAGAGTCAGATAAAAAACCTTGCTGGCCAATTTGCAGGGCCTGCAGGATTAATCCATCTATCTTTATGCCACTCAGTGTCAACTTGCCGCTCAATGTTTGGCGGGGAATCATCTTGCTGAAACCACACCTTTCTTGCAGATTTTCATTTCATGTCATCAAATCGTGTAGGTAACTCCTACAAAAAAATATTTTTATAATATTTGGAAGCAGATGGAAGCCATTTTGAACACATTGTAAAGCAGAGCCGTTGTTAAATTTATATGTTTATTATAGTTTTTACTCTTACTTCTATTCCTGCAAAAAATCTTAATTATGCAACCGTGTAGTCAGCACGTAGTTTTTGACGCAGAATGGAATAATTCATAGCCTAATATTCTTTTAAAATAATACCATCTTGGAAATAGAGCAATTTATGTTTGATTGCAGTAAAAACTAAAATCAAAAAATAATAATAATAACCGAATTTCTGCTGTAAAGAAGTATTTAGCACCCAAATCGCTCTTTGGCGGCATTGTTTCGTTTAGAAAATTTTTGTTTAAAGAGCATAGTAAATTTATGTTTTCCTACTAATTATAGCGGGCTGTTTTATCCAAGCCAGACTCAAAACAAAACTAAGCACTACACCAAAATGATAAATGTTACTGAATTTCTCGTGCAAATTCTCGCGGATCCAGCGCTTCCTTGGTGGGATTAATTTATTGCCGCAAGACACTAAGAATATATGTCAAAATTTCCTGCTATTGTGTCTTAAAGGTATTCAGGCTTTTTCGATGTAAGTATGGCGCTTTTAATGTAACTCAAAAAGGGTTGTGTTTGGGATTATAGTAATCATTTTCTGCCCTAAAATAGTATAAAAACACTATCAGGTATCAAGCTTTTCGTACATTATAGTTAAATATACAGGGTATCCGAAAAGTTAACTCTACTTGCTACTAGTAAAGATAAAGACACCAAATTTAAGGTGAATCTTAGTGGATAATAAACCTACTTTTTTAGGTGATTTAGTTTTTTCAAACCCCGTCATGCGTGAAGCTAGCTAGTCGAGGTCAAAAATTTTAAATACAATCCTCTGCCGTGTGGTACCTAATTTTAAAAGTCTTCAAAAAAGCAACATTTTACCGCAAATCTGAGGTCCGTATCTTAATTGGTTTTTAAATGACAAGCATATAAAAATTCAAAATCGTGAAGAAAAAATAAAAATTTAATTACCTTTATTTCTCTTATTATTTTAAATGTTATTCAAAATGACCACCATAAACTTCTTAGCAGATTTAGCAGTACTAAAGTCGACTTCGGATGTCCTTTCTCACATTTTCGAGAATGGCAGGTGCTACTTCTTGGCAGAATTCCAAAATCGACTTTATTAGTGCCAAGAAGTTCGTGATAGTCATTTTGAACAAATTTAAACAACTTTAAGGGGTTATATACAGCTAGAATTTTCAAAAATTTATTTTTTTAATTTCATTTTCATAATCTACATATATTCAAGTACACACACAGAAAATTTCAAGGTAATCCGGCGATTATTTTCGAAGTTACACGCATATTTGTAAAGACGTGTCAGAGCGATTGTACGCTATGTAAAGTGCTTTTGAAACTTTAAACGCGTTTTTCTCAAAACTGTGTTTTTAAAGTCGGTGACGAAGATTCCTCGGAAACGGCTGAACCGATCAGTCTCAAATTTTAACACAGGCTTCTTAAGTATATTGTTTACTAATTAACGGAAGGATTTTTCTCACCGATAAATATTTTTTTATATATAAACACTTTAAGGCCTAAATTTTGGTCAAAAATCGTTTTTTTTTAGAAGCCGCCATTTTGTCAAAAAAAAATTATTTTGCTTATTCCTTCCGTTAGTTACAAGATTATACATTACTTTAACGAAAGCCGTTTGGTTTTTTCACATTAGATGATCCTGTCCAGAGATATCGTTGTCACCGCAAGATGCCTTTTTTGAGAGGAACTTCTGGAGATCAGCTAAAGCAGCTTTCAAAATTATTATTTTTACAAATACAAAAATCTTAAATTGCAGATAAAAGTTACCATAATATGTGTACAAATTTTTACATTAATAAATTTAAAAGTCTTCTCAGGAAAAATTCTTGAAAAAACGCTTTTTTTAGGCCTCCTGACTGTATATAACCCCTTAAAAGTAATAAGGGAAATAAAGCTACTTAAATTTCTACGGCCAGATTCTCCAACACTAGTCCGATCTAATTTGACAACCAACAGTTTTAAACTGACAGGTATCAGAATATCGCAGTGGACTTAAAGCGCCGATAAGTTGAAAACAAAATTACGAAAAAAACTGAAAATAGGGATTTAGAGGAACTTCTGTACACAGAAAAAACTGCTATGCTATTTTCAATAATAGTATTATTCTTGATAACTCTCACTTTGGTTACATTAAAGTTAATACTGTTTCGACAAAACATCATTGAATTTTTAATTCTAAACCAATTTACCGATAAACCCAGGAAAATTCAAGAATATTTGTTTAAATTAACTTCACGGTAATTTAAGTATCACGGTACTTTTTATAATAGAAAACGACAATGCCGACCCGCCAACTATCACGAGTTGTAAAACGTGTCATTAGGAAATTGCTAAGAACCTAATTTATCCAATCGTGGATTTTAAATATACCTACCTTAGCCAGAATGACATTTTTACGTATCTTGAAAAATTTGGTCCATTTTTCCTTTTCTTTGTCTCATGCACGAACATATTGACTTTTACTAAACTACCTAAATCAATCTCTTAAAAATTAAAAAAACATAGTCTCAACTGTCTGGGTGACAATTTTTTTAAAACCTAAAGATGTTCTTACATCGGTGACAAAAATTTTCAATTTGAGGCAACATCAACTTATACGTCACAAAATCTTCCAGCAACATACAGTGACAAACGTTATACGTCAACTGTTGATCAACTGCTTGCTGGACGATGATAAGCAATATGAAGCACTGTTCAGCAATGTGACAGTAATAAGCAATAATAAATACTTACACGACAAATTTATATCCTTAGATTCAAAGTTTAAATTAGTAGTATAGGGCTCCCGAACATTCACAAAAAACGTCAGCAGATTAGTTCGGGAGGAATTTCCAAAAAAGGGCCGACAACTTAATTTCGGGTAGCGTAATTCGCTCTGGCAGACCTCAACATGACACTGTTCATAGTAGAAATCGTACTTAGACCTTGATTGTCAAATTATATCGTTCTTAGCAAAAGTGAATCCCGGGGTATTGCTTGGAGGACAAAATGAATGTGGTGTAAAAATCCTGGTATGACTCAAACCAAAATACTGTTGTTTTTTAAAGCTTATATCCTATATACCATAATATCTTAACTAAAAGATACATTGTTGAACTATTAGAGAAGAAGAAAAACAGTTATAATAATTAAAATAAACTTAATTTAAAGTAGAAAATCGGCATCAAAAAACGATAAGCTAGTAAATGGTTAGTGTTAATTAAATATGAAGATTTGGTACCATATACTCAATCTAGTATAGATCTGTCTTCCACCAATCACTGCTGTGCCTTTCGTAAAACAAATTGTTAATAATAACTTTACATAACTTTAAACTGGGATTATTAGATTCAGCATAAGCGATTTAAAGCCATTCTACAATGGCTTTATCAACAAAATCATTTTACACACAAGGCTTTGCCTAATGAGTCCTTAAGGGCTGTAGAAAGAGGCCTTATATCAACTTAATATCCTATTAAACTGTATCAAGACGGCGGAGAGCCTATCCTTAACAATTCCGGACCTAATATGTCCTGATTTAGGAAGGGCAAGGATAATAGCTGTCACTCTGGTTCTGCCCGTCGTCCCTGTTACACACTAATTGTCTTGTCTAATTTTCTAAGGCTTAAATTTATTTTTGGCTCAGACAAAGATGTAACGTCTCTTTTTGATAAAGCGATTTTTTTGAAATTTTAATTAAATTATCGTGTCCCGAGAAATGTGATTTTTTTACAATGACGACCTTTTGCTTTTAAATTATCTTTGTACGTCCAATTATGATTATTAAGGAAAATTATTTTTTAATTTTTTTGGTAGCTTAATATTGGTTGAAATTTAATTTTATACATAATTGTGGACTGCAAAGTAGAACTATTTTTAATTACTGTAGCAACGAATTAATTAATACCGTTTTAATTACCGTTATAATTAAAATTATGTTAATTAATATAGGTTTCGTCTGAAAAAATTATTTTCTATTATTTTTAGGAACCTTAATATTGCTTGAAATTTAGTTTAATACATAATTGTCGATTAGCAAAGTAAAATTTCCGTTTCATAAAAGGGGTTAATAGTTTAGAACAACTTTAATTACTATTGTAATTAAAACTACTTTTAATTACCGTATCAAGGAATTAACTAATACAGGTTTATTTGCCTTATTAATTAAAATTGTATTAGTTAATTTAGGTCTCGTCTGAGAAAATTATTTTCTTTTGTTTTTATGTACCTTAATATTGGTTGAAATTTAATTTCATATATAATTGTGAACTAGCATAGTAAAATTTCTGTTTCATAAAAGAGGTTAATAGATAAGAACTACTTAGGTTTTGACTCAAAAAATAAATTTCTTTCATTTCTTGGTAGCTTAATATTGTAAATTTACGTCCAGAATCTCCAACGCTGGTCCGGTCTAATTTGAAAACAAAATGTTTTAAACTGACAAGTGTAAGAATAAGACAACTACGTTTTATACTATGAATTTGTTTCTGAGCGTTTTTCGCATATTTATAAAGAAAAGGGCAATTTTAGTATGTACTTTCTAAAATAATAGAACCAAATTCCTTCTAGCAACCCATTCCAAGATATAAATCATTGGAAAATTAAGCAAATCGCTGAAATATCAGAACAATTTATAAGCTTTTAAACACGACTTATTAACAATGACCGGACTAAAATATGTCAAAACATAACTGATCAACTAGAAGATCGTAATTTAAATCAGTACTAAATCTAAAAACTTCTTAGTTATTCTGAACGTCAATATTATGCCCTATAGAATTGTTTTTACGCACTTGTACTTTACTCATAATAACTACCAAGGCGTACTGTACCTGCATTACATCAATCGACTCCCGGTCCCGTTTGCTAACCGTCGAACCAATTGCAAAATACTGCCTGCACAACGTTGCCTGGCACTCCTCTCCGCTCGACGTTCATGGTTGGGTACGAAGTTTTTGGAGCCATACTAATAAATCATAATTCCTTAACCGAAAGAGCAGCCCAAAAAAAATATGTACACGTACGTAGTTTTTTACGTAGATTCGAATTTTATAAGCAAAAGTACATCATCCCATTTAAAATTACAAAGTTACCCCCACCCCTCAAAATAGTTACAGGGGACCCACGAAACATGAAATAATTTTTATATTCCAGTGATATACATTGTATATTTATTTAATGTACATACTATACATACATACATCCTATATCGCATGTATATCTATAGAATGAAAATATCCATTGGTTGTTATGTGGTGATAAATGTCAAAAATAGATTTGATCTCCTTAATAACCCACCAAAGAAAATATTTTAAACCATTTTTGAGATATCGCCTTGTAACACTTTAAAAACTCATCCTGTATAAGTTTACATTGAAAACCACAATTTGTTGTAAACTGAAAAGCTTATTTTTCTCTCAAACATGCATCCAATGAAAGTTTACTTTTGAAAATCTATAGGACACTTACATTGAAATATTGTTACTGTTTACGAAATTTGCAACAATAGATTTTTCAGAATTTGATAAACTATATTTATTTTATAACACTACTTCAATAAAAATTATATAGGGTGAAGCTTGTACACAAAGAGTTTACAATTTGAACTAGAACTCACTGAAAGTTTTAAGTTGAAGAAAATTACTTTAAAATAAATAGGAAATCTTGTCTTTGATATAGACAATCCAAAGAAATATTTCTTTAAAATGGGATACCCATGTCTTTGACTATATTTCCTCCTAATAAGAAAACAGCGTATTTAAAATAATTTTTTTTATAATAGCATAGAAAATACAAAAATATTTGTTTTCGTTTTTAATAGTACAGATCGTGACAAAAAAGCGTGGGATCTTTGTGTTTAACTTTTGTTAATTTTAATTAAGTATTAGTGAATTAGGAAGTTTCCATTTTTTTCATTTTCTCGTAATAAATAGTCCTAAAAATGTAAAAAACATATGTATTTTTTGTACTTAATTAACTGTAGAAATAAAAAAGTTATCGTCCTTCAAAGTCTGAGATGCTACGCTCACGTTGGCTGAGGCTCGATGACATCAATCGACACCACGCCGTCAACAGCGGAATAGGCGCCCGTTTAATCTTTAGTGTTATTCTTACCGGACAGGATACAATGCATGAAAGTAAACACGCTAAAGCAGCAGCGGGCCGCTAGCCCGGCGACCATGGGGCGACAGAGTTCTGTATTTTGACGTCACGGCCGATAAAAGCAGCGCGCGAAGTTATTAAATAAGAAATTGAATAAGTTCGTCAATTTTGAAGATATCGAGATAATTTTTTTTTGTTTGACAAGTTAAGTGAAAGGCTATTACATGATGTTGAAGTTACTCGCTATTTCTGACATAGGAAACTTCCTAATTAAAGAAATTTTTCTTTAGAGGTAACAAAATCATTTCTGGGTATTTAGTTGAGCGTTTACTTTTGGTTTGAGCAGCTGATCTGTGGATTATTTTATTTGTGAAATATTATTATAACTTTTTGGAACTGAGAATTTTGAAAAAGTTAGTAGAATTTCTTTCTGTAAAGCAAACCCAAACAAAAATATTATTTTTTTCAAACTTGTTACATAGGAACGTAGAGAGACTTGGCAACGCCACCGCAAGTACTGACGTCAAAACAAACCTTTTTTCTGTGACCGACGTTGCTGCCTGTTTTTATATGGTCATGTATTTATTGTCAGTGCTGCGCAATTAGAAAAAAAATTGCAAGTCCAAGTTTTGTAATAAATATATCTTTTGAAATCATAAATTATCACTTCAAATGATAAACAAAACTTTATGCTTCTTTTGTCTCCAACCCAACCCAACCCAAGCAAACCCAAACAAAAATATTATTTTTTCAAACTTGTTACATAGGAACGTAGAGAGACTTGGCAACGCCACCGCAAGTACTGACGTCAAAACAAACCTTTTTTTGTGACTGACATTGCTGCCTGTTTTTTATATGGCCATGTATTTATTGCCAGTGGTGCGCAATCATAAATTATCACTTCAAATGATAAACAAAGCTTTATACGAGTATGTGACGGAAATGTTTGTATCGGTTAGTAATGTTTGTAAGTGTACAGTATTTTAAATACTTAAATCTATATATACAATATGTATGTACAATTTTATTTATACAAAGTTATATATGACTTGTCTATCTACCTTTTGTAGCTAAGGACCAATAAAGATTATTATTATTATTATTATTATTATTATTATTATTATTATTATTATTATTATACTTCTTTTGTCCCCAAGCAAACCCAAACAAAAATATTATTTTTTCAAACTTCTTACATAGGAACGTAGAGAGACTTGGCAACGCCACCGCAAGTACTGACGTCAAAATAAACCTTTTTCTATGACCGACGTTGCTGCCTGATTTTTATATGGCCATGTATTTATTGCCAGTGGTGCGCAATGACAAAATAATTGTTTTCAAGTCCAAGTTTTGTAATAAATATATCTTTTAAAATCATAAATTATCACTTCAAATGATAAACAAAGCTTTATACTTCTTTTGTCCAGAATAGGCGGCATTTATCAAAGATCAGACAAAAACAATGTAACTCGTTCTGTCGAGCAATAAAAAATACAAAAAATATCCTTTTGTGCAGAGAGAAAAGTTGAAATTGTTTTAAACTTTTCTTTGTATTTTTATCTTTTTAAGTATACCTCTAGGGCAACTTTTTTTTTAATTGTACATAAAAGAGGGTCGACGCGGAATATAACTAAAAAAATATTTACAGCCGCTAGTCAAATTTGTTTATGTGGAAAATAAATTACTTTAAATTTATTCTTTAAAAGAGAGATGAGGCATATTTTTAGTTTCAGTATTAAACAATGTGGTATGTACTAGTAAACACTGGAAGGAAATCCAAACCAGACATTAAAGGTCAAGACACAGGGTCTATATTTTAACCAATTTACCCAATCAAACTAACATTGATGTTTTTGGCATCACCAATTGTAAATAGGAGAGATGACGCAGTATTCTTTTAAACTATAAACTCACACAAAAGACTACATTAAGTTCGATTGTATCAAAACATCTAAGCAGGCATTAGATGAAGAACTTTTTATTTCATCTAGTAGATACCTAATAGAGAGTTTTCAAACGTATGAATGAAAGTCTACTTGTCAGGGGTACATATAAATATCCAAAAATTGAGAATAAATTCTCTAACCACCTGAAAATTCCTTATACAATAAGGATTTCAACAAATAATGGTAAAACAGCTATTCTCCGGGCTATATGCCCCTCCGAGCGCTGAATTACATACCAAAATTTGCCGTATTTTCTTCTAACACAGTTAGATAATAAAATACTTGTTTTGAATGCAAGAAACTACTAGGAAGAAAGAAGCTTTTTCTTTAGTTAGAATGTCGTCACCTGCAGACCGGTTTCGAACTCGTTGGTTCTCATCAGTACAGGATAGACGAACATACCAACCTTCCGAAAAAGTAATCCCTTAAAGCTACAACTGTCGTACTGCATAAGCAGTGAGACACAGGCAGCGCCATCCATTAGCAGTTTCGAGCATTCAGAGTAGAGTTTACCGTAAGGTAAAATTTTCAAACGTATGAATGAAAGTCTACTTGTCAGGGGTACATATAAATATGCAAAAATTGAGAATAAATTCTCTAACCACCTGAAAATTCCTTATACAATAAGGATTTCAACAAATAATGGTAAAACAGCTATTCTCAGTCTGTACCTCGTACTAAATATTAACCGACTTTAATTAAACTATGTTTTCTTTAATTAAATGCCGCCGTGACTTAGGTTTACCTTATATTACCCTTTATCATTAACAAATGCAAAATTTGATTATGGTCTTCCGGCAGTACCAAACTATGCGATTTTATCAGAATCACAGTATCAGATATTATTCTGAAAGCTTTCTATAAATAGTCTTCCGGTTCTTCTACTTTTTTTAATATAGACCTGATACAAACTTTCAAACAACTTAAACTGCATTTGATAAAGTTATGAGAAGCACGTTTCAAACCCAGAAATAAAACAGTTTCCTTCCGGTCGAAACATTTCGCTATAAATCACAAAATGCGGTTTCTCAGTTATATTTCCTAACGGGTGAGTGACTATGGGTGCAGTTTTTATTCCTAGTCAATCGTTGGCTTTTAAACTTTTCCTTTTCTCTAATTTATTTTGTTACATTGTCTAAAGCTTGGGATATTAAATCTGAAATAAAATTAAAAAGAAATAATCTTGTTAATTTGTTTTTAAAAACGTACCGTTACAATTGAATGTAGAGTTAATTTTTTTTATTAACGTGTTTAGTACCGCCGCATTTGTCTTATCTCACGGCTTTTAAATCAATCACATTGTTAAAAAGTCAATGGTACTACAGTAAAACTTGTGTTAACGGAAGCCCTTTTATATCGGCCACCTGTGTTATCGGCCAGTTTCAAGCTAACAAAAATCTACTTTATAGGAAATCCCGTAAATAAAAACCCTTAGATAATGGACACCCTTATAAAACAGCCACGGCCAGACGTACCTCAATTTTTATAACCTATTTCTAGGTAAATCAACCTTTTCATATTGGCCGGAATTTCTTTGGCCTAATTTGTATTTTATTATTTTATGATTACATTCTGCAAACTTTAAGGGTGGAAATACCCAACAATATTATTTTTTACCTGGTTCAAATAGCATTAGCGTTTGCATAGCAAAAACGTTTGTTCGCTATATGTACGTGAATATGCACCTAATTAAATAAAAAACAAATCTCCAAATGAACTTTTATTTTAGTTATAATTAAACTGTGATATGTAAATGTTATTAGGCTTTAGAAATCCCTCTGAGTAAATGTTTACTTTTTTGTACAAATAAAAACTGTTGCCTGGCAATACTGGCCATCCTTCTATAAAGGTCATTTAAAGTAGCATCCAAATTTTGTATACTGTTAACTAAGATTTTCACAGCTGTCTTCTTTTCATTTTTGGCTGAATTTTCAGTATACCCCTCAGCAACTGCATTAGATCGCCAACCACCATGGCGTTTTACTATGAATAATTTTGCACCCTCTCTGCCAACCGTGAGGTAGAAGACCGCCTGAGATAGTGCAAGTGTACTCTTCTGCAAGTTAAAGTTTCAAAAATAAGACAATTTGCTTTGGCAGACTTCCAAATGTGTTGATGCCCACGGGATGCCTGATACATTTGCCCTGTTTGTATTGGACGAAAAATCGGCAATGACCAAAATTATTGGCATGAAGAGCAATGTAACTGCGAATGATTTCAACCATATTTATACTGTCAGTGTTTTCAGTTATCAAAAAGAAGCTCTGGATCCTTTGGTTTTAGTGTATGGCAAAAAAATGGAATAGTCACCTTCATCCTTCACATTATCTAGAAGTAGATGTGCCAATTCTTCTCTTCTGTATGCTCCAGCAAGTCCGACAATTAAGGCTAGTTTCATAAATAAAAACTGTTTATTATGCGCTTCTTGTAAAAACTTGCTTACATCCATTTTCGTTAATATTGTTGACTATTGTGATCGATAGCTTTCAGAATTTCTTTTAAGAAATGCAATTAAATTTGTGTATTTATTGAAGTCACCATTATTTTTTATAGAAATCATCGTACGCCCAACAAGATTTACAAGCTTTGGATAAACTACTAAAAGATATGAGTAGTACCTTTTTATTTGCTAGATTATGAATATTTTTTTCGGGGCACCATTTTTCATATTTAGCACAGACAATCTTGTACTTTGATTTAGGTTTTTCTGGTAACGGACGGAAATAGCTGTTAAAACTTGTTCCTCAACATCAGAAGGAAAGATTTCTGAATTACTCGTATTATTTAAGAAAGATAGAAATACTGGGAACTTAGGAACAGGTCAATATAAATTATTTTGATTTATTGTTTATCAAACCCAACCTAAGCAAACCTAACAAAATTGTGGTTACTCAGGGCGCAAAGTGGACTCTTCTGAAGAGTCCCAATAAGGATGAAACCTAGCTCTTTGAGTTCCCGTATTTGTTTTTGCAAGTGATCGTTTTCACTACTTAACTTAAACCCAATCAATTACTGTTAACATACTTACATACACATAATTACAATTAACTGTTGATTTTCGAAATGTTTTCTTTGTGAAACATTGTTACTAAGACGGATTTAGTCCTGTCAATGTAAACAGTATATATGTCAATATTTTTTTAATTATATATTTGCGATAATAGTCAAATAAACCTCTTTAAACATATATATATGTATATATATATATATATATATATATATATATATATATATATATATATATATGTATATATATATATATATATATATATATATATATATATATATATATATATATATATATATATATATATATATATATATATTTAATATATATTTAAACTTTACATAATGATGAACTTATAATATCTTTCAAAAGATAATTAATTATCCACAGCAATATGTTACTATGTTACAGATATATCTAAAAGGGTTGCTATACGCTCGTTTTACCAAAATCGCTTGGGTTTTCAAGATCCGACTTGTATCAGACCTTCTAGTTTAAATCAAAATAGTTTCCATCAATATTTTAGGCCAAAGTAGCCAAACTATCCATTTCAGTCGTTGCTTTAACACCAAACTTTTTAACAAATTGCTTTATAACTCTCCCGGTTTAACCTTACATTATTCTACAACTTGAACAGCGAGATTTATCAAAAACTTTGCTGGCGCGGTAAATAACGAAACAAATAAAAATGCTCTCTTATCAAGAAAGTAAAATTAATATTATACCATTCAATACAATTTTTTGGTAATTAGTAATTATTATACTTTGACACACCTTTCGTTGTTTACAAATTATGGATCAGGATTTTGTTGAATAATATTGGCCATGCATTGTTTAACATTAGTTTACTTTATAAGAGCTAGCCTGCTGTTGATTTAATAAAAAACTAATAAAAATGTTGAAAATTAAAATTATGAAAATTAACCAGACGAACTAAATTATCTAAATACTCGTAATGGGCTTATGCCACAAAAAAGTTTGAATTTTTTTATCAAATTCCCCCTTATAATGGCGATCAAACAATGCACTATAAACCGAGAAGATGGCTTCTGGCACATCCTTCTTTAACCAGAGAGCCCGAGGGCTGGAAACAGTAAATAGCTGAATTTTTAATTTAATTAATTGTTTTCTATATATTTCATATTTAGGGTACTTTTCCAAACGTAAATTAGCTTTGACATTTAATGTAAAAATGTAATTTTGCAATAAGAACTTAAATTACTATATAAAATGTTCAATAAAAGTGCAAGAAAATCTTCATCTAACTTACTGATATAATACTGGACTAAACCAATAAGTAAAAGGTTAGTAAAACTTTTATATTACGTACTTAATATAATATTATTTATTACCACTTCTTAAATTATTTGCTTTTTAGTTTAAATAAGAACATAATATTTTCACAATTTTTCTAGACTTTACAGTTCAAAGCATCTAAAATGTTCTCGTGTATTATCACGGTCAGTTTTGGTCACTCGAATTTATAAATTTAACTGTAAAATAAGTGGTGCAACCTTTGGTTCACATGACCAGGTGCACTTATTGCCTTCCGTTGGGAGTTTTAATGTTTTCTTTGGTTCGAGAACGCTGGTTGAGTTGACGTGACCGTCGGAGAGATCGCATGATGGTTCTGGTGAACGGTTGGTGATATTTAACCCGCACTTTTAGCTACTAACTTAGACGCCTGTTGCGCGCGATGGTTTTGATAGGGACGTGTAATTTAATCGTATCTGATGGTATCGATACTTTCACTTTGAAATTCGGATGTATCATTTATACATAACAGACACCATGGCATGAAAAAAACAAAATATAATATGTTTTTTACATCTAGTTTTGATACCCGAATGTCCATTGCTCTCAAGGGTTGGTATTCATTGCTATCGATACTCGGGGATCGAGCATCCTACACAATGCTACAACGTGGACTAAAAAACAAGTGAATATTGGGTTTGTGGTTGTCTTACCACGGCACGATTGTCCATTTTATTTTTGGCTGCTAGCTCAAGATGGCATTAAATTTATACGGAGTTTAAACGGTGATGTTTGAACAACCGTTATAACAGTGGACTGTTCATCGAGATTATGTTATCAAATTGAATAGAAATTTTTTTGTGATATTTGAAATTTATACTGAACTCTTCACATATTTATATAACCTAAAACATAGACATATGCATAGGCACCAAAAAAATATAACCACAGTTTACTGAATGACGGTGGCAAAAAACTACTACACGCTAAGATGGATATTTAATAATGCTTTTTGGGTTTTAGGTACTATCATTTCTATGGTAGTTCATCGTAATATTTAAATACGCTTAAGCACTCCGGTAAAAATTCAAACAATTAAATTCTCGAAAAGTAAAAATTCTTCAAAAATTACGAAAGATATAAACATTCCATTCTGAATTAATTTAATTTGTCTCATTGCCCTTTATATTTAGTAGATTTTCGTAGGATGCCGTCACGCGGGAAACTATTTTTTTTTTAATTTGGTCGAATTTTAAATTTTAATATATTTGTTATTATCCGTCCAACAAACATAATTTTGTGTGTGTGTGTGTGTTCCGATTGACTAATTGTACATTCATATTAATAAATTTTATAAGAATGCAAAATTACTAAAGAAGCCCAATTACAAATGGTTTAATAAAAACGACTTTATTTAAAAACCATTCACCTACAAACAAACTTGACCTTAGAAAAATATTTTTTGATTTACGACGCAATGTTTTGACCGAAATAAAATTGTTTTAGCCTGTAGACGCACGCTTTATAAATGTATCTATCATAAATAAACTGTGTAGACGTTTTTATTCAGGTGAAAACCTGTCAGGTAGAAAATCTAAGGGATATTTATTACTGTCAAAAGATTGCTCTTTAATGTATTTTCGTATTTAAGTATCTCATACATTATTTTGTAATCCTGTAACTCTAAGGAACCACCTTACGACGTAGAATGTTTTCCAGGAATTTTTTCCATCACAACATGCTTGGTACTTAACCTATTTAATGACATTCTAATGTCTTTTTTTTTCAATATAAATAAAGGATGATCCAACGGTTAATTGGCGTGGATGTTGATTGTCGTTATCTGACATATATCGCATTGGTCATGAAAAACCAGGGGCCGAAGTACAAAACTCAACCTGATCGTCGAGTTAACAATATCTATTTATTTAATAGACGAGGTTAACAAAAAAGGAAAGTAACATAACTTAATTATCTAAAAAACTGACTGGTGCATAAGGTCTCATTTTGATTCTGGTTTAAACGTGGTTTGTTCTGCAGCCACCCTGGGTGTAAGTCTGTCTAATGGAGGGTAAGAGCCCAAAAATCGCGATAGCAGAAGATTACCCAGACCAGCCTAGCTCTATTTTGCTTAGGTCTTTCTGCACTGGCAAAGAAACTAAAAGGTCCTAGCATAATGCTCACAATCTTACCTACAATGGAGCCGTTCTTAAATCTCCTAATTTACATTTTAATAAAATACAATAAAATTTCATAAAAAATTGTAATTATGTTTAAGCTACTGAAGAGTTAAAGGATACCCATTTTCATATTCTTATTAATCTCTGACTACAAAGTATTTTTTATCAGGAATCTATAATGGATTATCAGCGAAAATATTATGAAATTAAATCTTATGTGGCATAACGTACAAGGAAGTTGGTGTGCTCTGCTTTTGCATGAAAGTACAGGGCATCCAAGAACTAATGGAAAACTCCGGGCCGGCTAGACAGTAAGTTTTCATCCTTGTTGGGGGTCATCCGACTGACGTAATTATCATGCAGCTCCCTCAATAGCATGCATAGTCAAAACTTTTTCTAAAACAGAAACGATACAGAATATGCGTGAATACCATCTACAGAAAGTACTGTAACTCAAGAGCAGAGATTACTAAAGTAAAGCTGCTAAATGTTATATAGGCAGGTGACATTCTCTAGAGCTAAATTCGGTTACGTTACCGGATATGCTTTTGTTCTATGTGCTGCCTATATTTCGCAGCTTTACTTTAGTGAGATCTGTTCTTGTATTACAGTAGCTCCCATAGATGGCGTTGATGCATATTCTGCACCGTTTCTGTTTCAGAAAAAGTATTGACTATGCGAGATTGCTACTAGGGAGCTGCCTAATTGTTACGTCAGTTTGATAATACCCAACACGTGTGGAAGCTTACTGTCTACCCGGCCCGGAGTTTTCCATTAGTTCATGGATGCCCGTACTTTACTACAATTGCCAACCACACTTTCTTTTTGTGGGTTATGCTACAAACATTTATATTTTCTTACATTTATCTTTAAATTTATAATGAAAATATTATATATTTTAATTAGTATTGCGGAATTCAAATAAACGCAACTTTTGTGTTTGTATAAAAATTTCTCATTAAATTTAATCTTCAAACTTATCTTAAAGTATTTAAGTCCGCAAAACAAAAATACCATAAATATATTAAAGTAAAACACAAAGTCTGTTTTCATCAGTTAACCGATAAGAAATCTAACTGGAAAACCAAGTTTTGATTTATGGTGAAGTGCTTCGTCCGGAAGCAAAAATGTTTTATTCTTTGGTTTAAGACGTGCGCCTCATAAATTTATCAATAACAGTTTAAGTTGTGTGAACGTTTATATCGAGTCTGCATTCTAGGGTAAAAATTTGACAAGTCGGAAACTTGAGGTAAATTTATCACTGCCGAAAGACCACCTTATTTATTACGATTGGCCGAAGAGATTAAACTGGTTTTATGCATTTGGAAAGTTATCCTATTTATTTAGTTGTTTGTGTGTCTTCTAGGCGTTTTTTTTTTAAATTGACATGTAGGAATTAGTCACACAGTTTTGATTAATTTTGCACTATATCCCTGGAGAGGTCGCACTGAAGCCGGATGCATTTTGTTTAATATTGGTCCATTTAAAAGTTCATTGCTAAACCCACTCAGATATTCCAGCCACTTGCACTTACTTAGTTAAGTTATTGGTTAAGAATCTTTTTCAGTTTTAGTTCTAGTTATCCCATGATTTGTTTCCTTTTCCGGTCAAGTGCTTGGTAGTGACAAATTAAAAAAAAATGACGACAGAGCCTGTAAACATAACACATCACGACAGCAAATCTTTCACGTCACTTGCCAAAAACATTAATCAAAACTTCTCTAAAACCACTTTTGTACCGCTGACCTCTGGCAACGAAGTTATCGCCACTTCTAAAGGAAAAGCCAAACTATTTGCCAAACTATTCGCTGTAAATTCCACCCATATTCTGTACCCCACAAGATGTCCAACAAAATACTTAAGGTCAACAAATTTTAAAAAATTCTTCTATTCCTTGACACCAAAAACTCCACCGGTATGGATGGCAAACCCGCAATTGCTCTAAAAGAATGCGCTCCAGACCTTGCATTCACGTTAACACGTCTTTCCCAGATCTCCTATGACAAGGGTATCTTCCCAGATAGCTGGAAGACTGCTCGTGTGCAGCCTATCCCGAAGAAAGGTTCCAAGTTCCTTCCATCCAATTATAGACCTAACTCTCTGTTGTCAGCAATTTTATAGAGAATTGCAATCAACGTGCAAATTCTCAAATATCCAGAAAAACAAAATCATCCATGACAGTGCGGACAGCTGATCTCCTTGGCTTGGTCATGCATATACAGTCTCTCGAATTTTATGGAGAATCTTCTCTCACTTCTCACCAAACTACCTTCTTAGGGCCTTTCCCTCCAAACTATATACCTGATTCGATAGCTTCCTTTCTAATCGACGCACATCTGTCGTGATGGACGGTCACTTATCTAACCTTTATCCTATCAATCCAACTACAAGTTCAGTCCTGGCACCAACCCTATTTCGTCTTCTTAACCTCTTTTCTTCAATTACCAATCCCATCCACAGTTATGCTGACGAAAGTACTCTTCACTTCAATATTTATTTTTCCAGACAAGTCTTGAATCAAGAGCTGTAGAATAGACGCAGATCTATGCACCTCTCCCTTTTCCAAGATCGTCAATTAATCTCAGACCGGGATGCCAAGGATCTTGTTCAGTTCAACGCCTCAAAAACACGGGCTTGCTCCCTGCCAAGCAAAAAATTCGGCACACAAAGCGAATCTTTTGTAAAAACCGTCTCCAGCACCCCGCACAATCTTAAAACAGCAGCTATATCATCCTACACGAGTGCCTGCAGTGTTCAAACTACATTCTGATTGTATATCTGGTTGCCTTTAGAAGTCCTCGCGGTGCAGTTAATTACTTTTACATTTTTGAATTTTTTGATCATTAGATACCTGTCCTGGCAAGATATCAGTGGTAATCTTCAACCTGAAACCTGCCCATCAGTAGCAGTTGTCTGGTAACTTAAGCGTCTGGACCTCCTAAAATGACTTACTGCGATTGAGTTCCTGTTTGTTTTATGGGATGCTTTATGTTCTGCTTTGATCCATCATTAAATAACACTTCACATAAGGTACCTAAGTAAACCTGAGGAAACAAGAGGAGTACAAGAACAATATATTGCGTTTCCGAGCCTTTTCTCGTAAGATTAAGATAAGTCTTTTTCATTAACAGTTCGACATTCGTGCTCTAACACATGTTGCCGCTTAATTGTGTTCTTTGTCAAGGTCTCTAGTTCTTTGCATGCTTTTTTTAGGGACAGTTTCCCTATAAAAAGTTACAGATTGAGGGGCGGCTGTAAGTTAGTCAGCGTCTTCGAGTATAAGCAAGGAAACTACTTTTTAGGAAAAACATATGTTATTTAAATACAAATTTAAAAAAATCATTGATTCCGGTTCCCTTGTTGTCCAATTTTGGCATAAGTGATCATGTTTACGAATTATCGTTCGAGGAAAAAGCCAACAACAAAAGAAACTTACGAAATGAATAAAGAATGTAAGAGTTAAATAGTCAAAAAGGTCAAATATAAATGAAAGAGATGAAAACGTGACGTTGCCAGTTATCTTTTGTTGTGTTAAAAAAATATACAAAACAGAAGATGACTGGCAACATTGCTTTTTCCATCCCTTTTATTTAGTGTATATATTTAATCGTTCTGACTATTTAACTTAAACATTCTTCATTCCTTTGGCCTTATTCCTTCTGTTATTGTTGGCTTTATCTTTTTACTGAATGACAATTTTCCATAAGAAATAGTTTTTTTGTAGTAGTAGTCGAGGTAGTGACGGAAATATCAAATACTATTTGGCATGTTATTTTTTATCTGTGAATGTATGTAATATAAACAAAAAAAGATGATTATTATTTTATTATTCTAAAAATGCTTAAAAAAATATTTCAACCCTATAAACTAATTCTTTGACGATGTTACAGATTCCCTACAAATTTTAATTTATCATTTTGCCTATCGTAAACAAAACACAACGATTTTCTTCAGGAACAGCAATTTGTCACTGCCTGAATTGATATCGCATACGTTGAATGAAAGACTGGCTGCGCGAGTTTTTGTCTCTTTGAAAAACCATCTTTTATTTTCTTTGACAGTGCAATAAGTCAAATTTGTTTAATGTCTTCTTGGCGAAAGCTAAACAACAGCATAAGAAAATAAGCAAAAAAGAAACTGAATGAGAAATAAAAATAAATGCAATAATGCAGCTGAAATTTTATCGTATACTAACATCGTTATAATTTTTATCCAGCGATAAACTAAAATATTCTGGGAAATAATTTATACTGGTTTTAAAAATGCTTTTCTGATCAAATTAGAGCATTTTTATACAAGTGCAATAGAGTATATGTAAAAAACTTAATTTTAATTAATTTATTTGTGCCGGTTAAATAATGCACAGTAATATACCAACATATAGAAAGAAGCTACGTCTCGGCACTGACAAAATAAGAGGGTACGTCAATAAACATAAAGACATCCCTGCATCAAATTGCGGTCACGTGGCAGGTGCGCGGCGCGCCACTTAGATACGTGATACAAAGGATTGCGACAGTGTAACTTTAACAGTTGCAAGGACGTGTTGTGTTACATTAGACCGAGAAAGCGTTCTAGAGAATTTTATGTAGATATAGTAATAATATTGAAGTTCAATAAACGAAAATATTTATATAAGGAGTGCAATTTGGACAAATAATCAGACTTTGTGGTGTTTGGTTTTTGTGTTTAAACATGTTTTACGTTTTGTTTAGTTATAACTATAATAATACGCAAGTGCTACCAACGTGAATGTTATAATAAGAGCAATTTGGACACATAATCAAATTTTGTGGTGTTTTGTTTCTGTATTTACCGATTTTAGAAACGATATGGGTAAAGTTAAAACCAGGAAAACAGACACTCATCCAATATTTGGTGCTCCCTGTGACCTGGATTCTGAAAGTTGTTTGTCAACTATTGACGATGTGTTTTGTTGTTATTTGTTTACAAGACAGTAGATTAAGGGAAATTCGAGCAAACAACCTCCCGAATTTGATGTTGCAAAAATAATTACAAAAAGAAGACAATATATGGAAACGAGATTCCCTATCCACTGTTAGCTCCAAGCGCGTAATAGCAACGATATTAGCATATTATCATAAAAAATACTGTAATATAAGAAAACCCAAAAATCTCCATTTATTTAAAGGAAAGTGGATAATGTTAAGATGGAATCACAAAAACATTTTGACATTTCTTCTTGCCAATGCAGTGATTTCGATTCTTGCAAATGTGAAAAACTCTGTAAAGTGTCATTGTTAGAACAAGATTTTTTAAGGGACCAAAGGAATCAAAGAAAAATGAAAATAGCTGGTATAGATAAACTAAGTACTGAAGAAAAAATAAGAAAAGAGAAGAGAGGCGCGGTCTACCTCAAACTTCAGTCCCTTCGCCAAGTACTGTAAGTAGTTAGAAGTCTGATTCTAGCCTACCTACTGAAAATGTAGAAGGCAGTTCATCCAGCGAAGAATACTCGACTAAAGACCAAGCCTTCAAGTGGTCCTATCCTTTACAACAACAGCTACAGAAAAGAAATATCCAACCAAATGAGAGTTTCATTGCCAAATATTGACCAAATTGCTGATATGACTGGTACATCAGACCGAACAGTCGTCAAAATTGCAACCGCTGCCCTGGAAGATTTTGGACTTGTTTCATCAGATAACCCAATTAACGTAGTGGACAAAGGTAAGATCCGTCGGGAATTACAAAAAAAAATAATGCGCGTACAGGAAAGGGCTACCGAGGAAGAAAAGACATTGAAGTCATCTATTTTGATGGTGAAAAAGATCAAACCATGATGCGAATTGAAGGCCTTGGCATGCAGCCACCTCCCCGTGGTGAGTTCAGGGTTGAGTAGGTGATGATAAGAAACATAATTTTGACGCACGATTGAAATGAACCATACTTTTTTTCAAGCAAAAAGCTGCATATTTGGACTTTAATTCCCATGGGGCGCGGCTAAATACTAAAATAATTTGAACCAAATTTTTTTTGTGTCATGATTGAGTGGACCCCCTATCACCTTTCTGCTATGCCACATCCAAAATGTCACAATAGCGGCGTTCGGTAATTCAATTTTTTCCATCGTTTTGCTCAGAATTTTTGACAGGCACATGACTCATTGTTGTAATCGTACGACTGACCACGTGCCTGTCAAAAATTCCGAGCAAAACGATGAAAAAAATTGAATTACCGAACGCCGCTAATGAACGAAAAATATTTTCACTCCTCCTGGGTCGCGGCTAAAACATTTTTTAAAATTTTGAAAAAAATCAGCTAGGTTGTCTACCCTTCTTATAACTTTTTTCCTAGGCCAACTGAGATTTCCAAAAATACTTTTTTTCGCCTTTTTGGCCCTCCCTAACTCTTAATAAAAACTGCTAATATTTACCGGAGATTTTTCATTACAAGGTGCCAGAAGTAAACAATTCATATATTGAGCAAGCTTTTATCAAAATCTGTTTGTCCGTTTTTTGTTTATGAATGCAGTTTGTACTAAAGCAAAAATCAAAATATAGAAAATTTATCAGACAATGTCACTGCTTGTTTTCCCTCCTATTTCAATATTCTCATTGCGACAAAATTAAAGTTAAATGTCACAACTCGTATAAGGTATTTTAAAAACAATCATATTCCAAGATATTTACATATTTATGCTATCGGAATTTCAGTGTTATGCCATTTGCAGCAATCTTTTCGGATTCAAACTGGTAAATAAGAAATTTCCTTAAAATGATTACGTGGAAATATTTCAGGACAAAACAAATACTCGTCGATTTTCCTAAAAATAAAAATTTTTCATATATTGAATATTACATTCTTTGACTGATAGATTTGCTACACATTTTTGTCCCTTTGAAACCATATTTTACTGCCTTTGACAGCACAATAAGTCAAATTTGTTTAGCGTTCTTTTGCGAACAAAGAACCAAATCTACGTAAACAAAATTTAACTTTTTAAAATTAAAGATTGATTTATAGTGCCCCGTAGAATTCTAGCATCAAAAAGTTTAGTCCTATAGATATCGTAGTTTCTTTTTTGCATCTTGTTTTGCCATATAAACATTTATTAAAAGGACATTTTGGTAATTGAATCCTAGTAGATTCGAAAATGACAACACAAAGCAAAGAAGAAGTACTAAATGCAATCATTTCTAAGCAAATTTGATCTCTTCAATACGATTCACGGTTTTCGCTTAAAAAAACAAAAACCTTTTCTCTGCATGATCATAACAATAGCGTTAATATGACAATATCACCATGCAGAGAAATATATTTTATTTTTTAGATCAAATTTGCTAAGAAATGAATAAGGATCTCAAAAACTAACTTCTTTATTCATTTCTAAGCAAATTTGATCTAAAAAATAAAATCTATTTCTCTGCATGGTGATATTATCATATTAACGATATTGTTATGATCATGCAGAGAAAAGGTTTTTGTTTTTTAAGCGAAAACCGTGCATCGGATTGAAAAAATTCAAGAGATCAAATTTGCTTAGAAATGATTGGGGATTTCAGGACTAATTTTAATTTTACGAGAAATCAGTGGCGTACCATCAGTGTCTGCCAAAATAGGCAGGTGAAATTCCGTACGAACGCCACTGGTGGAAATAAAAAAAATTGAGGTACACTAAATAATGCCTCTTGATACATGGTACATGTATTCCAAATTGAATTAAAATATCTAAAGTAGTATTACAGATATTAATAAAAAACTATTTATTTTTGAAAACTTTACCACCCCGCAGCTCAAAATTTAAGACGTTTAGGGCATACGTTCATATGAAGATTCCTTTTTGAAATGGACCCAAAAATCGCCCCCTTAAATATTGACATTCAATTAGAAAACACCCTGTATACTTTCAATGTAAGCACAATTATGAATTAGCAATCAAAAGTTAAAAATTTAGTAATAGGAAATTCTGGTAAGTGAATCCCAGTAGACTCGAAAGTGACAACATAAACAAAGCAGAAGAGAAATACTAATTGAAACGTACAAAATGAATAGCCTATTTAAATTAGCTAAACTTATTTAAAACTTTTGAAGCAAAAGGGTCTCAAAGTTGCTCCTGAAAAAATTGTTTCAGAGAGAAGGCCCATTATTTCCCTCGTTTCGTCTGTAAGATAATGAAGGCCGGCAGGCCGAGAATAAGGCCCTAAAATCCCCGAAACAAATGGGGGGATCTGAAGAACGGCATTTTCGTAACTTTTTATGTCCAGAAATTTAGCTTGTCTAGTTAGAAACCCAAATTAATGACTCAAAAGTGACGGCTCGAGAAATGAATGAATGAGCTTTGGTAACTTAATCTTTGAAATCGTGAATGGGGAAAGGGTTTCCTTGTGTTATAGTATATTTGTTTAGGGTTTTTGGAAGGTAGTAAAGAATTTTAGTGCTCATAATTTCGGTTTATTAGTACTTTAAACAACAAATTATAAATTTTAATCAAGCCCCATTTATTTACTTAATAACTACTTTTCTTAAGAGGAGATTTCTATTATTGTACTAGATGACGCAAACCAAACCTATGCTTTTCTCTGACTAAATTATTTTTACACTTTTCAACCTAAATCAACCAAAAATTACTTCCCTTAACTAATGTGTTTTCAAAAATTTTTAGAGAATCCATTTAAAATATTTATTTCCAGCTATCGAGCTATTTCCCGTTTTAGGCAACTAGAATTTTCCCAATTTAATGCTGGAAAATTTTCGTTCTCACGGACTTTCGAAAATCATTTACCTGTCTGATGGGAAATTATGTTTGGATTAGAAAGTGTATATAAGTTTTTAATTGCTCTGTGAAATTTACCAAGTTTGTGTAATTAAAACGCTTCTAAGTTTTGCAAAAACTTGGTAAAATGTTTATTACTCATTGAGAATTCATGTCAATAGTTACTTAGTACGTGTGCAATGAAGAAATCAATTAAACATTTACGCTATGTGTACACAGAGAAGTTTAGCTTTTCCCGCATTTCTATCCTCTTGCTTGGTGCGTTCGAATTGTCTTATTTTCCTTGCCAGTTCCAGAATTACATAAATTTCACAGAAATCAACTGCTTCGAGGTTAACCAAGACACATATCCAAGACTTTTCACCAGGGATGGCAACTTGTGACCGTCTTCTGAAAACTCATACCTAAATTATCGGGCCAGCTTTTTTCCTAATAGACGCGTAACTATCTACTATACCTCAAGACTCAGAACCGACACCAGCTTTATTTTTCCATTACATTGGTAAACAAGGAGCGTTATCATTAGGGTTGGTTCTTTTTTAGCTTTAAGTGACCGATCGGTAGAGCGCTGACTAAGACGGGAAAAAGGGTAAACACGCGACCCGACAGAAACACGACGCGGTGGTGGTCGCGGAATACGTGGCCCCTCGGCCGGTATCGCCATTTACTTTGCATTTTACATGCGGCTCCGTGACTCGCCGCCGTCAGTACCAAGGTATAACTCCGCGCGGGCTGGCTGATGAGTTATTGGTCGGTATCTCGGCAAAATGCAGCACAAAAGTTTGCCGTATTCGCACAAAGTATTAAAATGTTTTGCTAGGTTTCCCGAATTAAAATATACTAGCTCAAAAATATATTGTAACAAATGTCAACTGTATTTGTAAGGATGGAAGAAACTGAACTGTAAATATCACATTGAAAGTGCACGGCATAAACGAAATAGAGACCTAGAATTTTCTTACGGAATATTTCTTTATGATTTAATATTTATGTTTGGAGTGTGTGGAATTCCACAATATGTACTGGACAAAGAACCCTTTAAAATGGCTTGGCAAAAATACATTCCCCAGGGGCCACTGCCAAGCAGAAACCAGGTGAGAAGAAAATTTCCGTACATCAAAAATCTACTAGAGGAGAAGATCAAAGAGCAGGTCGTGATAAATCGACATGGGTGACTGTTGATGAAACAACCGATGAAAGAAATAATCTAGTGGGAAATGTATTAGTGAGCTTTTTATCAGACCAAGACATATTTATAGTAACAGCGCCGATACGGATCCGTTAAATAAGTTCAGAGAACATTTCAACTACGCAAATATACCATCTGTAGATATCGAAGGGTTGGCTCTATTCAAATAAGACCCATCCGACTCATCAATAACCCATCTCTAATGTTTTACTGTGTACATGGGATATGTTAGATTTTCCAAATATTTCCTTGACTTATAATTTGGTTGTTGCTTTATTCCCATGAAGTTGTGACCACGAAATTAGCCAGTATATTATATTCCCAAAGTTATAAAAGAACAATATGAACAACAAATTCTTAAGTTTTTGCAAGTCCGCCAGCTTAAATGAGGATTTAACATCTGTTAATCAATATGCAGCTAGCATCGCAAAATAATCCTTTTCCTCGCGAGGTCTCTCGCCCGTACTTTCTGAACTTTTGCAAGATTTGCAATTTGATTAAATTCCGTGCTCTTTGTTCGATTTCTAAAACCGAACACGATTTTTTCGTGATTTATGTATCTCGGCAATTACTTAATAAAATATTTTTGCCCGTCTAAAAGACGTCTTTAACTCTAATTTTCTTTTGAATTGCTTTTCAACTTTTGGGATTAAAATATTTTAACTTTTTTGCTCGAGTCCGTAAGATTACTTTTGATAAAAAGTGACACCTCCGTAAGATAATCTTTCTTATATAAAGATTTATGTAAGCCATAGTCTTAATAAGCTTTGGAGCGGAAACATGCCCAATAAAGAAAATGCGTAATTTAAAATACTATTCAAGTAATTTGGATGATAAAATCCTGAGTTAATAAGATCGAATTGTTAGTTTAAGTTTCTATTTTGAATAGAATAATAAAATCCTGAGCTAAAAAGATTGAATTGTTAGCTCAAGTTTATTGTTTGAATAAAAACCTGAGCTAACACGATCGAATTATTAGCTCAGTTTTCTATCATTTAAAATATGATTCAAGTAATGCACTCAATCGGATTTAAATATTATTTATAAGTAAAACAATAGTAGGTAAGGTGCAATTTATCAAAATGAAATCGTATTTTTCTTAAAACAAGTCTACGGCAATATATTGAACACGAAAATTTGAAAGGAATTAAAAAACCGCCATATTCCACACCAATAAAATATTATATCGACTTGCGCTGTTGTCATAATGTCTGACATATAATACAAAGTCGATATCAGCGATAGAAGGTACAAAGGGTTCAATATAAAACTATTTCATAGCTCTCAATAATGAATATGAAGTTCCGAGATAATCAAAGATTTATGCCCGACTCCTTTAATTTTTTACTCATAAGGAAAGGATAGCTTAACACCGTTATCGGCTTTGAACCGAGAAGTCCGCAATGAATGTAATTGTGAAACAAACCATTTCTGTCAGGTAAGGTGACAGTTGTGAAACAATATAACCTAACAAACCTCTTGAACTCTGTGTTTGTTTTATGTTTTCTTTGGTTTTGAAAGAAGATTTATTCGTTTGTATAAGTGTTTTCACCATTAATGATAGCTTATTCAAATGGATCAAGGCTTTGAAAAAGCTGATTCGGACAATTTTCCAAAGGTTTCTATGGACATGATATATGAATGTTTACTTTCAAATGCAGGATATTTTAGCGCTGAAATACGTAATGTACAGTTAAAACGGTTAGTACAAAAAGCTATGCTTCTCACATTGTTCCCTAAATCGTAATAAGAAAATTTATGTTGACGCAGAAAGGTTTTCATGTTACATTGATTTTGTATCTTTGGTTAAATGCCAGCTCAAGCGATCAACGATTCGGCAACATTACAAAAGTCGAACAAATCAAAATACAGGGAAATGATGACTTCACGTGCCTATGTGACAAAACTCGCCAAAGTTTAACTCGATCTTTAGGGCATTTTCTGCTTCCCAAAAAGTTTCCAATAACTCTATTTGCACTTTATTTTGACCATAAATTCTAAAAGCCATTAAAGAAAAGTGTGCAAAAGACACATTTGATTGATGAAGCCTGAGCTAACAAGATCTAACTTTTAGATCAAGTTTCTATTTTGGATAAAAATCTGACCTAACATGAACGAATTCTTAGGACCGGTTTGCTCAGGTTTGCTTATTTACCTTTTAATAAATGTTTGAGCAGGCTAGAAATGGAAGGTGGTAGAGGAATTGGAAGGTGGTAAAGGAATTGGAAGGTGGTAGAGGAACTGGAAGGTGGTAGAGTAACTGGAAGGTGGTAGTGGAATTCTTCCTCGACCGAGGAGGTACCACCCCACACACCCTCTTAAAGGGCTGGTAAAATCCTTAAGGATGGTTCCAGTATTGGGTGTGTGAGTCGGTTGCGTGATATACAACCCACGGTACCTTAGTACTTAGGCTTGCTGCCTTCGTGGGTTGTAAGTAAAAAAAATGTGTTAAAGTCAAACAAATAAAGGTATTCATTGTTGGCTTTTTAGAGGTTTCAGTATTTTCCCCCAATTACTAAATGTGTCTGGTTAAACATTTTGCGTGAAAACTAGTACTAAGTTCCGTTAATCAACAAAATATAATACTTTCTCTTCATATGGTCATCTGTATAAAACCGATTTTGTATCAAATTCCACAATTCGTAACTGTACGACTCTCACTCTGTTACGGAAATAAAAAGTTCAAACACGAGACATGTTAAAATTAACCAAAGTTTAAGCTGGGATTTTAGATAGAGTCAAACAGTATATAAACGCAAATACACGCGACATAAGGGTTGTGTATGTGTTTGATTATACGACTTCGCCAAAGTCATTTCCACATTCCCTTAATGTGGCAAGTTGGATGTTAGTTGCCTCTAAATAACATTTAGGGACTTTGAAGTTCGTTTATGTGTTAGAAAGACTATATATTTAGGTAAAGTTTTTTTTATAGAAGTAGGTTTCAGATTTATAAGTACTGAGTACTGGTAATTAAAAAGATGCGTGTAGACTTTATTGGTAAATTATTTAATTATATCGGGAATAGTAACAAAGTTCGTTGTCTATGCAGTATGTTCAATACTGGTTTTCATTTCAGTTTCATTCCTTACGCAGGTAATCTGATCTTCATAGTTGCCACGTTTCTTTGTTCGTTAGTTTCTTCTTTGCATTCGATGAAATGATAATTATTCAAGTAGTTTACCGGCGAGTATTAATAATTAGCGAGTATAATTTTTTTAACATTTGCTTACCGCTATTTAGCCATAAGAAGCATCTTGGTACCTCACAACGTATTTCAATTTATAAAATCGCAATAATGATCGTTTTGTTGCAAAATGGGATGAGGGGAGATTTAGCAAACAACCTAATGATTTCTTATTTACCTAATACAGTGAAACATCTATTACTGGACACCTCTCGACAACGGACCCTTCTACTAAACGCACACTTTTTAAGTCACCAAACATTCCTTATGTACGTACTTATATAAAATACCTCTTAACAACGGCGTGTCTTAACAACGGTTCCGGACAAAATTTTTACGATTTACCCATATTCTACATAACATATATCTTTCAGGGAATTTCTTATGGAATTGGCACTTCCATAACGAAATATCTAAGAAAAATTATATTGTCCACTCTGGAAGAACTTATATGTAATTTAATAGGCATTTTGTGAATTAGGTTTGGCTATTCAAAGAGTAACAATGTCTAAAATAAATAGAAAGTTTTTGAGTTTGGAAGAGAAATTATCAGTGATAAAGTGCTCTGAAAAAAATAACTACAGTGTTCGTGTTTTGGTCGAAAAATGAGAAGCATTTTAATGAGAATGACAGAACTGAGAAAATTTTATAGTGAAAATGGTGCACAAAAAGAAAATTAAAATAAGTCGATTCTGTAGCAACGCAAAAATTTCTCAAGTAACCTTGCATGTTGAATCGGAAATTTAAAAAATCACAGTGACAACAAAGACAAGCTAAAATTTACGATTTCTGCAAAAAATAATTGTAAATAATATGTAGGTACATAATATGTATAACAAGAGTATAGGTACATATAATATTTTGGACCATACACCCAGCATTAAAATAAAAATTAAATAAAATTATGTATTTTTATTTCCTCACATTTAGCAACTTTCTTATCCCCTTGTTTTTCTGATTATTCGACTACAAACGCCTCTACACAACGAACAATTTTTTTCTTCTTTAGCGTCCGCCATTGAGAAGTTTCACTGTATCTATTGTTTATAAGAAATAGTTTCTATTCTTGTACTCAATGTTCTCTTGTTATTCGTTGAATTTATCAAAAGATTATTAATGCTGTTAGATAACCAGCATGCATGCCTACACTTATGTGTATGTTCCGTGATTTTAATTTGCTTGCAGCTTTTAGCTCTTGTACTGGTTCTTTCAGTTGTAAAGACGTAAAGATGCAAATGAGTAACTTTAAAATAACTTATAAAAAGATATTAAAAACAGTTGCTTAAAAATAGTTTATATTGTCAAGTAAGACAGTCATAGATGTAAGCTAAGAGAAAACATATTGCATAAGTTGTTCCTATAAACAATTGTTTGAGTTTTAGTCGCTAGAATAATGGTTCCAACCCAAAGTAAACATGAACAATTAGGATTATAACGTCTTATTAGAAAAGCTTTTGTGAAACTAAATGACTTTTTAATTACTAGCTTTACCTTTCCAACCATTATAAACCTTTGCATGTGCATGTTTTCCCTCAACTCGACGATAATTTGTATGACAGAACTGACTACATAATGAGTAGTTTTATTTTCAGCCCGATTGCGTAGACTTTAGTCGCTATTAGATAATATTGTGGTCATTGTTAAAAGCGAAAAATTAAAAATCGTTCTATTAAATGGCACAGTGTTGCTACGTAGGTGGTCAAGTCAAAACCTACTCGCAAATGTCTCAACGTGATGGTGCGCAAGGTCTCTCGGCGCTAGACGCTTAGAACAAACGTGCTGCTCGAGAGTTATCCTTCCGGTTTATTTATTTATTCCTGTGGTCAAAGCGTACATATAGTGTATTCTCTTAAAGGGCTGGTAAAATCCTTATGGATGCTGCCAGCCCTGAGTGTGTGAGTCGGCGTTCCACTTTATATAAACTCTTGGACTTAAGGCCTTCGCGAAATGTGCAAAGATAAAAAAGAACTAATTTGCAAACAAGTAACTCAATAAAAAGACATTTAAAAAACTTTTTTCAGACGCAACAAATAATATACCCAAAAACCAAGGCATTTATCAAAATCACCCCTTGGAAAACAGGGTTGTCGGCAATACACAAAGGAATATGTATATAATGGCATTTAAATAAGGGTAGATACAGATAGGTAGACGTTTTCGGAGGGTTAATGCCCATGGGTTGCAAAATTAGTATTTAATTAATCTCCATGCCTACCGACTGGAACATTCGGAAGTTATATGTACATCATCAAATATAATTGTAATAAATTCGTACACTAAGCTGCTTTTACATACATGTCTGGTACAATAAGGTTCAAGAATGATGGTTATTACCTTATTGTAAATTCATAACTCCAATGTAATAACACTCTAAACAATATACTCATGAACAAAAGGAAACAGTCCACGAAAACTAAAATAATATTCGTAGATTAAATATAATTTTGATGAAATACTTTTCAGGACAATTTTAATTGCATAATTCCTAATTTCATAAACACAGGGTGTTATAAAATTCACTGCATATATTGAAAGCATGATTAGAATTCAGATTGGGGAAAAATAAAATGGCGCTTCGCGATAATAAGCCGGTAATCTCCCCTTAAATTTTCTCTAACCAGCGGTACCCGCCACTGGCAAGAAACACAAGATACGAAGTATGTTGCCAATTGTATTAACGGCAGTGGCGGCTCGCTAGGGGACGCGGGTGACGCACCGCTTCACTTAAAATTTAGTTTTTCTATAATAGTTATATTATTTCAAATTATTATTAATATAAATTTGTAAATTTTAATTTGATATTGAAAATATATTCTGGTTTTTTATTTTAAAAAACAAAATAATGTTTATGCATAATTTATTACAATCAGTACAAAAATAATAAATAATTATTATAAAACGTAGTGCGACGAACGAATTTTCAAAAAACAGTGCCTTAGCTGAGCCGGCTGAGCGCGACTATAAGCCTTGCACATTCACAACGAATAAGCAAGTGCCCCTGATTCGGAGTCAAATTAAACCAGCTGCACTTTATCAACGTTATTTACGGCAGTGGCTATGACAACGGGACGACTAATAGGTGACTAAATACTTGCGGGTGTCGCGGAGCTTAAAAGCCGCTTCGCCGGTATTTTATCATACGACTTAAGCCTAGATTTTTATCAACCGGAAAATTGTTATGTTCTTATGTTCATTTCGGTATTGTTTTTTTTTGCGAATTAAGTGTTAAAATTTAAAAACATAGAAATGTTTCCGTTGTATGATCCGGTGTGCGTTTTGCTAGAAACACCATTTTCTAGATGGAAAAATGAGGATAAAAAGGATTTTTAAATTCAGAGAGACCTCTGCCTTCTCTTGAAGTAGACAAAAGAGGATAATCAAAAGATACAGTGTTTGTTCGAAAGTTTCGGGATGAGTGGTATTCGGAATATAAGTGGTTGTGTGGAAGCGTTTATTAAAAAAAAACTGTTTTGTAGGTCCTATTTAGCTGTAGGTATAAAATCGGGTGCGTGGATTAAGGATGGGTTTAACAATTTTGGGAATGTCACTGCCATAAGCACGAGGCTTCTTCGGAACATATACGGTGTGCATTAACATTTGCAGAATTAAAGAAAAACCTCAGTACAATTGAAGACACTTTGAGGGAAAATTCTAGGTTATATATAAAAAAAGTTCAACGCCCATCTAAGTAAATAGGTCTTCTTTTTTGTTATAAAATGGCGAATTCGCCGCTTAGTATTTTTGCGCCCGCTTCGCCTATTATTAGGTACACGAGCCGCCAGTGATTAACAGTTTTTTTAAGTACCTAACGAATTAGCTTAAGAAATAATGTTATTATTAGTAAATTATTACGCAATACCTAGTAACAAATCGTAGATACCAATAGTCATTAATAAAAAAACATTTCGCCAACTAATTACAAGTACATACAATGCTTAAAAGAATTCACGGTATTTTTTACTATCAGCACTATTAAAAACCACAGAAAAATAAAGGGTTTTTTTATGAAAAACTGACAACTAACTAAAAAGGAAAAAGGCAAGCGTTGGCGACTTAAATTAAGAAAACCAGCTGTAATCAGCGGATTTTTAACGGGGGAGAAGGGCTCACTTCTTGACAATAAAATTGACAAAGATGCCAAATAATGCGTTAATAAAAACCAAGACGAAACGAAAACCTTCGCCGTTTTAGCGAATCGCCTGAAGACAACGCCACGTTCTTAATTTGAGTCGCCAATTGTTGCCGACCCAAAACACTTCACAGTGAGATCTTGCAACTAGCAACGCTCACCTATAAACGATAAAATTTAACGCCTTGTTTCTATTACATGATTTATAAAAAAAACTAAAAATTAAAAAAATTCAAAATCTCTGGTAGGCTTATATATTCATTTGGCAAATGAGGTGAAAACTCTGATTAAAAAAAATACCACATTAAATCTTATTGTTCATGAATTAGCGTATCAGCAATTTCTTCTTGCAAGATCTCCCTAACATTTTGTTATAATATTGACGAAAAACCCGTTTGTTTATGCGAATAATAATATCGAAGATAAAAACCTACCAAAAAAATAAGCTGATAAGTAATAAATGGGTGATTTAACTATTTATGTGGTACAGTCAAATTTTGAAGCGTGCGTCTGTCGACTGAAAGAACTTTCACAAAGCGTGTTTTGAACTGGGTTATAAATAACAATTTATTGATTGATTTTTCACCTTTTTTGAATGACAGAAAGTTTAAGCTGGTACTAATTATGCTCATCTCATTTAGGAATAACATAATAGGTAAGTGACAATTATTTGTGTTAACGGTACTGTAATGGTACAAATTGCACCGATTCCAGTAGTAGTCCATTAAAGTAAAGAAATTGTTAGCTATTAAATTAAAATACACAATTTTGGTAAAATGCGTTTGTGGAATTAAAAATACTTTTTATTATATTCATTTTTATTAAAACTGAAAACAAACGAGATATCACGACAATATTTAAGTTTGGCAATGCCCCGGCTGGATCATTTCTTTTTTCTTCATAATATTAGAGCATATGACATCATGATTATATATATATATATATATATATATATATATATATATATATATATATATATATATATATATATATACAGGGTGTTTCATAATTGAATGCTGATCCTTAAGGGTGATAATCCTTGGATGATTTTAAGAAAAATTCTTTATATGAACATAGGTCCGCAACAGCTTTATTTCTGAGATACAGGGTGTTGAAATTTAAGAAAAAAATCTGTTTTTCTTCAACATCTCTAAAACCGCTTTGTATTTTTGTTTTAAATTTTGGTAGGTGCAAAGTACGCTTAAAAATACATTTTCTTCAGGATAACGGTTTTTTTAATTTTCATCAGTGGCGTCCCTGTTAACATGCCCTGCAATATTTTTAATCAAAAAAATGATACGCCACTGTTTTTTTTTTAAATAAATGTTATTTTTATAATTGCCTTCTATCTTCTCATAAAAGTGGTCTCTTGACTTTTTTTTATCCGGCGTACGGTTTTCGAAATAAAGTTCATTCATTTGCTTGTCCCTATGTGATTTTTTTCTTGTAGTCTCAATTTCGCAATTTGTGGTAACCAAAGCATCTAGGCTAGATTTTTATATTTTATAGTAACTAACTATTATTTAGTTCTAATAATAAGCACGCATAAAAATACATTTTTTATTTGTAAAAACTTAACCATTTTGGACAAAATATACCAAAATTAAATTAACTGTTTGCGTTTATAAAACAACGAAATGTGTTGTTAGCATACTAGATGTTTCTAGCCTACAAAATAATCCCACTCTTTAACGGCTTTAATTACTAGAACTAAATAATAGTTACTATAAAATATAAAAATCTAGCCTAGATGCTTAGGTTACCACAAATTGTGAAATTGAGACTACTAGATAAAATCACATAGGGACAAGCAAATGAATGAACTTTATTTCGAAAACCGTACGCCGGATAAAAAAAAGTCAAGAGACCATTTTTATGAGAAGATAGAAGGCAATTATAAAAATAACATTTATTTAAAAAGAAACAGTGGCGTATCATTTTTTTGATTAAAAATATTGCAGGGCATGTTAGCAGGGAGGCCACTGATGAAAATTAAAAAAACCTTTATCCTGAAGAAAATGTATTTTTAAGCGTACTTTGCACCTACCAAAATTTAAAACAAAAATACAAAGCGGTTTTAGAGATATTGAAGAAAAACAGATTTTTTTCTTAAATTTCAACACCCTGTATCTCAGAAATAAAGCTGTTGCGGACCTATGTTCATATAAAGAATTTTTCTTAAAATCATCCAAGGATTATCACCCTTAAGGATCAGCATTCAATTATGAAACACCCTGTATATATATATATATATATATATATATATATATATATATATATATATATATATATATATATATATAAACATGATGTCATATGCTCTAATATTATGAAGAAAAAACAAATATATATATATATATATATATATATATATATATATATATATATATATATATATATATATATATATATATATATATATATATATATATATATATATATATATATATATAGATATACATATATATATATATATATATATATATATATATATATATATATATATATATATATATATATAGATAGATAGATAATATTGTGTTTTTTCGAGATCAGGCATTTAAGAAAACTTTCACTTAATAACAATGTTCTTTCTTTTTATTTACTTATTTTTGAAAAACAGGTTTTTGGAAAATTATAGATCCATAAATATGTAGCGCTATTTGTTTACACTAAATCAAATTCTATACGGTAATACATTGCCACATTTGCTTCACACTCTGGCATTCCCAAATGTTCAAGATATGCCAATATGAACAGAGTATTTCACTTAACGACAATGTTTAGATAGATAATGTTATTTTAGGCTTTAAATGGGGTTCGGAAATGGGTTAAATAGTTGTAGTTATTATGTGGTGTCAAAGTACGCCAATTTTAATATACCGGGTGTCAACGAGATCACTTTCCGGCTCCCATTTATTCAGTTTTTAATCGAACAAGATGAAACTTGGCAGGAGTCATAGGCTAATAAAAAGACAGTTTTCGAGGTACTTGTCAAATTTCGACGACTTCCGGTTTAGCCGGAAGTGACCCCAACTTTGAATTTTCAAATGAGACACCCTGTATATTTTTTGATTTTTGGAATCTAGAGATCATTCTACGTACAACTGTATTATAGCTATTACTTTTTGTGTCAATTTAACATTTTTAAAGCAAATTTTTTGTTTTAATCTAGAGTGCTTAAAAATCGTACTAATAGACGTTTACACCTGCACAAAAATACCTACACAATTTTATCACCTTTCATTTGTCTTACCAGGGCGTTCAAAGTTGACTAAATCACTTTTTTGATAATAACTTAAAAAAATTAAATACAACTATAACACTTTCATAGTATAATTAGATGTAGTTTTTTATTACGAATCCAACGGTGCACCACAACATCAAAATTATCTTGGATTTTCTATAGAAAACTGCATTTTATTGTCATAGCCATTTGTTATGGTTTGATCAAACATGTAACTGCACGACGCGACTATCAAATATTATATCCAGTTAGCCATGACAAAGAATTAAATTATAGCTGTTTAAAAAATAACGGAAGGAAGCCTAAAAATATTGTTAAGTTTGCAATGGAAAACAATTGAATTCAGGATAAATGATAGAATTTTACAAATTTGTAAACAATTATTTTTTCTGGTGTTTAATACTATGTTTCTGGTTTGTGGCGAATTGTTTACAGCCACCCATTATTATTATTCAGTTTTGTCAAGGCTAAGTAGATATCATATTTGATCGTCGTGCAGTTGCATGTTTGATCAAACCATATAAAATGGCTATTGCAATAAAATCCAGTTTTCTTTAGAAAATCCAAGAGAATTTTGATGTTGTGATGCACCGTTGAATTCGTAATAAAAAACTACATCTAATTATACTATGAAAGTGTTATAGTTGTATTTAATTTTTTTAAGTTATTATCAAAAAAGCGATTTAGTCAACTTTGAGCGCTCTGGTAAGACAAATCAAAGGTGATAAAATTGTGTAGCTATTTTTGGGCAGATGTGCACGTCTATTTGAACGATTTAAGGTGGGTCATGGCACTCTAGATTAAAACAAAAAATTTGTTTTAAAAATAGTAAATTGACACAAAAAGTTATAAAAATAATACAGTTGTCCTTAAAATGATCTCTAGATTCCAAAAATCAAGAAATATACAGGGTGTCTCGTTTGAAAATCTAAAGTTGGTGTCACTTCCGGCTAAACCGGAAGTCGTTCAAATTTGACAAGTACCTAGAAAAGTTACTTTTTATTGCCCTATGACTCCTGCCAAGTTTCATCTTGTTCGATTAAATACTAAAGAAATGGCAGCCGGAAAGTGATCTCGTTGACACCCGGTATATTATATAATAATATTGTTATCAAGCAAATATTTTAGCTGCATAAATAGTTGAAACTTGAAAAAGCGGTTTTAAAGGTTTCCAGTACGGGACTTATTCCTGTGTCGACAGTAACTACCTAATTAAATATTATGGAAACTAATTTTTCTTGTTCGCTAGTTTGGTTTTGTAATAAACTCTTTTAAGTTCGCTGAAACATGGCTATAGCTTTTGTTTTTCCAGTGATTTTTAGTAATAAAACGGTATTATTGTAAATAGTTTTATCAAAGACAGTACAGTAAAATTAGATATTGCTTACTACACAAATTTGAAAGAAAACTTTGGAAAAAAATTAGTTGCCTTATTCTTATACTTAACTACATTTAAACCCAATATTGTCTGGTTAGTTTGATGATTGTCTAGAATAGGTGGGCACCATCATATTATTTTAAAAATCAAATTGTTATACATTATTTTTATAACCGAATAATATTTTGAATGCTACTTATACCGAGCTGCCACTTATAATTCATATTGGGCGGCACACAATGGTACCAAAAACGTCTTTACCCAGGACATTTTTTCATTACAAATAATTTTAACCAAGGTAATATCATTCCCAATTCACATTGGATATGGTATAATATTTATTACGGAAAACTACTTACTGATTCTGTTACTTGCCCTTACATTGCAACCTTTAATTAAAGAAACTGTCGTCTTTTGTCTATCTTAAGGCACACACTACGTATATTTTAATATCTAACAGTGCTCTGCGGTTTCAGTACTTAAATCAAATAGCCAACATCGACAACTTCAAATAGGCCATTATTTACGAAAAGGGGCAAGCATTTACGTAGTTAGAAAAGCGATGGGTTTTGAGTAAATAGCTCTTGTCCATTTATTATATACAGAAATAGTATAATTTCGTTTGACAGACGATGGTAAATACTTCTCTAGAGAAAATATATTTAAACGTGTTCATGTGTTTCAGTTGCAGTTTTATTTTTTTTTCATAACCAAGTCAGTTTTCAGGCTGTCTCCGTATAAACAGGTGTGTTTATCCTATGAGGCTGAACCAACCAGAGCCGAGCAAGACCAAATGTGGATGTCGGTCACGTCAGCTTTGCGACGCCCCTTTCGTTATTTATAAAAAAAGTACTAGGTCAAGTAATTATTTATACACAAATACGTGTACAAATACTTATTTATACAAGTTGTGTGAAGTCGCTTAAGCGTAATTCCGATCGGTCCTGGTATAGCTGAAAAATAAAATGATTCAATTCTGAATAGTTAAAGTATACCTAACACTAACCTCTAAATCACAAATGACTTTTTTTCTTAAATTCGTCAGAAAACCACTCTGATCTGTAAAAGTGTCATTAGTGTTTAGATCTAAAAAAAAATTAAAAAAACAATTTTTGAAAATACAATTTTTCAAAATATTACTTTTCAACACTAATAGAATTTAAATAAATAATAGATATATACTCAGTAATATTGTAGTAAAAATACAATTAAATTTTTCAATAAGTTATCTTGTTGTAGCTAACATATTTCCCTTAAGTGTTTTTATCCCACTTCTGATATATGAAAGCGTATACTGCTATATAAATAAACTTACATTTATTCCAATAATAAAGTAACAAGCTTCCAGTTAACTTATATACAGACATAGATTGCCTTGTCAGCTACACAAAGCCTGCCATTCATAGTTCGAACTATAACTGACCGTAGAATAAGTAGTAAGTAAGAAATACGTAGCTTTCGAGAGTAAAGTCTCTTACATTGTTAAAGTAAATTTTTAGTTTCCATGAGACTGACAAAATAAAAATAAATTAGTCAGAGAATTTATTTTTGTCTTCCATAGCTATTAAAACGTCTAAGATGATACACTTTGTATAGAGGGAATTAAAAATATTATAATAACGATTATGCATGTATTTTTTTGCATAAATTCTTTAAGAAACACAAAAATATTATTTTTAAGGAAATTACTAGGAAAATTTCGCACCCAGTTTTTCTAACCAATCACAAGCTTTTATTTTGAATCGTTTCCATGGCAACGAGAAAAATTTCCGAAAATATTAATACTGCTTGAGCTTCCGGAAAAATTACACGTGAAATTTTTTTGTCATTTTAACTTTCAAAATATTGACGCGGGAATCGAAGTGTCTAAAACTAAAGCTATTTGTCGACGCAAAAGAGCATATTTTGGTACTCAAATATTTTATAAGATGTCTTCAAGTTATTTATAAAAGTTTTAATTAATTATTTATTTTATTTTGTTAACTAATTTAGTAACTTGCAGAAGAGATGAGGCTACATAGCACTGAGATATTTGTTGCAAACAAAAACACTTTCCTTTTTTAACAAATAGATTTTTATGCGCAAGGATTTTTCTTCGTGAGGTTTAGGGTAGCACACACCCTATGTATGAAATATTTGTTAATTTTGGTTCGTCAGGGTTCTGAATATTATATGCGTTTATAATCAATAGTTATTTTGCAGTAAATCTTTTCTCACCTTCAGCGAACAGCCAAACTTGAAAACAATCACCAAACGAAACAGGACATATCGCTCCTGCAAATATATGCAGAATTAAATTATACAGCCTAAATGTACATTAAATGTTGTACAAAATATCAAACAATTGTGTATAAAAATTTATATAGTTTTCTTTTAAAAGCTTGCAAAGCTTTAATTTTTTTTTTGTAAATAAAAATTTGCACTCTTTCTATCATTGAATGTAGGAATTAAACAAGCTGCAAGGAAATAATGACGTTTTTATATAACTTACATACCTGGATTTTGATTTTCTATCACAAAAATACTTTAAACAAAACACTTCAGAAGTTACAACCGTACAAAAACTAAGGTAAAAACCCAAGTAAATAGTAGTTAAAATCTTATAAATTGATTAGGATTCTTGGAAATCTGAATGATTTTTACTAAAAACGTTTTCACTTTGCTAACCTTTTAATACCCACTTACCTTCATATTAAATGGTCGAAAATTTCATTTTTGTCCACGCTTCAATGCACCGTGCGACGCAATTTTTGACTAATTGTGCAATAATATTAACATATTTATGGAAAACGCGAAATGACCATTACAATTTTTGTTCTAGAGCCGAAATTAAAATGTCAATAAACATTAAACTCAATACAAATTTTACGTAGCCAACTTTTTCGTCCACAGACGTTGTCGACAGTATAAATTATTTAATTCATTTACCGTCAAAGAAATTCATTTGACTGAACTCTTTCAATGATATAATTAAACACCGTAAGAGCTGTAACTCTGTAAAGACCTATAAAAGTACGAGAGTTAATACAATTTTGATCAAAAGATTTTTTACTCGACTCTTTTTATTTTCAATTGTAATTTGAAACGACTGTTCGTTGTATATTTCTTTGACAGAAATTTTCATTTTTCTCATAATTTCTTTTCTGTGTGATTAATTCGAAAAAAAATCTTTGTTGCGGAATTTATAGTCTTTCAATATAAAAGCAAAAAAATTTACACTTCTAAAAAGTTTCAGTTTTTGTTCAATTATGGTTTGAATTGGATTCTTGGACTCTTTGACTGTGATGAAGATATTGCGTAAGAGGGGTATTCAGGTCACACTACTTGTATTTCGATAAAAAAATTTAAACTCTCTTTGTATCAAAGTAAAATTTTAATACTATTAAGTCAGAAAACTTAATTGCCCTCAAAAAATATCTAATTAATTTTCATTTTTACAAAAACATTTTGCAAACGTAACGAAATAAAAAACTCATTTAACAAACGGTGCTAACGGCTTAAAATAAAAACGACCTTTTTGTTCAGGTTTCTCGATACGTTAAAAAGAAAAATGGCGTATCGCCTTTTACACTGGTCGGTAATCTATATCGGCTTTGTTTTTCGTTCGTTGTTTACGTTCTTTATAAAAATTTTCCTGTTCAAATTTCCGCCTCCGTATTAAAAAGAAACAATGTATCTCTATCAGGAAAATGTTCTAAATTTAATGAACTGTTACACGAAAACATTTTGGAGTATAAAACTTTTTTTTAATTAAACTTTTAACCGGAAAGGTACAAGGACAACTCTTTGTTTTGCATTAAAAAATTGCAGCAATATTAACAGAAAACAAAAAGAGTCTACAGAATCCCTAAAATAAAAGCAACTTAAGATATATTGCGAAATGTTATTGTGACTTCGGAAAAAAGCGTGTAAAATTAGTCCTTTGCTAAATGCTAAATTGTTCGTAACCTTTATATTAATTTAACTAAACAGTGTGGTTTTATTCTTTTGTAGATTCATCTTTTTGAGCTTCAAAATTGGTTTTTCAGGTTTCAAAGGCAGTTGTTGTTTTTTCCCTGTGCGTTATTTAAGTTTTTACGTTTCTGATAACCATTAATTTTGTTTTTAGGTATCTCTCAACTTCATAATACTTACATTTCGATAAACATATTAATAAAAAATTTACTTGTGGCAAACTTTTAGTGCCGTATCATATATTTGTTCATGTAGGTAACTCATAGAAGCAAACGACTTTACTTTGCAAAAAATATTTATAAAAAACTTATTTATTACATAAAACGGAGGTTTATCTTGAATCAGTGTAATAAAAATGTTTTGAACAAAATAAATGTTTTTTATTTATAAATAGAAGGTCTTCTTCATGTTAAATACAATTGACGTGAAAAAATTTTTAAACGGAAAAACGTTTCAGATAAATTGATATTTACATGCCGAATGTCGACCTATATTTTATATTTTATTTTTAAATTTAGATAGGTATTTTTAGATTTTCAAAAAGATTTTTTCTTCAAGAAGCAATCAATGTCTAAAGTATTGTGTAGGAACATATATAGTTCTTCCAATACTAACGATATAGAATTTTTTCTTTGCCTTTTCGAATTGTTACGTATTTAGTAATTTTTGTGTAAAAGCCAAAAAATATGTTCTAACTCATTTTATTGTTAGATATAAAATTTCAATAAATATGCGTATATTATAATTTTAAGCATGTTTATTAGGGATGATATCATTTTAATTATATCCGATTTTTTGGATAATCAGATTATAAAAATCATTATTCGAATTATGATTGAAAACTCGAGTTAGGAGCAATTTGAAGAGACAAAGAAAAAATATTAATTAGCAAGTAGCTTACAGTGTAGTAAACAAGGTCAGCAGATAATACCAACAGGCCAAATAAACAACGAGGAGTCAAGAGAAGATATAACAGAAATGGGAGTAAAGCAAGGATGAGTGTTGAACCAACTACTTTTCTCGGAGGTACTGGATGAGGAAATAAAGAAATGTAAGAAAGAAATAAAAAGCTTAAAATTATTACATTGGAAAATGAAGCATACTCAAATAACAGCGCTGATGTTTGCAGACGACATGGTACTTTTGCTTGGATATAGCTTATTTATTAAACTTCAAATATTGATCTAGGAAATATTATTGGTTTTTCCACTTGTGGCAATATTGTTAAACTTTGAAACTAAACATTTTTAAGCTGAATAAATGAGGGAACGTGGACGTATGTCAAAATTTTTCCTGAACTATTTTGTCTCAAAGAAACCACAATATCCTTAACTTATTCTGATCAGTTTAGTTCATAATATATGAGGGGGGAGGAGGGAGGCATTCGCAATGTTTGGACGTCCGCAAGACTTAGAAAATAGACTGTATAATTATCTAGCGGATAATACAGTTTTAAATGTCCTTGAATCAGGATTTTTACGACCTTTCAAATGATTCATCGCATGGTAGGGGGTGTCATTTGAAATTTCAAAGTAGGAGTAGCTGGCGATAAGAAAATGAAACGTACGATTTAATATTTGTTGACTTTAAACTTCCCCTTTGATATCTCAATTGTTTAGTTGTTTAAACCGAATTTACTTCAAATTAAGTGCAATTTTAGGGTTGCTAATTTTAAAGCGAAAGCACTGTATACACACGGGAGGGGACAAAATCCAACTGTTCTTACAAAAGCTTTCATTTCTTCAATTTGCCTTTTTGCTTCGAATCCTTAGGGGCTACCTTTGATTTGTATTGCAAATGTGTTCCATCCGTGAAATTTAATAAAAGTAAACGCTATCCGAACAAAAATGTCTCCAGACTCTGAATAGTTACAACAAAAGAAATTTGTTTATCTCCCTCTATGTCCCAGTTTAATTTGAAAGGACCCTGTTTCAATTTGTCCTTTGTTTCTTTTATAAAGCGATTACGGATTTCTTGAAAAAAAAAATATTCGCCCTGCCTCGTGTCGAGAAGCATTTCTTTGTTCGTATTGTTTTATATAAAATTAACTTGGAACCCTGAAACAAAAGTGATTTTCGAATACGTTCTACTTTTACAATTCCTATTTCTCTATCCTATACTAAATAAGGAACATAGTGTGAAATTATGTCTGTTAAAAACAGGATTTGTCGGAAAAGTTAAAGAAAATTCGATTTTTATCCCTTAAATACGTTCCTGAATGGCTCATTCGGTATTAATTTTAAAGTGTGATTATCCCTTTATAAGACAGTGTTGGAAAATTGGGAAACAACCAGATAGAAAAATATAGAGTGATTCGAATGTACCGACGTCGAAGCCAAAACAAGTCAAAAAATCGAAATTTAATCGGAGATTGCTTCCTTTCTATAAAGAATGAAGATACTAAAAGCTATGGAAACCATGTATTTCGTCGAGCTCTTTCCCATAATATATATATATATATATATATATATATATATATATATATATATATATATATATATATATATATATATATATATATACATTTTTTTGAAATATGAGATATCGAAATACAATAAAAATAAATTTCAAATCACTCCGACCCTGACTTATGCCTCATCGCTCTCGATCGCCGGGGTATAGTGATCACCGACCTCAAAAATTTACAAAACTCGACCCTGCGGGCGGTGAAAGACTTACTGAGTATGTATCAGAATATGTTATTATCTACGCCCGTGGGGTAAGATATTCTTATCCCACTCATTTTGTGTGCGTTAAGGTATTTATTACCGCACGAGTTTGTCTAATTCTACTTTTGACCGTTCTTTGGCTCAGTGGGTGGTGCCGCAGAAATGCGAAACGGGCTCACTTGACCACCTGGTTCAATTCCGGTGCTGTACCATAAAAAAAATGTACTGGTCTGGGTGTTTGTAATTGTTAGTATGAATGAAGCGTGTGTATGGTGTATGCAAGGTGGTAGAGAAAGTCTTCGTCCACCAAGTAGGTACCACCCCACATACCCTCTTAGAGTGCTGGCGGAATTCTTATGGATGTTTTAGCACTGTGTGTGTTTCAATGTTTTTGCTGGAACATTGCTTAGTCTAAATAATATATCCAAGCAACTCATACAAAAAATGCAAAAAAAGTCAATCAGAAACACTGAACTTCCCCCGAATTCACTTTGCACTATTAAGTGGCGACGGTATTTTTCATAATATACAACAATACCGTGACAAAGGAAAATTGTTTCTTTTTAGGGCGAGGGCGAAAATTTTTGCCCGGGAAACTGAGGGCTTTAATAAAAGAAACAAACAACGAATGGAGCCGTTTTAGATTACAACCCGAGACGTAGATGCCCATTTAAAAAATTTCTTTTGAAGTAAATTGTGACAGTTTTAAAGGTATTTCGTGCTCGCCTAAATTCCCAATCATTAAATTATTGCGCTAAGAATGTTTAAATAAGAGCTCTTTTTTTAAGTAGATGTATTCAGATTATAAAAGGTACGTATTATAAAGAGGCTGCCCTTTGTGAAAGCCTGTTAAGCTTAAGAGTTGAAAGAGCTATTAAGAGTACGTTACTGAGAAGCAAATTACTGAAATTTACTAGAAGAAGGATTTTATCATTTGTAATGGTATCAGTAAAAGAATATCTTAGTGGCAATACTAACGAAAAAAACAGTGAGTTATGCCCTTGCATTAAAGTACGAGGAATCCAAGACGTAAAGGACAACCCGGGCCAGGTAGGCACTAAACTTTCACCCTTGTTGGGGATCATCAGACTGATGTAACCATTAGGCACCTTCCCCCGTAGCAAGCTTCTATATTCAATACTTGTTCTTGACCAGATACGGTACAGAATATGCGCGAATGCCATCTATAGGAAGTCACTGTAATCCAAAAACAGTTCTCATTACAGTAAGTCTGCTACTGTTAAATAGGCAGCCGGTGAAACAATAACGTAACCGAACGCATGATACCCGGTACCGGAACCGATTTTTGAGCATCACTCCAGATCTCCACAGTTTAGCGGTATTCACTAGGGGTCGCAAACACAATCTCATCGACAGCCGTGCTACTCCGTCTGAAAATCCAAGTAATATGTGGGTCAATTTCAAACATTTAGGACAATTAGGGGTATAAGTATTAATTGTTGGTAACCACAAAAGTAAATATCTGAAAAAAAGGATTTTTATAAAGTTGCGTAGAACATAACAGTAGGAAAAGTTATACTACAGTGTGTAACAATGTAAAAAACGCTATACTATTTGGATATTCAGTACAAGAATAAATAATACAGGAGGATATAATTGAAAATTTGATGAAGAAAACTAAATCAGATGTTTACAATGTTGTCCATTTACTTCTTGGCAGTAAGCCAAATACTGCGGAGAATCATGAAAAACGTTTAGAAGATTGCCAGTTTCCTCGATTCTTCTACATTCTGTTTCTATTCTTAACTTTAAATCATCGAAGTCATTTGGCTTACTTTTGAAAACAACATTTGTGAGGTGGCTCCACAAGAAGCAGTCGATGGGCGTCAAGTCCGGAGACCGAGCTGACCACTCGATTGTACTCCCACGTCCAATCCATTTTCTAAAAAAAAAACATCATCGGGATATTGCCGAACATTAGGGGCATAGCGCGGTGGGACACCATCCTGCTGGAACCATATTTCATCATTTGGTGCTTGATTATTGCCTAAAAAAATCATATTTAAATAATCAGTGCAACAGGTACAGTAAAGTAACAACACTTACTTACGGTTATTTGGAAATAGTTGTGCAAGAGCCGGGACAATTTCATTTCTTAGAAGACCCAAAAATCTTTGTCCATTTAATGCCTCTTGCATGAAGAAGGGGCCAATTATTTTCCGACGTATTTTACCAGCCCAAACATTTACCTTTTGGGGGAACTGGGTATGATTTTCGCATATCCAGTGAGGATTTTTCCTGGCCCAATATCGAGAATTAGGCTCATTACCATTACCATTTAAAAAAAATGTTGATTCGTCAGAGAAAATTATTCGGTGGACAAAATTTGGATTCGCGTTGCAAAGTTCCATCATGGTTTCGCAAAATTCCAAGCGCCTGTCGTAATCATCTTCTAAGAGCTCTTCTACAAGTATTATTTTGTACGGATAAAAATTTTCGGTTTTCATAAGGCGGTCTACGGACATATGTGAAACGTTGTTTTCTTTTCCCAGTGTTCTGGTAGAAAGATTCCCCATCTTTTGGAGATTTTTGGTACCCACTATCGCACACACTATCCCACCGGGAGCCGTGCAACTCAGTCTGAAAAGCCAAATAATATATAAGAAGAAGGGTTTTAGCGTCAGTAAAAGGAAATGTTAGTGGTCAAGCGGACGAAAAATACAGTGAGTTATGCTCTGGCGTTAAATTACGGGGAGTCCAAGATCTAATGGACAACCCCGGGCCGGGTACACAGTACGCTTTCACCGTTGTTGGGGATCATCAGACTGACGTAACCATCAGGCAGCTTCCCTCGTAGGGAGTTCGCATATTAAATACTTCTTCTTGCCCAGAGACGGTACAGTATACGAGCGAACGTCATCTATAGGAAGCCAGTGTAATATAAGAACAAATTTTACTAGAGTCAAGCTGCTACTGTTATATAGACAGCCAATAAAACAATACCGTAAAATGTACCGTAGTACACGTCCAAGGAGTGCTTAGGTGTGCTTTGGTTCAAATGCATACACCTAATTTAAGTTTTGGAAATAATTTCACCAAATAAACTGCTGGCCACTCGAACTTACACATAGAGATTTTTAGGCAAAATTTAAAGTTCAATATTTTCAACAGGAATGCAAATTTTTGAACGCGTCTTGCAGATTTTAAGAGCTAGTTTTTTTCGGATCAAGCTGCATGACGTATATTTATCGTAGGACCATAGGTTTATTATATACGGGGTGATCAATGAAGTCGTGCAAAAATTCAAAAAGTTTGTATGAGTGAAATTTCCGCAAAAAATTTTTTTGGTTGTTGCAATATGGTTCGTTACTCAGGTAACGTCAATATCTCTAGACGTTTTTGTCACTTTTTGGATTAAGGCCCTTAGGTCTTGTACACACTACTAAACATAAAATTTGCATAGCAAAATTTTTAAAATGCTATAACTTGACATTGGATTGACGGTTCTTGATGATTTTTACGGATTTCGAATCCTTATTTCACGTAGATTTTCTATAATCTAAGCATTTTATTTGGGGGTTGAAATATACAGGTTGAAATTTACACATTATACCGGGTCGATAATAGACAAAAACGTAGGGTACGACGCGCTCTAAGGTTTGGCATTATTTAAGTTTTTGTAAAAATAAATTCTCACCTCAAGTTGTTTTTGTTTAATGTCCTTCTCACTGTTCTGTCCAAAACTTTCACCCCAGTTTATTGTCTCAAAGAGTCATTCAGTTCTTTGTCTACCCCCATGCCCATATTTATGATCGGCTGTAATTTCTACGCGACGCATCAATTTCAAAGTAGGGTTTTTTTAGGGATTGCAGGAACCTTTAAATTAGGTTTAGAATTAGAAATTAGAATTGACTTTTGGCCGTTGTTAACCAGTCTTGTATATTGTAGAATATAATGTAATAAACTTGTTCTTGTCGCTACGTTTTTGTCTATTATCGACCCGGTATAATGTGTAAATTTCAACCTGTATATTTCAACCCCCAAATAAAATGCTTAGATTATAGAAAATCTACGTGAAATAAGGATTCGAAATCCGTAAAAATCATCAAGAACCGTCAATCCAATGTCAAGTTATAGCATTTTAAAAATTTTGCTACCCAAATTTTATGTTTATTAGTGTGTACAAGACCTAAGGGCCTTAATCCAAAAAGTGACAAAAACGTCTAGAGATATTGATGTTACCTTAGTAACGAGCCATATTGCAACAACCAAAAAAATTTTTTACGGAAATTTCACTCATACAAACTTTTTGATTGTTTGCATGACTTCATTGATCACCCCGTATATAATAAACCTATGGTCCTACGATAAATATACGTCATGCAGCTTGATCCGAAACGAACTAGCTCTTAAAATCTGCAAGACGCGTTCAAAAATTTGAATTCCTGTTGAAAATATTGAACTTTAAATTTTGCCTAAAAATCTCTATGTGTAAGTTCGAGTGGCCAGCAGTTTACATATACCTAACTCGATCGTCAACTTTATAAGCTATTACATTTCGGGTTTTAGGAAATTTTACTCAGTTAAAGGGCAGTGAGAATTTAACTTACTGATAAGTATAAAGTCATAATATTTAGATTTTGATACAACTTATTTTCTTTAGCCACCCTGCGCGTAAAGTCTGCCTTACGAAAACTCTCCCAGAAGGCTATTTGATCATCTATTGCAAAATTATTTAATTAGGCCAGAGTGATAATAATAATGATAAATATTCATGTTACTAATTTTATAGCAGACACAAGCTATAATACAAGATTATTACTTAATGGTTATATTGATAGCGTTCATTATGCTAACTCGAAATATTGTCAATAAATCGCTGTTTTGCGGAAAATTTGACAGAAAGCGCTTAACGGCCGTCCTATATTGTAGATAAATCAGGTGCATTTATATTTTCCCATAAATCGACGTTGGTGGCATATTACAATAATTATTTTATTGATTGATAATTAATACTGAATGTAACTACAGCTTTTTATTTAAGTACTAAAAATTACCAAATTATTTAACCTTTACAATAGAAAAGAAGAATTTAGAAAGATTGTTATATGCTATTATAGAAGGAATACCACGAGATGCGACTGTAAAAATACTATGCTCATTTCTGATAGGATGAAACTTCCAGCCAAGGTAGTACTTATGGTGGCTTCTATTTGAACATTTAATAGCTTTATGTAAAATAAAGTAAATTCTCATCCGAAATAAATATATTTAGCGATGTTTTGTCTTTTCGAGAACCAATTTACGAACCTTAACCTTAATCTTAATCTTAACGCGAAATCCACTTATCCTGTTTTATATATAAAATAATTTTAACTCAGAAACCTAGATATTGATTTGAAAAAATTGAATTCAGGAATAATATTCATAATGTTAATACTAGAAATCAGAACGCAATAGAAATACCTCAACATCATACTGAAAAATATAAGCGTTTAAATATACATTTTCTGTAATTTTTAATAATATTCCTTCTAGTCTAAGGGGCTTAAGCTATATAACTTTTAAAAATAATATAAAAAATTATTTAGTAGGGGTAGGATTGGAAGAATGATTTCTTATAAATCAAAATCCTACCTATTTATGCCAACTAGTATACTACTGTCATTTTTTGGTTTTCTTTTTTACTTTATCAATTTTATATTTATATTTAAATTATTTTTATTGGCATAAATAAACATCTTTATTATTATTATTATTATTATTATTATTATTATTATTATATTGTAACATCTGGTTAACAAGATAACAAATCTGATTGCTAGAAAACCCATTCAACCAGTAAACAGTCACAAGGGAGCAGACTAGGTCTAAATTGGTGGATGAAGGGATTAAGTTATAAACCTTTACTGGGGGTATAATATTAATCAATGCTTTAACCAATCAATCTGCGTTTATCTTATTGCCAATCCAGTGATCATTTTAATTACAGAATTAAATATTATTCGAAAATGTATTTTTCCCATCGGATGAAAAGGATGTTTTCCATTGTATTCTTTGTTGTAAAATACACTATTCAGAATATAGATAGATGGATAGATTTTTATTTTTACGTAAGCCAAATACATGGATGTACACGTCAACATAGGGTCATTAGCAAATCATATATATTAAGTTTGTATTTTATTGGTTATAAATGACGAAAAACAGTAAAACTCCTCACATCAATGAAGCTCACATGAGTCATTTAGATAAAAAAAATTAATGAAGAAGAGATTTTTGATTTGTTGAATTTATCTTAAGGAATCGCAAGAATCCAAAGGTCTAAAAAAGTGCATGCAAATCAAAAACAACGACAGAGGGCACTTAGAAATTCAAATTTAATCCCGTAATATATGAAGAAAGAAGGGGAAGAAAAGAGAGCGTCATTGTCAACATTAGTAAAGGTATTCTATTATCAAAAATACCCTCCATCGTTTAACATTATGTTTAAGAATTTATTCTTGAAACTGAGTATTAAAGTGTGTAGTAACACGTATAGTTTTTTATTAGAAGCATTAAGTAGTACAAACATACGTATTCCTCATATAAGATTTTTTTTGTCTAAAATTTATTTGAAAATTTACACGTACGTCATAACAAAAAAAATGTTAATACACAAAAAATACTAATTTCCAGTGTACAATCAATTAAATCAAAGCAAAATTGCCTTTTTAATGTCCAGCTTTGTTAAGCAGTAAAATCCTAAAAACATTCCTGTAAACGGCTTCATTTCTTGGGTAAAAAGGTTTTCCTAGAAACTTCAATAAAAATTCAATGGATACTGCCTCTCAAACGAATTGAAAACAGATGTTTACTTTGAAAAGATCTATTTTCAAGAAATAATAGTTGTAACCAGCAATAAATATTTACAACATAATATTTATAATACCTAGACCAAGATGTATTATTGGTATCCAAGAAAAGAAACACAAAACGTCAATTAAATTTTTGACTTAATTAAATGATCTGTTAGAAACTCATGGTTTTGTAGAACTCTTTATCAGAAACTTTTATGGAAAAATCTATCTAGATCCTGACAGCGCCATTTAATGTTGTTATTTTTTTTTTAAATTTCGTCGTTATAGGCTTTATGCGGAGAAAGAAAATCAAGGTCGATTGCAACAATCGATTTAAATGGTTGACATCTGTCACCCATGCAATAAAAACAAATGTTGCCATTTAGTACCAACTTATATTTCTTTGTGGACAAAGTACCAAGTTAGATAAGTTAAGTTAGCTGAGGATCGAAGCCACAGGATTCAATAAAATGTATATTCGCCAACTAATTATTTTAGTACTCGTACAGAAACTCGCACTGTGACAAATCACTTTCCGAACTAATAGCCTAAATAAATATTACCTTATGCTCGATAATATATATTTTTAATTTCCTAAAAATCTTGGTAATTGAATTATTCCAAAGTACCAACTGAAAAAACAAAGTAATTTAAAATCAGTTTAAGTGCATCGATCAAGTTAATTCAAACATCTAAAATCCACTTTGGTTTTTTCGTTCCCTATTTTTCCAGTTCACCTAACCCTGTTGTTTCAGTCAATATTTAAGGGAACGGGAAAGTTATTTTTGCGAATCCAGCATACTTTTGAGTAAATTTATGTTTTTGTTTTATTTTTATTTCATTTGATGGGTTTTGTTGTTTTACAGATTAAGAGATTATCTTGATGAAAAGAGCGTTGCTGTGTTTCCAATAAATTTAAAAGTAATATACTCTGTTTTATATTTTTATATATGTAAGTAAAGAGTTTTTGCGTAACAATCTGCAGATTCAAAAACCCAGATAACATCAATTTACTATTACCCAGGCTGGTCTAATGTGATATGAACGGATGGACAAAAAGACAACTTAGTTTGGTACTATGAATTTGTTTCCGAGGTTTTTAAAAATTTTTAAAGGAAAGGCAATGCGTCTTTCGGAATAATGGGAATAAGTTAATTTTAGCCAAGTTCCGAGATTATTTGGAAACCAAGAAAATCGCAGAAATAAGAAATAAGTTATAAGGTTTAGTGATGATTTAGTAACAGTCACAGGACCAAATATTTTTTAAACTTAATTGGTCAACACGAAGACCTAAATATAAACCAGCACTAGGTAGGTAGGTAGGATTAAAGTGAGTGGGTCAAGAGCTGACCCTCCTCACATCTCTGTTTAGATTTCATCCAACAGATCTAGCCTCTGTATAAAGCTGATTATATTGTTGGGGGAGGCATAGATCAGATTTTCTGCCGAAAGCATCCCCTCGCCAAATAGCGATAATCTTGTCCTACCTGCCTCAGGGCACCATGGACAATTTTCTGGGGATTGACAGACATTTCTTCCCTCACACACCATGCGTATATGGTGTTTAGCACTTCCTGAAGACTGTTTAAGATAATCGTCTTAGATTCACCTTTGATTAGTATGACTAGATCGTCTGCATATGCATGCACCTCGATCTCCCACAGAGATGTCATAGAAAGTAGGTCGTCCATCAAGAGCGAGCGTAGTAAGGGTGAGAGAACCCCACCCTGAGGACATCTCTTGGCAGCCCTAAACTTGATCTTCTCTCCACCTTTGTAGTGAATCCCGGGTCAAATTCTCTTTGCTCTTTCACACCTGGAGTCCCAGATTATGGAGCCAATTGCCTGCAGAGTTTATTAATATCAGTTTTGGCCTAAAATTGTTTACGCCCTATATGAATAAATTGCATCATCTGCCTTCTCTCCAGACACCCAAGGCACTTGAGGTGCTAAAGGTTGAAGCTTATGTGGGCATTTTAGGGGAAAAATAAATATTTTTGTCACCGTTCCTCGTATGAACAACAAATTTGCTTGTTGTCAATAGTCCCTGCTTAACTTTTACTCTCTTCGGATAAACCTACTTTAAGCTTATTTGGAATTCTAAAGAATTCAGCCTTTATTTTTTCAACAGAACGGTTCACTATTCCTCGCCTTGGGTGGAACAAACATCCATATTCATGCATTACGATGAAAGAAATACCCTTTCCTGTTTCGTAGTCCGGTAATAAACAAGTTTTCCAACTTTTTCCTAGTTTCCTAATTACGAAGAAAATCCTTTAATTCATTTAGGAACAAAGCGAATAAAGGAGAAATACAACAAGCAAATTAAAGTTTAATAAACAGGCTAACATTATTTCCTTAGCTATTTTAAATATTGACTAAAACAACAGCGTAAAGTGAACTGGTTCAGTCAGAAAGTTAATTAAGGTATTTTCATTTTCCTGTAATATTTATGGCTCATTATGTTTTATTTACGAGGCCTACAATACCTAATTCAAATGACACATAGATATATGTATTTGAATTATAAAGGACTTGTTATGACACATTTTGACATATTAATTTTTCATCCACGATTAAAACTGAAATATGTGTGCTTAGTGTGTGTAAAACAACAGACAAATGTGCATTGTTTCTTAGGAAGTAGTAGTGAACATGCATACCTATCAATTATCAAAGAGAAACTTATCAATAAGAGGCGAAAGCATTGTCGGTTTCTTAGATGTTTTATGTACGCAAATTCTGTGACCTTGAACGGTCTCGACACTACCTACTACACAGTAAAAACGTGTTATTTTAATGACAAATTTGTATCCTATTTCGACGTGCACTGGAAAACATCTTTATTTTATTAAAAAAGTCCTAAATTTAATAAAAGTCTACTAGATCTTCACAAAACAGACGAGACATACGCGTCTAATACACTGGCAGAAAACATTTTTTCTAAAATATCTGCAATTGGCATAAAAAAGTAATTATTCCCAATTTTTAAACCGTTATTTCCAATATCTGAAAACAAAGAGTTTGTTTAAATCTATGGACAAAGAAAATATAAGAAATACGAGAACTCTAAAATATATCTCTTAGGGAGGCCGCACATCAAGGAAATTTGAAACAAGGAACAGGGGACATATTTCATGAAATAATAACACATCGTTTTAAATGGAACTTCGCCCATCGGCGAAATACATTTCATGTGACGTCATAAGGAAATAAATCTTGTAGAAACTTGTTGCATGAAACAGATTTGCGTTGTATATTTTTGTTTCACGTTGCGCTTAATTTCGTTAGCGTTTGTTCGTTTGCCGGCAACAAAATGAAAGGCGATCAAGAATTTAATGAAATTTAGGACTATGTGGTCGGTCAACAACGGAAACTAATTTAGTAAATGTCTGCAATAACATTCTATAAAATGATTTAAATTTGTCTGGGTGATCACTTAGTTCTCTTGATACTATATAGGAACTATATTTAAGAGTTTTAGCGTTATACGGATAAACCAAGTAAAAGCATTTCTTGCATTTTTTTATGTTAATTGTGTTTTGAACAGCACAATAGCATCGTCTAGAGACAATAATAATCGGAATCCATTGTGTGTGCATCACACTAAAAGATGTTTCATATTTAGTTACTTTTTGTTTTTCAGTTTCGTATTTCATATTTCATGATTCATGTTCCTTGTTTCTCTGGTGTGTGTCCTTCCTTAAAGATAATATTTCGTACTAGATTGTAACTCTAGTGTACTAGATGACTTAAAAATGTATTAAATGTAGTACAATTGTACTAGACTGGCAACTCTCGTCTGCTCTGACCCGAGCACCACTTCAAAGATGGAAATCTTGCACATGCGCACAAAAAATTAGTACAGGCGGGAACGCGAGCTTTCGTCTCTTGTTAATGAGTTTCTCTTCGCAGTTGTGAATAGCACAAAATAAATGTATTATAAGAAGGTACGTCATTAGCCTACTCATTGTGAGGAACAATAGAGAAATGTGTATCGTGCTCTAAAAAGTAGTAGCAAAAATAGAGTTAGGTACGTCATTAGCATATTAATTATGAATTGAGATAGAGAAATGTGAATCGTGCGTTAAAAATTAGAAAGAAAAACACAAGTAGGTACGCCTGTAGCCTATTAATTGTGAATGACAGTGGAGAAATGTGCATCATGTTTTAAGAGCATAACTGAAAAATATACGTAGTAAATTCATTAGCCTCCCAGTAGTTAAATTGTTCACAACTTAACAGTTGACTTTTTACCTTCCGCTTAAATTTCCAAAATATTAAAATATTTTTTATAAAATTCTGCCTTTTCTTGTTGGATAGTTGTACACACGTAGCTGTAACAAGGACGAAGAAACACTTGGCCGCGCCTGTCTATACATTCCGAAACTTTATAGGTCCGTTTCGTCTAGCGCGTGCCAATTAAAATTCATCTAGCCACCAGCAACGTTGTGGACTACGGTATGTCGTCAAATTTACGCATTAGTAAGGAAATATCAAATTATGACCTATTTTTAATTACTAGGAAATAGCGGTCATACAATTTTTTGTTTCATAAAATTTTAACGTTAAATTGTAAATAAATTGTTTGATGAAAATATCATTGCATGTTATTATTAAATAAAGTCAATAGGTAAGTCAAATATATTTTTTAATAAAACCACTCATTTCATTAAAATAACGCGGCAAAATTGCATAGTGCCTTGTTTTCTGCCCGCATTCTTTTCACTGATACAGTTAAGAAAATACTTATCTTTCATAATACCGTATTTTTTAACTTCTGACAGCCCACGAATTCCGCTCACTACTAATATTATACGTGGTATTGCAGCAAATGTGTACCATTTTAGAGAAAAATAAATTGTAAGTAGCCGAAAAAGTTCCTTGATGTGTTATTGTAATTTACAAAACAATAATGAAATAGTAAAATTTATTCCAGTTAAAAATGCTTACTGTCGAATCGTAAAGAAAGAAAACAACATGTTTGACGATTTAGAGATTTTCTTTTATACTTAATATAACTTTTGTACCTGAACTATTACAAACCATAAACACAAGAAGATTATGACGGTATATAAAAGCCGAAGTCATTCAGGTGAACGTAGCGTAAATTTTCATCTGGAAAATTCTAGTTTCTTAGTAAAATTGTATAAGCAAGCGTGGTAAATTTTGGTTACGAAAATTAGTTTAGCTCACTGATCTAAATTTAAATAAGTTTATGAAACGAAAGGCAATTTAGTTGTATTTATACAGAAAATGTATTCAACAATGTGAAAGTAATTACGATTTGTCTTTGGAATAGAAGAGATGTTTATCTCAAAATCTACTTTAGTATAGATCATAGATATAATAATTTAGCAGGGTTAGGATCCAAAATGGTTTAAATTTTCATAGGAATTAGATATCTAATTCGCAAGCTAAATTTTGTTTGTATTATCGTTTCATCATTAAAATTTTATCACCGAATTAACAAAATTTTAAAAATCTATTTCTTTATTATTAAGAGCCATTCCACAAACGACGATGGTCAGTCGTGATGATCGTTGGAAAAAATGAAATGACATTGAGTCGATTATTTTGTTTCCACATGGAAGCGATTCATTAATTTTAAAGAAGTATTTGCAAAGCGCGGAGCAACGCAATATTGGCTTAGAAGGCTTAGTTGCCGAGACGGTAAAAACTACACTAAATTTTGTGAATCAGCCAGTCCAGGTCTAAATCAGAAAATTGGTCGTATTTATTAATTCTCAAAATTCCGTAAATTTATTCAGGATACACCAATGGCTTCACTTTCTTCCCAATTTGATTGTTCTTTACCCTACTAAAGTAATTAATTCTTAGCAATGTCTTTAAAAGTGTGAAACTTTCATTAAAATCATTATGGCTCCATTTTCAGACAGACGCTGATTGCGGCGCTATTGTTTCCTCTATTCTTCATTGTTAAATTAAATCGCTCGAGTGTTAAAATTTAAAAACCTCTGCAATTTGAGCAGAGTTTCATTTGCTGGTTGTAAAAGGAATCCGAAAGCCGTCATCCCCGCAAAGATATTTAAAAAAATATATTAACTAATTGCTAATTGGAAGAAATTTTTAATTAAAAATCAGCAGACCTTGTGGACAGAATCGTATGATTGTAAAAATTAGGTAATTAGATGATAAACTATTTTTATAATCGAATTAAAATTCGAATTACATTACCTATACCATCACTTATATTTGGTGTCAGGCAGCTTATTATTTTCTTTCACTTTTTATTTGTATGGGTATTAAGTTATTTGTAATTTAAATTTCTGCTGCTGCAAAGAGCTAATCGAGTTGTTGCCGCCTCTTAGAGTTCTTAGTTTCTTAATTTTATGGTTTTTTAATAACTTTATTTGTATTGTTCACTAAGTTAAGCTAAGTTTGCTTTTCAAGCAATTTTTTTCTGTTAAAATGAATTTTGCTGTTAAAGTAAATTTCTTCCTAATATTGAGAATAGCACATACTATTATGTAAGTTCTTTATTGCACAAAAACCCAAAATTAAATTTGATTCAAAACTTAGTTGTCTTATTCTTACTGATATCACTTTAAAACCTTGATTCTCAAAATAGGTCGGTCTAAGGAATAGTGAATGCGCTTGTTATAATGTTTAAGTATTTTAATGTAATTCGAAAAATTTACAGGGTGAGTTTTTTAAAGTCTTACAAGGCAATACCTCGAAAAGGATTTAAAATATTTTCCTGAAATTTTGATGAATTAATAGGGAGATGGCGGGACATATTTAAACACACTTTTGTCATTTATACCCACTCTCCATTTTAAGGGGTGGGGATAACTTTGGAATATTAAATGGGATGATGCACTTTTGTTTATAAAATCCGAATCTTCGTATACAACTACTTTGTTTTTATTTGCTCTTTCGGTTACGGAATTATGATTTATTAGGTTGTAAAATAAAAATAAAAAATGGACCATTTAATTTCAACTTATTTATCGTCTGTCATGCTTGGGAAGTTGTTCGAAATGTCCCCCTTCAATTTCCAAATACTTCTTACCCGCTGTAACATTTCGGGTGCTACTAACAAGCAGGCAAATCGAATTCGGTCTTTCATATCATCTAAAGTTGTAGGTGTAGTCGCCATCGGTAAAGCTAACATTTTCTTAATGCATTTACACTTGCAATTTAAAATTCCTGCTTTCTCTTTTCGAGTTACATGGAGTAGGAGTTTTCGATTATAATTTGAATTACGATGATCATAATCGGATGATATCGATTATTATTTAAAAAACCGGATTATCGATTATTTTTAATTTAAATTGTCCCATCTCTACAATGAAGACACATACATCTACTACCAGTAACTAAATATCTACACAAAGCATAAATATAGATACAAAAGGCTTAAAAAAGGTCACTAGTCACAAGTACTATAGGTAGATTTATAAATATTTGGCTCTTACAGATAATTCCAGACCTCCACCAAACCTTATCATCCACCAAACCTTATCAATTTGCTGCAAAATAAAATGTATTAATATTTTTCACTTTGGTAGGTGACGAAGCAAAAGCATTACTTAGTTCAATGAAGTGATAAGATAAAAAAAAGCTTGCACATGTGATAAAGAAGAATGGTAACGGTTTGGACGTTGATTTAGTTATTGTACCTGACCAGATACGAGTACCTTGTAGTCTTAATGCCAGAAAAAAGCTTTTCTCTAGAAGGCCAAAACTAGTGTATAGAAAATACAATTTTATTGTGAATAAAATAAAAGAAACAGAGAGTAATTTGTATGTATGGAGAACACTCGGATTGAAATGTGTTAAGACACAAGAAACTTGAAAAAATCCTTCAATAACCACCAGCATCATTTAACACAAGAATTAAAAAAGGTTTCAGAGGTGACTAAAATTATACAAGGTGCGAATGTAATGTCAAAATACGCCACTGCGGTTTTGTCATGGTGAAAACCATACTTTCAGCTTCGTTTCCTACAGTTGGTTGGAACAGACAGTATAGGTAAAAACAGTGTTTTAAAATCATTATTAAAGGTGAAAATAATTTAAAAGTGTACCGAGAATCTATAATGATCTAATTGGAATATTTTGGCCAGGAAAATTGTGTTGTATTGGTAATATAATAATGTCATATAAATATAATATTTATAATAATATAATATATTACCCGTGGTAAATATTAATTTAAAATTTTATATTGTTACTTTCGTCCATTCTTTTTTTTTGAATCTTGATTTTTTATTACGGTTTTGCACGTCGAGACGTCTTCATTCCAATCTTACAATGACGATTCTTTTGCTTGTTTAAAGTAGAAAATACAAAAAGAGAAATACGTTTTGAAGGCAAGGTCTTTGGCAAAACTTTATCCCTTTTGGATCACAACGAATTTCTAATCCCTTATTTTCAAGAGTTTCTTTTTATGCCATGCTTGGCTGCCTTTGAAAGTGAACAGGTTGGTTATTTTTAAATATAAAGTGTTTATTTAAAATTACTTCACAATAAAGCATGGTAGAATATACAAAAAACTGTTACTCGCAGTTTCATCTTTCACTCGCATGTAAGTCACTTTCTAATGTACTGTATTATGCACTATGTACTATTGTATCATTAACAATAACTACCAGAAATTTTCTTAAACCTAAGCAAACCTATCAGTAAATTCGGTTTCTTCCACTAAATAATATAGCTTTTATAAGTTTTTGAAAATCCATTCTTTTTAAAATACCTTACCTTATAGTTAGAATTATAAATATTTTCTGTAGGTCTAGTTTAAGATATTAATGTTAGGTTTTATTTTTTTCCTGCATCTCTTGTTTTTAATAAATAGTTTTTTACTAAAAATAAAATGAAATAAAATCAATGGAAATTGAATATCAAATAAATATGACAATTTAAACAATTTTATAAATGCAGCCCCTTTATATGCAGAAATTTTTAATAAATATTGTTCAGTGCCTGTTTGTTCCGGTGAATTTCTATGTTACTTCTGTTACGATAATTGCGATAATAGAGAGATTGTATCTTCCCCAATATCATTGAGTTTGGAAAAGATAAAGAACGCTCAATAAAAGAAAGCAGAATTGAATCTATATATTCCTATGGAAGCGTCCCATCTTAGAGGTCGCCACATTTGCACATGCCCCTCATAGTATTGCCACAGCTTTCACTTAGTTATTTGCGTCAAAGAATACTGTACCATTTATTGCATTTACATAATTGTTTATCTTGAAAGAGGTTCTCAAACAAGTTCTGATTTCAAAACAAACATGAGAGAAATCATAATTGAACTTTTATAGTTAAAAATTTATCTTATTTAAATTTATATTTACTAGATTCGTGGATCCTTATAGTAAGATTAGTATGTTACGTACGTAGTTTTAAGTAAAATTAAACTACTATGTTTTCAATGACTAAGAAATCTCTGGATAGTTCAGGTTAGAAATCTTAGCTAACTAGTTTTAGTTTTAATTAGGTTAGCTAAGGTCAGATCAGAAACCTAAACTAGCGAAAACTAGAATTAGTTTTAGTTGGTTCAGGTTATAAATTTAAACTAACGAGATAATTAGTACTAATTAGTACTAATATTTTGGGTTATTAATCAAGCTAGAAAGTGCCCTAATTATTATTCCAAAATCTTGTAAATTACCAACGTAACCGCCGACGTCCTTCGGATAATAAAGAAATACTCATACCAGCATTTTTCAACTTTCGTTTAAACAAACTCTTCTTACATACGTGTTGCATTACCCACTGCATAATAGTTATTTATACCAGCGGTGCACCGAGTAACTGCTATCAAGGAAATAAAGCATTTTAGAGGTACCTAAATGAATTATAATAGTAATTAATATGCATTCACAGGTGCTACCAAAAGTACATCATACCTAGAATCAACACTCTCAACTAATGAATCTCGCAACATTTTAATACTTTCAGAATATGTGTTCCAAATGTCGGGTTTAAATTAAAGTTTATTGAGAACTCCTCGACGAACAGTATAACTTTGTTGCATTTATATAATGTTGCTGTTTTCTTGTAAGTAACACTATGTCGGCAAGCAAGAAGCGAACAAGGTGTTTGACTGGTAACATAGTTTACTCAACATTACAAAATCATAACATCACTAACAAGGTTTCCAAGTTTGTCATGGTTACAACTCAATGTCGTATCGGGAACTATATCAGTAGCGGATCGTCTTTTTTGTTAATGGCCTTTTCGAGTATAAATAAATTTAATATTAGATTTAAAGATTAATAAATACTAACAAAGTATATGCAAAGAGGTGCTGTGAGGGTGTGTGAGGAGGTAAAACAACCTAGCCCTGTACTGAATGACAGCAAATATCAGTCCAGGACGTACCAAATGGATAAAACACTAAAATAGTACATTCTACCACAAGGGAGAGGAACGCTTGATTTTTCCTGAGGTGCAATTTGTAGCCAGAGGGCAAAGCCCGCAGTAAACTTCACTAAAAATGCGATGCTGGTATACTTTAGTGAAAAAGCTAAAAAGTTTAATTGTTCTATCCTGTGGACTTAGTATCTGCAGCAGGCACTGAGAGTTATGTTGAAAATTCAGTGGAGAATGAGAAAGCAATGCATTTCTCATCAAATACTGCAGGGTACAAGTACGTCGACAAACAGTATAGATCGACATTATTAAAGAAAAGGTTTGCTTAATACCGGCTGTTAATTTCAAGTGTAAGCCTTTGTTACACAAAAATCCTAATTTCTGACAATTGCGGCAGTAACTTGCAGTGTTTTAGATACGCAAACATTACATCTTTGGATGTAAAGCGTTGATTTTCAAAATGCAGTGCAATCTTTTTTACTTCAAAGCATACGCGATTAAAAGAGTCTATTGTAAAACGTATTTTAATGCTACCGACCACGCTTACACAGGCTCAAAACTGGATTACAGACGTTTGGTCTCAGGGTATATGGTAGTATCAATACACTGGTTGAGTAAAATATTTTTCTCTTACTTTAACCGAAGGCATTTTGTATTTTGCATTTCCAAATTACACAATATAGGTAAATAAATATTTGCATTTCAATTTCCAAATAGTGTAGAGACGGCCCTGGAGCTGAATCACGATGCATAGAATTCTATGCGCTTTTGACACTAATGACAGTGGCCATGTGATGGATCATTTGTTTTGTTTGAGTAGTCATGTGACTTTGACACATAGAATAGAATTCTATATGGCGTGATCGGGGGGCTGGACTCACTTATGTTTACAACTCTTCATTGCTAACACTTTGAATAAAGAATTGCAAACAAGGTTTATTTATGGACTATAAATTAGTTCAATTCAGTAAGGGTCACCATATTTAATACATTGTAAACTTGCAATTAAAATTATTTCTTTCTCATTTTTCATTACTCAGAATGGAAGATATCGATTATAATAATTTAAATAATGATTTCCATAATTTGGTTATACCGATTATATAAAAGACCGTATTTTCAATTACTGTTAATTCAAATCGCTAATAGAAATTATCAAAACTACATATAAATTGATACGTATACACGCTACTGACTTCAAATGTTAATCAGAACAATGTTGCATCATGCTTCAGAGACACAGTATAGACAGCCTGGCAGCATCGATCTATCATAATATGCATGTAGTCTATTAATTGCTGAATAATATATTCTCGATATGACAAATTAGCTTGATATGCTGACAGTGCTGTTTACTTACAACGTAAAATGAAAGGATAGATGGCTTCTTAAAATATATTTGAGGGTAGATGATACGGTGTGATGGTATAATGAAATAAGTTTTATGCATGGCGTGTTTTTTTTATCCAAAACAAAACATCCCACGCAGACTTCAACCCTAAGTACTAACGTACCGTGGGCGTCTGAAGAGAAGGGAAATGTAGTCTATTGACACGGGATTTGAAGAATTGGAGGTTGGCACGGGAAGGGGAAACATCTGCCGACAATTTGTTTCATAATCTGCAGATCCTAGGTATGAATGAGCGAGAGAAGTTGTAACTTTTAGAAAAAACAGTCAGGGTTTTTACCAAAGGAGGTTCGTCTCTTTCATGTGGATAAATGAAGCTTTTTAAATTATTTTATAAATTGATAAAACCCGTGGACCCCAGAGAACAGAGCTGAATTGCCTAATCTGTAGTAATATATAGTCCCTACCTTATGGGCTACGTCGGCTAACCAGAACGGCAACAACAGTGCCACCTGTTTTATGCCCTCGGTAAGGCAGAGACTGTTATAAGCAAAAACAGGAAAACTAAAAGCCTGGAATAAAGAAACATCATCCAACTCTGCTGAGACTGTTAATTTAATAACAAAATCGGAAATATTACACAAAATATACAACCCTGAGGGGGTACCGAACAGGGCGTCTAGAACACGGTTATGCTCCAGAGTATAATGTCTATTCCCCTGATTCGGGCAGATCAGCAATAATTCTACACTTGACGCTTCGGCTATAATGTGAGAGAAGTTTACTGAGTGCGTAAGTGAAGGCCTAGCGCTTTAAGTTGTACCGGATTTTCAATGGCGAAACAGCACAAACACATCAAACCTGAACTTCCATAGTGATGTGATGCCTCAAGTACTTAGGCAGCGAGGTGAGACGAAATTACGCACTCGAAGGCTGTAAGATCTCGATAAACCAGGCAATAACAACTAAATAAGACCTAGTAAGATTTTCAGAAGCTTAAGATAATTAGAACCGAGAATTAGCTAACCTAAGGAGATGGAGTCAGATATCAGAGGTAACGGCACCGAATATATAACACATAGAAGGGTCACTCCTGCGCGGCACTGTGATGTTCTAAGATCAAAGCATCGCCGCCAGCAGCCGAATGTATTTTCTCGAATTTTAAGACTTGCGAGGTCGCAGACGGAAATCCCAAATTACGAGGGCGATACGTGCACGCGATATGTGTAAGCGGGCCGAGCTGTTTTACGAGGGTTACTCTGTAGGAACGGAATAAAACTAAAAGTAAACTACAGTTTTTTAATTAATCAGTTGTATTAACATAAAGTTACTATAAGAACGCAGTTCAATTTGTTAGCAACAACACTTCAAACTATTATTTATCTACAATAAAGTAGTTACAATAGAAACAACATTAAAGTGTGTTTTAGATCGATCAAATAATAAACTTAATATATCGGATAAAAAGAAACTGAGAATATATTTTTTAAATACATGTAGGGAAATATTTTTATTTAAAAACACACAGTTGAGCTGCGTTCTTTACTTATAGTTAGTTAAATTTGAAATAAAGAAAAAGTTATTGGATTACTGTTTTTTCTTAACCTAAGTATATACAATATAATTTGCGTAAAGTAAGTTCCAGCACCTACAAATAAATTAAATACTAAGTTTGTTTTTTATTAGAAATCAGTTAATACTGAAAAAACGAGTGGTAATATAATATACCTAAAATAACTAAGAAATTATTAACGGCGTAACAGACCTTCCGAGATTTTGACAGATGTTACCGTTTTGGGGTTCCTAGATGACAACAATGTATGTTGTCCATTTCCGTCTTCCTGTCTGTCGGTCTATCTGTTAGCCCGACAGCTCCAAAACTAGTTGACGGAAAAGGATGAAATTTTGTATGCAAAGTACGCCTTAACCCTACTCGAAAAAGTATATCCTTTGTGTTCAATATATACACGGTGAACACTATAAAAAATTAAAATGTTAAGATTTTTGGTTAAATTTTATAATTTAATATGACAGTTATAGAAGAATAGTTAAATATTTAATGAATCCAACCATATTGTGAGAAAGTTATACAAAGTGACAAAGTTTGTTTTTGTTTCTTTACCTACTGTTCTGTTTAAAGGTAGGCAAGTTCCAAGTGGTATATATTATATTCATAAAAGAAGGCACATTAATTTGTAATTATATTGGGATCATAATCGATGATTTCGGTACATGACTTATTGTCATGGCAGTATGTTGACGATAGGAGCAAAACAAAAGGAACGTTGTTTGTCATTCTAAATAAAATATTTAAAAAATCGACAAATATAAGTTAAAAAAAATTGTAAGGTACAACTACATGGGACCTTCACAGAATGATTGGCTAGGGTCTAGGCTATCTGAAATGGCCAATTACAACATTTTTTGGAAGGTCAAATTTTTTTATGACGAAAAATGTCATAAATGTGACAAAATTTACATTACATTTTTACACATACCTCGCGAACTAATCGAGATAGTTCCGTTATATATTTTTTAATCCATAGAAGAAACGTGAGCGAAGGCTACTGAGTCATTTTGTTTTTTTGAAAACTCTAGTTTTTTTGTTGTAAAACTTGGTGAAACTTCAACATGTAGGTACTTTAATTGCAGCACTTTTTTCAGTAAGCGAGAAACTTTTATGTTTTAAAGAATTTGGTCATACCATCTGCATACGAAGGAAAGCCAAAACATCGACGAAGTTTAAAAAAAACGCAGTTTCTACGACTTATAGTGTTCAAGTTATCGTTAGTTAAAATTGAAAGATTCGGCTGCCGCGTGACCCAAAACGTCTCGCCATATTAATGCTCGTCTGCGCGCAGTGCTGGGCGATGTTAGAATGTTTAAAAAACATCGATGTTCTCTTATTGATATTCGATGTTTTGCCATCGATGTTAGGGGTCATAAACATTGATGCCAATATCGATGATTATCTTTCGATGTTCGACCATCGACCTTCCGTTCCGAATCTATTGACAAAAGATTTTGGGAGCTAAATTAATAAACATTATTTATTTAGTTTTACGTTCTTTAATTTTCTAAGGGTATGCAATTCTTTTGTTTTGTTTGTTTTTATTTTTACTACACAAAGAGATTAACACCACCACCAGAACGAAAAAGTAAAAAAATGTTCAACACACAAAAAAGTATTAATTTAAATTTATTCAGTCACCCCTATATAAACAACACAGAACTCTCCGTTCGCTTATTTGGTCCACTTTATACCACCACGCGTCGTCGAATGAATCAACTCGGGCGAATTTGCCCTCAAGCGGGGACGAGATGAGAAGGGAAAATTTCGTCGCGCAGTCTCGGGCGTGTTCGCGCTTATTGGAGAGTGATCCTTCTATGTGTTATATATTCGGTGGTAACGGTGTTACCTGTTTTAATGTATGCAGTGAATTTCATAGCACCCTGTATATATATATATATATATATATATATATATATATATATATATATATATATATATATATATATATATATATATATATATATATATATATATAATAAAAAGTGATGCTCCTCCTTGTGGCCAAGGTCAATAATTTTATGCATCAGACTAAATACCTATAATAATTTCCAAATTATTAATAAATGCTTACTGATTAACAAACACAAAATCCTTTGATAATCCATGATAATATTTAATAATCAATAATATCGCAATTCTATTTCAAAACGCGCTCTAAACTGCACGTCCGTATAATTCACAATTAGTTATTTATTTAATACATTGCTAAACAAAAATGGCTTTTGTTACTTCAAAAAGTATTTTCGAAAAATTGTTTCTCGAAAATTCTAGGTATATCCAAAACAACTATGTATATGCAGTTTTCTTCGAACATTTTTTTTTGTTATAAACCTTTGTTATATCCCGCGATCGCCACTCAAAGTAATAAAAACAATAACATTGCAGCCTAATGATAGGTACCTACCTGATATCTAAATTTTATATCATCGTATTTTACAAATAGTTCCGGAAATAACGGAAAAAGCATGTATAAATTAGAGATAGATACCGAAACGTGATTTTGTCCATATTTGCAGTGAATAAAATTTTCCTGTTGCGAATATTATAAAAGGACATCATGTGTGGATGATATTATATCAGCAGCGTGCAATCCGTAAAACAAAAATTCACATTACATTATATATATATACAGGGTGGTTAAAAGGTTTGCACCAAATGAATTTTTTTTGACATTTCTAAAAAAAAATTATTCTTGAGAAAAGTTGGTGCTTGTCCCGAAACCTCAAAATATGATGACAGTTTTTGTAGCATTTGCATACTAAGATCATAAATTACAAAAAAGTGAAAATCGCTGAAGAATAAACTACCTATATTTTTAAAAATTGGTGAAAACTTTATAAAGGAAAATTGCTTAGAATTTCATCAAAATCCAAAATACAATTTGAGGTTAAATTTACAAATATTTTTGTTGCACACTGTTCCTTTGGGATATTAGCAAGAAATTTTTCCAAAAACAAAAAGTTCCACGGAATACCAAGAGGTATTGAATTGTCACAAAATACCTTTATTACTGTAGAGCAACAATAGTTTGGCTCTTTAAATGCAGAGACGCAGATTTGCCTAGTTGCTTAATCGCTTGTTTATAAATAAATTAATAAATTAATTTAATAACATCGCTATTAGATTGCTTTCACAAGGTATATAAATTGTTCCGCAGAAGCATCCCCAAACAAAATAATTGAGCCATTACACAAAACAGAAATATAACAAACAAACATAAATCTAGCGTAAACCGTGCGTAATAATACGCTATGTGACACACGTCTGCCATAACTTTACGCGGGACATTTTGGCATCGAGGTTATAAATTACGAGTGCCATGAATATTGCATTCTATGTAGGGCCTATTATGCCCTATACAGCGTGTAACACTTTAAAATGACTACCCATTTCAGTCATTGTTTGGTGGAGAAGCAATACATCAAAAGCTTAGTCAGTCTTTTACGAAAATATAGTAAAGTTGCAGGACGGGGTTGCAGAAAAAATGTAATTCGGGACTAGCTAACACAGTGTTAAATTTAAATACAGTGTTAAATTTTTATCAACCAAGATTTAGCTAATGCCGGCCAAGGCCTGCATTAATCGCTTCACATCGGCATTTACATTGACAACAGGTCGTTGTGACAGTTTAATTTTGTCACTGAGTTTTTGCTAACTGCTATTGTTTAAAATTATTTAATTCCTACCTTATGTTAAGTTGCTGTATTTTTATGCAACGCTTACGCCGCGTAGTTTGTGTCGCCTTGTTTTCAGGTTGCTACCTGGGAACCTTGATTGCCTTTTGTCTCGTCGCTTGTCGGGATCAGCTTGTTTATTGGCTCGTAGCTTGTAGTTTGATTTAACGTTGCTCTTTTTATTTAGCCCTGAATTTCGTTTTCTTCGTCTTTCTCAAAGTCCTCCCTATGTATAGGAGGTCGCTTTTGATCTATTTATGATAGATTATTTGAGTTTCACTTACATTTGTCATTCCTGAAAGTTTTTGTTTACATTTTCTTGCGACATTGGAGCGCTTTTGATTTCTATGGCTTTTGGTCACATTGCCTTCACTGTCCTGGTTCCGCCGTGCTTTTTAACATTCTGTATTATTCAAACGGCATTCGTTTTCCCAGATCTTGCTTTGTAAATTTTATAATTGATTTAATCAGTAAATTTTCTCGTATTGGCGGGTTAGTTTTTTCTACTGAGAGCTATCACTATCAGGGTTTTCCACTGTTGCCAATCCGGAGGTTCAAAATTTGTCCTGGTGGTCTTTAGGCATTTTTACGCGGTATGGCATGGTCATGTGTTGCGCCCTTTCTTAAGCCACAGCGTTGTAGCTATCTTCACGACTTCCATTGGGGTTGTCGGCGCATGACGGAAATACTCGGTGCCCCATTTTGTTACCATGTGCCAGTGGGGGGATGGGAGTGACATTTTGGTTCATTCGAGAAAAAGGCCTGGCATTTTCAATATTGGCTTTCGACGAAGTCGTTGCGGTCTCGGGTTTAGGCTATTTTAGGGCCTAAGTAATTTTGGATTAATTCCGAGACCGCGACTAAATTCTTTTGGTGAATTTTTGACTGCTAGGTATAGGATTTTGTCTGTGACTTCGGCCGATACCATCGTGACAGCCATCAACATCGGCGTGACAAATGAATGCCTCTTTGCCCAGAACACTGGTAGCTGCCGCTATTGCTGGGATTTGTCTCTTTGAATTTAGAACTAGCCACTATAATTATCCCCTTGGCAACAAGAGATGCATTACGTATGCATCCCTTTACTGACCAACTACAAAATCCTTCTCTCTCATTCATACCTAGGGCCTCCAGATTATGGAACACATTGGCTGCAGATATTTTCTCTACCCCTCCCAACCTCCAATCCTTTAAATTTCATATCCATAGATAACATTTCCCTTCTCTTCAGACACCCATGGTACGTTAGTACTTATTCTTGAAGTCTACTTGAGCTGTGCCAGATAAAAATACTCTTTGGTGATTTGTAAGTCAACCTACAGAAAAGACCCAGAGACGTTTCTAACAGTTTAATATAAATTCAGTCATTACTTGCGAAGCCAATCACGTACTGTTTTACCCATTTTAATATAAATTATTCTAAAAACTCGTTGTTCTAAGATCCCTGAAAATTTCCATCGTGAATTAAACATGGCAAAATGGAAGCCATCAGTTTTCTACAGGAAGATTTATTTGCAAGCAAAAGAGATTTTCCTAAGATTTATAAGTTTGTAGAGTCAAAATGCGTCTCCGCTAAGACAAGACATATTTATATTTTTATCTCTTGGTATAACAAACGGCATGAAAATAAGCAAAATGAAGATATCTGTCGAAAATTTAGACTGGTTAGTTAAACCCGCATTTTTTACAGGATGATATTTGCTTCCGGAAATTTTTTTAGTTTTTCCCCGAGGTAAAATAACTAGCTAGTAGATTATTTTGATTTTTTTTCAGGGTTTATACAGAGCGGTTTATTAGCACTCTAATAACGTAAGACAAAAAAAAGTCCTTAAAGTATGCCGTGGAATCAATTAAGCATGTCTTAAATTATTGCTTTTGTTACATAGGTACAAAGTATAGGTAAATGAAAAATACAACTGTCAAGTTCTGAATTCAATTCTTAAGAAAATTACATTACTGTCATTGTCATTGCATAATACAGAATTAAGAAAAAAATATACAACAAAGAACCTAAAAATTATAAATCCAAACTAAATGAGAGACGTGTCCACCTTCTACATCCAAACATGTTCTCATTCTTCTTTTTACAGCATCCAAAACATTGGTGAGCACTGGGGAGAGTTGTTAATCTCTTGAAATTTATTTGTAAGTCTAGTCCATAGGTCTTCCAAATTTCCACAAGAAAACCAAGTGTTTAATGTGTGGCCATAAAAAAGTCGCCCGGCGTGAGATCGTAGGACCGTGGTGGCCACCTAACTGGCATATTACGACTAATGATTCGGTCTTCGAAAAATGCTTCCAAGAAATTTAAATTATCAAGAGTTGCGTGAATAGGTGCGCCGGCGCCGTGCTTCTGGAAATAGCCTTGCCGCATCTCTTCATCGTGGTGACGCGACGCGTCAAGCGATAAGCGACGCGACTAGCGACGAGGCAAGAGATGTAACTACATAGTGAACCGACGGGTTTAGTAGGTAGTTGCCAATATATTTTCAGATGATGAGATTGAAATTCTTATGGATGGCTCGGCATTCCGCTTATTGCTTGCAAACGGTTATAGAGAATATGCTGTAGTCGGGTCGCTTATCGCTTGACGCGTCGCGCCACCATGTTTGCACCCTAATGCGATTACAAAATTTTCTAAAATTGTATTACGGTATCGCGCCGAATTGAGAATCCTTTAAAAAAATCAGTCCAATTAACCTTCTTTTCGATATGGTCGCCCACACGCCTACTTTATATGAATGCAGAGGCTTCTCTATAAACAAATGTGGATTTTTAGAACTTCATGTTCTCATTTGTTGAGAATTTACATATCCAGAGAGGTAAAACCATGCCTCGTCAGTAAAAAAGGATTTTTCAAATACGTTTTTATTATTATGCAAATTAGCCATAAACCACTCGGAAAATTGCAGTCGCTGCGGTTTGTCGTTTGGTAACAATTATTGGACTGAGCTTAGGCGATAATAAGCGTACATACGCAGGTCACATTTCAGGATTGTATTACAGATTCCGTAGGATACATTTACCTGCTGGCTTAAAAGCCGAATATGGTTTTGTGGGTGTTCGTTAACAATTTGCCTCAATTCTTTTACTTTTTGTTCAGTACGAACTTTGGATCTCCCACTGCCTTCCTTTCTATTCACACTTCCTGTTTCTCTAAACACAGTCACATATCTAGTCAAAACGTGACGAAACTGGTCGAAATCTATGACTATGTGTGGAAATCCTGTTTGAAAATTCTGAATGGCGTCCCGTATCGAATAAACCCACTGGCCTTCAGCCCTTCTACTATTTCTAAAGTAATTTTCGATCAATAAAAGGTTTTTGTTCTGCCGTGATTATCATAATATTTAATTTTCTTAAAAATAAAAACTTCGGAACTTGACAGTTTTAGTTTTTTGTTTGTCTTAAATTACGCTATAAAACAGAAAATAAATTATCCTTAAAGATTTATATGCTTATATTTATAGTTTTTCGCAAGAAATTTTTCGTCAAGCGCCATGTGTTCGCTCAGCCAGGTGCTACGAACATGGACAGATTTTAGGGTACTTTTGAAATTTTTTAAAATGTTCGATTTAAGAAAATCAGAATTGAGTATATCTGTAGACTACCCCAGGGGTGACCCAGTTCAAGATATAACACCCTGTATATAAACTTAATTCACATGAACATGCAATAAAGAAAGCCGCTTAGATGTTTATTTCAGCTAGATATTTCACCAGTGCAGTTTTAAACTTTAAATTACACACGATACATAAAAAAACTTTTTTAGTTGAGAATGTATACCTTATTGAAAGATAACGTGATCCTGTTCCCTGGAAACAACGTTTTCGTTTATTTTTTATTTTCTGTTCTTATATTCAATTCAGCTATTTGTCCTAACCAAACGCGCTTGCCTCGCACACGCGTCGTCGTCCGTAGAGCAGCCCTGTTGCTGAAAACCTTAAACAAATTTGCTCAACGGGGAAACTATTGTATATATTTCATTGTAATAGGCTGGAAGTTAAGCGACAGACATCGACTTGTATGATGGTATATAAGAACAACATGATACTACAGAATAAATAAACATTGAAATGCACATAATGCAGAACATTAAGAAACCTATACTTTGTTATAATGTAACTGCGTTATAATTTATATTTATCAGAAAAAAAAAACTGATTTTAATTAAAAGTAACAAAATTAACTTCAACATAAGCGAGCAATAGCAAAAATAACAGACAAACAGAATGTTTTCCAAAAAGAACATGATTATAACCGAGCTTCAACAAAACCTAACTAACTCAGATTGATAATTTGACCGAACACAAAACGAACTTTAACAGAGCCGAACAAATTCCGAAATGTACTAGTAAATTCACGATGGGTGGCGCCTGCTTGTTGTCACGTTTTTCAAAAACGTCATGGAATATCTTCCTACATTTACCGTCTCCTATTTTATGTACCTATAGCCGAGGGGGTTTGCTCATATTTTTTGTTGCCTTATTTCGCCTTCTGTCTGTCGATGTTCATTCTGTTAAAGTTCATTATTTCTGGTCTGTTAAAGTTATGTCCGATAAAATATTATGATTTACGTTATGCTAACTAGTTTGCTAATGTTTTGTAATTTGAATATTTGTAACTTTGTTACATTATGTATTTGTTTAGTTATAAGAAAGTTAGGTTTTTCGGTTGTTCTCTAGAATGAATTTAGATTTTGATATTTTTTTTTATATTTTTTACTTTATTACAATTCTTTTTCTGTCAGTGTATAAAGTGTATATGTATTAGTAAGGTGGTGAAAAATGTTATACGAGACAAAATAAAAAAAAATTAATAGAATGTTGGATCCACAATATTGATAAAACAAAGAAACTTTTTGAAACACCAGGGTACTTTTTAACGTATTTTCCTACAAGAAAAGGTTTATTTACTTCTGTTTTTTCCCATTAAAAGCCCAGCTACAGCTATAAAACCTAAAAGCACAGTTTTTTACTTGACATAAACTAATTTTAAAAGCAAATTTCCTACAAAGAGATTTGAATCGTCCTATTGTTGGGACATTTTTTACAATACGATAAGAAAAGCAAACGAAAGGACCGTTTACATTGTCGTACGGTTTAGTCAGGCAATTAAAGCGAGAACATTGGCGGAGTTATTTAAAGAGTTTGTAATAAAAAAAAGTTATATATTTTTACTATTTAGTTTGCAACTCGGATCTCCACATGGACTCGAAAATTTAAGACTGGTGTCATGTTTCTAAAACAATAAAAGATAAAAAATGACAAGTTAAAACAGAGGAAGATAAAACCATGGAAAGATTGAAAGAGTATTTTAAGGAACTATTGAAAGGAAGAGATATAATGGAATCAAGGAACAATATAGATCAAATAACCATAATTGCAGAATCAGAAGAAACGAAAGAAATAACAAAGACAGAATTGGAAACCGATAAACCAGACAGTAGAGGAAAGCCAACTTCGATGGTGGATAGGGCACATTAAGAGAATGAACGAGATGAGAATATTAAGAGAAGTGTGTGAAGCAAGGGCAAGGACGAGAGGAAGACCAAGGACAACATGACAAGATGAAATAAGGGAAGCAGCAGAACGAAGAGGAATACAATTCGAAGACATGGATTGACTGGTAGAAGACAGAAAGAATTGGAAAGAAATGTGAAAAAGAAGCCCATCGCATAACGACTCGGTTGAGTCGCAAGCAGTCGCGGCAAGGAGTGGGAGTTGCCTCACATCCCGTACGCGTAGATAGGCATAAGGAATAAGTAAGTTAGTAAGTCATGTTTTTTATAAAAAAGTGGAAATAGACAAATCTTCCAATAAAACCCAAGAAAACTTTCTTTCATACACAAAGCAGGTCTGACTACTTTATTATCAACTACTCGATCTTTCTCACACAGAACCCACCACACCCAATTCTACTATTCCTATTGCACTCTAAGTGTTATTTCCACATCCATCTTACCACCTTCTGTAATAGTTGGGCCTTTAATTTAGCTTTTCTTCTGGTATACTTATCTCTTATGTTATTTTTCTATTGAACTACGTGTACTCAGTGTCCTTTTTACTAGTTTTAAGGTCTCTGCTTTCTTCAGTGCTGATAAATTAAAATCGTCCACAAACATCATGCTATATAGTGGATTTTATTTCTTACTTCCTGAGGATGACATCCATGACAAACTATTTTCATAATCCATTGCTCAGAAATGATGCACCTGTTTTAGTAAAAGCTTGTATACTGACACAGATTACTGTAGGTAATAATAATTACACCTTGGTATCAAACGACACACGGGAACTTCTTAAAATAGGTTTCCGCCTTCACACCCTTCTCATTTTTTTTGTGCTTGGTTCTGGATATCGGTTTTTAGGCAGTGCGACTTGCACTGATTCTTCAAATATGCCAATGTCCGTGGCAGGTTACAGGAGTCTTTTCCTCTTCATAGTCCACACGTGTTGTATTTTTTTTTATTCTAAGTTGAGAAAACTGGGATATCTGATTTGTTAAAGCTAACTCATCTCTATATACGAGTATGTTCAGTACAAATTAAAAATATTTTAGCCCAAATGAGCATAAAATTAAATATATTATTCAAAAGCCTTTTTACCGGCGTTTTGTCACCAAATATTATTTAGAAATTGCAAAAGTAATTACTCTGCGGTTTAAGAAAACTTATATGGGACCCTAAAGTATGGTAATAAACAACAATAGATCGGCGGCATTTAAAAAGCTTAATACAAGGCTCTCTCGGTGGATTTTATCTCATGAATAGGTTTCTGCTTCTTTTATAAGCTTTTCGAGACAAAGAGGCCTCTGCTGTAGGCCCGATCTTTGAAATGATTGCTTTTGGTGCTGATTTTAGATATTTTGAAAATTACCGGATTATTCTAAAATATATGTCAAAACTTCAAAAAATAAATTACTAATAATTTAGTTAAACAAGTTTGGCTTAGCGGCAGAGCATTTTCTCAACCTATGGCAGGCCTTGAGTTCGTTTCTGACACTGCAAAATAATATATTTGCTACAAGTCTAAAAAATGTATCCTCCTAATGGTTCTCCTTAACTTATGGCCGGATGTACCTCTTGTCAAATTGTTACAGCTTTAAATAACTAAAAAAGTTGCCGAAAAGGCTGCATTAATACGAACCCTAAAGGAATTTTTATTTTCCCGTCAAAGAAAAATCCTTATGGTTTCCTTAGACCTTTAGGTGTGCTCCTGGGAAATCCGTAGAGACCTGAAGTGACGTACACAGTGTCTTTCTGAATGCTGGAATCTGCTATGGCCTGTTTTGTATGCTGCTGCCATCAACGAAATATTTAAAATGCAGAATAAGAGTTTCCACATAATTTACAACGTTCTGATGAGCCCCAGCAAGGATGTAACATCGTCGTTGACCCGACCTATTGTTCCTAATATTCTTGCGCATTCAGTACAATTCTAATTGCGACAAATTGACCACGATTTATGGAAATTTTTTAACGATTTATAGAAAAGCATCTTATCTCGCTTTATTACGAGAGTTTACTAAGTAATAGCATCATCATTTGGTAATCCCTATAAAAGAGCAGACCCAGAGAATAATACATGACTACTTGAGTTCATATTTCAGAATTCCCAAGTGGGGTATTTGTTTGGCTTATTTTGTCGTGCATAAAATAGGATTTATTGCTGGCTTTTTGCTTTGAATATTTTTGTGATTATTGACTCTTGACCTAATGCATAATAAATGTTTGTTGATCTTGGTCGAGAAAAAAGCGGTGAGTTGTCAATGGGAGTTTATAAAGAATTTTGTTTCTCACAGCCGAAAAAACTGGAAAATAAACTTCTTAACTTTTAAAATGAACGGTAATTTTTTTTACGTAAGTTCTAATCGTAATTGATAACTGAATTATCAATTGATTTAAAGGAATATTTTTAAATAAAAGGCCTGTATGTACTTTTCATTTCTGCTTAGGTACTTGAATCATATTCGCTTGAACTAAAGAGGGCTACAGGATGAAATGTGAGCACGTGAATTTTCTATTCTTTTGGTAGTAAAATTTATATGAACATGTTTCATATCATTTAGCTTGACTTTTCCTTTGATACAAAATACAGTATTAATTAAAAATATCACTTTTAATGCAATAAAACGTTAAACGTCAATATCTTGAAAACAGATGAAAATCGGTATATGATGTGTTACATAAAATATGCTTAGAATTTCTTATAGAATTTAAAAACCTGGTAAAAATGTGGCATTCCATTTAAAAAACTATGAATGACGCCATAACTCCTTTATGAGATATTCTGCATACTATTTTAAGATGTCAAAAAACGCGCAATGAAAGATAAAAATTGATGGGTATTTTCATTTTTTTCAAATTTTTACTTTATGTGGTAACTGTATATAAATATGCACTCAGTTAGCTAAGGTGGAAAAAGTACTGACACTTAATTTTTCTTAAGTTACTCACAATTTTCTAATTAATATTATATAACGTATGATAATATTTATAAAATAAAATAAATATCAACTTCAGAAAAAGCAATTTTAGTTAAGATATTTATTTTGTCAATTTCCGCTAAAAATTACTTAGTAATTCAAAAATAAAAATATGCTTAATTAAATAACCGAGGTATTTCGCCATTACTAACACAAAAATACAATTTTTAGCATAACGGCTGAAAAAAAATTAATGGAAAAAAGTTTATAAAAGTTTTATGAAAAGTCGTCCAAACTTGTTTAATAAAAAGATTTGTCTGTAGCTCGCTCGCGCGAGATATAAAAAAGAGCAGACGATAAAATTTTATCATAATTGATTACGGGCCAATCTGTATTCGGGACGCAGACCGTGTATTTTAAAAAGTATATTGAATTTATAATTTCCTTCTTTGTTATCCCTCTTTTTGTATCAGTATTACGGTTGTGATAACGGGATAAATCAACAAAAATTTAATACAAAACGGTGTCAGATCTTTTCCGGGTGAATTAGGGTAATAATTTTAACTTTAAACTGAACTGGAGAATTTTATTTATACCTTGTCCAAAATGACATTCATTGGCACATACAGCTATTTAGTTAGCTAGGTGCCATTCCTCATAATGAAGTAAATTGAGCTTTGCACATTTCATTTGTATAATTAGGTGTACATACATTTTTTGTGAAACTTACTATTAAACTATTAAACAATGAAGCGCAGGTTCTTACTTGAATCCATAAAATTACCACACTCCGCTATTAGAACTTAGACTAGTAAATAGCTAACTTTTCTTGACACCAGCTTTTATTGTAAAGATACAAGTGCTAGTGGAATGCTAGAAAGAAGCTCTTTTTAGTTATTTTGACTAAAATTATCTAAAATTACTAAAACATTAAAAACCTGACCACCACTATCCCTTGTAATTTTTCTATTAGTTCATTGGGTTTTTCGGGGTTTTATAAAATATATCTGTTGTTTACCGTGGGCATATAATTGATCTGAGTAGACAATTTCAATAAAGGTATATCATACAGGCAAAGATTGTGAATAAATTAAGAAACAGTAGTCATACTTTCTGGAATTAAGGAAAACTCACTTGACCTATTTAAGAGGTATCCCTGCTAACGTCCCCCCTAGGTAAATTAACAAATATAAATGACCAAATACATTTCATTAACTTTCATAGGACGGACTATCAAATCTTACTAAAAGACGGACCGGGGTCCAACTGAACCCCACGCTTAACATTACGTAAACTCTACTTTTTTTAAACTTATCCATCTAAAAACAACAGTTGTATTATTGTTCAACTATTATACATTTGTCTAAAAATGTACATACTAATAACTAATAGTAACTAACTAAATAACTACGTAGTGTTTGCAGATTTTTCACATACTATCTCGGATTTCGAGTGTTCTAGGCCTACAAAATTTTTACATTCGACACATGTTTTTCTGGATATTCTCTCTTTTCCTCTTTGACACATGTAGCAGCGTTCCACGTATTATTTTGTTGTTCAACCCTGTGTTTTGTAGTCCAGTAGTTCGGGAAAAAATATCTGTTATACAGCGCACATAACAGATATTGTATCCATCTGAATATATGTAAGATTTATATCGCCGGACAACGTTTTATTTGATGAGATCTTTGACTAGTGTCAAGATAAGGATTTTAACGCTTATCCAAAATGTTCTTACGCCAATCGAGATTTTTTTAGTAACCACAATTGATTTTATTTATTTAAACCTGCAATATTTATAAGATGAGAAAATATCTTATCTAATTTTATAAAAGGACGGAGAAACACACAGCGAATACAAAACCAATAAGTCAATGGGAAACCCCGACTTTAATGGAAATTAATTTTAACTAGCATAAATGGCGAGCCGGGGTCTGAAGAGACCCCAGGACAAAAACCTGAAGTCTCAATTCAAGCCAACCGATGAACATTAACATATACATCATGTTCGATCAATAAAATATATAAACTGAAGTTGGATGGGAAGGCAACGCTTAAAAATAAGTCAGCATTATGACCCACACAATAGATTCTAAACATAAAAAACTAGGTCAGTAGACGTGGAGATGCTATTCCATAATCCATTTGAAAAAGTATGTTTTCTGAAAAGCCTCTGTCAAAAAAGGGTTTAAAAAAAAATGTCAGTATAGCAGCAGTTTGTTTACAAGTTTTCTTCTTACTGTTTACGCATATTTTTTAAATCAAATCTTATGAATACTTAAGAACTTTCTCCTTTTAGTTTTGTGCCCTGAAGAAAATACGGCCCGATAATAGGTTCCCCAAAAATTCCAGCCCACACAATTAATTTTTCTGGATGTTGAAATGAAATGAAATGCTAAAAACAATACATGGACCGCGAATGATTCCTTCACTCATTACCACGCAAAATCCAAATGGCGATCGGTGTCGTCTTCATTAAGTTTATGAACTAGTTTTATTTTGTAGGGATGGCATTTATGCTTTTTAAAAATTCTCTTGATGGTTGTACGCGAGAAAGCCGACACTTCTGAGATGTTCCTCGTACTAGGTGTGGGATTAGTTGCAATATGACCCAAAACTGCAGCTTCTCCAGCTTCAGTTCTTACAGGACTTTCAATATTTCTTTTTTTGTTTAGCACTGATCCTGTTTCATTAAATGTCGCCACTAATTCTCGCATGTAAGTATGAGACAGGTGTCAATTTGGGTGTAATACATTATAAGATAGCGCGGCAGCTCTAGCACAATCGTTATTTATAAAGAAAAGTGAACTAATTTCAAAGAAAGCAAAACTGGTTGGAAAATTTTCGGTAGGCTATCTTTTATATTTCATACAATTTTTAGGTAATTTGACTTCCAAGTATCTTTGAGAAATAAACTAGAAAGTTGGTTAAAAGACATTAATTTTTTACCGTTGTTGGCCATTTTTTGTCGTACGGTCGGTAGGAAAATTTTTACGAATTTTCTCCTTACCTGTTTTTTGAATCAAAACTTGAGAATATTCAAGAACTTTCTCTTCTTAGCTTTGTGGTCTAAAAAAAGTCAACTTGATTTTTTCCAGGCAATAATTCCAGCTTTATTTCATCATATCGGCACGGATTCCCGTCCAAATCCTCTTATTTATGTTTTCCTGGTACGCTACACCGATAAACTAATAATCGATGGATATATTTTCGGAACACGACTGAACGTGTTTAACTTTCTTCCTTATAAAGAAAATATTTCGTTTGAATTAAACATGAGGATGGGTAGCCAGAAAGGTTATTCCGTATTTTTCTCTTTTTTTTTTTGACCAAAAAGTTTTACAAGTTTTTTAGAGACATTAGGGCAACTTTCTTAGAGTTTATTTTCTATTTATTTGGTTTTCTATAGATAAGGTTTAAATAATAATGCACTTTATCATTTGCTTGATAAATATTCAAAAGCAATAATATATTGTAGGTATCACACAAAACATCGTTCTACATCATTACTTAAAAGATTCTGAGAATAATAAAAAATAAACTGTTCGAAATAAGTTAAGGATATTGTGGTTTCTCTGCGAGGGAGAGAGAGAAGATTATGAAAAATTTGACATACGTCCATGTTCCCTCAACATTTCTAGAAATAACACACATTTATTCAACGTAAAAATGTTTAGTTTCAGAGTTCAACAATATTTTTTTCTAATAAGTAACAAAACAGAAATAATTTTTAAAAATTGAAAATTATTTACTAGCGAATAATTCCACGATTGTTGTCTATAACAGCTTGGACTCATCAAGGCATACTTAGAATTAAGTGGTTTAACTCATCTTGGTACAAAGCATCCCATAAAACCGGAATATCTTGCCTTAGTGTCCTTACGTCATAAAGAGACGGTTGACGACCAATTACTGCCCTTTCAAGAATGTCGCGGACATGTTTAATACAGTTTAGATCTGGAGAGAGTGGAGATGACGACAAATGATCAATTTTATCCAATGCTAGCTGTTCTAAAGCTACCCTGGCTCTATGTGGGCGAGCGTTATTATCCAGGAATCTGAAATCGGGCTCCAAATTCAAACGGTAATCATTTACTATGTTGCTAACGATGTTTAGGGCATAAATTTCACCTGTCAATGTACGTTCACGAACATGCAATTCTGTTCGGCCTTTATAAAAAATTCCACCCCATACCGTAACTGATAAGTGAAAGAATAATAAGACAACTACATAAGTTTTATCCTATGAATTTTCTGTGCTGTTTTTCGCAAATTTATAAAGAAACGGGCAATTTTCGTACCTACTTTCCACAATGATAGAACCAAATTTCTTCTAGCAGACCATTCCAAGATGAAAATCATTTGGAAAGCAAGCAAATCGCTGAAATATCCACAATAATTCACAAGTTTTTAACGACGACTTATTAACAATGACGAGACACAAATCTATCAAAACATAACTGGTTAACTAAAATATTTTAATGTAAACCAGTACTAAAACTTAAACCTCCTTAGTGAACGTTAGGTCTTAATAGTGTTTTTCTTTTTCAGGTAAGTTGCTTCACAATAATACCTTTGGTAATAATTGGTAAGTGATTAGTTTGTAAACCGGTCTATAATCTTGATAGAAAATTAAATCTACAACAAATCAAGTTAAATTTCAGCTATACAATATGTTTTCTTGTCAATAATCATTCTTCTTGTTTGTTTGTTCAGGTTGGTAGTCAACTTGACAAACAACATAGGTACATAAGACTCTTAAAATGCGTTAACGTTTACCATCAATATCTTTAAGCACCTAATATTTAAGATGTCCATATCTTCTTTCGCTAGTAGCTTTAGCACAAAATAAACATCCTATATCTTAATTTGCGCAAAACTATAACAGAAATGTAAATTTATAATTTGAAAGCCACAATATTTCACTCTATTATACTTTTTAAACATCTGATGAAAACAAAGATAAGAAGCTATTTTTATTATTTTGATTAAAGAATAAATTAATGCGAAAAACTTTAGAAAAGTTTAATGAAAAGCCGTCTAAAGTTACTTAATAAAAAGACTCATCTGTCGCTTAGAGGGAATGATTTTCAAAAAAAGACCGAATTAAAACATCTTTATCATAATTGGATTTGTTAGCCATTTTAAAATAAACCAGCATCAGATTTGCTTTTGTCCTTTTTTTTAATTGGTAACGTAAGATATCATTGATTAGCTTGTAACTTACTATTGATCGGTTTCTCACAGCAATTTAATTATTAATTAGCCTACTAGATACTTTTAATGTCACAGGAACTTAAATAATAACATATATATATATATATATATATATATATATATATATATATATATATATATATATATATATATAAGAGAGAAAGAAGAATATCGGCTTTGCGGACTGTGGAAGTGTGTTCCTCTTTTGCATCAAAGTACGGGGGGTCCACGAAAATGGACAACCCCAAAATACCACAAAATAGAACTCAATAATCGTGAAGCAATTTATCTAATTCATTGCTTGGGTTTGTAAATTTTGAGGTAATTATTTAAAACACATTTTAAAAATGGATAAAATATTTTTCCCAGTAAGAACCCCTACATGTTTCGATATAGAATATTATAGGTATGATTAGAGTTACCTATTTTTACGTCGCCGCATTGCTAATACAGATTAATTAACCACGATTATGGCATCTTGCTCTTTGCCTAGTGAACAGGTGAACTCTCATTTAAAGAACGCTACAGACAGTATCTCCTTGAACAACAAAATCGTATATTTAATACTAATAAATTATCTGTACTTGTCACATTAAATTTTTTTTTATTGCCTCAATCTCCAAATACAGTAGGTGCTTTATTTGGACTATTATTGCTTAGGTGCACTTTATAGTATAATATTAGGGACGGAGCAAAGTTCAGTGGAGTAGCCTCTGGCTAGACTGCGCACTGCTTTTGTCTCTGGTATATTTTGTAATGTTTATGTACTTAATAATTTTTTTCTTTAATTAAAAAGTATTTATTATGATTATTATTATTATTATATTATTATTTTTATTATTATAATTATAATTCTCCAACACACAAAATCTTACCCTGTAGTATGGCAGGTTTTTAAGAACCTTGATGTAAGTTATATGTTGGTACTTACAAAAAAACCTAACGGGCAGATTTACTATTGCTAAAACTGGTTTATTTTCAAAATCAAAGGATTATCACAGCTACTTCATCGTTAATTAGGCAACTAGATATTTATAATGTTACAGCACAGATGCTTAAATTTATTTTGACAATTCTAGCTTTACTTATTTAAAGCAGCTGAAGCAATAGAGTTTAAACCGAAATGAGAGAATTAAGATAATATCCTTTGGAGGCGGCATAAACCAGAAAAACGAATACTTTTATAAAAATTATTTGTGACAAAGCTGGAACTTTTAAATAGTTTTATAAATTGTTTTCCTGAAACAAGTTTTCTGCAACCTCTTTTATTATGTGGTTTTGTGAGGAAATTGGCCAGCAACTTAAATCGGTATTGGAAAAGAAAATTAAAAATTTCCTGACTTCTTTGTAACGAACTTTGCCGAATTAATTAATTTATTGCTTTTGTAATTAACTCTAAAATAGTACTTTATTAATAAAGCTGTCCACTGGATAGCCACACCAGAGTCTGCGCCGTATATAAGACAATACGTATAAATGATAATAATACTTTATATGAATTTAATACCTACCCCGTTGGCAATAAAAATCCGGATTGGAACGGCTAAACATTTGCAGCATGGCGTATGTCACTTCTGTAGGCGATGTTGGAAGGGGAGTAGTATTTTTGGATCGAAAGAGAAAACCAAGCTTTTTAGCTGTTGATGCGGCTATTGAAGCATGTGTTTATGCCAGATTGTCCCCTATGGGCTCCGATGTGCTACAAGTTTTCTCTCTCGGTAAAAGATTGATTATGTATCGTAATATACATACATACTACTAAAATAATGTTTAGGAAAACAAACTAAAAATTGTTCCTATCATTTGGATTGATTCATACAAATTTAAATTGTAAAATATCGGCCAAAATCCATTTGACGAAGGTCATTATGGCTTACACTTGCTACGCTACGAAACATTAGCAACACTTTATCTTTTCTTCGAGAATAATGTACCAAGAGACACGAAACACGTTTCAGATTACCCGAACTTCATGTTAGGGTTTTAATTTTCCCTGCCAATATTAAAACAATGTACGGCTTCTCAATTATAACGGGAAATCTTATAACTTAACCTTTTGGGAAATCTCTCGCAGGAGAAAGTTTAGGCACAAACACGAAGCCAGAAGCCAGGTTACAAGCTTATCAAGTATATTCCGCCACGTGGCCTGTGATTTGGAGTATTCGTTAGCAAGTTTTTCATTAAATCAAATTACAAAAGTTGACGTCTCACCGATGACTTAGTTATATATATATATATATATATATATATATATATATATATATATATATATATATATATATATATATATATATATATATATATATATATATATATATATATATATATATATATATATATGTATATATATATATGTATATAGGGTGTCACTGCATATATTTGAATGAGTGACTCCTGGGGTAGTCCACAGGCATACAAAATTTTGAAAAGTTAGTAGATTTTCTTTCTGTGAAGGTAACAAAAGTATTATTTTTTAAAACTTGTTACATAGGAACGCAGAGAGACGACAACGCCACCGCAAGTACTGACATCAAAACAAACCTTTTTTCTCACCGACGTAGCTGCCTGTTTTTTATGGCTATATATTTATTGCCAGTGGTGCGCAATGACAGAGTTTTTTTTTGAAGGACGATATCTACCTTTTTTGTATCGTGAAGCGCCATTTATGAATATTTTTATTCAATCTGAAGTCATACCAGGATTTACCGGTTTCATGATATGCAGTGAATTTCATAACATCCTGTATAATATATACATATCAAGAAGATTCTGTAATATTTAAAACAGTTCTATTTTGATAATTATGGGCCTTAGTTGACAATAATCGACTTTGGCTTCTTACTAAATTACATCTAAAGAACTTCCAGAATCATAGAATTTTGCTCTCTTCGTGCAGTTTTTAGATTTTAACGTGACGCGTCCGTCAGCAGGAAGCCATAATTGTGTTTTTTAATCTGTTTCAGCAATGAGGCGAAATAAAAAGGTTCCTAAGTGGTTTAATCCAGACAAGCTACCCTTGTTTAATATATCGTAACGAAAACTCTCTACTTAAAATCCTTCTTGTCTCTTTTCGAATTACTCGGAATCAGAGTTTACGATTACAATTTGAATAAGGAATATGAACATATTTTTTGTACTGCATAAAGCGTTTAAGGAAGTCATTAAAAACCGAAAACATTATTTTGAAGAAAACTACTGGGATAATTCGTCGCTGAAAAGACAAAGGAGCGTAACTCAATTTAACATATTTTTGAGGAGAAGCGATTGAAAATTAAGCCAGTATTGCATTGGTTACTGAACATTCTTCTTCTGATATAATTTACGGTACATTTATGTAAATTGTTTAGTAGGCTAAGTAGTTTATGCTAAATGCTATAAATGTAACTTTGGGGGTAGGTATGGTAACCATAACTCGAAATTCGGGGTTTCGGAGTTACGCTCCTTTGTCTTTTTCAGCGACGAATTTAGCTACAAAAAATGTTTACTTTTCGGTTTAATTTATTACAATTTAAAAAGCTGCCATTTGTCCTTAATGAATAATTACGTCAGGAGATCAGCAACAACAAGTGACAATCTACGTCATGTTAACCTAAAGCTTGACCTAAATTCGAACCGGTTTGTTTTTCTCGGAAATAGTCCGAGGGGAGCAAAAATTTGGTTATACAGGATGATTCGTCTCGGAGCTATTGACCGCCAAAGTCAAAATTTCGGCGATATTCGTTGAAATCGGGTACAGGTCGGAAAAGTGAATTAAATCGATGTAAATTTTCAGAGGTTGTAGAGGACCCGGAACTTCAGAACTCTGTTGACACTGGTGAGGATCGGAATATGGCAAGTAATTATTTTGAATTTTTTTCGGTCCAAAAATGCCATTTGCAGACCCCTTTTTGGTACCTAATAACTCAAAAACAAAAGGTCGGATCGAAAAACGGGTTCCAAAGTGAAACCCTAAAATCTCAAACATTTTCTTTTTGCAATACATTTACCGAAACCTAAAATCACTGGAAAATGGATATATTTGGGGAAAACTTTAAATTTCGATTTTTGACCCAAATATTTCACGGTTTTTAATTTTTTGTGGAGTCAAAATGGTTCATATTAAAATCCCATACACGTCATCGGAAGAGATAGTCAAAATACATACATGATATACATATTTTTTTAGTTTCTTTATTCCTAATAGCAGGAGCAGGAGCAATCGCCGATTTTTGGATTTTTTGACTTTTCTTGCCCTCGACATCGGTACAATTTAATCACTGTATTTTTTCCTAACTAATTTTTTTCCAATTTTTCGGCACTCTCTTATAAAGGGATAATCACATTTTAAAATGAATACTGAATGGGTCATCCAGGAGCGTATTTCATGGGTAAAAACTGAATTTTCTTGATTTTTTCCGACAAATCCTATTTTTAACCGACTTTATTCCAACATATTTTCCTTACTCAGTGATTCTTTTTGAGTTTATTTTATCCGTTAATTATGTAAGAATATCTCCCATTAATTTAAATCGCTTAGTTTTTCGTTAAAGTTATATCTAAATAGGTTTATTTGCATCGGGGACATGCAATATTTGTAAATTTTTGAATTTTCGAAGATTGCAATGAAAACAAAGAATTGCAGTTTATTTACTCGAAATAATTAACATATAATGTGTCAAAATTTCGCAAAAATGCCAGTTTTTGTTGCAAAATTGAAAGGTTCCTCTACCGATTTCGGCTTGAAATCTACATGAATAAGATTTTAGGAACCTTCTACTTTAACTGCAGGAATATTTCATTGGAGGAGTTACGCATAAAATGCAATTTTTATTGATTTTCCGATGACCCTACAACACTGGAATTCGCCATGTACTCATTATGAGTCATAAAATCACTTTTGACGACACAGCCAATGGGATCACGTTTTACAAGTTTCAAAATTCGCGCGAAAATTTGCAGTAGAAAATCCATTTTTTTTTGTTAATAAAGATCAACATAAATACATAAAAGCAACCGCAATAAACATTTAATTTATGTATGGAATATAAAAAATATTTCAGATTTATTTGGGTTATATGCATATTCTCTATTCAAAATTCATAATTGAATCATACCGATTATTAAAAAAATCGTATTATCGATTATTTTTAATTCAAGTTATTCCATTGCTGGCAAAAACTATTTAACTGTTATATAGTTATAATCTGATAATCACAAAAACACATTAAAGTTCTAAACTATACGTAATTAAATCTAAAAGCCTACAAAAACCTATTATTTTCCGTTTGTTCCGCTTCTAACCCGCCCTTGGATACGATTCACTTTATCAGTTCCGGTCTTCCTCTTTTGCAACGGTCATTTATTTCGGATTAGGATCTGCCGGCCGGCCTGTAAGCTCAGTTCATGTCGACCTAGCTTTTAATTCCGATGAACTTTTTGCCACTTTTTGACTTTTTTATTACTCTCAACACTACTGCTGTGTTCCGACATATATTTCTGTGCTCTTTTTTAATTTATGGTACATTTTTCCGTACAGCAAAATGCACGACTATTGAACAGAGTTTGTTTGAGAGGATGTTTACTCTTGTTGTGATGTGCTATGATGACTAGGGATGGGAATAATTTGAATTATAAATAACACTAGTTTACAAAAAAATATACCTCGTGAGAAAATGGGGTTTTAACCTAATTCGAGGTCGCTGAAAATGAAAATGACAATCATTTAATTTTCCAAAGAAGCGTTTGCGAAATATTCGCAAAAAATGTGTTATTCGGCTCTTTTTCCAGTTATGGTCCAACATCTCGAGAACGGTAGACGTAATCGACCTAAAATGTACACACATTTCGAAGTACGCTTCTTTTTTCACATAAATATTCATTTTGGGTCAATTGGAAGAGTATTTTTTGAGTTACAGCTACTGAAATTTGAAAAAAAAAAACTGCATTTTTTGAGCTTTTTTGAAAATAGCATATTTTTGTTTGGTTTATTTAGTTATTAGGATTTTTTTCATGTTTTTTGAATTGCATATGAAAGATTATTTCGTCACGAAAATATATTGCCCAAGCTTGTTCAAATCGGTTGTAAATTGTGGAAGATATTACTGATTAAGTGAAGGCAAACGATTTCAGCTTTTGCCATGAACGCCCAGAAGTCCGAAGAAATTAGGTGAAATTTGCTCATGTAATTAAGGTAGTAAAGTCTACTCATTTGAAACTAATTTCTCCGGACTTCTGGGCGTTCATGGCAATAGCTGAAATCGTCTGCCTTCACTTAATCAGTAATATCTTCCACATTTTACAACCGATTTGAACAAACTTCGGCAATATATTTTCGTTACGAAATAATCTTTCATATGCAATTCAAAAATCATGAAAAAAATGTCCTAATAACTAAATAAAACAATCGAAACTGTGCAATTTTCAAGAAAGCTCAAAAAATGCAGTTTTTTTCAACTTTCAGTAGCTTTAACTTAAAAAATACTCTTCCAATTGACTCAAAATTAATATTTGTGTGAAAAAAGAACCGTACCTCGAAATGTGTGTACATTTTGGGTCGATTACGTCTACCGTTCTCGACATGTTGGACCATAACTGGAAAAAGAACCGAAAACACGTTTTTTGCGAATATTTCACAAACGCTTCTTTGGAAAAATAAATTATTGTCATTTTCGTTTTCAGCGACCTCGAATTAGGTTAGAAAATACTTTTTTCACGAGGTACCTCGAATGAAGGTAAAATTTGTAAACTAGTGTAATCGATTATGAAAATAATGGTTCAGATTATAATCAAAAACTTCAGATTCGACTAATTAGAACAAAGAAAGAAAGAATTTTCATTAGTAAGTAACAACATATTAAACAAGGTTATCTTTACTAGAATACACTGGCGGCATTGTGAATAGTTAAATATTATTTGTAATTGTTCTTTAAGTGTTAAATTAGGCAATTTTGCTTTCATTTATCCAACTCTCTATCTTTTATGGTCCTTTAGATGCCAATGCTTACGTATCGAATTGATAACACTCTGTATATCTATACGGATACGAATAACAAAACTAATATAAATTATAAACCGTAGCGCGGTATAGGTATAATTCGAGTTATAATCCGATTATAAAAATAATTCATTACCTAATAATACGATTTTTAAATTTAAAATTAAAAATTAAATTAAATTAAAAAATTTAAATTATTTTGCTTCCCCCTAGTCATGACCTGTTCCAATAAATAACACAGATTAGAGCTTTAATTTGATGGTAAAATTTTCTGCATCATTTCACATAATGGATTTGTTTTACTAAATCGAACGGTAATAAACTGCTGCTGAAAATCATCTCATAATGGGCTGTTGCAGGCAGAACTTAAGGTTTGAGATTTCTAATAAAAGCTAACCAAATTAAATGGGGTTTCCTCTATTGTAAAGTTTGAATCTGTTAAAATAATAACTTAATAACCTGTTTAATATAGGTTGAAAACTTGCTTATTTGAATTATACAGGACCGGGCTCAAAACCTTACAAAATAAAAACAAAATCAGTGCTTAAACTGGAAGTAAAAATTTTTTTTCTTGTTGTACGAGTATGCTGTTATTCCAATAGGGAGCATGCATGCATTTTTTTATTACATAAATTGTTCAAGTAACTCTTCGGGGGTTATACCACAAGTGAATCAAAATTACCGATAATTCTGCTTAAAAGCGTGTTGTGTGTGTGATTATCCCATTACAAGATTGTGTTGAAAAATTGGGAAAAAATTAGATAGGAAAGAATACAGAGTGATTCAAATGTACCGATGTCGAGGGCAAAAAAAGTAAAAAAATCTAAATTTAATCGGCGATTGCTCCCTTCCTATAGAGATTGGTGAAACTAGAAAATATGGATATTATGTATTTCGACGAGCTCTTTCCAATGACGTATATTGGATTTCAATTTAAACCATCTTGACCCCACAAAAAATTGAAAACCGTGAAATATTTGGGTCAAAAATCGAAATTTCCAGTTTTCCCCAAATATATCCATTTTCCAGTGATTTTACGTTTAAGTAAATATATTGCAAAAAGAAACTATTTGAGATTTTAAAGTTTCACTTATGAATCCATTTTTTGATCCGACGTTTTGTTTTCGAGTTATTGGCATTTTTCGACCTAAAGAAATTCAAAATAATTACTTGCCATTTTCCGATCCTCACCAGTTTCAATAGGGTTCTGAAGCTCCGGGTCCTCTACAACCTTCCAAAATTTACATCGATTTAATTGCCTTTTGCGACCTGTACCAATTTCGACTTTGACGTTTAATAGCTTCGAGACGAAACTGAATTTTTAACGGAAGCTACTTGAACTATTCCTCTATTAACCCAGAAAATTCGATTGCTCCCCCTCTGACAATTTCCGAGAAAAACAAACCTGTTCGACTTTGGGTTAAGCTTTACGTTAATATGTAGATTGACGCTTATTTTTGCTGATCTCCCGACGTCATTATTAATTAAGGACAAATGGCTGCTTTTTAAATTGTCATAAATTATTCCAAAAAGTAATAGGTGAGGAGCCGGTGACACTGAAAGTACCGTCATCGCGGAATCAAAAATTTTTTATGTAAATTGATAGTTAATAGTCATACGAACAAAATGAGCTCGGTACGCCGGGATTCATTAAGCCGAAAGTGTTTTTAAAACAATTAATTATTATAAAAAAGCAAAAATGTTTTTTTACCCAGGGTGTTTTCTAATTGAATGTCAATATTTAAGGGGCGATTTTTGGGTCCATTCTAAAAAGAAAACTTCATATGAACGTATGTCCTAAACGTCTTAACTTTTGAGATACAGGGTGGTAAAGTTTTCAAAAATAAATAGTTTTTTATTAAAATCTGTAATACCACTTTAGATATTTTAATTAAATTTGGCATACATGTACTATGTATCGAGAGGCATTATTTAGTGTACCACAATTGTTTTTTCTTTAAACCAGTGGCGTTCGTACGGAATTTCACCTGCCTATTTTGGCAGATATTGATGGTACCCAACTGATTTCTCGTAAAACTAAAATCATTCCTGAAATTCCCAATCATTTCTAAGCAAATTTGATCTCTTGCATTTTTTCAATCCGATGCACGGTTTTCGCTTAAAAAAATAAAAACCTTTTCTCTGCTATATGAACGATATTGTTATGATCATGCAGAGAAAAGGTTTTTATTTTTTTAAGCGAAAACCGTGCATCGGATTGAAAAAATGCAAGAGATCAAATTTGCTTAGAAATGATTGGGAATTTCAGGAATGATTTTAGTTTTACGAGAAATCAGTTGGGTACCATCAATATCTGCCAAAATAGGCAGGTGAAATTCCGTACGAACGCCACTGGTTTAAAGAAAAAACAATTGTGGTACACTAAATAATGCCTCTTGATACATAGTACATGTATGCCAAATTTAATTAAAATATCTAAAGTGGTATTACAGATTTTAATAAAAAACTATTTATTTTTGAAAACTTTACCACCCTGTATCTCAAAAGTTAAGACGTTTAGGACATACGTTCATTTGAAGTTTTCTTTTTAGAATGGACCCAAAAATCGCCCCTTAACTATTGACATTCAATTAGAAAACACCCTGGGTAAAAAAACATTTTTGCTTTTTTATAATAATTAATTGTTTTAAAAATACTTTCGGCTTAATGAATCCCGGCGTACCGAGCTCATTTCGTTCGTATGACTATTAACTATCAATTTACGGTACTTTCAGTGTCACCGGCTCCCGACCTATAAACATTTTTTAGCCAAATTATCCCAGTAATTTTTTTTTAAATTATATTTTTGGGTTTGTAATGACTCCCTTAAACGGTTTATGCAATAAAAAAATATGTGCGTCCATATTTCTTATTAATGACTAAATGACGGTACGGCAAAGATCTCTTAATCGGTATTTATTATATTGCTGGTTTTTTCAACCATTATTGATTTAGTAGTACTTTGAATTAGTGGGTTCTGTTCTATTTTAAAGTCGGAAATAGTAGGAATAAAAATCTCAACAAACCGAATTATAGCGTAAAAATTTTGGATATATTTCTTTTATTCGACTAATTTTAGGTTTCATACCAACGGTGCCCGAATTATGGAACCTCTTATCTGCAACAGGTTCCTTCTTTTTTACCCATGCTATATACGCTTTAGCTCCCCTTGGACATTTTCAGGTAAAACGTATGATAATGATTAAAAAGAATCAATAACGAAAGTTCATATTTTACTACCAACCTATCCAGAATTAATAATTATACTATTTTGCCACCATTAAATAGGACTTTAAAGACAACATTGATAATACGGAAAAAGTCACAAAAGAAATGATGAATTATATCTTAACATTAGACATTGACTTTTATAGCGATTTTATATTTTAGGATTGTCAAGCTTAACATCTTATTACTCTTTTATTACTATTGTTATGGCTCGTATTTCGACTTTTTAACCAACAGCTAATATATGTTCTTAAACTAAAAACAAATGTGAATTCACCATTTATGAGTTTTTTTTATGCTTTATTTTGCTGGTGTTATTCTACATTATTAAAGTACAGGGTAGGTATCCAGTTTTCGATGTATTTATAGGATGGTATCTCCCAAATGAGTGAAGATAGAGGGATGCTGTTTTCGCGACACTGTGCTAATTTTTTGGGAAGCTAAAGATTCCGTGACCAGAAATCCGAAAATTTACTTTTGCGACCTGTACCCGATTTCAACGGAAATCGCGGAAATTTCCACTTTGACGATTAATAGCTTCGAAACGAAACATCCTGTATTACTGAATTTTTTACCGAAGCTAGTTGAACTATTCCTCTATTAACCCAGAAAATTCGTTTGCTCGCCCTCTGAGTGTTTCCGAGAAAAACAAACCTGTTCGACTTTAGGTTAAGCTTTACATTAACATGTAGACTGACTCTAATTTTTGCTGATCTGATTCACTTAAGACAAATGGATGCTTTTTAAATTGTAATACATTATACCGAACAGTAAACATTTTTTGTAGCTAAATTATTCTAGTAATTTTCTTCAAAATATTTTTTTTTGGGTTGGTAACAATGACTTACAGATTAAAAACGTCAATGGTTTGTAATGACTTCCATAAACGATGTATGCAATAAAAAAAACATGTGAATATTCCGTATTGCGGGAAGGTTACATCCAACAGGATGGCGCTACACCTCATTTAACCAGAAAATTTAAACTTTAAGTGAATTTCTTGAAAACAGAATTATAAGTCAAAGCACCACCAAATACGGCCACCTCGTTCCCGTCATTTGACACCCTCGGATTTCTTTTGAGGCCTTTTTTAAAATATCTAATTCATCGGACTCCAATTGAGGACATAAATGATCTCAAACGAAGTATTTATAAAAAAATTGCCGAAATTAACAATTCTCCAAACTTATCAGTCAATGTTTTTCTAGGGGCAGGAAAAAGAATCAGAAGGAGGCGGCCATATAAAGTTTGCTATTAAAACAAGATAAATCGTAATTTCATCTTGGATTCCTTAGAAAGATACTATTACAAATTTTGAAACGCAGTATGGTCCAATCTACGCGGTACTGTTACTCCACGTGTTCCCGAGCAAAGCCGCCCTTGAGCAAAATAATTAAAAATCACTCGTTATAAGTGTTGTTGTAAACCATATCTACTATTCGCTACACCTACAACCACCTACAATATTTTAACAGGGTTTCATTTAGTTTGAGAATAGTTAACACCGGCACACAAAATAAAAAAGTGGTCTGTACATTTGACCAGACCGATCTATCTATATATATTTTGATGCGCTGAATCCAAATCCGAAGTCCGTTTGGCCCGTACACCCTCCAATTCTTGAGTAAATTGCGAAAAACTGCTAAAAATAGCTAGAAGTTGCAATTCAACTTCGAAGGACTGATTGCTTGTGCCTGTAACCAGGGCACCTGCAGGGCACCACGTGGTGACGGTGGGCAACAGAACCATCTGGCAGGGTACTGGGTTAACGGCGTGTATGCCGTCATGGCAGGCACAAGCGATAAGTGCTTTACGATGCAGGGATTCGGAACCCCAGTATCGGCGTCTGGTCAGGGTGAGAAAGCAGGCCCGCAGGCGTAGTCATCAAGCGACTTCAGCTCTACATTGGTGGGTAACTTGGCTTCTGTAGAGTATAATGTTACAGGAAATCACTCCCACATGCGTAATAAAAGTCCTCATTGGTATGTTAGAACAATACTATTTTTTGCTATTTTCTGCTACTTCATTGCAATTTTTAACGATTCTTGATAAATATATGAATGATCGAGATTAACAGATTCTGAATTTGGATTCAGCGCATTAAAATACATAAGAAACGTACTTGATCTAGTTCAATAAAATTTTATTTATTTTCATAACTGCAATTTTTCGCAATTTTTAATAATTTTCAGCATTTTTTCGCAATTTACTCAAAATTTTGAGGGTGCACGGGCCAAACGGACTTCGGACTTGGATTCAGCGCATCAAAATACATATAGATAGATGGGTCTGGTCAAATGTACAGACCACTTTTTTATTTTGTGTGCCGGTGTAATTAATCAAAATCATCTACTTCTCAAGAAAAGAAAAACAACTCGAATAAAAGAGGGTGTTATCTCTTGTGCTAAAAAAACTAGATGAATTCGGATATATCCCAGAAACTGTTTCCTGGTTTCACTGCCATTCCTTAGGGTTTCATAATTGCCTAGTTATTAAAGGGCCCTCTTATGAATTTAAATTTTTTCATTACCAGATCTGCTTAATTATAATTTTTTCTTTCTTGAGGCTCAAAAAGTTAATTTCCTCATTTTCTTTTCGTTTGTTTCTGAGTATTCATGAAAGAAAAATAATATAATTAACTTTTTTATTTCATTTCTCTCTTATAAGAAAATAAATTAAAAATCTTTTTTGGTGTTGAAAGTACTCGAGCAATTTTAGGTTAACAACTTGGATGAATAATTAAGTCTATCAGTCATTTTTAAATTACATTTTCTAAGATGGTACTTAAGATAATATATTCGTGGAGGGATTCATCTCGTTTTATGAATTTAATTATTATAGCTCTCTGTTTGAAGCGTAGTTTAAATAAGAATTACGATAAGAAAACATGAATGTATCTTTAAAAATTAAATGAAGCTGGTAAATTTTACTAATAATAAAAATTTTACTAGGTTCTCCCTTCTACACACACTTTTACAGCTTTTGCTTAAAAAACTATCCTGTCATATTCCTCCATTTTGCCGTTGGCAATATAAGGTCAGTTTTTTTAAAGTATTACAAAGCGATATCTCAAAAGCAGGTATAATTCAAAACCAAATAATAAGTACGTTTTTCATTGACGAAAATTTAAATTCAGAGCAGTATTTGCTGATGTTAGTAAATCTACTATTGCCCGAAGTTATAGTTAGAATATAGGTCCCAATATTCAGTCGAGATGGTTTCAGCAAGACCGCCTACACATTTTGGCATAAACGTATGGAGATTTTTAAATACTACTTTTCCGAATCAGTGGATTGGCAGAAGCGGTGAAATAGAATGACCACCCAGATCTCCTGAGCTTACGCCGATGGATTTGTTCCTTTGGGGCCATTTGAAAAATAAAGTTTATGTAACAAAACCGGAAAATATTGAAGTGCCAAGGGATAGAATTACTACAGGATGTCAGCTCATACCTCCAATTATGCAACTTGGCACATTGCCAAGCTGTTCAGGGAGGCCCTTTTCAACATTTTATTAAATAAGTTTTTTATTAAATAAGTTGTATTATACTTGTTGTGTTATTAAAAATGACGTTATATCTTAAAATTGATGGATTTAGGTAGAGGATATGTAACAAGGTTTGCGTAGAATTAGAAAACAAATCAAACACTAATACTATTCCATTTAAAAAAATGGTACATTGCTCTGTACTGATTTTGTGAAGCACCCTGTATAATCAAACCTACTTTTTTAATATAAATAAAAAAATCTTTACACTTTATGTCAAACATTTTTTGATCAAAATCTAGGTGTCCGAAATATTGGTAGGGTCCTGAACTTTTTGAACACAATAATGTAGTATAAGATGAAAGAAAAGAAATATTTTCTGGTTTGGAAGGGAAAACCAAGCTTTCTAGCTGCTGATGGGGTTATTGAAGTAATGGGTTTTTGCCAGCTGAGATCATGTTCGAAAGCGATGCCAACAAAATCGAACCCTTCCTTATTCTGTAAAGTTGTGCAGGACGTGCCAAAGTGAAAGATTAATTTTTTGAGGCGTTGGACTGAACAAGGTTTGTTTGGGAAAATAGAGAGTACTATCGTCAGTATAACTGTATAACCAGGCAAGGAAAAAAATTGGTTGGTGCCAGAACTGAACCTTGGTTTTTGTCAGGTTTCAGTATGCCAGAATTGATAGGATGTAAGTTAGATTAGTGAGCGTCCACCATGACAGATATAAGTCGATTTGAAAGAAAGCTCCTGATTCAGGTACATAATTAGTTTGCGGGAAGACCTTAAGATTATGGAATCTCTTACCCGCATAGGTTTTCCCTTTTTCCCTTAACCTTCAGTTCTTCAAAATTAAAATAAAATAAATATTTAATTTTAGTTAAATGATGTACATAATATTTAACATCCACATAAAGGTTTCTATCTGCAATCAAAATATAAAACAATGTTATTCCATTGCCAAGAAATTGCTTCTAGCGATATTTTTATGTTACGCTCGGTTTGTTTCCGACAAAACAACTTGTTATTATACATTTTCGAGCAATACCATAATCACGGAAACGGTCGACCGTCTTCAAATGACCCAAAAACCCTTTGTCCACACAGGATGGCTTCTCAAATTCGACCTTCAATCAAAATAACAAGGACTTCTCAACATAACAAGCCCCCGACCGCATAACAGAGAAACAGTGCACGGTTTCTCTGGATTTACATCGGTAAGGAAATAATTGGTGAAACCGAGCTCAGTCCATTTTCCGACAATGTAAATAAAGTACGTACTATAGTATGCTACGTATTTCGAATTCAGTGGTATATTAAAAGGTACGACTTCTTGTTAAAGAAAATAGCCAGCATTTTTAACAGCTATATAAAGTTATTGTTTGTACTACAGAAGAACCAAGGAAATGTTACTGGCCTCGTCGACTAAAAACTATAAAACCGGATAAAGAAAAGGAGCGACAAACTCAGCCCGATTTTCTATGCCTAAGTCTAAGTCATTGTGAATTAACGGTTGTCCGAAACCATATACAATTTACCGATATAGGCATTAAGAGATTCGAAGTTAGTAGAGGAAAGGAAAGCTTTTGCAAGCGAGTTAACGATACAGCAATTAAGGCCCTCTAGGTACGAAGGAGCAGAAAATGGGACTATGTGTATTTCTGTGACGTGCGGTTGACAATATCTAATAGAATAATAGAGGCTATCTCGTGTTAGCAAAAGTTGTGGAGATATTTGTAATAGAGGGACAGATCATCCACAGTACGTTGGTGAACGAGCGAAGGCATCTGACAGCTCACGAAGACCGAAGCCTAAGTACCATGTATCATAGATGAACTGGGGAAGTCTGACTCACACATTCAGAGCTGGAAACATCCATAGGGATTTCACCATCCCATTTTGTCTTTCTAAGAGTCGAAGGTAGTGCTTCCCAGATGAGAGAGCAATATTCTAGATTGGGCCTTCTTTTAGAGAAATGAGTACCGGAAAAGTACGTAGGCATATGCAAATAGGAATAGGGTACATGTTAAAAATAGTGTAGGATTAATGCAGCATTTTCCAGGTGTTATCCAACAGCAGGCTTCGATGTTGAGTCCGTATAAATGTATAAAAAGTAAGACATGAAGCCCTCTGGTGCATGATGGTTACGGATGCTGACGCAATATGTAGCCCCAGTTATAGAAAGTAGAAAGTTGGTGGGCTTCACTAAGTAGCAGAAAGAGATCTGAGTAAACCGAGTGTAGTGGAAAAGAAAGAGAAAAATTAAGATCACAGGTTAGAACTAAATGAATAAAAGAAATAATTAGGTTGTAAAAAATATTTAAGCAGATACAGGAGAAACAAGAAGACTAACTGGCATCTAATGAATATCTAATAATTATGTCGACAGAAAGTAATGACTAATGGCAATAAAAGTAGTAAGAGGAGAGGTAGGGAAAGGCTGAAGTAAAACTGGATGAATGGAATCAAGAGAGAGTTAAGTAAATGAGATTTAACAGGAGAAACTCAAGTTCGAATTTAGAAATGAATGAAGTTAGAAATTCCAGTGATTTAGTACCTAAGGTGCCTTATTTAGACTTGATTCTTCTTAGTTTCTAAGTCGTTTATAGACTAAAGGAATTATAATACTTGTGTTTGATTTGGAGTTTTTTCCAAGATAAATATTTGGCGAAACTCAAATTTTGTCCAAAAAATTAAGCCAAAATGCAGAAAATTAATAGAAGTGTCATACCTATTCAACAACTACCTCTATATATATATATATATATATATATATATATATATATATATATATATATATATATATATAACATTTTATTGCACTACCCATCAAACATAAACAAATTTAAGGGCATCTTGTAAACTGATCCTATATTCTGAAACGTACCATATTCTCTTAAGGTCACCAAGCAGTGTGAAGTGGCCCTAGTGTCGTTTTCCTAACAGCAAGCTGCGGTTTTCTTTCATGTAATGACGACGGAATAATGACGATTTGTTAAACCAAAGAGTGCCTCGACTTTAGTAAATTTTAATTATATCCGTCACGGGAATGTGGGAAGTAAATATATTATTATAATTTAGCGGTCGTTTATTTTCTCTATGGGGCGTGGCACTTCAATTAAAGCGAAGTGAAATTGCTGTGGTAAATTATGTATATATGACTTTTAAAGCTTCGGGTAGTTTTCGCCACATGCATAAAAGTATAAAGTCGAAAATTCTTGTCGAATAAAGTTGTAGAATATGCCCTTAAAATTTGTTAACATCTTTTTGTAACACCCTGTATATACCAACCATCCGACGCAAACACTGTGTGTCAAAACAATAAAATTTAGTGAATATTTATAAACGTTTAAACGTCATTATTACATAGTTTTATAATGGAATAAATGGATATTTATGAAGTGACGGCTACATCAGTTGAATAAATAAAAATTAATATTGCTTTACAGCAATGATTCTTAAATTTTTATTTATATCAAACATCATCTTCTGAATAAGAACTTTATTTACGTACTTCCACTTAATTTTAGTTTACCATTTGCATTTAAATACGTTTTGAATAAATAAGTCCGTTCTGTTTCAAATAGGATAGAAAAGGACAGGAAACCCCTAAATGCTTAAAACAGAAAGACAGATTAGAGCTAAGTTCTTTTGAAATATTACTTCGCTCCTTTTATTAAGATTAATTTTGATGAGAGCAGTCATTTCAAGTTTTTTTTCCACAAAGAGAAAGAAAGCATATAATTAATTTCTAAGTTTGCTTTTAAAGAATATAAATATACCTGCTTTATTTTGTAACTGCGTAGGCAGATCAAATATAATTGGAAGTGTTATTAATGACCAGGAAAATTATGGTACTAAGAGTATTAAGACGGATAAATATAATAATAATAATAATCTTCTTTATTTCAAATCGTGATCACAATAGAAATGTCGTCAAAAAAGAAATACATGAAGCTCAATTAACAAAATCGCTTAGACTATAGGGATCTAAATTAATTAACAGTTTCCTAATTTTAACTTTAAAATGTTTTTGAGAGTTTATTTGTTTAATTTCATTTGGCAGTGTGTTAAATAATTTTAAGCACATATACTGAGGACATTTTTCTGTAAGTACTAGTCTACGTATATGAAACATTTAAAGATCGTGTTCTATATTCATAACTAACTCTTGGATTAAACATATCTCTATGCTTAAAGAAAAACACCAAACATTCATAAATATGAACAGCATCAACAACAAGCATTCCCAAGTCTTTAAATACACCCCTACAACTTTCCCTGTACTTATCCCATATTTTTGGACTACAAAAATATTTCGGATTGAGTTTCGTATCTCAAATCAGACTCAAAATTTGAACAATACAGCATTGTGAGAGTCTTTTCTCCCATATACCTCCCCACGATTCGCATGCCATAACAAACAGAACCTAGTTGTTTTCTAAATTATTTAAATGATATGACCTGTCGAAATGCTCATTGATATAGGCACCTAAAAATTTTGCTAGTACTAAATTTTAAACCTTTTTAGTAAATCCTGAAGTGAATCATTTGACGTTCTTTCACGATCCAAAATATACCTACTGTTAATTACTAAATTTGTTATTACTTCGTTATAGCAATATTTCGTTAAAAATACAATAGAAAGTTATTTTTAAAAAAGGACTATTAAGTTGTTTAAAAGTTTGTGAAAAATATATCCTTATTAAAAAGTTTTAAATTGCAATATCGCCAAAAGTTTGAACTGGGGCGAAACAGTATAAACAAGTCATTAAATTAAAAGCTTTATTAGAGATTTAACGATTATTTCATTAACATAAAGTGAACATTAATTTAGTTAGTTAAGCATTAAGAACTTCAAAATTAAAAAATAGATCGCTGATTTAGACCTAGTATTACAAACGACGATGACAAGATATAATAACCTATAGTTTGAAATTAGGTATCGTACCAGAAATATTAAAAGTAACTATAACTACACCATTAAGAAAAGTTAAAAATACATCCAAACCAGAAGAATTTAGACCCACTAATACTCTAGTAGCAGTTGAAAAAATTTTGGAAAAAGCAGTTTATTATCAAATATTAAATTATATAGAAGAGAATAAATTATTATTATCAATATTTCAATCAGGATTCAAAAAAAATACAGTTGTGAAAGTACTATACAGTATGTTTTAAATAACGAATTTATCTGTTGATAAAGGTAATATGGTAGCTATTATTTTTTGGACTTAAAACAAGCGTTTGAAACTACTGACAGAGAAAAATTATTAGAAAAGTTAAAAAAAATATGGCTTACTTGGTGAAGTATATAAATGGTTTAAAGATAACTAATAAGCAGGGGGCAGGTAGTATAGTGTAATGAGTATGCTTAAAAAAAAGAAATTAATGTTGGTGTACCCCAAGGTAGTATACTTGATCCTTTACTTCTTACAATTTATATAAATGATTTGATTAATATTTTGGGAGATTTTAAATTCCATTTTTTTTGCAGATGATACAGTAATTTGCTTGTCTTATAAAGATTTATGTTTGATGACACAGAGAATGAATATAAAATTAAATAATATAAATAACTGGATGAGTGTAAATAAGCTTAGAATTAATATAGATATAACTAAATGTTTATTATTAGGTTCAAAAAAAATTTAATGAATTTAAAGAAGAAAATTTGGACTTCAAAATAAATGATGAAATTATTGAAATTGTACATAAAGTTAAATTCTTAGTAGTAATTATTGATAAAATTTTGTAGTTTAATGATCACGTAGATTACGTCTGTAAAAAAATATTTAAAAAATTGGGAGTTTTAAGTAGATTATGAGAGTATTTAAGTATTTATAGTAAGAAGCTAGTATTTAAGTCAATTCTTCTACTTCATTTTATTTTTTGTAGTTCAGTTTTACATATGTATGTGTTCTGAAAACAATAAAAATAGATTACAAAAACTGCAGAATAGAGCCTTGAGAATGATACTGGGGTGTGATAAATATACTAAAATAACCGATATGTTAACAAGTTTAAAATGGATGAATATATAATACTTTTTACTTTAGCGCACACTTATTTTTATTCATAAAATACATCTAAATTTATCAGCATATTATTATAATAATTGTTTGACTAAATTAGATGAAATTTATGAACACAATACCAGAGGAAGACATTTTTTTTATTTTGGAACATTTAAATTTAAAGCAAACACAAAATTCTATTTTCTAAAGTTAGTAAGTATGATAAATTAAGTAATGAAATTAAAGAGAGTAGTTTAAAGTCATTTATTAAAAAATTAAGTTCTTAGCAATTTAAACCTTATTCGATAAAATTCAAAATGGTTTGAAATTACCTATCTGCAAAACAAAAAAAGAAAGAAGGGATATAGAATAAATTGCATATTTTAAAATTATGTTGAGCATAGCTTTGTAGCTAATAAACTTTGTTATAATTATTATTAATACTATTATTATTATTAATATTACTAGTATTATTATTATTATTTAGTACTGGATTAAATTAAGATCCTATAGTTGATCAATTATGTTTTGACAGGTTTTTGTCCTGTCATTAATAATAAGTTGTCATTAAAAGCTTATGAATTATTCTGAGATTTCAGCAATTTGCTTGGTTTCCAATTGATTTTCATCTTGGAAAGATGTGCTGTTATGAATTTAGTTCTACTGTTATCGAAAGTACGTTATAAATTTGTCCTTTTCTTTATAAATTTGCGAAAAAACTTAGTTTTGTCTTATTCTTTCGCTTGTCAGTTTAAAACTCTTGGTTGTCAAATTAGACCAGACTAGCGTTGGAGAATAGGGCTATTTTTATTTTTATAACTTCATTTCGCGAAGCAAGCTTGGTTGACGGCTTCTAGCATATTCTTCATTTATGTGCACAAAAATCATACAGAATTTTTTAAGTCATGACGTAACAAAAAAATTATATTCCCTTTGATGTTTTACCGTCGCATCGTTAGGTATTTTTTGTGAATAAATATTGTATAAGAGACTAAATATCCATACGCCTATTATTCAGGCATTTCGTTTCAGCAGCGTTGCAAAGAGCGCAATTTACTGGATGTTTTTAATATTTTATTTTGTCCTTTTAAACGCGTTCTATTTGAAAAGACACTTATTAAATTCCTGTTGAAAGCTCACGCAATGATATGCAATCGCTTTTCCTAGTTCGGATTTTTCAGCAATGAACGTTGCGATTTTTAATAACATGGTACCGAGCGGAATAAAGCACCCTCTCATTTTTTATTCGTTCCAATTTGTGATGTACAAATTAACTATTGATACGCAATTTCGTGACAGATTCTAATTTACATTTTTTTTATTTTCATTGATTGTGCGGTTTTAGTTGGAAGCTGAAAATGCCTTTATTTGTCTTCTTTTTAGCAAAGAGGGCGTATGCTGTGGCAAAATCTGGAGTAATAATTTTGAATTTAACCGATAGCGCTATTTTCTAAGTTGGAATATCATTGCTTAACTATCTTGCTAAAATTACAGGTTATCAAAAAAACCTATTGGATGATTGCTTGGAAGATACAGATTAAGGTTTATATAGGGATGTCAAAATAAAAGTGAATAGGCCTTACCCATTTTTATTTTTAAAGATGGGAAAAAATGTTAAATATAAAAGTTTTGGGGACTTTTATGGATTTGAATCTTGTCGGCAAAACAATGGAACATCGAAAAAAAAATATAGTATAAAACATCGATTTTCCCGCTTATTATAGACCGCCTTTCAGGCTCGGTCTATATACCGAGCCCTTGGTCAGAAAATGTGTGTGCGTATGTGCGTGCGTGCGTGCGTGCGTATGTTGTCCGTTTCGACATTTTCACTTTTTCAATTTTTTTTCTCGAAAATGGTTAGAGTGGCGGCAACCAAATTTTCTGGGTTAATAGAGGGATAGTGCGGCTAGCTTCGGTAAAAAATTCAGTTATACAGGGTGTTCCGTTTCGGAGCTATTAAACGTCAAAGTCGAAATTTCAGCGATTTTCGTTGCAATCGATTACAGGTCGCAAAAGTGAATTAAATCAATTTAAATCTTTGGAGGTTGTGGAGGACCGGGAGCTTCAGAACCCTATTGAAACTGGCGGTATTCGGAAAATGGGAAGCAATTTTTTTGAATTTTTTTATGTCGAAAAATGCTGTTTGTAGACCCCACTTTGGCACCGAATAAGTCGAAACCGGAACATCGGACAGAAAAACGTATTTGAACTTAAAACTAAAGAATCTCAAATACTTTCTTTTTGCAATACATTTACCTATACCTAAAACGACTGGAAATTGGAAAAATTTGGGAAAAAGTGGAAATTACGATTTTTCATGCAAATTTTTGACGGTTTTGAATTTTTTGGGGGGTCAAAATGGATCCAAATCGAAATTCCATGTGCCCTATCGGAAAGAGCTCGCCGAAATACGTTGGAAACGTATTTTTTGGTTCTTTTATTTCTAATAGGAAAGGAGCAATTGATAATTAAATTTCGATTTTTTACGATTTTTTTTCATGACATCTCTACATTTGAATCACTCTGTATCTTTTCCTATCTAATTTCTTCTAACTTTTTCAACTCTATCCGTTGGGGATATAATCAGGCTTTAAAACAAATCCCGAATGGGTGATCCAGGGCCGCATTTAGGGGGTAAAAACTCATTTTTTCGGTTTTTTTCAACCAAAAGTCATCTTTAAAAGGCATTATTATATATTATTTCTCTTATTTAACGATTCTTTTTTGGTTTATTTTCTTCCCTGATCATCTAAGAACACTCCTAACCAATTAAAACTCCATATTTTTTCGTTAAAGTTATAAATAAATACCTTTTTTTGCATCGCTGCAGGAAAAATTTTAAAAAGTGCATATATAAAAGCCGTGCCTTGACAAAACAATTGAACGGACCCTCTTTACATCGAAATTAAAATATGACCTGTCAAAATGTCATGAAAATAACAGTTTTCGTAGCGATATTGGAAGCTTCCTGAACCGATTTCGGCTTGAAATATACATGGCAAAGGTAAAATGGTCTTTATATTTTTAATAGCGGTACATTTCATTGGACGATTTGAGCATTAAATACCAATTTCATTAATTTTGCTGAGGTCCTGCAAAGGCATTTAAAAATCAATTTCTATACGGGGAAATTTATTCATTTAATTATAATGTATGAAATGTCACAATTTGGCTAAAATGTCAGCATTTTGATGCGTGATTGGAAGGAGTCCGGACCAACTTCGGCCTCGAATTTACCGGGCAATGCATTTAGGGACCTTATACTTTCGGTAGAAAGACATTTCATTTCATATTATACCGATTAAATACCATTTTAATCGATTTTCCTATGACGCTACAAAGCATCATTGAAGATTCTAATATGAAGCTCAGTGGCATCGAAAAAATCCCAAAATATGCATTTTATTTTCTAACCATGAGCGTGTATACTTTTGGGGCAATATATTAATTATTATTGAATAATTTTAATTTAATTTTAGGGAAATGACTTGATTCGGATCGTTTTAAAGTAACCAGAACGATTCTAAAATACATTTTATACCTTCCGGCATGTGCATGATTGTATATATGTCTACAGGGTGTCCGAAAAGTCTTTGTATGCGCAAATATCTTTGTCATTAGAGCGAAGAAAAACTTAAATGAGTCTTATTTCAAGGAAATCGTAAATTTTTCATTCCTTTGTGTGGTTGTTTATATGTTGGTACACACAACAGAATGTCCAAAAAGTCTTTGTATGGGGAAATATCTTTGCCAAATTTAATTTTAGGGAAATGAATTGACTCCCTTTTAAAGTAACCTGAACGATTCGAAAGTACATTTTATACCTTTCGGCATGTGGGTGATTCTGTATATGCCTACAGGGTGTCCGAAAACTCTTTATATGCGCAAATAACTTTGTCATAAGTACGAAGATAAAATTAATAGGGTCGGTTTTCAAGAAAATCGAAAATATTTAAATTACCATGTGTCGTGTTGTGTTGTGTTTTTATGTATGTATACAGGGTGTCCGAAAAGTCTTTGAATGGGCAAATACCTTTGCCTTTCGTACAAATAGTAACTCGATGGTCGGATTTAAAGCAAATCGTAGGTATATATTTGCATTTCTATGTGTACGGATTTATATGTTTGTATACAGGGTGTTGGAAAAGTCTTAGTTTGGAATGGGCAAATACTCCTATTAGTACTTAGCATTATTAGGTCGATTTTCAAGTAAATCGAATATATTTGTATTAATATGTGTTTATGCTTGTACGTGTGTATACAGGGTGTCCGAAAAGTCTTATTATTTGCAACTCCTTTTATTAGGACCAAAATAAACTTAATTAAGGCGGATTTCAAGAAAATTGTCTATATTTGTATTACTATGTGTTTATGCTTGTGCGTGTGTATACAGGGTGTCCGAAAAGTCTTATTATTTGCAACTCCTTTTATTAGGACCAAAATAAACTTAATTAAGGCGGGTTTCAAGAAAATCGTCTATATTTGTATTACTATGTGTTTATGATTGTACGTGTGTATACAGGGTGCAACTCCTTTTATTAGGACCTAAATAAACTTAATTAAGGCGGATTTCAAGAAAATCGTCTATATTTGTATTACTATGTGTTTATGCTTGTACGTGTGTATACAGGGTGTCCGAAAAGTCTTAGTATTTGCAACTCATTTTAATACGACCAAAATAAACGTAATTAAGGCGGATTTCAAGAAAATCGTCTATATTCCTATTTAAACGTGTGAGTGTTAGATTGAATGTATACAGGGTGTCCAAAAATTCTTGGAATGGGCAAATACTCCTATTAGTACTTAGCATTATTAGGTCGAATTTCAAGTAAATCGAATATATTTGTATTAATATGTGTTTATGCTTGTACGTGTGTATACAGGGTGTCCGAAAAGTCTTATTATTTGCAACTCCTTTTATTAGGACCAAAATAAACTTAATTAAGGCGGATTTCAAGAAAATTGTCTATATTTGTATTACTATGTGTTTATGCTTGTGCGTGTGTATACAGGGTGTCCGAAAAGTCTTATTATTTGCAACTCCTTTTATTAGGACCAAAATAAACTTAATTAAGGCGGATTTCAAGAAAATCGTCTATATTTGTATTACTATGTGTTTATGATTGTACGTGTGTATACAGGGTGCAACTCCTTTTATTAGGACCTAAATAAACTTAATTAAGGCGGATTTCAAGAAAATCGTCTATATTTGTATTACTATGTGTTTATGCTTGTACGTGTGTATACAGGGTGTCCGAAAAGTCTTAGTATTTGCAACTCATTTTAATACGACCAAAATAAACGTAATTAAGGCGGATTTCAAGAAAATCGTCTATATTCCTATTTAAACGTGTGAGTGTTAGATTGAATGTATACAGGGTGTCCAAAAATTCTTGGAATGGGCAAATACTCCTATTAGTACTTAGCATTATTAGGTCGAATTTCAAGTAAATCGAATATATTTGTATTAATATGTGTTTATGCTTGTACGTGTGTATACAGGGTGTCCGAAAAGTCTTATTATTTGCAACTCCTTTTATTAGGACCAAAATAAACTTAATTAAGGCGGATTTCAAGAAAATTGTCTATATTTGTATTACTATGTGTTTATGCTTGTGCGTGTGTATACAGGGTGTCCGAAAAGTCTTATTATTTGCAACTCCTTTTATTAGGACCAAAATAAACTTAATTAAGGCGGATTTCAAGAAAATCGTCTATATTTGTATTACTATGTGTTTATGATTGTACGTGTGTATACAGGGTGCAACTCCTTTTATTAGGACCTAAATAAACTTAATTAAGGCGGATTTCAAGAAAATCGTCTATATTTGTATTACTATGTGTTTATGATTGTACGTGTGTATACAGGGTGCAACTCCTTTTATTAGGACCTAAATAAACTTAATTAAGGCGGATTTCAAGAAAATCGTCTATATTTGTATTACTATGTGTTTATGCTTGTACGTGTGTATACAGGGTGTCCGAAAAGTCTTAGTATTTGCAACTCATTTTAATACGACCAAAATAAACGTAATTAAGGCGGATTTCAAGAAAATCGTCTATATTCCTATTTAAACGTGTGAGTGTTAGATTGAATGTATACAGGGTGTCCAAAAATTCTTGGAATGGGCAAATACTCCTATTAGTACTTAGATAAACTTTATTAGGTCGAATTTCAAGCAAATGAAATATATTTGTATTAATATGTGTTTATGTTTGTATGTATGTATACAGGGTGTCCGAAAAGTATTTTTGTTGGCAAAAATAGTTTCTACGTGTAGGTGTTTGTATGTATGTAGCGATGGGGTCACGAAGGGCGGTCTATTCTCCATCATCAGTCCGAAGGAGTGTGATATCTTCCTTAATACTTGGCCTAGAAACACGAAATTTTCAGGGCATGACAATGATGATATTACCGACCTTATAGAGCCCCCTCGGGGGGCGATTAGGCGGTCTACGCAATCTAGTTATAGACCGCCTTTCAGGCTCGGTCTATATACCGAGCCCTTGGTCAGAAAATGTGTGTGCGTATGTGCGTGCGTGCGTGCGTGCGTATGTTGTCCGTTTCGACATTTTCACTTTTTCAATTTTTTTTCTCGAAAATGGTTAGAGTGGCGGCAACCAAATTTTCTGGGTTAATAGAGGGATAGTGCGGCTAGCTTCGGTAAAAAATTCAGTTATACAGGGTGTTCCGTTTCGGAGCTATTAAACGTCAAAGTCGAAATTTCAGCGATTTTCGTTGCAATCGATTACAGGTCGCAAAAGTGAATTAAATCAATTTAAATCTTTGGAGGTTGTGGAGGACCGGGAGCTTCAGAACCCTATTGAAACTGGCGGTATTCGGAAAATGGGAAGCAATTTTTTTGAATTTTTTTATGTCGAAAAATGCTGTTTGTAGACCCCACTTTGGCACCGAATAAGTCGAAACCGGAACATCGGACAGAAAAACGTATTTGAACTTAAAACTAAAGAATCTCAAATACTTTCTTTTTGCAATACATTTACCTATACCTAAAACGACTGGAAATTGGAAAAATTTGGGAAAAAGTGGAAATTACGATTTTTCATGCAAATTTTTGACGGTTTTGAATTTTTTGGGGGGTCAAAATGGATCCAAATCGAAATTCCATGTGCCCTATCGGAAAGAGCTCGCCGAAATACGTTGGAAACGTATTTTTTGGTTCTTTTATTTCTAATAGGAAAGGAGCAATTGATAATTAAATTTCGATTTTTTACGATTTTTTTTCATGACATCTCTACATTTGAATCACTCTGTATCTTTTCCTATCTAATTTCTTCTAACTTTTTCAACTCTATCCGTTGGGGATATAATCAGGCTTTAAAACAAATCCCGAATGGGTGATCCAGGGCCGCATTTAGGGGGTAAAAACTCATTTTTTCGGTTTTTTTCAACCAAAAGTCATCTTTAAAAGGCATTATTATATATTATTTCTCTTATTTAACGATTCTTTTTTGGTTTATTTTCTTCCCTGATCATCTAAGAACACTCCTAACCAATTAAAACTCCATATTTTTTCGTTAAAGTTATAAATAAATACCTTTTTTTGCATCGCTGCAGGAAAAATTTTAAAAAGTGCATATATAAAAGCCGTGCCTTGACAAAACAATTGAACGGACCCTCTTTACATCGAAATTAAAATATGACCTGTCAAAATGTCATGAAAATAACAGTTTTCGTAGCGATATTGGAAGCTTCCTGAACCGATTTCGGCTTGAAATATACATGGCAAAGGTAAAATGGTCTTTATATTTTTAATAGCGGTACATTTCATTGGACGATTTGAGCATTAAATACCAATTTCATTAATTTTGCTGAGGTCCTGCAAAGGCATTTAAAAATCAATTTCTATACGGGGAAATTTATTCATTTAATTATAATGTATGAAATGTCACAATTTGGCTAAAATGTCAGCATTTTGATGCGTGATTGGAAGGAGTCCGGACCAACTTCGGCCTCGAATTTACCGGGCAATGCATTTAGGGACCTTATACTTTCGGTAGAAAGACATTTCATTTCATATTATACCGATTAAATACCATTTTAATCGATTTTCCTATGACGCTACAAAGCATCATTGAAGATTCTAATATGAAGCTCAGTGGCATCGAAAAAATCCCAAAATATGCATTTTATTTTCTAACCATGAGCGTGTATACTTTTGGGGCAATATATTAATTATTATTGAATAATTTTAATTTAATTTTAGGGAAATGACTTGATTCGGATCGTTTTAAAGTAACCAGAACGATTCTAAAATACATTTTATACCTTCCGGCATGTGCATGATTGTATATATGTCTACAGGGTGTCCGAAAAGTCTTTGTATGCGCAAATATCTTTGTCATTAGAGCGAAGAAAAACTTAAATGAGTCTTATTTCAAGGAAATCGTAAATTTTTCATTCCTTTGTGTGGTTGTTTATATGTTGGTACACACAACAGAATGTCCAAAAAGTCTTTGTATGGGGAAATATCTTTGCCAAATTTAATTTTAGGGAAATGAATTGACTCCCTTTTAAAGTAACCTGAACGATTCGAAAGTACATTTTATACCTTTCGGCATGTGGGTGATTCTGTATATGCCTACAGGGTGTCCGAAAACTCTTTATATGCGCAAATAACTTTGTCATAAGTACGAAGATAAAATTAATAGGGTCGGTTTTCAAGAAAATCGAAAATATTTAAATTACCATGTGTCGTGTTGTGTTGTGTTTTTATGTATGTATACAGGGTGTCCGAAAAGTCTTTGAATGGGCAAATACCTTTGCCTTTCGTACAAATAGTAACTCGATGGTCGGATTTAAAGCAAATCGTAGGTATATATTTGCATTTCTATGTGTACGGATTTATATGTTTGTATACAGGGTGTTGGAAAAGTCTTAGTTTGGAATGGGCAAATACTCCTATTAGTACTTAGCATTATTAGGTCGATTTTCAAGTAAATCGAATATATTTGTATTAATATGTGTTTATGCTTGTACGTGTGTATACAGGGTGTCCGAAAAGTCTTATTATTTGCAACTCCTTTTATTAGGACCAAAATAAACTTAATTAAGGCGGATTTCAAGAAAATTGTCTATATTTGTATTACTATGTGTTTATGCTTGTGCGTGTGTATACAGGGTGTCCGAAAAGTCTTATTATTTGCAACTCCTTTTATTAGGACCAAAATAAACTTAATTAAGGCGGGTTTCAAGAAAATCGTCTATATTTGTATTACTATGTGTTTATGATTGTACGTGTGTATACAGGGTGCAACTCCTTTTATTAGGACCTAAATAAACTTAATTAAGGCGGATTTCAAGAAAATCGTCTATATTTGTATTACTATGTGTTTATGCTTGTACGTGTGTATACAGGGTGTCCGAAAAGTCTTAGTATTTGCAACTCATTTTAATACGACCAAAATAAACGTAATTAAGGCGGATTTCAAGAAAATCGTCTATATTCCTATTTAAACGTGTGAGTGTTAGATTGAATGTATACAGGGTGTCCAAAAATTCTTGGAATGGGCAAATACTCCTATTAGTACTTAGCATTATTAGGTCGAATTTCAAGTAAATCGAATATATTTGTATTAATATGTGTTTATGCTTGTACGTGTGTATACAGGGTGTCCGAAAAGTCTTATTATTTGCAACTCCTTTTATTAGGACCAAAATAAACTTAATTAAGGCGGATTTCAAGAAAATTGTCTATATTTGTATTACTATGTGTTTATGCTTGTGCGTGTGTATACAGGGTGTCCGAAAAGTCTTATTATTTGCAACTCCTTTTATTAGGACCAAAATAAACTTAATTAAGGCGGATTTCAAGAAAATCGTCTATATTTGTATTACTATGTGTTTATGATTGTACGTGTGTATACAGGGTGCAACTCCTTTTATTAGGACCTAAATAAACTTAATTAAGGCGGATTTCAAGAAAATCGTCTATATTTGTATTACTATGTGTTTATGCTTGTACGTGTGTATACAGGGTGTCCGAAAAGTCTTAGTATTTGCAACTCATTTTAATACGACCAAAATAAACGTAATTAAGGCGGATTTCAAGAAAATCGTCTATATTCCTATTTAAACGTGTGAGTGTTAGATTGAATGTATACAGGGTGTCCAAAAATTCTTGGAATGGGCAAATACTCCTATTAGTACTTAGCATTATTAGGTCGAATTTCAAGTAAATCGAATATATTTGTATTAATATGTGTTTATGCTTGTACGTGTGTATACAGGGTGTCCGAAAAGTCTTATTATTTGCAACTCCTTTTATTAGGACCAAAATAAACTTAATTAAGGCGGATTTCAAGAAAATTGTCTATATTTGTATTACTATGTGTTTATGCTTGTGCGTGTGTATACAGGGTGTCCGAAAAGTCTTATTATTTGCAACTCCTTTTATTAGGACCAAAATAAACTTAATTAAGGCGGATTTCAAGAAAATCGTCTATATTTGTATTACTATGTGTTTATGATTGTACGTGTGTATACAGGGTGCAACTCCTTTTATTAGGACCTAAATAAACTTAATTAAGGCGGATTTCAAGAAAATCGTCTATATTTGTATTACTATGTGTTTATGATTGTACGTGTGTATACAGGGTGCAACTCCTTTTATTAGGACCTAAATAAACTTAATTAAGGCGGATTTCAAGAAAATCGTCTATATTTGTATTACTATGTGTTTATGCTTGTACGTGTGTATACAGGGTGTCCGAAAAGTCTTAGTATTTGCAACTCATTTTAATACGACCAAAATAAACGTAATTAAGGCGGATTTCAAGAAAATCGTCTATATTCCTATTTAAACGTGTGAGTGTTAGATTGAATGTATACAGGGTGTCCAAAAATTCTTGGAATGGGCAAATACTCCTATTAGTACTTAGATAAACTTTATTAGGTCGAATTTCAAGCAAATGAAATATATTTGTATTAATATGTGTTTATGTTTGTATGTATGTATACAGGGTGTCCGAAAAGTATTTTTGTTGGCAAAAATAGTTTCTACGTGTAGGTGTTTGTATGTATGTAGCGATGGGGTCACGAAGGGCGGTCTATTCTCCATCATCAGTCCGAAGGAGTGTGATATCTTCCTTAATACTTGGCCTAGAAACACGAAATTTTCAGGGCATGACAATGATGATATTACCGACCTTATAGAGCCCCCTCGGGGGGCGATTAGGCGGTCTACGCAATCTAGTTTTAAATTGGATGATATGATTTTTATTATATTTTCGGATTCAAGGAGAAGTTCTAGACATATTTTGTACAACATACCCTATGTAGTTTTTCAATCGTTTTTGAGATATTTCAAATTAAAAATTATTTCGCATAAATATACTTCAAACGTAATTATCCAGGATGCGAACGAAATACCTCCTACCTTTTTAAATTCTCGGCGTAGGTAAGTCAAGGTTGACAATAATACTTTAGTCACCGTGAACATATAATTTTATTTTTATGCAAAAAGAGTTATTCTATTGATGAGAGATATAAAATGTTAAAATTATATTTAAAAAATAACAATAATGCTACAGCGGCTCAAAGACAATATGAAGAAAACATTGAAGAGGGACAAAGAACTCCGTCATTAAACACCATAATAAAAACAAATAGAAGACTAGAAGAAAGAAGAATTCTGGGCAATGGAAAAAGAAGAAGAGAAAGAAATGAAGAAAGGGAACAAGCGACTTTATTATATTTTCAAGAGAATCCAAAAAAAAATCAATTCCCGATTGTGTGCGGTATCTCAGATATGGAAGAAGAGATAAAATGTTGACTAATGGAACAGTTCAAAGAACGTTAAAGTATAGACCATTTAAAAAACCCTTAGTGCCGATCACAAAGAAAGAAGATATACTTTTGTCACAAGTATTAACGAAAAAATGCGGGGAGATCCTAATTTATTTCATACTATCGCTTGGACAGACGAAGCAACTTTCTGAACTGCGGGAATGTTTAATAGACGAAATGTTTATGTTTGGTCGGATGAAAATCTTTTTACCGTCAGAGATATTGCTTGTCAGGGGTGTAATTCAATCAACGCTTGGTGTGGGATATTACAAAATAAAATTCTATGTTGTTGTTGTTGTTTTTGGATTAGTGGCTCTGGTTGAAACCAAATGGCCAGCTCTATTAAAATTCTAGGATCAGTGTTTATTCGGGGAGCATTAACTGGCCAGTGCTTTCTTAATTTTTTTAGAAAATGAAATCGGAGATATTCTCGATGAATTGCCACTTGAAGGACGTCGACGTATTATATGGCAACAGGACGGAGCGCCTCCTATAATATAATTGAAGTTTGCAATTTTTAAAACCATCAGTACAACGAATGGATCGGTAGCTATGGAACGTTACATTGGCCTGAAAATAGCCCAGACCTCACATCTTTAGATACATTTCTTTGGGGTCATTTGAAAAATGTCGTATACATCAATCATAATAAAAATATTGAGGAAATTCAAAGGAAGGTGAGAAATGGAGTAAGAAATCTGAACGAAAATTATGCTGAAAGTATTATAAACACACTTCAGAGGCAGAGAAGAATGTATGAAAAGTACGAAGAATTAAATGGCGGACATGTTGAAAATTTCTTTTCATACTTATTCGCCAATGTTAACATTTATCTGTTTATGTTATAATTCATTTGTCATTGTTTTTAATAACTGGTTATTGCTTTAAAGTATTAATATCTACTAAAAATCAAGATTAAATTTATTGTTTAATAGAATAACTCATTTTGCATAAAAATAACATTGTAAATTCACGGCGAGTAAAGTATTATTGTCAACCTTGACATTAACTTTTACTTACCCACGCAGAAAATTAAAAAAGATAGCAGGTATTTCGTTCGCAACCTGGATAGTTACGTTTAAAGTATATTTATGGGAAATAATTTTTAATTTGAAATATTTCAAAAACGATTGATAAACCGCATAGGGTCTGTTAAACAAAATATGTCTAGAACTATGTCCTAGAATCCAAAAATATGATAAAAATCATACCATCCAATTTAAAATAAACGAGATAATCGATGTTTTATACCATATTTTTTTATTCGATGCTCAATTGTTTTGCTAAGATATATGAATGATCCATAAAAATCTCCAAAACTTTCATATTTAACATTTTTCCTATCTCTGAAAATAACAAAGTTATAAGATTTGTTCACTTTTATTTGGATATTCCTGTACATCTTCAGCGCAGCCATTGAGGCTTATTATGACATCTGTTATACTGAGCTTAGTTAAAAAGATTTGTCACTTTTGTCAGGCCTACGTAAGCTTCCCTAGATAGTTTGTTAATCTCCAATAAGTGCAGTGTGTCATCTGTTTTTTCCAAAATTTGCACAGAGGTTCATCCTGATGCAAGTCCATTGTGTGAAGATCTTTTCTTAAGGTACGCCCATCACAAGCTAGTTCCTGTTTAGTTTCAGAACTTATGTAGGCAGTGCTTTGGTTGATCAGTTCAGTATTGATTTGCAATGCGTTTGCCCTGGAATTCAGTTCCAATAAGCTTGGTATTACAGTTAAATCCACTTAGCCATTCTGCTGCGACTCAAAGTTTTTGGAACTTGAAATGCAGGCTTGGGGCCTATGAACATTATTAATTAAAACTAGTCACAGTTTTATTTTAACTATATTAACTGACTTACTATATTAATACTGGATACATTGAAAATAATTCTGTAGGTAAGTTTAAAAACTTAAACATATTTTAGCAAGAAGTAGAGCGAAAACCACTGTAGGTTAGAATTACTCGGTTTTTGTAAGAGTTGATGTGTTTCTTACATTTTTCTTTTTATATATCTAGTGAGATTTAGTTGTTTTTACTCTTAGCTTGTATCATCTTAATTAACAGTCGACACATCATGCCTCTTGAAAACAGACTTTGTTGTTTTTTATCCTACGAAAATAAATTTAGGATTCTCATAACAGCGTCAATATTATTCCAGGGAAACTTTCCTGACCCCACTTTAGGCTAAGCCTAATTGGTTTCTAATGAAAGAAAACAAATCGACATCAAAAGCGGCGCTTTAAGATCCCAACGAACCAAAAAGTGCACTTTAACAGTTTTAAGCGGCGAAGTTTAACTTTGAGGGGCTGCTTCGAATTTTTTGGGTTTTACTTCATAGCTTGTCTGTAGTCTGCTTATAAAGTTTAAATTTTGTAAATACAGAAAGCTTTTATATAACGGAATCATCAATAAAATATATTCATACCAATAATTATAGGTGCAGGAATAAGATTTAAAAGCATTTCTTAGTTTTATAATATTATTTTCGATTTTTGGAACTAGCAAGTGTACAATAAAACAAGAATTAGGCTGACCTAACTCTTTTGACTGGCTATAAAATTATTGTTTCGTTTTCATGTAGGTGTGTATATGTAGATCGTATTTTTTTTACTTACTGTGTTATACCTTCCCCATTTTAATAGAAGTAGGGACCTATTGTTATAAGAAAAAAAACTAAATATACGAAACATACCTAATTTGGTGGATCATTGCTTGCGTTGTCAAATTCAAACCAGTAAGTGTCAGTATCTGAGTCAGCATCAGTGTACAGTATTAAAGCCCGGTTTCTGAAAAAACAAACGCATAATATCACTGCTCGGCAACAAAAGCAGCAAACGCAAGTTAACATTAATCTATATTTTTTGATATGAAAAATGAATGTGAAAAATTAAATGGTAAAATATCGAAAGCAGAGTATAAAATAAAATGTCATGTTATACTTTTATTTTGCATGGTTTATACGGCAGTAGCATACTCCTTTTAATTACAAACCTATTTTACCAAATATAATCCACATATACTTATTTTACATAACTTATGCGGTAAGGAGGAAACCTTAAGAGAAACCTTGAAGCTCAAGAGGCAGAAGAAACAAATATAGAAGAGCACCGGAAAAAATTCAAAAAGGCAATACTAATTGCGGCAGAAAAAGTTGTGGAGTATCAAACACAGGGAACAAAAATATAAAGAGAACGGAATGGTGTCCCACAGAGCTACAAAGAGTCATTAAAGGAAATAAAAAACTATGAAAAAAATACCTCAGTACAAAAACTTTAACAACTAACAAATATAAGGAGACGAGAAAAGAAGTCGGAGACACAGTAAAGAAAGCGAAACAAGAAGCGTGGAGAAAATTCGGACAAAGGATGAATGAAAACTTCAGGGAAAACCAAAAACTCTCTGATAGTATGCTGAAACAGTAGACAGAAACAGTATATAGTATGAGAAATATAATAAGCCCATCATTAACTATATGGTAGTGAAACATGGGCTCTCATAAGTAAGGACAAGAGGAAGATAAATGCAAGGGAAATGCGATTTTTGAGAAAAATAGAGGAAAAAACTGAAAAAGATAGAAATGCAAACGAGGTATTTAGAAATGAACTGAAAATAAAACCAATACTGACAAAAGCCGAGAACAGACGACTAGAATGGCTTGTGCACATTCACAGAATGCCAGACGAAAGACTTACAAAAAAGGTACAAAGGAAACAAGAACCCAAGGAGTCAATCAAAGAGGAAGACCTAGAAGAATATGGCGATAAGGAGTGAGGGAAATGGTGCAAGAGAGAAGGATCCAATTGAATAAAGTTCAGAAACATATGGGAGGAAGGAATGGAAAACACTAATAAAATAAACTTCATGGTCTCACACTACCATGGTAGAAAGATTTAGAGATAAGTAAGTACGTATTCCGTAAGGACATACCCGTTCTAGTCACGAACAATATTTTACCAGATATGATATACATTTACTTTTATCGCTAATCATTTTTGTGGCAATGGCATACGTTTCTTTAATTCGAACATTATTTTACAAAGTATGACATACAATTTTTTTTTCTCACCTAATTTATACCCTCATGATATATCTCTTAAATAGGTTTTTAATAGCTGTGCCTTATGTTTAGTGTAAACCTAGTCAACATTAATCCTGGTAATGTTTAAAGCTTGTGATAATGATTCTTGCACTAAACGGTTAAACTCGGAGGTATTACGGTGTTCCGCTCGTTATCACACATTGTCATAGATATGTGTGAATATTAAAAATAATATTACATTAAAAGACATGTTATTTGAAATATTTAGATATATCTTTAATGATATATTTTGTCCGTAATGCTACTTGGTATTTAATGAAAGAATAAATAGTTTAACTACATCGAGAATTTCTTACTTAATCGATGCAAACATTTTGTAAAATATTATTTAGCGTTGTTCAAAGAAGTTTCTTATTAAATTATCATGCTTTCATTGTATACTAGTTACATCTAAAATAACAAAGACCGATATTCCTAGAAAATTGCCTTTAATGAAACATGAAATTAGCCTAATTACCAACGAATATATCAAGATATTTTGTACGTTTTGACTTAATTATCCAGCGTTTATATTATTTCCGTAAGCAGCTTTAGCAAAATAGTTATTTTGTCAAGTGACTTGACTTAATATACTGGAGATTACTATCACACAAAATTAGAACACTTGCATAGTTATATTTAGCTAAAAGTGTGCATAGTTATATTTATCTGAAAGCATGTGAGTGGATGAAAATTAAGTGGAGATTTGCTTTTCTTTTACAGTTTACTCTAGGCCGCTAGTCTGGGCGAATTTTAATAACATCGTTGGTTAAATCTGCTTACTGTCCTTGAATGTCAACACTGTTTTCCCGTAGCAGGTCATTCTTAACCTATTGAGTACCGGGTACTCGTTAAGAATATGGGAGACGCTTTCATTCTCTTTCAGGCACCACCTGCATTCAGAATCGTCACCGACTCCGATTCTACAGAGATGGCGTTTAAAGTGGTAATGTTCTTTCAATAAATGGACAGACAAATGCCGCAAAACTGAAAAATAGCTTAAAATACTGTGATATGCTACCCGTAAGAATAAAGCTGCCGGGCGTTAATTTCTATACCGAAAACTCTTTCAATGTTTCCCAATCCTGTTTTAATTCATCTGTAAACCACCACAACCAATTTTCAGGGACAATGAATTGGTCCGTTGCGTTCCTGTCCTCTTTTTAAGGTAGACCTTCCTTAAGAGTTGTGTTTGGATTTAGAGCTTCAATTGTCTGCATGAGCGGGAATAGGCAACTTCTTGTAATTTCATTGTGTTGTAAGACAAATTTTATATGAGCACAGCACTAGAAACATCTGTGTCCATTGGTGCCTGCAAAGATATTTTCAGGGGGGTGCATTTCAATAATTACAGAACAAAATACAAAAGAAAAAAATTCTTACTCCTGTCAAATCAGGCAAAATAAAGATAGATTTACACTTAATTCCGATAATTTGGCTTTTTTTATTCGGGCCTTTACGTGCTCATAATTCGGACATTTACGTGCTCACGCTAGTTCAGTTACCGATGTATGTAAAAAATACTTACTTATGCATCATTTTTCCAATGTCTATAAATGATAAAACTTGTCCCTCAAGGTGCAAAAATTAATGTTAAGAGTGATCCTTATATTTAAAAATTAAGACACTTCTCAGTACTCCAGAACGTTTTTCCAATATAAAATACTCACACACCGGCGTTAAAATGGAAAAAGTAAGATAATTGTCACCCGGTACATCCTTAAGACCAGTGCTGGTCCTTAGACGCCATTAAAGATTGACAACTTCCTTAGGAATATTATTTTTACGATCTCGAGTGGCATAAGTGGTTTTTGGACTCAAATCAAGTGTAACGCTTTCGTTTGGTTAACTTTATTGCCTATACGGTCAGAATAGGCAGTTAGTTTAAGCAGAAGCTTCGCAGCTGTTCGTGACAGCGTTTCTGTTTTTACTGCTGTTGTATTGTGTGTTAAGAAAATAAAGTTCCGAGCTGTGCTTCGAGAAATAAACTTAATGTTTGTTCCTATAACTTTTTCTTTGCAAAAAATATTTTTATCTGCGAATTTTATGACTTGTTGAATATGCGTTCTCAGGCGAAATATTACGTATCGCAAGTACGTGATACTGCTAAATTTTACAAAATTTTATACAATTCAATAATAGAGAATCTTTCAAAAAATGTACAATAATTGTGACGAATTGTAATAACTAAATTTTAATATGGCAATCCCCTAAATGTCCTATGTGGATGAATGCCAGAAAGGTTCATATGGATTATCCAGAATATGTATACAGAATCTAAGACATAGAAAGTAGTGTTGAATTGACACAGCAATTTCCAGTAATGATTGGCTGCACCAGGATTCGGCCTTGAGCCCCATCCTGGTGCAAATCAGCAGAAAATCAGTATGGCATGAAACAGTAAGTAAGGTCCTAGTATTTGCAGATGATATTGTTATGTTTAGCATCAACGGGAAAGATATTGAAACGAAATGGAGAAATGGAGTTGATCACTAGGCCCAAAAATTTATAGAGAAACTACTAGTTTAAGGGAAAAGCAAGAACCGAAGTAAGAATGCAAGAAAAAGAGTTACGTGTGAGAAATTGTAAAAGTGTGGGTTCCACATGGTGGTAGGCAGTAAGCGAAAACACATATCCAATAAATAAAGTGCATGAAGGGTGGTTAGATATGACAGAAATGAGAATATAAAGATGGATGTGTGAGGTAAGAATTAGAGACAATGCAAGGACTAAGGGAATAAAGAACAAGCTAGGTTATGGAAATATATAGAAAGATACAGGAAGGAAGCTATAGTGGTATCTGTAATTGATAAGAAGAGATAACAGTTATGTGCTTGGAAAATGCAGCAGCGGAACAATCCAAACAAAAATAAGTTGAAAGAATCATGAATAAGTTAAGGAAAAAAGGTTTAGTGGGAGAACTTATGGACCGGAAATTGTGAAGGCAATTAACCGAAAACATCGAGCTCGTATAGAGTTGGGAAAAAAAGAAGATAGCTGAATAAATATAAAGGTTCTTGTATTGTTACTTAAGCTGTCATGGTCTAGTTGGGTACTGAACAGTTATGCCAAAACTAGATATTCTAAAAAACTATTAAAATATCCACAAGACACTTATAATATTAAGTCGTATACTAAGTAACAAAGCCAGACATAATAATGAACATTTGCCAATAAACTATAACTTTAAACCAGTCATGCAGTGCTTCAAATAATGCCCCGTATATATTAAAATATTATTAGAAGCCCTGGTGATTATAAATAATAGTGTTGGATCGTTAACCATATTAGAATGGCACCTTGGAGCGCTGTTTTCGGAGAATTAGCTATTTGCGAGCATCTTAGGAATTCCCACTTGTATAGAGTCGAAATTACAAGGTAAGGCCGGGCGAGGTCAGTACATACGGATTTTAATTAGGTCATCAAAATAATTTTATTAGTACGGTTTAGTTAGTAAGTCCAAAGATGTTATCAACACCGTGGCAATAAGGTATCTAGTAAGTTATGTGCAACTTTATCAGCCCTAATTTTGAAAATAAATATTATTTTTTTATTGTTTATGGTTCTGTTCTAAGAAATGTAAACTATTTCATAATGGACGGAATATCTAAAGCTGTTGTCACGAAAACAGAACGGTTTCTGTCCATTTGGACTGTTATAATAAAATGTTTCGAAGACACATTTTTTCAAATATATATATATATATATATATATATATACAGTGACCGGCAAAAAGTTGGACACATATGGGAAAAATTCTTATTATTGGAATATTGAAAAAACTTTTTATGCCGATTGTCTCTGCATGATGGGTAACCTAAAAATTCATTTTGACATTTGTTACGTGGTTACTTGTTTGCCGGCAAAATTGAAAAAAATATATATTGTCATGGAAAACTGGTATTAGGTGACAAGATATTGAAAAAAGTTATTAGAAAAAAGTGTTTAGATTTTAATTTTATACTCCTTGGCAAAGTCTGGAGCCAAAATTTAAAAAAAAAAATATTTTACATTTTTTGAAAAAAAATGTACAATATTAGTTTCATATTCCCATGAATTTAATAAAAATGTGTTAAATGATCGAAAACCAAGGTAATAACCTATTATCTCAACATTTTTGTTATTACTTAAAAGTTTTATTTGATAAAATTTAAAATTTAGCTTTTTTCCATGAACTTGGGTGTGGCCAGGCCCTGTATCTGGCAACCATTTTGGTAGACACGTTAAAATTTCTTCAAAATTAGAGCAAACGGTCTTTCGTAAGCATATTGTTCCAGAAGTAACTATAAATGGTAAATATGGTTGCCAGATACAGGGCCTGGCCACACCCAAGTACATGGAAAAAAGCTAAATTTTAAATTTTATCAAATAAAACTTTTAAGTAATAACAAAAATGTTGAGATAATAGGTTATTATCTTGGTTTTCGATCATTTAACACATTTTTATTAAATTCATAGGAATATGAAACTAATATTGTACATTTTTTTTCAAAAAATGTAAAATATTTTTTTTTTAAATTTTGGCTCCAGACTTTGCCAAGGAGTATAAAATTAAAATCTAAACACTTTTCTAATAACTTTTTTCAATATCTTGTCACCTAATACCAGTTTTCCATGACAATATATATTTTTTTCAATTTTGCCGGCAAACGAGTAATATTCCAATAATAAAAAATTTTCCCATATGTGTCCAACTTTTTGCCGGTCACTATATATATATATATATATATATATATATATATATATATATATATATATATATATATATATATATACACGAGATTCCTCTACCACCTTCCGAAAATTCTCTTTCCGCCCGGAATCGAACCGTAGACTTGTCGATGTCGCCCATTCTTAGGCGGATGTAATAAATACTACCACAATTTTCTCGAAAACAGAACTTTTTCGATTATAATACAGTTATTCGAAAACTAGCCATGTTCTCAATTTTTTTTTTCGGAAACCAACTTCTCGAATTTTTTAAACACTGTTCAAAGCTCCATTTTTTTTAAGGAAACATGTTTTTAGAAATTACACCTTTTCAAACATGGTCTGGAAAAAGACTTCGAATATTCAAACTAAATTAACTGGTACCTTACTGCTACGGGCTTAACTTGTCTTTTATAATTAGTTAAAAATAAATAAATATTGAAGTGAATTTTGATGTTCTTTGAATTTTTTTAATTTCGAAGTTTCTTAATGTTCATTCACCATCTCATCAGCAATTAAATCTTTTACCAGGGATTCTTAATAATCCTAACAAGTGTTTTCTTTCAGTTTTCTTTTATTTTTGGGGTTTCCTAACCCTTGATATTTTAATGTTGATTTCTTTTCTCCCCGTTGCATAATCTAACCACTCCACCCATCTACTTCTTTCTTTTGTTACTTACTTCCCCCTAAATGCATGCTACTAACAATTATACGATTGATTTAGGCTCAACATTTCTTTAATGTTTGGGTTTGAATTAGTTTGATTTCTTTCATTCCACAATCCCTCAGACTTTCCCTTTAATTTAATATTTGGATGTAACATGGGTTGCCACCCACTTTTTTCATAGGGATGGAATTTACAAATAATTGGTTTTTGATATCAAAATTTGAATTTGGCCCATTTATATCCAAGATTCACACTAGGTCTCTCTGGTTACAAACATTTTTCCCGTAACGATTTAGCAACCTCGTGGTTTATGATCATTTATCAGATCTTACACCATCAAAAATGTGACCGTTTAAACCGAATTGTAAATTGTTTGGTAATATGATTTTTTTATTTTAATTGTGATGTAAAAATATTTTAATATGTTCTACTGTTGTTCGTTCAAATGGATTTCTGACTGGCATCCTAACAAGTGAGTAATAAACTAAATATAATCTATAACAATAAATTGAAGTAAATTAAAATTAAAAATTTATCACCTTTAAATTTCAAAAGTAAACTTAAACTCTTAATATGTGTCTAAACCTGTTTCTTCCTTACTTTCAGGAAGCCCTGATGATGAGCTATAAGGTTGAAAGTGCTCTGCTAATAAATTAAAAATTTTTGAACTTAATGCAAAGCTTTGTTTCATTCATACTCTGCTAGTAGACTGTGGAATAGATATCACGAAGCTTAAGCGCCATCGTGGATGGAAGTCCACAAAAATTGCTAAATGATATGTTGACAAGTCTTTACAAAACAAAAAATAAAATGCCTATCGGATCCTCCAAAACTAGGCAACCACTTCCAAATCGCAGCAATTGACCTTTAGCAACTTCATGATGAACATCCACAAGACAAAAACAATTCAGAATTGGCAATCTTTCTAAACCGGTTAAAAACCAGTTAGTTTCGACCATAATTTTAACAAATACAACTAACTGTTCTTTTAACATTAATATTGCTAATAATGAATAAAAATATTATAGGATTGAATTTTGATTTGTAATTTCACTTTGACGTCTATACTGAGGTAATATATTTAAAAAAAAAATACCAAAACTAGATTATTTTCCTCACCCTTGTAGAAAAAAACAGGGTACACACAGCGTGCGGAAAGTGCCTTTTCCGCACTCGACTGCTGACCGAACTCACTTCGCGTCGTTCGGTCAACTGTAGTCGCGTGCGGAAATGTATCACTTTCAGCACTTGTCAGCTCATATTCGTATAAATCTAATGACTTCCAAAATGAGCTGTGGTCAAATTGGACTCTTATGAAGTTTTATTTAGTAATTATGTCTGTCTGTCGACGGGAGTCTATGCAAATTTTACCACATAACGAATTAAGTGGAAAATTTGTATCAACTAAGTAACTAATATTTGTGTCAAAGTTGTGAAATAACCTATAAATTATACTTATTAGCAGAATATCTTTCACTAAAATTAACTTTCGGTATAATAACAGAAATAGAGCGTCGTCAACATTACGATTATATGAGCAATAATAATTTTAGGCTATATTGCCGCATCGTTAGTCGCGCAAAAGCGACACGGCGTCTGGAAGTACTATTTTTATACAATTTCGTATTAATATATTTTTTTATACTCTAAAATGAAAGTAGAACATGACTTATCGTTAGGTTGCCTATGGAATAGGGCGCGTCTGTGTATTTCTAAGGTATTCGCATAAATGTAAATTATCGCATTTAAAATTTGTTTGTCGCACATTAAATAGATAAGCTGTGTTCTAGATTTTCCAGAATTGACCCTTTTTTATCTGAGACAGCCTACGTAGAGTTCAAGCCTAAGTACTAACGTACCGTGGGCAGCTAAAAAGAAGGGAAATGTAACTATTGACACGGGATTGTAAGGATTCGAGCTGGGATAGTAAGGGAAAACATCTGCAGGCAATTCGTTTTACAATCTAGGGACCTTATGAATGAGCGAGAGAAGTGGGATATTATAGGCTTTTGTAGCTGGACAGTAAAAGGATGCATACGTAACGCGACTCTTCTGTTAGGAACAGGCAAGGGCGGAATACAGCGGCTGTTCTTCAGAGCAAGATTCGTGGAAGTGTTGGTACAAAAGGGACAAATCGCCAAGAGTGCGGCGATGAGCGAGAGCAGGGAGTTTTCTGGCGAGAACTGGGTCATTGACAAGTCGAATGGCTCCTTTTTGGATAAAATGGAGGATGTTAAGTGTTGAAGGTAATGCCGCTCCCCAGATGAGGAAAGAGTACTCTAGGTTAAGTCTCATTTGAGAGTGTATAAGCTCGAAAGACAAAACCGATGTGGCTATTGAAGTAGTGTGTTCGTGTCAGCTGTAACATTAAGTTGCAATATTGTTTTTGTATTTCTTTCATCTCAAAAAATATTGTTTTGGATCTTTTTCTACAAGCATAGGTGTAACAATTTCCTCAAGATAATTTTTGTTGCGAAAATAATACAACAAGGGGTGTGCTTTCTTTTGAAGGAATAATGTATTTTTATGGTGACAATATTTTTACTTTCTTAGTGTACTGAAGAATGAATTTTACCCAAATAACATAAGATCAAAATAAGGTCCTCAAAGTATGCCGTGGAATCAATCATGCATATTTTGAATTATTACTCTTGAAAGGTAACAAAGGTAAAAGGTATAGGTGAATGAAAAATAGAACTGTCCAGTTATGAAGTTTTTATTTTTAAGAAAATTAGATATGGGAATCACGGCAGAACAAAAAGCTTTTATGATCGAAAATTACTTTAGAAATGGTAGAAGAGTTGATGGCCTGTGGGTTTGTTCAACACGGGATGCCATTCAGGATTTTCAAACAGATTTTCCACACATAGTCACAGATTTCCATCAATTTCGCCAAGCCTGGACTAGATCTCTGGCTTGGTTTAGAGAAGCCGGAAGTGTGAATAGGAAGGAAGGCAGTGGGAGACCCAAAGTTAATGAACACCCACAAACCTCTATTCGGCGTTTAAGCCAGCAAGTAAATGTATCCTACGGAACCTGCAGCACAATCCTGAAATGTGACCAGGAAATGCACGCTTATTGTCTAAGCTAGTTCAAGAATTGTTACGAAACGACAACCGCAGCAAATGCAATTTTCCGAGTGGTTTATAGGTAATTTGTATAATAATGTAAACGTATTTGAAAACCCCATTTTTAACTGACAAGGCATGAACTTACCCGTCTGGTCATGTAAATTCGTAACAAATGAGAAGTGGAGTTCTGAAAATCCAGATTTCTGTATAGAGAAGCCTCTGCATTCAAAGAAGGTTGGGTGAAAGGTTTTTAGAAAATTTTGTAAACGTATTAGACGATGAAGAGATGCGACAAGGCTACTTCCAGCAGGACGGCGCACCAATTCATATAAATTCTGATAATTTAAATTTTTGGGAAAATTGTTTTTAAAACCGAATCATTAGCCGTAATATAGATAGGTGGCCACCGTGGTCCTCCGATCGCACGCCGTGCGCCTTTTTTATGGACACACATTAAAAACTCGGTTTTCAAAACCCCTTGTGAAAATTTAGAAGACCTATGGGATAGAATTATAAATGAATTTCAGGAGATTAACAACTCCCACCAAGTGCTCACCAATGTTTTTGATGTAAAAAGAAGAATGAGAACATGTTTGGAAGTGGAAGGTGGGCATGTCGGTTCTTGTGCACTTTAAGTATGTCGGAATTAACAAATTTTCGAAAGGGCAAATTCAAGATTACCTTCTTTGGAGCACTTTAACAAAAAAAAATCGGTGGATGAACCATTTTTTTCCAAGAAAATTCCAAAAAAAGGAAAAAATTTGGAACGCAGCACAGCACCAATTTTTCTATGGTTTCAAACCACACAAAACACTACAAATAATGATATATTTATCGCCAAAGGTATGTATAACATATACAAAGATTGACTATTCACAGAAAATTTAAAAAATTTAATTTTTATACAAAAATTAATTTATAATGGCCAGAAATTATTTGTTTACTTGTGATTAGGGAACGCGTCACTTCGTGAGCATTCTTCTGTCAACTAAACCCACTAAATGCAGAGTTGCCAAATCTATTACAATTTTGTATTTTAGTATTTACACAAACTGTCTGGTTTTATATAAAGGCAAATCGGGAAATGCGAATGCCGAAAGTTTATACTGTGGGTCCAGAAAATCTAGCGAACGGTGGATCGGAGGGCACCCTAAGGTCGGAACAGGGTTAGCACCTGGTTAGGGGCCCTGACCAGTCTCTTTCCTAGCAGCGTATTTCCATTCTATACATGGCCAGAACGCAGCCCTAGAAAACTGCTCGTTTTCTATGGCTGCTCACCCAACCTGAGCAAAAAGGTGGTCAGGTTTGCTCAGTTTTCATTGATATAGATACATATATATGTATATCAATGAAAACTGAGCAAACCTGACCACCTTTTTGCTCACCCAACCTGAGCAAAAAGGTGGTCAGGTTTGCTCAGTTTTCATTGATATAGATATATATGTATCTATATCAATGAAAACTGAGTAAACCTGACCACCTTTTTGCTCAGGTTGGGTGAGCAGCCATAGAAAACGAGCAGTTTTCTATGACTGCGTTCTGGTCATGTACAGAATGGAAATACGCTTTTCCTCGCAGGCGAAGAGGGATCGGATAGCCAGTCAAGTTTGGCAACACTGTAAGCCTCCTGTCAATGTTAAGGAGTTTTCGCATTGCAAAATTTCAAAATAACGTGTTTTTATTCAACTTTATCTTGATTTTTCTGGTAGAAAAAGTGCTTCATCCGCAAATTTTTTTGTTTTAATCCTCTTTATTCAACCTACTCCATCTTCTAAAAGGTTTAAAATTGCCAAATTCGGACATACTTAAAGTGCACAAGACCCGGGCATGTCTATTATTTAGTTTAAATTTATAATTTTTAGGTTCTTTGATGTATATGTTTTTTTTGTTAATTCTGTATTGTGCAATAACAATGACAATAATGAAATTTTCTTCAAAATATAAAGGTCAGAATTTGACAGTTCTATTTCTCATTCACCTATACCTTTTACCTATGTCAGCTTCATGCGCGATTGATTCCACGACTAAAGCGTACCCTACACGGTCAATAATACTGACAATATGTTATTATATTGACAAAAATATTGACCGTGTAAGGTGGACATATTGATGGTTTGATGGATTGACCTGACGCGAATTTGAATTTCCCAATATCAGGCATCAATATCAGCGAGTAGGGGGATACTGTCAGTATCACTGATCGTCTAGGGTGCGCTGTCAATATTGGATCAATCCTTAGTGTAACGTCAGCTGCTGCCAACAATGGAAGCAGCACGCACGCTTTTTTAACCAATCTTTCATCCAGCACCTACACTTTACTGTACGTTTTATACCTAAACTTAAAACTACCGTAATACATGCTCTTTGTCGATGATCCATTTTCAACAGGCACATATAATAGTAGGTTATGTACTGAAGGAAATATTGACAATAATACTTATCGTATAAGGTTGAAGAATACAGAGATGGGAGTGGATTGTTGAAATATTGTTAGTATTGATATCAATATTATTGACCGTGTAAGGTACGCTATAATCAATAATACTGACAATATGTTATTATATTGACAAAAATATTGACCGTGTAAGGTGGACATATTGATGGTTTGATGGATTGACCTGACGCGAATTCGAATTTCCGAATATCAGGCATCAATATCAGCGAGTAGGGGGATACTGTCAGTATCACTGATCGTCTAGGGTGCGCTGTCAATATTGGATCAATCCTTAGTGTAACGTCAGCTGCTGTCAACAATGGAAGCAGCACGCACGCTTTTTTAACCAATCTTTCATCCAGCACCTACACTTTACTGTACGTTTTATACCTAAACTTAAAATTACCGTAATACATGCTCTTTGTCGATGATCCATTTTCAACAGGCACATATAATAGTAGGTTATGTACTGAAGGAAATATTGACAATAATACTTATCGTGTAAGGTTGAAGAATACAGAGATTGGAGTGGATTGTTGAAATATTGTTAGTATTGATATCAATATTATTGACCGTGTAAGGTACGCTATAATCAATAATACTGACAATATGTTATTATATTGACAAAAATATTGACCGTGTAAGGTGAATATATTGATGGTTTGATGGATAGAACTGACGCGAATTTGAATTTCCCAATATCAGGCATCAATATCAGCGAGTGGGGGGATACTGTCAGTATCACTGATCGTCTAGGGTGCGCTGTCAATATTGGATCAATCCTTAGTGTAACGTCAGCTGCTGTCAACAATGGAAGCAGCAAGCACGCTTTTTTAACCAATCTTTCATCCAGCGCCTACGCTTTACTGTAGGTTTTATACCTACGCTTAAAATTATCGTAATACATGCTCTTTGTCGAGGATCCATTTTCAACAGGCACATATAATAGTAGGTTATGTACTGAAGGAAATATTGACAATAATACTTATCGTGTAAGGTTGAAGAATACAGAGATTGTAGTGGATTGTTGAAATATTGTTAGTATTGATATCAATATTATTGACCGTGTACGGTACGCTATATTTTAAGGAAATTTTTTAAAAATCTTACGTTATATTTAATATAGGAAAATGTATAGGTGATGTAACTATGTCAAGCTCTCAGTGTAACTTTTGACACGCGGAAAATGATTACTTGGTAACCTGTATAGTTAATTTGATTATATACCACATCTATGGAATAAGTTATTAAATTAATTGAGAGTTTACCTCGGTGATACTTGCATTTAGACTACCCGTGTTTTCATTACGGCAGTTAACCAAACTTTTAATTGGACTGAAGTTGGGGTTGGATGCTTTTTATGTGAATAAATAATTTCAGCCTGGTTTATATTGACAAGTAGTGTAAGCGGAAAACTACTAATTGCAATTTTTGTTTTTTTCACGTTATTCACTAAAAACGTTTAAGACAGTACCGCTCTAAATTTAGATCTTTTAGTTGATCATTTACTTTTGACGTGTTTTCCTGCCTATCTTTTTGGTTTAACACTTTTTGCTGTAAGATGTAAAATTAGGGTGGGAGAGGAGGGGGAATGTCTACTGATAAAAGTGTCCATAATTTTGGTTTGACTCAACCGAATTTGATGAACTTGGTCTCGTTTAAGGAAGGAAGGATTGCTAATTTAAACGAAATAATGGGTGTGTTACATTGACTTTAGCGGCACTCGCTGTAGGGCGCTATTTGAAAAACTTCTTGTTTTTTAAATTTTTCTCTGAAATTTTAAATAGAATGACACAGTTATGATAGTAATGAAGATATCGAATCGAATTTTTCACATTTTCTCTTGCAAATTTATTCTACTTTCCGAATATGATATAACAACCATGTCATTCCACTTAAAATTTCGGAGAAAAATTGAAAAACAAGGAGTTTTTCAAATAAAGCCCCCCTAGCGAGTGTCGCGAAAGTCGATGTAACACAGCTATTATTTTGTTTAAATTAGCAAGCCTTCCTTTCTCAAACGAGACCAAGTTCATCAAATTCGGTTGAGTCAAACCAAAATTATGGACACTTTTATCAGTAGACTTTCCCACTCCTCTCCCGCCCTAAATTTTAAAACTTACAGCAAAAAGTGTTAAACCAAAAAGATGTTGAAGTTTTTATAGGGATATTTTCCAGGAAAATGTCTATTTTACATGACCACAGCAATTACGCCTCCTAGGAGCCGAGTTAGAAAATTATTTCCAGCAGTTTTTCTCGGCCACAGTATCAATTCCTGAGATATGGTACCTCATCACCCTTAATGAAACAACCTGTATGTACGTTCCACAATAATAGGACTAAATTCATCTTAGCATACATTTCAGGATAAAAATCATATGCCAACCAAGCAAATCACTGAGAAATTGAAATAACGACTTATTTACAAGACTGGTCAACAACGCGTCAAAACCAAGCTGATAAACTAGAATATTTTAATTTAAATCATCAGTACTAAATCTGAAACCTTTGTAGTGAATCCCGGTGCATATGTCGGACCTCAATGAGCGCAATCGCTGAAAATAATTTTTAAACAACTTATCATCTAAAATGAACCAGCTCTTCAATTAGTACCCGAGTAGTACACGGTTTTGTCTTCATTAGGCTTCTGTGGTCCCTAATAATTGGAAATAATGTTGTTGCATCGTTAAGCGTATTAAAACAACACCTTGGGGCACTGTTTTCCGGGAATTTGCGGTTTGAGAGCATCTAAGTAATTCTCAAATGGATGGTGTACGAGAATTCAAGCAAATGCAGCTTTCTAGGAATACATTTAAAGCTTTGCGGTTCTTGTGTGAAAATCTCCATTATTGAAAATTGCAGAAACATATACAGCTTGTCTATTTTATTTATTTTAACGTTAATCTTACTGCTGGTTAAGTTACCTATATATAAGGTCAAGTGAATTTTTTAAACATTTATTTCAGAGCATGTACCAAATTTAGATTTTTCCAACCTTCTAATGAAACTGATTAATTTGTTGATCAGATACTCGTTTGAGTATTGATGGTATTTTTACAGCAAATTAGACCTACGAATTTGCCCAGACAATCCATACGTGGGTATATCCGCTACAGACCGTTTATGAAATTTATCAAAAAACCGTTTCTGGATTTTTTTTCGAAAAACAATTCTGTTGAAACCATATTTTTTTCGAAAATACATGTTTATTAAAACACCCTTTTCTCCATTATACTTTTTTCGAGAAACGAGTTTTCAAAAAAATATATCATAGAATCAATGGCCTTATATACGGTGTGTCTACTTAAGTTAGCGACATATGGAAAACTTTTATTATTAGTTAAAATTCATCCATCAGACATCAAAATATATTAGTCACCATACGGGTTTTATCACCAAATTTAAATCTCGTGTAACAGTCAGGTACCTGTATTTTTGACAATATCAAAAACTGTTATAAGAAAAGTTGTTTAGAATTAAAAAGTACATTCAAATATGCAGTTACATTGATAACCTTAAATAAAAGGATTTATTATGTGTTTCACTCTTTCTGTATGCATATTGATATTACACACTATACTTCCAATGACATTTCTCCCACTGAACGTCAGTTTGTAGTAGGATTTGCAAAATTTAATTTAGAATTTATTTCATAAAAAAATTCTTTACAAACATTAAGAAATGTTCTATGTACATAACACGCCATGGCTATTACCTTTTGATATTTTTTTATTCTAAGTAATATTTTTTTATTGTCATGCTAAAACTACAGTTAAAAGAATTTCTCGCTGAGGTCAATTGCTGATTTTTCAATTTCTGATCACCCTATATACGCTATGTCAAATCTGATAGTCCTACTATTTTATTTTACGTCATTTCACGGTCTTGTGTTTTGCACTAGCGAAAGAATTAAAGCTTTCATTCATTTCCTATATATTTATATATAGAGAAATTTCCCTATATACTCGTGAATATATATATATATATATATATATATATATATATATATATATATATATATATATATATAAACACCAATCTTTAATGAAAAAATCATTCGACATCTCCACCGACTCAGACATTGTAATGCCACAAAGAATCTGTTCGATCGCAGTGAGTCTTAAAGTGGAAAAGCAAACCGTTATTCTATTTCCAATCAGTTTTTTTAACCGTTACAAAAACCGCCAAATTAAGAAACGTCAAAACACTAAGCACATTTTTACTAAAAACCTTTATCCAAAAGTGTTTATAATATTTAATAATCTGTATCTGTGAAATTATATACATATAAACAGCATGTTTTCTAAATTACCTCTTTATTATTCACATAATTAAATCGAATTGTCAATTTAATTAAATCAAATATTAACAAGAAAACAGCGTTATAATTTTAAACAATCAACAATACATTTCATCACAATATTCAGCTCCAATTAGCATCGTTAAAAATTCTTTCATTCGTACTTCCGTCACTGAGGCGAAAGATATTAATTAATCTTTTGTGTAAATTAAATAAATATAATAAATTTTAATTAACAAAAAAATTTAATTAGAAATGGAAAATATTAATTGGCATGGTAAAGACGAATAGCATTGTAAATAACATCCTGAAATATTTCGAAAAAAAAAGTTTAATAGCAAAAAGAGACCTTTTGTTTGATGGCCACTTAGTTGTTTTTCAGCCAATCACAGCTATTTACTTTTCTAAAAGTCAAAAGACTTGAATAGATGGATGGAAATTTTTAAATGGTTTATTGTTCTTACAAAACAGGATGTTCTAAACTGTGCAGCTGCAAAAACTCACACATATTTTGTCCGACTTTGTGTGCACATTGCTGTGGAATTTCACGTGCTAATTCCGATATTCACATAGAAGCAGATGAATGTGAATTTAATGGGATTTTTAGTATGTTATGCAATAGATGATTTGGTCTAATAATAATTATCATCTATCATTCTACCGAGGCTAAAATTAAATTAACTCAATGATTGTAAAGCATTTTTAAAAATGATAGGTTAATCAACGAACTATCCATAAATCATCAATAAATATACAACCGCCCAAAATTAAAATCACGTATTTTACCACATGATATTTCAGCATGTTCAAAATTCGCAATATCATAAACAAAAATAGCCGAAACAGTTTTCAGTTTAAACCAGTGGCAGTGTTCTGTTTAACCAATAAAATAGACAAATCGAAAATCGAATGACGAACGGAGTTGAATTTTCTAGACATTTCCATGGCATATATCGATATTTAGTGTTTTTTTCGATGATGAATAGTGTGGAAAGATTTATAACTCGCAAAAAATTGTATGTTTTACCTAGAAATGTGCAATGCAGTACTTACTTCTATCGATTTATTGATCGTTGATCATTTTAAATACTAATGTCCATTTCGTGATTAACTGACTTTTGATATTTAAGTTATTGTTTAAGTTCCAAACAACCACTGACCTTTTTTATTTTAATTGGTGTGGAATATACACGGTTATTGATTATATTTGGACCCACGGATAACTTTTTTAGTTGAAGAAATAGAGAAATGTTTAAATTATAAAAATTGAAAACGTGTACAAGAACCTTCAGGTAACGTAACTGAATAAACAGCTGAACATCAAATAAGGGAGTTTTGAACTAAACTTCAGTTTTTTCAGAGGGTATTTTTTGTTTTTTAAATTCAACCCGCTAAGAGCTCTATGTTTTGTTAAATTATCTACACCGATGTTCCACTCTTTTCCTGTAATTTTAAAGAATAAAACGAAACTCAAGGAAGCCTCAATATCTCTCGTATATGAGTTTTTTTTTTAATTTTCTGACAGACCACGAAGAACGAAGCCTAAGTACTGTGTACCGTGGGTGTACTAACTGGGGAAATCCGACACTCACATCCAGAGCTGGAAACATCCGTAGGGATTTCATCAGCCCTTTAAGAGGATATGTGGGATGGTACCACCCCGGCCGAGGAAGAATTCCTCTGCCACCTTTAAACAATAAAATTAACAATTACACAAGGTTGCCAATTTGTGAGTAATTATTCACATTTGTGAGTGTTTAGCTGGTCTGGAAGTAATTTGGGAGTAAGAAGCAATTGTAAGGTATCTGAAAGTCAACGTATATTCTTGATAGTTATGCAGAAATCTGATCTGTTATTAAAAACTTATTGTTTTTCAAAATCTTAATTTAAGCATAATTTTACACCCTCTAGTAGTAATTACAATTTTGCAGTTTTTAGATTTGCATTGCTTTTAGCGTCTTCTATTGCTGGCCAATTTAATAAGATAAGTGGATAAGTAAGGTAGCTAGTAGGCATTTTATGAAACTAATAAATACATGTAAAATGCAAATTAAAGTCAGTCATATTGTACATGCCTCTGGAAATAATATTTATTTTAATTTTTATATTATATTTTTAAAAACAAACTCTCGGTTATCGATTTGCTAACTTACAGTTCCTTATCGTATCAAGACTATCAAGTTTCTACCTACTATATATTATATATCTGCCAAAAATTTGAAGGTATGTATAATAGAATGGTGAATGAGCAGAAAAAACCATGCATCTGTTTTGAAGGTTCTGGGGAATTTCCCTTCTGCGGTATGACAACACGCAACACCAACTTTTAATGTTTGGCAACATTGCACAATAGTAACATAAAAGCAAAAGCGCTAACAGTTGCCATGTTATTAACAACTATACAATTTTTTACGATTTATACAAAAAAAGTCTTGATATTGATATTTTAAAGTTGTGAGTAATCTGAAAATGTTTTGAGACTAAGCCAGTTGGCAACCCTGCAGTTACAGAATATCCATGGTCGAAGCGGGATTCGAACCCGCGATCCATCGCATGCGAAGCTAGCGCCATACAAACTCGGCCGCCGGGAGACTCTCGAAAGTTAATGCAAGTCGCATAGGGTTTCTCTGGGATATCATAGTTTTTCTTAAATTTTTGTATTAAAAAAAAATATTTTCAAAAAGTTATGTTTAGATAATTTTAATTTTTTGAATGGTTCAGAAAATACAGGGTAATGTTTAAAGGAATAAGTTGCCTTATGGCTTGCGAAAATAGTCAACAAAGAAGTTAATAGCTAAAAAGGAAGAAGTGTCATTACAGCTGTACCCGGCCCGGGTTCTCCATTGTGTTAGACTCCGCGTGCTTAGACTCACATTTTCTTTAATATAGGCGTGAGACTTTCTAGCTATTTTATAAAATACCACTCCGACTCATGATCTAGCTGTCACACTTTTGTGCCATACCTTTTTAAGTAGGTTATATTAAAAAACAAAAATTTTATTGTATAATAAACTTTATAGCTCCATAATCTCTAGGAGACACAAGAACGTAATAACTAACTGATGCGTCTGAAAAGTTTTATATATCCATTTTATGGCATTATGAGTCGGAATAACTATTAAAGTCAGTTACAAAATACGGTTGGAATAACTTGAATACTATTAGAGATTTATTATTGTTAATGTTAATGTCGTGTCTAGTATATTTTTCCTTCATTTTTGAATTGAATTCAGCCCACGTAGACTTCAAGCCTAAATACTGCGGGCGTCTGAAAAGAAAGGAAATTTAATCTATTGACCAGGGATTTAAAGGATTGGAGGTTGAGAGGCGACATCAAACACAAAATTTAAAAGGTTCCACGGTATTATATCACTACCCGCCCTATTAAAAACCGAAAACTATTGTTTTTGTCACTTTTAAAGTAAAAGCTCTGAATTCACTTCCCTTATTATAAAAGTTTATTACATTGAACTTGACGCACTTAGTCAATACTAACAAAAGTGTAGATATAGCCACTAATGAAAAAAACATTCCACTAACTAATTACATACAATGCTTTAAAGAATCCACGGAATTTTTTACTATCAGCACTATTAAAAAACCACAGAAAAGTTATGAAAAACTGGCAACTAATTAACAAGGAAAATGAAAAGTATTGGCGACTCAAATTAATGAAGCCACCTGCAGTTGATTTTTAACGGGAAGAAGGGCTCATTCTTGATAACAAAATTGACAAAGATGCACAATAATGCGATAATGAAGACAAAGACGACACGAAAACATTCCCCCTAGCAAATCGCCTGAAAAGAACGCCACGTTCTCAGTTTGAATCGCCAAACTGTCAAGCCTAAACACTTCATAGTGAGATTTTGCAACTAGCAACTTTAACCCATACACGATAAAATTTAAAGTGGTTTTACATGATTTGTAAAAAAACCTAACATTTTTAAAAAAATCAAATCTCTGGTCGGCTTATAGATTCATTTAGCAAATGAAGTAAAAACTCTGTTTAAAAAGAAACCATTCTAAATTTTATTATTCATGGATTAGCATATCCCCAATTTCTTTTTGCAAAATCTCCCTAATAGCGTGTCTACCCTAGTTACAGCTGATTTGAAGATATATGGAGCAAACAAGAGCAGGAGCAGCTATTTCGAAAACCAGGAATTTGTTTGATGTCGGAAATTTTTCAAATTTTGTTATAATATTGAAGAAAACTGTTTGTTTATGCGAATAATAGTACCAATGGCAGAAACCTACCAAAAAATAAGTAATAAATGGGTCATTTAACTCTTTTTATGTGGTGCAGGCAAATTTTGAAGCGTCGGCTGAAAGAACTTTCAAGATTGCTTCGAGCTCGGTTATACACAATTTATTGTTTAATTTTTAAACTTTTTTGAAAGGCAGAAAGTTTGAGCTAACAGGACAAGTGACAATTCTTTGTGTTAACGGTACAACATAGCATTTCATTCTGGTTACAATTTCAACCGATTTCACGAGAGCTCCCATATTAAGTAAAGAAATTAACACCTATTAAATTAAAATACACATTTTTGGTAAAATGCGTCTGTGGAATTAAAAAAACTTTGGATTATTTTCGGTTTTACTAAAAGTGATAAAAATGAGATGTCGCCATAATATTTAAGCTTGTGAATGTCCTGGCTGGATTATTTTTTTTTTATAATATTAGAGCTTTTGACGTCAGACTCTTCAGAAGCATCGAATATTGCCTGTTGTATTTGGGCATTTTTTAAAATAAAAAAATGTGCGATTTGAGGGAAAAAAGTATTGGGTATATCTGTAGACTACCCAAGGAGTTACCCATTCAAATATACAGTAAATTTTATAACACCCTATATATATGAAATAAATAAATGTGTGGGTTTGTGTGTGTAAGTTAATGGCACTGTTTGGAACCAAATGGCCAAAAATAAACAAATAAATTAATTCCCCTGTAACCATTCAATATATTAAATATTTAAAAAGCATTGTAGCTTGTCTTGCCTTAAGCCTAGCCTTTTATTGAAAAGCAGTAGTGTTTAATTATACATTACTTTGCCCCTAATGAAGCAAGCCATAACAAACCAGTGGTGTTTTGATATAAACCAATATATATTTTTAAATTAATGATAATCGTTATTGCTGAAACAAGAATAAGTTGAGAATTGAATTAAATATACATAGTAGTCATTCAGGTATAGCGAACACAGTGTACCAATCAATGATTTAATGATTGTCTCTTTGATAGTTGAGTTAGTTAGTGTCTTTTACGATTGCAAAAAATTAGAGGGGTAACTAGTTCATATATCACCCGGTATACATATGTAATAGAATATTACTGCACGCCACTGTAAATAAGAAAGACCTATTTCAACAGATTTAACGCTTTAGCTGTCACCCCAAACGTACAATGTAGTTTAATAGCTCATTATCTCCGTCTTTCGCGCAGAAATATAACTGCTGATTGTTCTGTTGGGAGTTTGACAATCGGATGCGATTAGCGGGGAAAAAGTAGAGCAATTTAAGTACATTTTTATCTCTCATGTCATTATCTTTTAAATTCGAAGGGTTAAATTTAACTGCAGGAGATTGGGCTTTAAAATTATATTTTCATTTAGCTGGAATTTTTTTCCTAATTATAATACGCCAGTGTCTGGGTATTTCAGTTCGGAGCAGCATTTTTTATTATGTAGATTTAAGCGCCCTTTTCATACTGATTATTCTATATCGGGCGACGCGATGTAAGCTTTTGTAAATAGGTACAACGTCGCGTATTGCGATGGGGCGCTCAGATTGTAAAAATTAGCACTTTCAGAAAATAATTGGGAATTTTCTGTGCCCTAAGAATTTTATTCTATAATAATAGAAAAATAATTTTAAATAAATTTTCTTTTAATATTTGTTCTAAAAAAAGAATAATAGACATTTTAAACATAATTAAAACAAGAGTATTTGTCTATGATGAACTATATATAATGTTAATTCTATTCTGCTCTCCCGTTATTATAAGCCACGTTAACAAATACTCTAAACAGCTGCATAGAAAATTCCTATTTTACACTTAAATAGTGGAACTTTATTAGCTTCAATTTCTACTATGTACATTTCGATTTTTAGATATTATAAAACAAATTCTCTAATAAGCAATTACAGCCTGATTCTCCAACGCTAGTACGATCCAATTTGACAACCAAGAGTTTTAAACTGACAAGTGTAAGAATAATGCAACTAAGTTTTATACTATGAATTTATTTCTGAGCGTTTTCGCAAATTTATCAAGGAAAGAGCAATTTCAGTACGTACTTTTGTCAATATAATAAACAAATTCATGACAGCAACTCATTTCAAGAAGAAAACCATTTATAAACAAAGCAAATCGCTGAAATGTTAGAATGTCATAAGTTTTTTATGACGACCTATTAACAATGACAGAAAAAGAACCTGTCAAAACACAAGTGATCAACTATAAGGTCATAATTTAAACCAGTACTAAATCTTAGACCTTCTTAGGGAATCTGAACGCTAATGTCTAAAGTATTGTGTAGGAACAGATTCTTCTAATAATAACAACATACAATTTTTCTTTGTCTTTTCTAATTATTTTATATTTAGTAATTTTTGCGTAAAAGCCAAAAAAATATGTTCTATATGAGATTATTTGCAAAAAATAAACTAAAACTTAAAAAAAATGTAATTTTATCTCAACCATTCGTAAGGTCTTTGGTAAATTTATTTCTAATTTGGAGAAATAGTGGAAGTTGGAGGTCAACATGTGGAATAATAATTTTTCCCACAATTGTACAAATTCCCATAGTTTGTTTAACAACAAGACTAATGCCTATGTTTAGAAAAATGTAAGTTGAGATAAATTTAAAAATTAGAATTCAGATTTCAGACTTTATAATTAGCCTTTATTTTGGGTTATAACACTTTGTTTTATAAAAATTTCGACTAAAATAATAAATAATGGTACTTCTCTTTTAAAGAATTGTCATGTTTTCCTAATTTATTAACACCCTGTACATCTGATCTAAAATTTTTATATGGAAAACCCATTATTTCGACAAGCAGATTTTTTTATAAAGAATGACTTCCTCGTAAAACCAACAATAAAGATTTTTTTTCTCCTGTCAACTCCATTCGTGGGCATAGTGTCTTTGTATGATCAACAAAAGTGTTTTCGTTATTTTTTTAATGGCCTTAACAGCACTTGTGTAGTATACGCTATATGGGTTTTTTTGTTACTATCTGTGTGTACTATATGCGTGTTTTGATTGACTGATTGTGCAATAATATTAACATATCTATTTTAAACGCGAAATGATTGAACAATCCTATTATGTCCAAATTCTGAAAATTTAACTGAACTTAATTAAAAAAGAAAATATGCTTATTAGGCATGAGATAAAAGTAAAATCTGTAAGAATCGGCAACAACGTAATCCTCAGTAGCATATATTTAAAATAATTTTAATTATTATCATCGGAAAACGCCGCCTAATATTAATTATAAGTAGTAACACAGTATACGAGTATAAAGGGAGACTGGCCTAAAACGGCATACTAGGCTAAAACGGCATACTGCCAGTTTTGAGTTTACCGCTCAATGTAAGAACCGATAATGTCGGCCTAATTCTGCAAAAGAACACTAACAAAAATCCATAAACTTGACAACGTCGCAACTATATTAGTTCCGCCGTAATTGTCGAATGCCTGGTCAGACAATGGTGTTAGTTTTTATTTACCTTAGAGTAATTTATGAATATATATTATGGAAATAGTTTTTCGTAAAGAAAAATAGGTAAGTTATCAAATGCAAGCTCCTATAATCATGTTTTGATATACATAACAATTAAAAACATTGTTTAAAGCTATCAAACAGCTGGATTTGTTGTAATATGTCTATTGGTGTAAAATGGCATACACGAGTCTGGGGTAAAATGGCATAGTATGCCGTTTTAGAAGTTATCAGTATATTTCAATTTTTTAAATAGAAAACTATTTTATTAGTCAGTAAAAAAGTCCTAAGACAACAACTTACATTTGTGATGCTTGTGCTGAAACATATTTAAATGTTTTTATTATTTTATGTATGCCATTTAGCCCTGTTTATATTCAGGATGTATTATTTTTTATTATCTGAATGCTTTTTTATGTTTTTTGGTCATTATTAGTTAGTATTAGGGGCATTTTTGGTTGTTAGCAAAATTAAATAATTTATATTAAAATTTGTTTAATTTATACGTGTTTTTATATGGGTATGCCATTTTATCCGTAGTAGTAAGGGTAAAATGGTTAATGTTATTTATTATTAATTTCGTATTTGTTAAAAAATCTTTGTTTAAATTGAAATTATTTTTTTACCGGTTAAAAGTATTATCATTCTAAAGCTATTTTAGTGGTTGATTAAAAGTTTTAAATAAAATGTATATATCGCCTACAAAAAGTAGTATGCCGTTTTAGGCCAGTTTCCCCTAATATAATTCCAATTATAATTCGATTATCTAAAACATTCGGCATCCATAACCTATCTAGTAATCAGATGTGTAAAATAATAAGATTCTGCCTATTGCTACCTGTCATGGGGGTTGCAACTTAAACACGTACAATAAAAAACAGAGATTTCTCTCTTCAAAATGTCCCCTTACGTAATCGATTTATAAATATTGATGAAAAAGTTTTTGGTAAATGATGCTGCCTTTCAACTCAACAATTAATATCAACGACTTCGTCAATTCTAGCATTAAACCTCGATAGGAGAAACCATTTAAATCAGTTCCGTTTGCAGAATATGACAGACAGCTTCAATTTGCTCCCCAAGCACGTTGTTAAATGTTCCAGTTCATTATACTAAAAGAGGTGTCAGAGTAAGACATAATGGGGCGTATTTATTTTAAAGAAAATTGGTAAGTCCTATCGAAAAATGTATTTATTAATAACATCAAAAATAATACCTTAAATTAAAGGTATTCAGTGTATCCAGCTAGAATATAATATCAAAGGCCTTGGAAATATCAAAAACAGCAATCTAGGATTGGCCATGAAATTCAAGAGACTTTTTCCAGTTATATGTGTCACAGGTAGGAAGGTGGTAGAGGAATTCCTCGGCCAAGGTGATAACACCCTACACATCCTCTTTCCAGCTCTGGATGTGTGAGTCGGATTTCAGTACACCCACGGCGCATAGTATTACTTGGGCTTCGGTCTTTGTGGGCTGTCAGAAGGTAAAAAAAGGTAGAGAGATCAGCTGTGGATCTTTGGTTATGAAATCCGTACTGCTCATCGTGGATGATTTTGTATTTTTCTAGATATTTTAGAATTTGCTCAGGTTGGGTTGGGTTGGGTTGATGACTTTTCTGGAAACAGAGAGAACAGAGATATGTATATAACTGGATGGAAGGGACTTCTACCTTTTATCGGATCAGGCCGCACACGAGCAGTCTTCCAGCTGTCTGGGAAAATGTTCTTGTCATAGGGTATCTGGAAAAAGCGAGTTAAGATGGGTGCATGTTCTGGAGCGCATTTTTTAGATCAACTGCAGGTTTGCCATCCGGAGAACTTTTTGGTGTCAATTGATAGAAAGATTTTTTGTACTTGTTTGACCTATTAAGCATTATATCGGACATTTTGTGGGGTACAGACGTAGCGGTTGAAAGATCGAAATTAGCAGGAGGAATAAGGGTAGATTAGGTAACGAATTGTTGGGCAAATTGTTCAGCTTTCCCTTTAGAGGTGGAGATAATTTCGTTGTCAGAGATCAGAGGAGGAAAATTCCTTCTTCAGAAGTTTTGACTAATGATTTTGGCAAGTGACTAGAAACGTTTGCTGCCGTTTGGAACAGAAAAGCACTTATTGTGCGATGGCTAAAAGCATTTCTGGACTTTTTGTTTCTAAAGCTGTGATATATTCATAGTGCAAAATCTGGCTATCTTCTTACACTAAACCCTTTATGTCGAACTTATTAAAATCAAAATAAATACTTTTATGACATCTTTGTCGACCCCTTGTCCAAAACTTAATACTCAAAGAACAAAATTTCCAACCTAACTACGATACTAAAAATTTCAGGAGTACAATACTGAATTACCAAATAAAGAATCGTTCATTACCGACGCAGAACAGAAATTTTACTTCCGTATTCAAATGAAAAATTATGAAATTATATTCATTGTGACCTGCAGAATTTAAAACACAACCCATAAATTAAATGACAAATCTTTAGCAGGAATTTTCTCATTTGTTCGACTTAACTTATCCGATTTACCGCGTTGAATATTTTTAAACAATTAAAACAATGAAAAATTACGGTCACTTACTTAAATATTTTTTAAAGGAAAGAGGAACTTTTAGCAGGGACGGAAATTTTTCCATTAGAATATCACAAGGCTTCTGCAAGCAGGGTTGTCAATTGGACGGAGAACTTTTAATAAATATGCAAAAATTGAGAATAAATTCTCTAACCACCTGAAAATTCCTTATACAATAAGGATTTCAACAAATAATGGTAAAACAGCTATTCTCCGGGCTATATGCCCCACCGAGCGCTGAATTACATACCAAAATTTGCCGTATTTTCTTCAAACACAGTTAGATAAGAAAATACTAATGTTTCGAATGCAAGAAACTACCAGGAAGAAGGAAGCTTTTTCTTTAGTTAGAATGTCGTCACCTGCAGACCGGTTTCGAACTCGTTGGTTCTCATCAGTACAGGATAGACGAACATACCAACCTTCCGAAAAAGTAATCCCTTAAAGCTACAACTGTATTTTCTTCAAACACAGTTAGATAAGAAAATACTAATGTTTCGAATGCAAGAAACTACCAGGAAGAAGGAAGCTTTTTCTTTAGTTAGAATGTCGTCACCTGCAGACCGGTTTCGAACTCGTTGGTTCTCATCAGTACAGGATAGACTTAGAGAAACTTTTAATAAGTTATGGTAGTAAGTGTATATGGCACTATTTAATATCCTCTTGGACAAAAAAAGATAAAGTAAATTGGAATTTTAATAGTTATTGAGTTTTTTAATATTTGATAAATTGTTATGAAATCTTCGGTAGGTAACACCGCGTTTATTGTTTTTTTTATCAGTTTATTGATATAATACCGATACTGCCAAAAAGCTTCATGTTAAAGGTAACGATGGGATAATTTAAATTAAAAAGAATCGAGAAGCTGATATTTTAAATTATCATTGTCATCAGGTTATTTAAAATCATAATTATTTATGAGGCAATTCGAAACAAGTACTAAAGGATTTTATCCACATATTTCTATAATCTTAAGTTATCAACCCGACTAACTGTGGCCAATACACTAGTTTGTAAGGCCAGCGTAAAATGATAAAAAAAACTGATAAACAGGTTTCAGATAACCTCGAACAAACCCTCTTAAACTGATCTTGGCAACATCGCCATGACATTTTCAAATGAATATTCTTTTACCCGACGAGATAGAATGAGGTGGAATTAACTTAACGAGGATATTTATAACGCCTTATCTTCTTTGAGCTTTTTAAACTGAATTTAGCGGTCCCTGAATCCCCTCAGGACTTCCCTGAATGCCCACAAATGGGCGCAGTGAAGTGGTGAAAGGGAAAAAAAGACATTAATCTTGGATTGTTATTTAAATCACTCTTGTGTTATATTGACTGAATGCTAACTTTCATAAATTCGACTAAAGTAAAAGGGAATTAATGTATGTTTATTAAATTCTTGTCATAAGCAAAGGTTAGAATAATTTTTTATTCAAAACGGAATTTAAATTTATATGAATTTTGATGAAAAGACTTTTTAATGACCCAAAAATAGTTCTGCAATTGTCACTTGTTTAAGTAAATCAGTGCAAGGAGGGTCAATGCGTCAATTTGATTTATATTTGTCCCACTGCTAACATATTTGACACTGACCCTTCTAGCATTAAGCCACCTAAGCATAAATCAATATAACACGAATTTTTTAATGTATATGATATATTAATTTAAAATATTGTTTCAGGTACATATGGTTTATTGAGATTGACATTAAATAGAACAAATGTGGATAAGAATGCTTTTTTTACTTTTCAATAATTCTTTTATAAACTCCCCCCCCTCGCAAGAAAACCGCTATACCAAAATTTTGGCTAATGCTTTATGTTTTATAACTTTAATTTTTAATCCGATTTTTATAATTATTATATCTGTTTGTGAATTCATTAATTCAAATTGGAGTGTATTTGTTTAATAATAAGCTCTTTTTCTTTAGGTCCTGTTACACAGGTCTAAACAAAAATGTTGTTTTTTGTCTTAAGTTCAAATACTCTGTGGAACAATTAAAGCACTATTTTTTTCAGTTCTTGGTTATTAAGTTTTTAAAGTATTTCTAACATTTTGTTTTCTTATTTATCTCAACACGTCTTTTCTTATAGGAGCTGTACACTGTACATGTTTAAAGCAAAGACTGAAAATTTTGCAGTATTTCTTAAAAACGGAAGTTATCCAGTCGAAATAAAATAATCAAAGTGGGTATTCGATTATTTTTACAAATTTATTTGACAATGACATTTTCCTTTTGGTCAACATGGTCGAATTGCCCATAGTAAAAGCTGAACTGGAAGAAGTTGGACTTCGAACACGTAGACCAGCAGAAGGACCACAACTACTGCCTCGACATCGGCATCGCCAAGAGCAGCTTAGCGCCCAGATTGCAAATCAATTGACCTGTACAACAGTAGGGAAATGTACTATTCACAGATGAATTCGGAGTTAGCCTGCGATCGCCGAATGGTCGTGAATGAGTGTACAGTCCATGTAAAAAAGATTGGCCGATTGCACCATATCGAAGCGAATTTCATATCAAGCCGGTTCCGTTTTAGTTTGGGTTGGGCAGGTATTTTTTGTGAAGCACATACCGACCTTGTATTTACTTTGTTGAAAATGGAGCTCTGAACGCCCATTGTTACATTGAACACATCCTGCAGGAAGCAGTTATTCCATTTGCTCTTTTAATTGGGGAGCAATTTATACTAATGCGTGATATCGCTAGACCCCCTATTGCAAGGGTTGTAAGCGATTTTTTGGATGAAGTGGGAATTCAAAGACTGGAATGGCACGTAGCTCAGATCTAAACCCCATAGAACATTACTGGGATGAACTGTGAAGAGCGATTCATCGTCGTCCTGTGCAACCAAGATCTTTTAATGGGTTAAGGCTAGCACTGAGCGGGGAATATCAGGCAATTCCTTAACAGAGAATTATCAATCTAATTCAGTTAATGCCGCAACGGCTGCGTGATGTTATTGCAGCTAGACGTGGACATACAGAGTATCAAAACTTATAAAATAATGTTCATTACTTTATTATCTTTTTTGTTAAGGTTTCAATAAAAAAGACGCTTTGACAACAGGGTTTTATTTAAACATTTGCAGCTCCTACAAGAAAAGAAGTATTGAGATGAATAATACACCAAAATGTTAGAAATACTTGTAACTTTATTACAAAGCACTATACTTCAATTTTTCCACAGGGTGTTGTGAATTTGCAAAAAAAAATCAACATTTCTGTTCAGATTTGCGTAACATGACCTAAAGAAAAAAAGAATATTATTAAACAAATACACTATAACGTCAATTAATTAATTTACAAACTGCCAAAAAAATTGTAAAAATCGGATCAAAATTAAAAAAGTAATGAAACATCAAACATTACCTAAAATATTGGGATGGTGGTTTATTTGCCCGGGGAGTGTATTATAATAGTTATTTCATGATATTTTCAAAATATATTTATATCTGAACTTTACACTGGTATTTATCAAGCAAGTGGCTCACGCTGAACATATTGCCCACTGTCCAAAATAAACCTTTTAATATAATGCTCGATTTCAGCATAGTTTTATTCTACACCAATACTTCTTCCTTAAATTTTACGTAAGAGTAAGTGGTAAATGCAATAACTTTTATTGCTTGCACTTCAATAAATTGCTTTTCGCTTCTGTACCGTAACACTCACTGCTTTTTCCAACAGTAAGTTTTCAATTGACTCAATTTTGTAAATTGTCTACAAGTGTGGTTTCTTAAAAGATGTTATTTGGTACAATGGAAATTTTACAATTCTCTAATCATATTTTGTAGTTCTTTTCTAAAATGTAAACAACACGACTTACCAGACAATGAGATATCATAACTGCTTTTCATTACCGAAATTAAAGATGACACCCAGTTAAAGTTCGCTCGATTAATTTGAACCTTTTTTCAATTGATACTGAGGTTACTAGATGGTTCTACGCAAAACTTACGTAAATCAGGTTAGCTGTCTAGCTCCTTTTTCTTCTTTCTGTTTCCGACTTTATCCAACTTCATCTGGGGCAGATGTTCCTTGTTAATTGTCTTTACAACGCTTGTTTCTAAATTTGTTTACCTGTCAAACCTTTTTCCTCTAAAATCGTTATTCACTTCATCCACTCATCCTTGCCTTACTCTTCCTCTACCTCTACTGCCATCTGCTTCCACTACCTTTACCCTTGTCTCGACATAATTATTATCTCTTATTATAGCATTGTAGTCATCTTTTCTCTATATTCCTAAATATTTGCATAACTTTGGTTGTCCCCCTTGTTCTTTCATTCCGAACTTTTCTCTCTTTGTTGCTCCACCTATCCATCTTATCGTTTCGATTTCTCGCACCTTAAACTACTTCATTTACTTTTCTTACCGGTCATGTTTCGACCTCATGCATCTTCGCAGGTCTGATTACTTTTTTACAAAACGCTTGCACTAGTCCTATAATCACACATCGCACCAGAGCCTTCACTTCAATTGCATCCCGCCTCCCAAGATAAATAATTGTCAGAAGCTACAAGCTCATAACCTACACAATGACATTAGGGTCCTTACACAGTAAGACATGAAGGATGTGTCTGAAAAGGAAAAACAGTAATGGAATTTAGATATTCTAATGTCTGATTTGTTTGGTTCTGCTTTTTACATGCTTTTAAAACAGTCAATCCGCGTAATAGCTCAGCAAGCATTCTTGAACAGATACTAATTTCAAACTGACATCTGACATGAAACATCAAAAGATCTATGAAAGCTCTCTGGGCATACTGTGGGCTATTTATGAAAACATGTTGGGACTTAGTCTAGGTTTGATTTACTGTTGGCATTTTGCTCAAATAAACCAAACATGTCTTTGTGTGTTGGATATCCTGCAATAAAGCAGGTTTAAGATTTAGTACCGCCTCAAGTTTAGATCTACTAGATATTCAGATTACAAGTATTCCTGCCATTGTCTTTAAAAACTTACAAATAATCCTACAATTTCTTCATCAATTTATGAAAAACCCCAAATAGAAATTTATAATACAGAAATGAGTGTCAAATTATAGCGAAATCTTTTGGTGTTAAAAAAAAGGGAAAATGGAATCAAATGCCAGTCTTGAAATCTTTAATTTGATGCGGCTCGCTATTTAGCTAGTAAACAAGCATTAAAAACTATGTTCTATAGTCACTGGATTTCCTTCCCGCCTCTGAACACTCCTATTACATCGCATCACACACATTTCTCAATTTAACCGCATCATTGCTACTCCATATTAATTAAGACAGCTAATTCAGCACGCTATAACTCTAAGGCTATTTACCACCTGAATGAATAGTGTTCCTTTGTATAATTTCATATCAGGGATATGCCAGAGCCAAAGGATATCTTATGTATACAACGAGATGTGGAGATTCCGAGAAATTCCCGTAGTTGTATTCGAATTTAAGGTAAGGGGCTAGCGTTTCAAGTTAAGTTAAATAGGTTTGTCACCAACAAATACACAATATTTATATTACCAAATATATGAGTAATTTCTGTTTGCTGGTCAATATAAAAGCTTTACTAAATTTTCACATAGTTTTACAATGTATTTATCATAAGTAATAAGGATCTCTGGAGAAATCTTGAGAGCTCTAGCAAGAAGGACTTTCCATAACAAATTTTACATATGGCTGAAATCAAAGAAAAGTACTTACTCCGGATTTTATCCATTTCTAGCCTTAGGAATATTGGATTAAGTAAAGTCTTTACCTAAAGCTTTTCTCCGATGCCAAATTCTTAATTTCTTTTCACTTAATTCTCGGCTAGTGGACAATAGTTCATTTTCTGCACCATCCTACACTTACCTTCAATTTCTCAAATTAGTAGATTACATCTTGCTATTCTTCAAGCACCTCCGGTAACATTTGAAATGGACTGTGCCAGTTAAAAATAGATACGGATAGATTTACTGTCGCTAAAATCGATCTAATTTGACAATTAAGTGTACAAATATAAATACAAAGAAGCGGCAGTAAAGTATGTATTCTTCACATTAATAGAGCTAAAACTACTTACAGTAGCCACATCGACAGCATGTGATTTTCTCTTTCGAGCCAGAAAATTCTTCTCCACTTCCAACGTATGCACTCTCTATGGTTCCCAAATAAAATCTAAACTCGAGTACTCTTCCCACATCTGGGATACGGCATCACCCTCGACACTTAAGATCCTTGATTCTATCCAACAGAGAGTCATTCGACTCATCAATGACCCAGTCCTTACAAGAAAACTACGTCCTTTCGTTCATCGTCGCGCTGTTGGGGATGGATCCCTTTTCTACAGGTACTTCCACGAATTTTGCTTTGAAGAACTAGTCGTTATAATCCCCTCCTTGACTGTTCCTAGCAGAATATTAAGAGGCGCGTTACGCATGCATCTCTTTACTGTCCAGCTACAAAAGCCTAGAACATCCCACTTCTCTCGCTCATTCACACCTAGGGTCTCCAGATTATGGAAAAAATTGCCTGCAGATATTAACCCCCCCCCCAACCTCAAATAGACTACATGTTCCATCTCTTAAGACACCCACGGTACGTTAGTACTTAGGCTTTAAGTCACCCAAGTTCCAAATTAAAAATCCTCTGAAAATCAGACACATTACATACATATTGGAATGTCTCATCACTTTAAATTACAGTGGCCAGACCAAGCCTTGTCAACTGTAGTCTCATTTCTTGTATCTCCTTAGATTTTTCCCCATTATTGGTCGTCCAATATTCGAGAAAATTATTTCTTATTTCTGTCACATTAACCTATTAACAGATAAACTCGATGATCTAAATTTAACCCACTACTACTTTAGTCTTAGTCCTTGTCTTAAATCTTTTTAGTAAATTTCAGGGACACTTTTTATACAAAACTTCCCTATATTAGAATCACCAGTAGAAATTGTATTGCCTTACGACATCATTGCATAACTTTACCGATTGTATTCCCTATACTTTAGCGCAAATCTCTTCATTTGCGTAAAAAATCTATAAATATTTTTATTATTATCTCCCTCAAAAGTTACAGAACACCAAAGAGGTAATACTTTTTATTAAAATTCTGTCGCAGGTAAAACTGTCAATAAAGCTTCCTCTTTCCAATTTCTACTTTTCTGGCGTTGAACGTTCCATGAAAAAGTTTTTAATTTTTATTTCGGACTTTGTAGTTAAAGCATTTGAGTTCGATTCAATCTCACCGAACTTTTCCAATTTAATATAAATTCTCTGAACGTATTCGTCTTCCTGTGTATATTTTGTCGCTAAAATTCGCGTGTGAAGTTTTAAGAAATATGTGTAGCATATCAAATAGCTACAATTTTATTTAGCAGAATTTAAGCTTATAATATATATAAAAGACTAACGTTACCATTTTACTGCAAAGAATCCAATCCACAATTTGTTAACGTATGACGCACAAATTAATTAATCAAGACAACTTCTAATGGCATGATGCTCCAGTATTTAAATTTTCAAGTCTGTTTAGAGTATGATACACATATACTTATTTAATAAATAATAGTCAAAAATATAATCACTGGCAAAAAATAAAACTTTTCGGCATTTTTTTATCTTTATATACCTGACGAAACGTTTTTCATCGGCAAGCCATGTGCAAGACTGAGAACAAACAAAAGATTCACGACACTAAAATTTAATAAAGCTATAAACAAGAACAAATTACATGATTCGATAACCACTAAAGACCTATCGTGTTGTACTAATCCGGTAGGGTTAACAAACCTTATATGGTTGTCTTTGTTTTACATTTACTACGGTATTAATGTTTATCACGCCCACTGCCTTGCACAAAGCTTACCAATTGTAAACAGTAGCAAAACTGTGTATGCTTATTGTGTTTAAACATCACGTGAAAATCATTTGAAACAAGATGCTGATGTAAAAGAATTTAAAGAGAGAACAATTAATTCCTACAAATTCCAATGGTGACAAGTTACCCAAGGGAAAAATAATTATACTAAGTCCCGGTTGGGTTAATACCGGTTGGATAGGAAAGGATAGAACCTCATTCGGTTATTTCACACCGTCTAATCTTAGGCACTATAATTTCGAATTTAAGAATTGTGGTGAAGTGAAAGTAAACTGACAGAACCGTAATGCAGAGTCCGAAATATCACATATTTAAAAATAAGTATTACCAGTTCATAAATATCTAATTATCTTACTGAAAGGTAAGTTGCAGAACACAGTAAATCTAGTATGCATATAGAATGTTAGCATTATTGTTTGATAAAAAATTTAATAAAGGAATTGTGTAGGAATAAATTCAACTGATTTTAATAGTTCTGTATGAAAAATCATAAAATATCACACCGTTTAATTAATTTGAATAAAAATATCGATTCGCGTTATTACTTTTATCAAATAGAATTATTTTCCATTCAGTTTTAAAATTGAATTTGCGTTTTTTATGCTGCTCTAAAGTCACTATCTTTTGATTAGACAGTCTACGATTATAATTTATTGAATTTTTATTTTTATTCAATTAATTATCTATTTTCTGTGAATTTATATACGGGTGATGGTCCTAAAAGTAGATCAACCTGTCTCATTGTTTAGACAAAATTAAAATTATTAAATTATAAACAAACATTTTAAAGTGTTAGTTTGGAGATATCTTAAAAAAAATTAGTTACGTCTTAACCTATGCATTTCTGATAATGCATAATTATCATATTATCACAATTACATTTTACCTGTTATCGTATTCTACTCGTCAAACCTTTTCATTTGATACCCATATCACGGGGATTGTGAAGAAAACGGTAATCCGCCATCTTGTGACATCCGCCATATTGGGTTTAGAATGAAGTCACCAGTTTATCGTATTCTACTCGTCAAACCCTTTCATTTGATATAAATGTCAAGGGGATTGTGAAGAAAAAGGTAATTTACCATCTTGTGGCGTCCGCCATATTGAGTTTAGAATGACGTCACAAGATTATCGTATTTTACTCGTCAAACCCTTTTATTTGATGCCTATCAAATGGATTGTGAAGAAAAAGTTAATTCCCCGTCTTGTGACGTACGCCATATTGGGTGTAGTGGGTGACGTCACATACCTTATCGTATTCTACTCGTCAAACTCGTTCATTTGATACCAAGGGGACCCAACCTAAGCAAAAAGGAATCCGCAATCTTGGGGCGTCCGCCATACTGGATTTAGAACAATATTAAATATACTATATTTTATTGTCACCGGATAATTTATTATATACGTGTGCAAAATTTCAAAGTTCTAACTTAATTAGAACTAGTCAATACTACATACAATACTACAATACTACATAAAATTAATACAAACACATAAATAAAAGTTTGTAAAAAGGATCCCATACAGAAATTAGGTTTTGTGCAAAAATACATACCGTACCTAAAACATTTTTAAATACGTAGGAAAGTAATATCGTATTTCATGTAAGTAATTTTGTGAAGGATTATGGGTTTTTGGCAATTATAAATTAATAATAATAAGTTGTTGTTGGACAATTCCAGCGTACTTTATTTATTTCTTTAGTAGAACAAATTTAAAACATATTATTGCCTCGAAAATAAAATTTTGTCCACGTCGCTGCAGCGGGGGTCCATATGGTCTGAGTTTCGGGTGTTAGAGAATATTTTACAGCTGTTCGATTAAACCAAAAAGGCACACTCAGTACTCTATTGCATGTGTCTTTAGACTACCACCCATTCCAATATATGGAGTGAATTTCATGACACCCTATGTAGTATATAGGTATATAAAAAAATTTAACCCTTGAGCTTTTATTAGTCATTTTATCATGATTCTGCGTATAACAAACTAATTATTAAAATTCCTCATGCATATTTTCAATCGTTCCTCATTTTAATCGATCTGCTTTCACCCCTGGGAATTGCGCGTTTCTCAACTTTTACAGCACCATATTCCAGAAACTGATGTTGTTAGCATGTTAATGTCGCCTACATAAATCGGAAATTTCAAATATCTTTGTCCCTTACGATCTCAGACAGCCCTATTTCGCCCCTTAAGGTTATAAACTTGATATTGCGGAAGGCTCAATAAATTCACACCCCAAGATGAGGTTTGCGTCCCTCATCAACATATAAACCCAATATAAAACCAATATCGAGGGGTCGCCAATAAAATTGAAATTTATAACGTTTACAGGGTGACGGACGACTTGGGGGGTGAAAAATCTGGCGTTGCAAGCTGAATTTTTTAGTACAGTAAAGACAATAAATATTTGAATAAGTTTATCGTAAATTTAACCTAAACTTAAGTTTAAAAAATAGAATTCAGATTTCAAATTTTGAATTTAGACTTTATGTTGGATTATAAACAACTTTGTTTTATAACCATTCTTTCTGAAATAATAAATAATGGTACCGCTCTCTTAAAGCATTTTCATGAATTCTGAATCTATTCACTGTACAGGGTCTTCCAACGAGGACTGAACAGGGGCTCATTTTTGAGCTTCCTTGTATTTAAAGAAAAATCTAAACTAGCCAATCGATGTACTTTTTCCTGCAGAATTCAAAAATGAAACCAAAAATTTATTTGAACCAGAAACAAAAGAGTTACGCTATGGATAAGGTGTTTTTTAAATGGAACATAGCTTTTTTTATACGATTTTCGGAGCGAGTGATTTTTTTTATGTCCGTTCTGATTAAAATATTTAATATTGTGACAGCTATTTTTATTAAATTTTAATGTTTTATCCAGTATAATTGAACTTCAACCTGTGTGAAACATACACTAGGTAATAAAGGTAAAATCACCTTGAAATCCTTCAAAGTCAAAAAATTTGACAAATTTACTATAATATTGCCGAAATGAAATATTCATTAGATGAGAGATTGCAGATTGTTATCTTGTTTTACAAATGCCAAGAAAATGCAAGAGAAGCAATATTATATATTATATATATATATATATATATATATATATATATATATATATATATTATATCATAGTAAATTTGTCAAATTTTTTGACTTTGAAGGATTTCAAGGTGATTTTACCTTTATTACCTAGTGTATGTTTCAAACAGGTTGAAGTTAAATTATACTGGATAAAACATTAAAATTTAATAAAAATAGCTGTCACAATATTAATTATTTTAATCAGAACGGACATAAAAAAAATCACTCGTTCCGAAAATCGTATAAAAACAGCTATGTTCCATTTAAAAAACACCTTATCCATAGCGTAACTCGTTTGTTTCTGGTTCAAATAAATTTTTGGTTTCATTTTTGAATTCTGCAGGAAAAAGTACATCGATTGGCTATTTTAGATTTTTCTTTAAATACAAAGAAGATCAAAAATGAGCCCCTGTTCAGTCCTCGTTGGAAGACCCTGTACATTTGATCTAAAATTTTTATATAGATAACTCATTTTTTCAAACAATTTTTTTTAAATACCTATGAATATAGGTACATTATTGCTGTGAAAATGTGCTAAAACTTAATAAAAAAAACCTTGTAACTTTCAATAACTCGTAACCCAATGAAAAATAGGTCTAAAAAATGTCCTGGTCTTTGTTGCTTTTATTTTATTTAACCAGCATACCGTCCTTTTTTCCATTAATTCAGTTTCGATCTTGTTATACTGTCATCCTTTTAAAATTTGTCCATATTTTTCATCAATACTTAAGCATTCCCTTTTTTGATCGTAGGGATTTCTCTTGGAGAACTGTTTATCTCATAGAGAACTTTTACCATTTTCTCGAAAAAGCATTTAATGTAGTGTGCTGCTTTATCATTATCGTTTTTTTTTACTATTTTATGATTCCTGCTAACGTATTTTACTTTAGCTCTTTTGAGTCTTTACCCATTTGACTTTTCAGCTCTTTGTTATATATAATATATATATATATATATATATATATATATATATATATATATATATATATATATATATATATATATATATATATATATATATGTATTATATTCTTTTGATTTCAATTTTAAAAATTAATTTTATCTTACTTTTTATTTTATTTATCTCTTTGTCTTTGTCCTAACGCCTCTTTTCCTTAGAATCTGTTCTTTCGTTCTTTCGCTAATTTTGCAACACAGTGTATCTTTATAGGAAAGGTATATATTTGCTAGTAGGAAAGGGTTCCTATTTCAATCGGCTTACAACTTAAAGACAAAAGGTAGTATTAAGCTGAGAACAATCACATGCATATTACAATAGCTGTCGTAATACTGCTTCACGCCTATTTTACACCCTAGAATTTCCTTTAAAGTTAATCAATGAAGCGTTAATTATTAGTCGACTTTAGCTTTGTGTCGGATGTGTGAAAATATTAATAGCAGATTTTCGCCTTATCAAATAGGACAATCGTAATATTAGATGAATTTGGTTACTTACATTGCTAATAGTGGAAATAAATTAACTAAATGGGAATTGAAAAACCTTCTTACTATTTTAAGTAGTAATGTTTTTAAAATGAAACGTATATGTACCTTTCCTTTATTGGATCAGGGAAAGGTATTTTTTGGAAAATTTGTGATATATATCCTCTACGTCCTGTACGGCATCGAGACAGGCCATGAGTTACACATGTACTTTGTAGAAGTTGTGCTAAATATTTATGTGCATGAATAGCGCACCAGGGACACAGTTTGATAATTGGTGTACCAGTGATAGGGACAGAGCAAGCAGATTGTGACAGTGATTTCTAGTTGTGCAAAAATAAAGCACAAGGGCTAAATGCGGGTAAAACAAAGAGTATTGAATATGTGGAGACATCAGCAGCACGAAGGCTTCAACCACACGATGAAAACCAGTACCTCAGATCCCAGGGACCTCGTCTTACCAATATATAGAAAGTGAGAGTCCAGAAAGCCCTAGTGAGACCGCTGAAGACCCTGAATGTTTGCCATCTACGTCCACGGAACCCCATATACATGATAAATTAAATGACTTAGTGAGGGATTTACATTTATTAAAATCTCAAACAGATTTACTCGCATTTCGTCTAAAACAGTGGGATATTTTGGAGAAGGAAACAAAATCTCTGACTTGGTTTAGAGAAACAGGAAGTATGAATAGAAAGGAAGGCAGTGAGAGACCCAAAGTTCGCATGCACAAAAAGTAGAAGAATTGAGGCAAATTATTAACGAACACTCACAAAGCCCCATTCGGCGTTTAAGCCAGCAAGTAAATGTAACCTGCATACAATCCTGAAATGTGACCTGCATAATGCATATGCACACTTATCGTCTAAAGTCCTTATTTTAGGATGTATGCCTTTTCTACCGCTATTTCCACGGATTTTTCTCTGAAGAACTAGCCGCTCTTATTCCCCCCGTGACTGTTCCTAACAGAACAAGAGGCGCGTTACAGATGCATCCCTTTACTGTCCAGTTACAAAAGCCTAGAACAGACCACTTCTCTCGCTCATTCATACCTAGGGTCTCCAGATTATGGAACAAATTGCGATTGCAGATGTTTTCCCTTCCCGTCCCAAACTCCAATCCTTCAAATCCCGTGTCAATAGACTACATTTCTCTTCTCTTCAGATGCCCACGGTACGTTAGTACTTAGGCTTGAAGTCTACGTGGGATGTCTTAAATAAAAAAAACATATGTTACCTTTCAGGAGTAATAATTCAAGACATGCGTTATTGATTTTACTGCGTACTTTGAGGAATTTTCTTTATCGTAGTTATATCGTCTCTATCTAAAGGCTTCTTTCAAAATCAGTTCAAATAGTTTGGGAGATCCGACAAAAATTTCACTTCTGTTGACCTTGAAACCAGTGGCGTAACTAGCCATCTGACCTGGGGGTTTTAGGGAGGGCTTGGGTGATGGTAATACGACATATCCTATTTTAGAAGAAAAATTGGAAAGTCCTTGAAACCTACCTAGAGTGCTTTAATATATAATTAAAGATAATGCTTTAATATATAATTAAAGATAATCTCCTACTGTTGAATCTTCCACATTTCTTTTATTAAAATTTATGTAAATTTTAGAGACTGATTATTTTCTATATACGCGCTACTGCTTTGTAAACTAAGTAAAATGTAAAAGCTTTTAATATTACTATGCCGCAGATTTCCTGCTCATATCCCGTAACGTCTTGAAGAGAAAGTAGACGAGATTATATACATAGAACAGGAACGTCGTAATATTCCTAAGCGCTCATTTTACACTTAGGAATTTCCTCTTAAAGTTAATCAATGAGCCGTTTAATAAGAGCTAACTTAGCCATTATTTAGGATGTGTGCAGAAATTGCTTTCAGATTGGCACTAACTTCACTTGAATGCCAATTGGGACGCCAACTTCTCGTTTTCCAGCGGTGGAAATTATTACAGATATGTGTAGTGAATTGTAAATTATGTCCTGATCTTCAGTGCCCAATGGCCATATTAGGAGACGTGTCCGCATTATGATACAAGGATCGATCAATACAACTTAGGCAATTGGTTCGGTGTGCTGGGTCACGTATCTCTCAATGATTTACTATTTACAGCTCAGTATATGATTTATACCTGATGTCATAAGCTGTCCAGAAATGACGATATAAATTTTAATAGGCCTAGAGGTGATCGTGAAAATACTATGCTCATTTCTAAAAGGATGAAACTTTTAGTAAAGGTCGCCTTGGCAAATCTTGTTCAGGCGGCAAGAGAGGGACTCGTTTAAGGGAGATCCCCCCCCCCCCCCAATAAAAGATTTTAACTGTATGAAAAAAATATTTTGATACTCGTTTTCAATTAAATAACCAATTAGGAATATACATATATTTTTGTTAGTGAATAAATCGTTTAAGAAAGTCATTAGCAAGCAGCAAAACAAAAAGAAACTAGTTTAGTACCCTTTGAAACTACCTAGGTACATTTTTATTTAAAACTACCTTCTTGTTCTAAAGCAGACCCTACACGATCAGTATTGCTGCCTGTATTAATCGTGTAGAATGATCGACTGAAGTAAATTCAAGCAAATTATTGCAGATTATTCGAATATTTTTATTTTATTTTGATACTGACAGTGTTACTGTTGTGTGAAATACTGACAGTAATAATGATCGTGTAGGGACTGCTTGTATAGTTGCCTAAGCAGTAAAGTAGGTGGTAGATGTGCCCAAAGCCATGCTAAAGTGTTATTGACCTCATTCAGACCGCTAGAGTGATTCTGATTGGCCGAACTCATGCGTCAGCGTCAGCTGTGTATGGATCCATATTGACCAGTTTAATAATACTGTTTACATTATTTTTGCTATTTATTTGTTAATTCGTGAAAGAAAAAGTTAAAGCCGTTAAATATTAACAAAAGTTAAAGCCGTTTAATATTAACAAATTATCGTTCCGTCGCCTAGTGAGGTGCATTTTAAATTTATTTGAAGTTGGCGTATTTATTTTGGTTTAAACAGCTTTTCTCTAGAGAGTTTTATTAAATTTGCGTTATAGGCAGTATTTTAACATTTTGAAATTGATAATTTTGGAAGAGTTGGTTTTTAAAGGTAAAGTATTAAAAATATTATTTCTTCAAACTTGTTACATAGAAATATTGTTAAAAGACACTGGAAACACAACAACCTAGCTCACTGTTCTTTTGCGCTTTATATGGCCATGTGTTTTATTTCCAGTGGTGTGCAGTGATTAATTGTTTTTTTGATGGTCGATACCTAGCTCATTATCGCGAAGCGCCATTTATTACTACTTTTCCCCAATCTGAATTCAAATCAGAATTTACCAGTTTCAATATATGCAGTGAATTTCATAACACGCGGTATACATATTCCCTATTTCAGGGGAAGAAATGGTTTTTGGTTAGGCGAATAAAATATTTTTCTCAGTGTATGAGACATCAAATGAACAAATCTGCACACACCGGATCTTTTAATAGATTTTGCTTTTAGGTAAATATCCCTAACAATAATAATAAAATTTTAAATATGAGAAGCAATTTCAAGGAGTGAAAGGTGACCAATTATAACTCCCAACCCTGTATTATCAAAATGACTTTCGGGCATTTTGTGCCGAACAATACATGCGAATTGCGAGAAATAATGTGCGCGTGATTATTAGGAAACCTAAGCTTTATCTTTGGGTCTTAGCAAAGGTTCTGTGCGAGGTCAGCATATAGATTCAGGTATCCCTATTAAAACTTAAGGGATTTAAAAGCATATTTGTTTGGATAAAGTTAGGTGGGACTTATCGGAAGTAGATAAGTTTAATCTGAATAATAAACTTTGTGGCATTAGGAAAGATGAAATTAGGTTGTAAGCTAGAATAAATGCGTTAAATAAAACGGGCAGAGAGAGTTGATCATAACTAATCGATATTCACGGTGGATTAACCATCGCGAAGAGCGGTCTAATCTGACAATTCAGGGTTTAAATTGACTAACCTAAGAATAAGGCAACTAAGCTCTGTACTATGAATATACAACGCGGCTCTTTAATGTCCCCTTTTTCTTGCCCTGCTTTCTTGTTCTCACGGCAGCAAATCTTTCTGGTCACTTGCCAAAAACATTAATCAAAACTTCTGTAGAAGCCCTTTTCTTCCCCTGACCTCTGACAACTACATTATCCCCACCAGGGCCAGCTGAACTATTTGGCAAACAATTCGTTGCCAATTCCACTCTTATTTCTCCTGCCAATTTTGCTCTTCCAACCGCTACATCTGTACCCCAGAAAATGTCCGACATAATACTTAAGGTCAAATAAGCTGAAAAAATTCTTCTATCCCTTGACACCAAAAAGTTCTTCGATCTGGACGGCATACCAACAATTTTATTATTCTAAAAAAATGCGCTCCAGCATTTCCACCCATCTTAACTCGTCTTTTCCAGATCGCGTATGGTAAGGGTATCTTTCCAGACAGCTTTAAGATAGCTCGTGTGCAGCCTTCCCGAAAAAAGGTTCCAAGTCCCTTCCATCCAATTATAGACTATATTCTCTCTGTGGTTGGCAAAGTTATGGAGAAAGTGATCGACTTGCAAATTCTAAGATATCTAGGAAACACAAAATCATCCATGACAGACGGTACCGATTTCGTCACCCAACAGAGTGGTTAAAAATACTTATCTTTAACATAAAATTAATTGAATACACTCGTATTATGCTCTTTTGGTTTTCTTCTTTTTTAACGAATAGGATGTAGTAAGATCATTTCTTTTAATATTTGTATTTTACCATTATTTTAGTTTTGAAATTAGGTACTTTATCTATCATGAAATTTTTATACTTTCCACATTAAACGGAACCATAAACGAAAAACAAAATAAATCAATAACATCAAGTTTAAGCTTATATTTTTTTTAGCAAATTTCCACCAAAGTGGAATCTTGGAATCAGGAATCTCATGACCCATCCTCACTGAACCTTTGTTAACTACTAATAGTTGCCTTTTAGAAGGATCATAAAATGGCGGCATTTGCAAAAGCCGAAAATGGAATAGTAACATATAATGCCAAAAATTAGGTAGGATTACAAAAATTTTGGATTATGAGAGCATATCTACATTTAAAAATGTACTTTTAGTGGAAAATTACATGCCGAAATGTATTTAGTTGTTAATGTAACAATATTTCGTCACAGCTTTTTTCAAAAATCTGTAAATATACATTGCCTGGGTAATTTTGGAAACTATTTCTATATCAGTATTAACGGTTGTAAGTTTACACTTACTTTCTTGTGTACGCGAGTTTATTTTTCTAATGGGAGTTTAGGATCTCGTAGACATTTCATTAAAATACATTATCGAATTGAAGACATGCGTGAATGAAAGTGATTTTATATAGAAGATTAAAGCATTATTTAAAACGAGTCAGCCCGTTTTAGCATTTCTATCTTAAGCAACACCCAAAAAAAATAATCTGCTTAAATACGTCGGAACCTACTAATGGTCTATAAGTAATTTTGTTTATTGTTCTTCTGTCGCCCCGTTTTTTAAGGGTGCCGCTAATAAATTACCATCGATCCTCCCCTCTTAAGCGATAATCAATCAATTCCGGATTAACTGAGGGATTTGAATGATTTCAGCTTTCTAAATATTGTTGTGATTGATTTTAAAAAATGTGCTTTTAATCTTTCTCGTTTCTCGTTCCCGCCCTACAGTATTCGATGTGATTTTATGTATATTATGAATTTGGTGAAATATGTCAATATTTTACCTGTCAGAGGGAGACAGTAAATAACATTTCATTAGGTGGTGATCGGTAATAAAATTCTGTCAAAATTATTGCCAAAAATTATCACTTATAATCTACCTAGAGCTTGAATTATTTCCGAAAATTTTTTCGAGGTGCGAATTTTTTGAAAATTTCAGCCGAGGGAAATTTTCCTACAAAAATTCGCAACAGAGAATTTCGGAGATTAATTCAAGCTTGCGGGAGATTCGGTACGAAAATTTTATACCAAAAATTATTTCAAAAAAAAAATACAAATTTTGACAATTTGGTAAGCGTTTATTTTGCTTTGAAGTTTTGTTTTAATATAAGGTGGCTATTTAATTACTTTTTTGACACTTTGACGTTTCAAAGGCGTGCCTAGTAAAATTTTGTTTGTGATTGAGTTGAGTACAAAAATAAAATGTCGCGTTTCGGAAAAGACAGTCAAGAAGTGATAAGAACTGAGGTAGATAACTTAACTCCCTCCAATACGAAGAGATAAAAGTCAACAATATGGAAACAATTTTTGGCCTTTTGTGAAGAACGGAAATACAAAGTTGGAGAACAAACATCTATAGAAGAGCTCGCTAGAATTGATAATTGATGTTGTTAATAATAAATAACATGTACCAACCTACTTATTATTGAATTGAAAACAAATATTTGTAAAACTTAATCTACGCTTCTGTTGTTATGCTGACATCTGCACGTGACAGCTGTCAAGCCAGGGAAATTATCACTTATTAATTTTTCAACTAGGTCACGTGACCGAAAAAATTTCCGAAAAATTCGGGTTGTTGCCATAGCAACCTGTCAAAAACAAGGCATCTGATTGGCTTAAAACAACTGCTATAAAATTTTCGGTTAAATCTTTTTATTGGGCAGAATTTCCTGTCCTCTAATGCGTATAGTCTTTCCCAAGGGCATTTCACAGCTAAACTTTACGTCAGTTGACATAGGTTTAGGAACAAAGAGGAGATACCATTATTTACATTTTAAAGCGATAAGAGATTCCAGGATTTACTCTTGATCTGGCCCAATATACAGTGTGTAACAACAATATGGAAACCTCGAAATATCTTGCAAACCTTTCATCCGATTTTTATGAAATTTTGGGCGTATTAAATTACGCCCGATCTAATGGTGGGTTCCGCATTGTTGTCAAGTTGACCGTTTTCCTGAAATCGATAAGAACTTTTTTCTTAAATGGAACGCGCTATATTTTATTCGATTTTCAAATTCAGCTTAAAATTTTGAATGCTTCTTATTGGGAACATTTTATCCTAAATTTAACAGTTCTTGAGAAAATGGTGGTCAAAAATCGTTATACTATTGTATTATACCTTTTATTGTATATGTATAATATACATATACAGCCTGTTCAAGTTGTTACAATACATGCATTTGCATATATATATATATATATATATATATATATATATATATATATATATATATATATATATATATATATATATATATATATATAAAAGTGTTAATTTTCGTCCCTGGATGGAGGGTAAAATTCACGGAAATGCAAAATAAAACTATTGAATCAAAAAAAGGTACCCGCGTTTTTGAATTTTTTCAAGGAATAGATGGATTCTTTTCTACCGAATTTATTTCAGTTAAAAAATTTACCCTGTAATGATATAAGTTTATATAAAAAAATGCCTCTTTGAGCTTACACTGTACTTCAGTAAAAAATGTAAAATTTATAACCGTAAAAATAACCTAGATTAAATTTAAAAATCAGATTATATATTTTTTTTCAGAAGGATATTATGTACAGAAAACTGCCGGAGATTAGTACGCTCTTTTTCTACATTAAATATGAAGGCAGATTAATTAACGTACTAGTACGGAAATAATCCCATAACGATTTAATTTTATTCAAGCTCTAAGAGTCGCCTTATAATCAAGATATGTTACAAGATAACATCATGGAGTTAGGAAATTAACTTTATTCCGGGGCCAGCTTGTCCAGGTATCAAATTGAGTTCTGTTTCAAACATGATTAGACCTTCGAGTGGTCGTTGTTAGTTTAGGCTCAAAATTTAGAAGGGAGAACAAACAGACCTGATGCTTGTTATACAAGTGTTCATTTATTAAGTTTAAGGTTACGTAAAAAGGTGAATAAGGCAAAATGTTAAGAATTTGTATTCACTCTAGTTCCCAAAACGAATGCAGATATAACTGCAGTTATACAGGATGTTGCAAATTCCACCCACAAAATTTTACTGGTGATTCTATGGAAAAAAGTAAGAAAACGAGTCTCTGTTAACGTACATAGGCCAAGAAATGCTTTATTTTCGACATACAGGGTGATAAAATTTCAATTCTATTCTACTCTCTCGCTATCTCTCTCTCTCAAAATAGGTGGAATGCCACCAGACCTAGGTCTCCTTAGTATCCTCGGCAAATGATATTTTGTTACGAAATAGGTTCGTAATACAAAACTTAGTTACCTTATTCTTATCACTCGTCAGTTTTGAGTCAACCCTTAATAATCAAATCAGACCGGTCCTAGCGATAGTGAACCTGCCCGTTATTGTTAAGGTATATCCACACTGAGGCAACGTAGCGGAACTTTTTGTTGATGTTCCATGTTTACCAAAAGTGTTGCCAATTTTATGCTGTTGTTTCTCATTGTTTTTGTTGCAAAGTTCCTTGTTTCTTTGGGTTTCCATTTTGGGCGGTAAACTTCAAAAAAAAAAGAAAACACGCGGCAACAAGCCAGAATATTTCTTCAATGTGTACAAAATGTTTTTATTCCGTGTTTACGATTGGTTTCAATAGTAGTTGATTTCATCTTAGTTCGACCTAGCGAGAAAACAAATCTTCGTATAATTTTAAAAATAAAATGGCTCTAAAAGTATTAGGAGGAATAATGACAATTATTATGACAAAGTTTGTGAAAATCTGTGAAACGCGATGGGGAACATGGTTGACCGCAGTTACATATTACAGAACTCATTTTGAACAAGTCAAAAGCAAAAGTATTATTACCAGCTTAGGACGATCCGCAGAGTGTAAAAAAATGTAAAGAAGTTATAAATGTACCAGACCTCAAAAATGGTTTAGACTTTATTTGTGACAATTTCGGATATCTACCAGATATTATTAATCAGTTAGAGACCCAATATATACGCCCTTTAACATCACCTGGTTGAAACGACTCTAGATAAGCTTAAATAAGTTTCTAATAAAATTGATGTAAAACTAAAATTGTATAATTACCGCAACGCGGACTGGCCGATGTCGCGTGATCAGGTTTGTCGTCATCGATGTTCACTAATCGTAAGACAGGGTGCCTCCTTTTCATTTCACCCGGACATGGTTCTTTCACCAACGGTCTCAATAGTATATATTTTTGCTTTTTGCTATGCTAAAGGTATGCATTAAAATTATTAAACCCTAGCCCACCCTTATGGTATTTCAAGCCAGGCAAGCCGACCTCGCGCAAAGATCCTAGCTTTATTTAAGCTGTATGCCTCCAAACTTAATACAAGTTTTTAGGCTTGGCCGAACCCATTCTTTACATTTTTTTTATAACTCAAAACCACATTCGCGGCAGCTGCTAGAAGTAAATTGTCATCAGCCATAAGCTGCTTTTCTTCTTGTTTACACATGCAGTGTGAATAGATTGTTTCTACTAACAAAATGTCGCCTTGCAAAACCAAAAGCTTCTTTAAATTTGTCGCTACAGTGTAGACCAAATATACCAATATGTTTCTCATTTTTGGAACAATTAACAACAAAAAGTTCCTCTATGTTACCTCGGTGTACCTTTATGTATAGCTAATTAAGTAGATTCTGTATTAGTAAATTTTAATATTTTTAGAGAAAACTGGTCGCCTCCTCCACTCTCTGTGCTTCTTTTTGGCTTTGTAGATGGGTTTTCTATTTGCTCAGCTATTTTTTCTATGTTTCTTACAAATTATAGATAAACAGAAAAACAAATACGTTTCCATTAATCTTATTTGCTTTCCTAAGAACATATAAAAGACCTCTGTAATCCCATTCTTATAGCTGAAAGCAAGTCATGCGTAAAAATTTAGGAGACATAAATATTCCCGGACTCCATTTCAGACATGTCACTAATAGCAGGATGCCACTTGCGGCCTTCTGAATGTCCTCCTGCAATATCCTGTAGGATAATGGGGATTACACGCGTTTTCGAGGGTCGAAATTCGTCGTTTAATGTAGTGTTTTAAGAAGTGTTCATTATAGAAATACTTGTGTTTACACTGACCGGCACGAAAACAGACACCTTAAATTTTTTATCAGTTTTGAATTTTGAAATTTTTTTTCCTCTGAACATACGTTATTGGTGTTTTAAGCAATTTGTCGATAAATTTTACGAATTTATAATTTATTTTTCATTAAAAAAAGCGTATGTCATATTATACGAGGGAAAACAAATTGTTTTTTGGTTTAAGTTTGAAACACGTCACGTCTATAATTATTGGGCCACCATACTCTATCTTTGTGCCAAATTTCAACTTTGTGCATCGAATAGTTTCAGAGAAAATCACCTGTGATAGACGGACTGACTGACGGACGGACATCGAAGTGATTCCATTAGTGTTCTGTTTTGCTAGTTTTAGCACGGAACACTAAAAAGGGTATATCTGTTGTGATGGAAGTAGGAAGGTAAAACACCAACGACCAGATTCTCCAATTCGTTCTAGCAACACGCTCTGAGATGAAAATCATTTGGAAACCAAGCATATCGCTGAAATATTAGATCCTCCTAAGTTTTCAGTGACAGGACAAAAATCTGTCAAAACCTAACTGATCAGCTAGAAGATCTTAATTTAAACCAGTACTAAGTTTTAAACCTTTTTAGTGAATCTAAATGCAAACTTTTTAGGAGTTGCCATTGATACAAGATTTTTCCCTATTAAAATTTTGCATTACGAGGTATAATCAAATGCCGTTTTATTTATTGGCATCAAAAATATGGAATAATATTCTTTTATCTTGTCGAAATAATAAAATAAAAACATATTATTTGGCTTTGCTTGGTAAACGCCATTGTATTTGAAAAATAATAAAATCATTTTGAAATGTAACAAAAACGAACACAACAAATAACATATTTTTAATATTTGGTCATTGAACCTGTTTGGTATTAACACTAACAAAGGACCATGTTATTTTTTCTGATGAGAAATAAGCAAAACCGCGCACCCTATATCGAATCTTACAATTAATAAATAAATGCACTCACCAAATGTAGGTTCCACAATTTTCTGCCCGCCGGCTTAGACGAAGATGTTCTCCACCAAAAGAACAAACACTTTATTTCGTAGTAATTCTTAACTTTCTTAATATGCTTTTGAAGGGTACCTTTAAAACACACACTTTTTGGGTTCAACCTATTTCTGCTTTATTTGTACTTCTCTCTTAGTTCTACTAATTCTGCTTTAATTCTACTACGGTCTCTGCGTCGAAGTGCAATAAATACCAGTTGTGAGAACAAAAATTTTAAACCAAATATAAATTCTAAATTACACTATGCGGAAACCCAACCAACCCAACCCAAGCAAACCCAACCAACCAAATAGAATCAGTGTTGTCGATTACATGCTGTAATCTTCGCGGCGTACTTAAAACTGCTATTCTTGTATATTCTTCGGTTATTTCGTCTTCATACATTTATTCTTTGACGCAGTTCATCCGCATTTCTGGAGTGGAAGTCCTGTTTATACATCGACTTCGTCTTTTCGATCGAAACGTTCTCTATTGTTTTAATATTGGGACTCTTCGAAGGTCACGGTAAAACACGAATATGGATTTCTTCTAAGTAGTCTTGAACTATGAGGGCTTTATGTATGTTTAACATGTTTCAAAATAAAATCTTCACCATATATAGCACCAACCGATGCCGGTGGTATCATGACTTGTCCTTAGTAAATCACAATATAATGATGCAGTGAGTCTACCCTGAACTATTTCATCTGGGCCCCTAGCACTATTCCAGCCCCAAACGTTTACAGAGAAAAGTCCACTTTGACTCGTTTTACGCGTATATTTTTCATCGTATCTTGTGCCAGAGGGCCTGTAAACGCGAATTTTCCCATTGTGGCATGATTGGAAAGTTATACTGTCTCCCACAAATTGTTTTCATTTATATAGTCATGTGCAAATTTTAATCTTCTTTGTTTGTTGGTTTCAGTCAGAAATATTTGAAATATTCGTTTGAAGCACAACGATTTTATCCGAACTTTAAAATGAAGAAAAAGAGGATGAGTAACAGCTGCTCCCTTCATCCATTCGATTATTGTTTCTGTAACTGGTTTCAGGTTGTTGGGTCCTTTTTGTGGCATCAGTCGCCTGTAATAATATTAATGTTACACGTTAAGTAAGTCAGCAAATTCTTTTTAAATGTAAATAAGCAAAAATAGGATACGTTTGGGTGAGTGTGGTCGAGAATAAATTAGCGATATATGGTTATTTTATACCAGGGCCATACTAAACGAGAAAGTATAAATTACTAGCTACTACTAATCCGACACTGGGCCACAGCTAAAAAATTAATAACTGTCAATGGTAACGGAAATTTCTACTACCCAGTTTTGAGGATCCAGGTTGTTTAGAGGTTTGATTATATAAAAATATTTCCTCAGTTTATCTAGACTGTCGATATTGTGTAGTCGACATATCGTAAATTAAGTGTGTTGTTCTAATGACGAAAAAATGTGAATCGTGTCTAAGTGTGTGATTCGGATGGTAAAACGAAAAGTGATCCGTATGCTAGTAAGTCATGCAGATGAAAAGAAACTGCGAATCGTATGTTAGGAAGTAATGCGAATGAAAAGGAATTGTGAATCATATATTAGTAAATGCTGCATGCAGTGGAAAGTAATGTGAATCATATTTTAATGTGAGACTCAGATCTTAAAAACAAATGCAAATCATGTGTTCGTGTGGGATTCAGATGATGAAAAGAAATGCAAAATATATGTTCGTGTGGGAGTCAGGTGGTGAAAAGAAATACTAATCATATATTTGTATGTGATTCAGTTGTCGAAAAAAGTGCGAGAAATCTGTTTGTGATTCAAGCGGTGAAAAGAAATGCGAATCGTATGTTTGTATGGGATTCAGATGATGAAAAGTTATTGTAGGAACAAATGGAAGCTTTCTTAAATGATAAACTAACTCCCTCTCTTGAAATTTTGGGGCGACCAGAACCTGCTTTTCTAAAACTATACTTCCATATCCTCAAATCCTTTTCTTGGCCAACAATACGGTATGCTTGTTGCTTGATTCATAGTTCATCTGCAAGTGTAGTGTAACGGCTTTTTGCGAGGCGGTTAACGCTGGCATATTTTTGAACGTAAATTTTCTGTGACTGTGACTTTACATCTAACTGACAACTGCTTTGATAGTATAGTCCAGGAGATAGATAATTTTTCGCAGTCCCAGTTTTTTTGGGCACAATTTTACATCTTTTCTCAACAATATATTTCTTATTCATCTCGATAGCTTTATTTTTGGTGGACCTACACTCTTTTAAAGAAGGCACTAACAATTTATAGTAGTTTAACTTCTAGGCAGGCATATGCTTTTAATCCCAATCAGCACATCTATGAAATATCAATAAACATACCTAAATGAAATATTAGCCGGGTAAGTTGCTCTCCATCTTTTTCGTCCATGTTCCCCACGAGGGAAATAACTTTCTTCCAATGCATAATAACGCGCGACCTCATACGGCTTGGATAGCCAAAGAATACTTACACAACATCCTATGGATGAAATGACCACCGCGCAAGTCTGATCTAAATCCTATCGAGCGTCTGGGATTTACTTATTTATTACAGTAATACCACGTGCCTCTAGAACGTAGAATGAATTGCAAGGCGCACTCTCAGAGCAATGGGCTGCTATACCTCAGGTTTGTTATAAGCCCTTTGGTGGAAAGAATGCCGAGAAGGATAAATGACGTGGGATAATACCAGATATTAGTAATTACTAGGGTTCCTAAATCTAAGTGCCATACCATTGGCGCCAGAAGTATAACACCGCCATGTATCGACCTGCTTTGCGGTGGAGACAGGTTACCAAACGTTTGTAGAAGTCACCTGCTATCGCAGAATATTAGCGCACTTATTTTTACTTTTCCGGACCTAAAATATGGCAGGTCCCACTTGTGGCGTTTGATGTGCAATCACACGTGCCGATCACAGTGCCAAAAATATGTTAATAGCAGCATCGAGGCAACATTAGGGTTTTTGTTTTGGTCGCTACAGCCGTCAGCAAATAAGGCTGCTGATTTGATTCCTTTTTCGTCGTAATGTTGTAAGAACATATAGAATATAGATGCATATCTGATGAATATAGAAAAAGGCGTATCTCGGATACGCCTTTTCATTTGCCATATTAATGAGCTGTAAAGCGTTACTGCCAAATAGATATAATAACTTTAAAACTAGGCGAGATTGAGATACGCCCTTTGATAAGCAACTTAATAACACAGATGCCGTACCGTGGAAGCAGCAAATAGAAATCAATGGATTTTTGAGATACGCCCCTTCGTATTCAATCTGACGATATATTCGTTAATACTAGTCTTTAAAATTAGTCCGGTTTCAATCTACATAACTTACATTTTCAGTTACAAAAGCGACAACTGGTACCTCTAAAATGTACAAAAAACCAGAAACACTAAAGTTGGAGCAAAAGTGCTATACACGAAATTGATGAAATATCTTCGAAAAATATGGGATGCAAATTGTTAAAAAGCCTGGAGCGACGGTCGGGAATATCGAAAGGGCAACAAAAAAATTCTGTCCTGATGTATTGAATTTTGTTCAACCGATGAAAGTAGAAAAGCGACAGATGACATTGCTTGAGATGAATAACGAATTATTTTTAGAATTTATAAATAAAATTCGTTCAGATTTGTTTAGGCTGGTTGTGACCATCGAACATTTTTGCATCGTCCAGAGCCAGATAGCATACAGGTATGTTAAAGTGGATGTTTATTCCGATATCATGCTTTTTATCGTGGCCAACGATAAGAAATATGCACGTCCTTTTTTTATCGCATAAATCGTTTAAGGAAGTCATTATTACAAACCCAAAAAAAATATTTCGGTTTCATAACACTATCCGGACACCTTTAATTTTGGAATTTTAATACTTTTCTTTATTGATATCGATGCTACTTACGTTTATAAATCATCTTTAATGTGGAAAATACAATATTTTAACTCAGAAATTACTTTATTAGTAAAAAAACATGATTTTTATTACCTATTTGATGGTTTCCCAACATATTTAAGGTTATGGTAAAAATCAATTTTGAATGACGTTTTGGATTTATGGGAACACAGTATTACCACATTTGTAATTTTTTTGGTGTAGTAATTCTTTTTTGTAAAATTTTGGCATTAAAGCTGTTGTTAGAAATAATATAATTTCTTCTTGTGGCCAAGGAGTTGTGAAATACATTCTCGGACAGGTTTGCTCAGTTTTAGGTTTCATCAGTATATTTTTAATTTGTTTTATCTTTGTTGAGTTTTTACTGTGACTGCGTGATACGTGTGGGTATAAAATTTTGGCACCACCGCATAGAACTGACATTTTATTGTGCACTTTTTCAAATTTCATTAATTTTTTTTAAGAAAAATACTGAATATTCCGCAAATTTTTTTGCAGAAATATACTATTTGAAATCCTTATTTTTCGATGACATGTGAAAAGATTCTTAATTCGGGTGTCCGGAAAGCGTTCCGGACCCCATATTTCGAAGAAAATTACTACAATTATTTAGCTAGAAAAATGTTTACTTTTCGGTATAATTTATAACAATATAAAAATCAGCCATTTGTCCTTAGTGAATGATGACGTCAGTAGATCAGCAAAAATAAGGGTCAATCTACATGTTAATGTAAAGCTTAACTTAAGTCGATCAGGTTTGTTTTTCTCGGAAACAGTCAGAGGGGGAGCAATTATATTTTTTGGGTTATAAACGTCAAAGTCAAAATTTCCGTAATTTCCGTTGAAATCGGATACAAGTCGCAAAAGTGACTTAAATCTATGTAAATTTTCAAAGGTTGTAGAGGACCCGGAGGCATATTTACAGATGCTAGCATGTGTTGACACCAGGGTGTTGAAATCAGCGAGGGTTTGGAAAAACAGTACATTTACAAATGCTAGCAGATTTGGACACCAGAGGCGATCATAGTGTTGAAACCAGTTTTAGATAACCTGAGCAGGAGATAACCTTTTTCAATGATTGTGCCTGTACGGAAAATAACAATAAAACGTTGTTGGAATATTGAAAAAATATATTTATTAAAGCAAACGAACAAAATAAAAATAAAATATTAAGTTAATGAGCAGATCTATGCCCTTCAGCATTAGGCTGGTTGTGTGAGATGTTAAGATGAATAAGAAATAAAAGCTAACCCAGATCGGCCCTACAAGGTGCAGAAATTAAAATTGCATAATAGTCGTGAAATACGCTCTCGGACAGGTTTGCTCAGTTTTAGGTTTCATCAAGAAGAAGAAATATGACCAAAAAGATGCTGCCACAGTTTTAGTTCTTCAGTCTGTCAGAGAACTCCTGTGATGTCCCTAAGAAGTGCTAAATATCTTCTAGAAGCTGTGAAAAAATCATTATTCAGATGATCTTAAACGAAAATAAATTATTTCTGTTCAAACCCTACTTTAGCCAAACATAGGAAGAGGGAGATGCAGCGAAAAGACTAGATTTTTGTTTATGGGGGGCCATCGAATTTTAAGTGGAAATGTTAATAGAATCCCAGCATGTCAGGTGCTGGGTACTGGTCTCACGAAAGTCTCGAATTTAGAGCCCCCCGAGCATAACAATTTATATTTTTTTAACAATATTTCTGTAGAGAAACAAAAAAAATGTATTGGCAACGGGTTAGGGCTCTGTTACTATTTAATTATTTTTTGTGAAATTTTGGCATTAAAGCTGTTCTTAGAAATAATATAATTTCTTCTTGTGGCCATAGAGTTGTAAAATACGTTCTCGGACAGGTTTGTTCAGTTTTAGGTTTCATCAGTATATTTTTTTAATTTTTTATCTTTGCCGAGTTTTTTTACTGCGACTGCGCGATTCGTATTGGTATAAAATTTTGGCAGCACCGCATACACCTGACATCTTATTAAAAAAAATACTGATGAAACCTAAAACTGAGCAAACCTGTCCGAGAGCGTATTTCACGACTATTATGCAATTTTAATTTCTGCACTTTGTATGGCCGATCTGGGTTAGCTTTTATTTCTTATTCATCTTAACATCTCACAAAACCAGCCTAATGCTGTAGGGCATGGATCTGCTCATTACCCTAATATTTTATTTTTATTTTGTTGGTTTGCTTTAATAAATATTTTTTTTCAATATGCCAACAACGTTTTATGGTTATTTTCCGTACAGGCACAATAATGGAAAAAGGTTATCTACTGCTCAGGTTATCTAAAACTGGTTTCAACACTATGATCGCCTCTGGTGTCCAAATCTGCTAGCATTTGTAAATGTACTGTTTTTCCAAACCCTCGCTGACTTCAACACCCTGGTGTCAACACATGCTAGCATCTGTAAACTATGCGACCCGGAGATTCAGAACTCTATTAAAACTGGTGACAATGACAAGTAATTCTTTTGAATTTTTTTAGATCGAATAATGATATTTGCAGACCCCTCTTCGGTACCTAATAACTCGAAAACAAAACGTCGGATCGAAACACAGATTCATAAGTGAAACTTCAAAATCTCAAATACTTTCTTTTTTGCAATATATTTACGCAAACCTAAAATCACTAAAAAATGGATGTCGAAATACCCGATATCCATTAATTAATTTTCCAGTCTTTCAAAGACCTTACAGTTTTCAAGGTCTTTTACCAAGCTGAATAAAAAAAAATATTATAAATGGTTCAAGAAAAATAACAAAGTATATATATATATATATATATATATATATATATATATATATATATATATATATATATATATATATACATATATATGTATATATATATATATATATATATATATATATATATATATATATATATACTCGATTTCTTGATTTTTGGGGTAACAGCCAGGAAGGTTTGGGCTTAAATAAGTAAACTCTTATTTACTACGAGCCGAGCGCTTTCGGAAAATTTTATTCCTTTTTCGGCTCGTAGTAAATAAGAGTTTACTTATTTAAGCCCAAACCTTCCTGGCTGTTACCCCAAAAATCAAGAAATCGAGTTTACTAACTAGTCAGCCAAGACTACCAAAATAATATTATATATATATATATATATATATATATATATATATATATATATATATATATATATATCGTGCAAACTTCAAATTAAGGCAAAGGAAAAGTAAGGAAAATAACAGCTATAATAATATAATATGAGCCAATGTGTCAAATATCACTTGATTGTTTAGTCTAGCTCGCATGAGTGGAAAACGAAAAAGGGTCCAAACGCCTACACACGATCGCGTCCAATAACTCTCATTAGCAGAATTTGTCGAGTAGGTCATGTAAAATAGACATTTCTAAAATCAGCTTTATCCATTTTAGTCCTTATGGTCCATTTAATTTTACTTTTTAGTTCATTAACCTTATTCTAAAAATGCTAATCAAACTAATAAAAACAAATAAACAAAAAAATTATAGCAAAATATGGTTTAAATTTATAACAAGGAAGATTTTTGTAAATCTGTGGTGATAAGGGCAAATCTGTTCTGTTATTTAGGTGTATTTTACATTATTCTTAACTGCAATATCATCAGGTTACCAATAATATAAAAAATTTGACAATTGTTTGCCACAAAAATAAAAAAGTTTGCGTGAGGGAGGTAAAGAAACACAACAAGCGCGTCGGTAATTGAAAATAAGAACTGTCGCTCGTCAAAATACGCATTCGCATCTAAAATCATCGGGCTGCCAGCCTATCCCATCCCATCTATATAAATGGCCAATGGCAGAACAAAGAAACCTTCGTTCCTGTTGACATCGATTTCGAACATGATTTCAGCTGGTATAACATCAGCTGGTTGGTTTCCTCTCCTGAGCTAGAAAATATTTTTCTCTTTCCAACTTATTTACTCTGTATGCTTAATAAATAAGACCTAACCTTTTCCCACATCGGGGGACCAGCATCACCTTCTACCTTTAAAATCTTTGATTCTATTCAAAAGAGAGCCATTTGACTCATCAGTGACTCGGTCCTCTCATAAGAAAACTCCTTTCTCTCGCTCATCGTCGCGCTCATAGGGATCTGTCTCATTTCCACCGACTTTGAGCAGAAGTACTAACCGCTAACATTCCGTCTGACTGTTTCTAACAGAACAAGAAGCTAATCTCATATGCATCAATTTACTGTCCAGCTACAAAAGACCTAAAACATCTCACTTCTCTCGCTCATTCATACCTAGTGTTTACTATTATTATGGCACAAATTGCCTGCAGATGTTTTCCCTTCCCATCCATACCTCCATTGACTTTAATCCTTTATATCTAAATATAATTATTAAAAACTTCATAACAAAAATCTACGTCTCCAAATTACACGTCCATAAAACTACCTCTACAAACCCAATTAGGGATTTGACATATTTGTTAATATACCTACAATCATAGTGAGGTAAGTGCCCTCCCTCTGTTGTAAACAGAATGATATAAATCGCCCAGTTGAGTCTTTGTGCCAAATATCAATTTGATTAGTTAAAAAATAATTGAAATATGTTGAAAATAAAAAGAAAACATTTAAACTTCGATAGGCTGTAACTAAGAAAATATTGAGATTTTGAATTTTTGTTACATTGCTTACTACCTTTATTTTTCCTCATAGAATTACCTGTCCAAGTATCCTGACGCATTTTTCGAACACCCTGTATAAACTTATAAAACAAAATACTTCAGAGCGTAAGTTATACTAATATTTGACTTGGCGCTATATTAGATCTCACTACTTTCTACGGCCGAACAGTCACAATAACTTAGCTTCCGTTTTTGTTGGCATTTAATGACATACTGCCATAAACAGCAGAATAAACCAGATCATGCAATATGTATTATATAACATTCATTGATATGAGTTGTGTTTTGCTTCCACCCATCAGTAAAAAATCCAAGATCCTATACCAGATATATTGGCCCTAAAATGTCGCAATAAACTTTTATTAAGTTACGTTGGGTTTATCTTTATGTTTTATTTATAAAACTCATGAATGTGTACATATATTTTTTTTTGATCGGGCCCATATATCAAATTTATTAAGACTGACTACATTGTCTAACAAAGAATATTTATTTACATTTAGCATTATTAGCTTGACGTTTACTTTTTAATTTATTAAATAACTATCTATATCTGCCCGCTGATGTATAAAAAATATAAACAATATATAGGACTGCATAAGAAAGTGCGTCTGTGTGCAAAAAAATCTTTTTATTTACAGTTAATTATCTGGGAGCATGCTGACCGAATTAAAAATGAACAATTTTATTTTTTGCTTGTTAAGGAAAATTAATATTTTAAAAATAATACTGCTTGAAAATATAAAAACAAAATAAATTCTGAAAAGCAAATGTTCTGTACATTGTCAGTGACTTTTAATGATAAAAATGTATCCCTAATCTATCACTAGTGTAGTATAATATGAACATTAAGACTCTGAAACTTACCTAGAGCAAGTCCTAATATGGGGTTAAGCCCCATATATTTTAACATTAATGGATTTTACCATGGTCCGATTACCCTATTTTCAACAATTCCCGCCCAAACATTAACTTCTTGATTATACTAGTTGTGATTTTCTTTGAACCAGTGAAGATTTTCCCTAGCCCAGTACCTGTAGTTGTATCTGTTGATCTGACCATTTAAAGAAAAAGTAGCTTCATCTGAAAAACAAATTCTTTGGACAAATCTTGCGTTATTGACAGTTAGGTCCCTCATTATTGCACAGAATTGATCTCGCTTGTCAGAATCATCTTCCAGTAACTCTTGGAGCAATTCCCTTTTATAGGGATGCAATTTTTGTTTTTTAAAAGACTTTTTTACGGTCGTGTGGTGAACATCGTTATCATGTCCAAGTTGGGTGCTATGCACCCACGCAATAAGGATCTTCCTATGGTGTTAATAATGTCAAATTTTTTCTCCTCAAGCATACCAGGGCGACCACTTTTAACACTATCTTTAATACTACGAGAAGCTGATTGTTACCCTAAATACTGTCAATTGACTAATAGCTGGGCGATTCAGGTATTTATCATTAAACATGTTGTAATAATTTTAGATTTGATAGGGATAGAAATTAATGAAACTACATGTTCCCTATTTAATATCCAGTATATAATTATTAATATACTCTCTCAGTAGGTTACCACAATATGGACAGGGGATTTGTCCCGTCAGCAGAATAGTTGTTTAACAATTGCCTTGCTTATATTAGTAGCCGACTTATTAGTCTTATTTCTAAACAATAATTTATAATACACTATACAGAGTATTCCTACCATATTACAATGTACTGACTTCTACTTTTATTGTCACAACCCAACATAATTAAAATTTCCATGCGTTCATCTTCAGCGAAGCTCATTTTGGACGTGTTAACAGCACAGTTAAATTGAAAATTTTAAATTTTAGTTGAAGATAGGTATGTAACATATCCTGTTACATACAACATGTCTAGAATTGGCTATGAAGTCCAAAAATATAAATATATACAGGGTGTTTCATTTCAATCATATTTAATGTATCGTATCCTCTATCTAAATTAAACCGATTTTGAAAAAAAGACGGTTTACCTTTAAACATAATATATGGCAAACTTGTGGAAAAATTATTTCAACAAATGTTGGAACTGACCTCCACCAACGTCCTGGCAATACCCGAGACGATCTTCGAATTGTTGCAGAACATTTTGAACTACTCGACGTTCTATTAATCGAATTTCTTGCAGTATTCGGTTTTTCAGGTCATCAATGTTATTTGGTCTATTGATGTACACTTTGGATTTGAGGTAGACCCACAGAAAATAATCTAGCGGATTTAAGTCGGGGAATCTGACCGGCCATTGTATTGGACCCCGTTGACCAATCCTTCGCCCAGGAAAAACTCTATTTAGATATTTATGTTACCATAAAAAAAATGCCTGAATTTTAAACAAATTCATTCTAACCTTTACGTTCGTACTGTATTAGGGTGATCCGTTCCTTTATCATAACCCTGTATGTATTTAAGGAGCACAAAAAAACATGAAAACGCGATAATTCTGGTAACAAGTTTAAGTTGTTCAATCCTTGCTAAAATAAAAGTAGAATTTTTCCCTCACCCATAAAACTGAATTTTTTTCATTAATCTTTCAAAAACACTATTTTGCTATCAATTTAAAAGCTTTATTTTAAGATAACACCAAAGCAAAATCGCAAGCTAAAATCAAGTTGATTTGATAAGTTGTTTGCGTGCTATAAAGACTTTTGCCGACGAAAAAGTTTTTACCGTGGTAAATAAAACATGAAAGTTAAGGAAGTAGTGGGTTTTGTGGTAAATATTTTATGATGTGGTTGTTTAGAACAAAAGAAATCAGTGATATAGGCTTTTTCGGCAGCCAATAAACGCAGTGTCGAGAATGTGTGAAACGAACATTTTATTTGTATCAGTATCAATGGAAGCTTTCAGTAAATTTTGAAGGCGTGACAAGCAAGAAAATACATATTTTACATGTTTTTCCTTTTTGATATTTTAAAGTTTTTTTGAGGGAATTTAAAAATACAAATAGTGTAACAGTGTAATAGTGTAAGTGTAAAAGTGCAATAGCATAACTTACTGTTCTTTTCGTCCGCCTTGCCACTATTTTCTATTCCTGATACTAATACCGACGCTAAAATCCATTTCTTATATACTATGTGGGTTTTCAGACGGAGTTGCACGACTCCTGAGTGGGACTGTGTGTGCGACCCCTAGTGAGTATCACCAAACTGTGAAGATCTGGAGTGATCCTCAATAATCGGTTCCGGTATCGGGTGTCATGCTTCCGCTTACGTTATTGTTTTACTGGCTGCCTATATAACAGTAGCAGCTTTACTCTAGTGAGATACATATGCCCTTTCATTTCAGTGGCTGTCTATAGATAGCGCTCGCGCGTATTCTGTACAGTCTCTGGTCCAAAGATACTAGTGAATATGCGAGTTTGCTATGGCGGAAACTGCCTGAGGGTTACGTCAGTCTGATGATCCCTAACAAGGTTAAAAGCTTTCTGTCCACGCGGCCGCATTTTTCTATATGTCGCACGTGATCATGAATCGGGTCATGCCAAGCGCCGGGTTCTAAACGCCGCTTAGGAAAACCTGTTCCCTGTTAAGTTTAATGACTCACTTTACTGATGGTCCGATCAGATGAAAAGTCATGTTAGCAGCTTGTGTTCTGGAAAAAGATCACACCGGTTCATACATCGCTACGAAACTTAATGAAGCAATTAGCGAATACAAAATAACCGATAAAATCCATATGGCAATACGGGACAATACTAATATTTATCAGCTCCTCCGACAAGTGCAGCAAGCGAACAATTATTGTTTAGTGCTGCTGGACAAATCTATGCTAATAGAAGTGCGAATTTGCACGGACAAAATGTTGATAAACTTTTGTTTTTAGCATATAATATTAAACTTTTTAATTTTAATTATTAAATACAGTCCTCGCGCGAGCGCGCAGCGGGTTGCAGCGGTATATACTCATATTACAAAAAATAAATTGGTAAATTTCAGTTATTTTACGTTGGTCACAAATGGACCAAATACCGTAAATTTACAGAAACATCCTGATTTTAGTTCCCTGTATATTTTTTGTAAAATTCACTAATAAATTAAGTAAATTTGTACAAAATATATTCATATTTTTTTTTAATATCAATAACATATACCTAAAAGTTACCTTTTAAAATTACTTTATATATTATGCAAATACGTAAATTTCTGTAATCGGAACATAAATTGATTATATTTACCATTTATATTTAATTTTACCACCCAATTTTGCTGTATATATTTAGAAAATTTACAGCTGCTGTAAGAATAATACATATTTCTTTCTTCTTTTTAATTTCTTAACATACGAGTTATTCGTACATAATTACAAACTGTTGGAAAATATTTGTTCAATTTAGGATCGACAATAATTGCGGAAGTATAACTCATTACAGAATAACAAGTTAGAAAGAAATAGAAAGTAAATTTACGTAGAGAGTTCCACTGCTGCATTTTATAACTTTTTAGTAGAACAAGTTGGGTAGTAAAACTATTTACAAAACTGGAAATCAAGCATACCAGGGCGACCACTTTTAACACTATCTTTAATACTACGAGAAGCTGATTGTTACCCTAAATACTGTCAATTGACTAATAGCTGGGCGATTCAGGTATTTATCATTAAACATGTTGTAATAATTTTAGATTTGATAGGGATAGAAATTAATGAAACTACATGTTCCCTATTTAATATCCAGTATATAATTATTAATATACTCTCTCAGTAGGTTACCACAATATGGACAGGGGATTTGTCCCGTCAGCAGAATAGTTGTTTAACAATTGCCTTGCTTATATTAGTAGCCGACTTATTAGTCTTATTTCTAAACAATAATTTATAATACACTATACAGAGTATTCCTACCATATTACAATGTACTGACTTCTACTTTTATTGTCACAACCCAACATAATTAAAATTTCCATGCGTTCATCTTCAGCGAAGCTCATTTTGGACGTGTTAACAGCACAGTTAAATTGAAAATTTTAAATTTTAGTTGAAGATAGGTATGTAACATATCCTGTTACATACAACATGTCTAGAATTGGCTATGAAGTCCAAAAATATAAATATATACAGGGTGTTTCATTTCAATCATATTTAATGTATCGTATCCTCTATCTAAATTAAACCGATTTTGAAAAAAAGACGGTTTACCTTTAAACATAATATATGGCAAACTTGTGGAAAAATTATTTCAACAAATGTTGGAACTGACCTCCACCAACGTCCTGGCAATACCCGAGACGATCTTCGAATTGTTGCAGAACATTTTGAACTACTCGACGTTCTATTAATCGAATTTCTTGCAGTATTCGGTTTTTCAGGTCATCAATGTTATTTGGTCTATTGATGTACACTTTGGATTTGAGGTAGACCCACAGAAAATAATCTAGCGGATTTAAGTCGGGGAATCTGACCGGCCATTGTATTGGACCCCGTTGACCAATCCTTCGCCCAGGAAAAACTCTATTTAGATATTTATGTTACCATAAAAAAAATGCCTGAATTTTAAACAAATTCATTCTAACCTTTACGTTCGTACTGTATTAGGGTGATCCGTTCCTTTATCATAACCCTGTATGTATTTAAGGAGCACAAAAAAACATGAAAACGCGATAATTCTGGTAACAAGTTTAAGTTGTTCAATCCTTGCTAAAATAAAAGTAGAATTTTTCCCTCACCCATAAAACTGAATTTTTTTCATTAATCTTTCAAAAACACTATTTTGCTATCAATTTAAAAGCTTTATTTTAAGATAACACCAAAGCAAAATCGCAAGCTAAAATCAAGTTGATTTGATAAGTTGTTTGCGTGCTATAAAGACTTTTGCCGACGAAAAAGTTTTTACCGTGGTAAATAAAACATGAAAGTTAAGGAAGTAGTGGGTTTTGTGGTAAATATTTTATGATGTGGTTGTTTAGAACAAAAGAAATCAGTGATATAGGCTTTTTCGGCAGCCAATAAACGCAGTGTCGAGAATGTGTGAAACGAACATTTTATTTGTATCAGTATCAATGGAAGCTTTCAGTAAATTTTGAAGGCGTGACAAGCAAGAAAATACATATTTTACATGTTTTTCCTTTTTGATATTTTAAAGTTTTTTTGAGGGAATTTAAAAATACAAATAGTGTAACAGTGTAATAGTGTAAGTGTAAAAGTGCAATAGCATAACTTACTGTTCTTTTCGTCCGCCTTGCCACTATTTTCTATTCCTGATACTAATACCGACGCTAAAATCCATTTCTTATATACTATGTGGGTTTTCAGACGGAGTTGCACGACTCCTGAGTGGGACTGTGTGTGCGACCCCTAGTGAGTATCACCAAACTGTGAAGATCTGGAGTGATCCTCAATAATCGGTTCCGGTATCGGGTGTCATGCTTCCGCTTACGTTATTGTTTTACTGGCTGCCTATATAACAGTAGCAGCTTTACTCTAGTGAGATACATATGCCCTTTCATTTCAGTGGCTGTCTATAGATAGCGCTCGCGCGTATTCTGTACAGTCTCTGGTCCAAAGATACTAGTGAATATGCGAGTTTGCTATGGCGGAAACTGCCTGAGGGTTACGTCAGTCTGATGATCCCTAACAAGGTTAAAAGCTTTCTGTCCACGCGGCCGCATTTTTCTATATGTCGCACGTGATCATGAATCGGGTCATGCCAAGCGCCGGGTTCTAAACGCCGCTTAGGAAAACCTGTTCCCTGTTAAGTTTAATGACTCACTTTACTGATGGTCCGATCAGATGAAAAGTCATGTTAGCAGCTTGTGTTCTGGAAAAAGATCACACCGGTTCATACATCGCTACGAAACTTAATGAAGCAATTAGCGAATACAAAATAACCGATAAAATCCATATGGCAATACGGGACAATACTAATATTTATCAGCTCCTCCGACAAGTGCAGCAAGCGAACAATTATTGTTTAGTGCTGCTGGACAAATCTATGCTAATAGAAGTGCGAATTTGCACGGACAAAATGTTGATAAACTTTTGTTTTTAGCATATAATATTAAACTTTTTAATTTTAATTATTAAATACAGTCCTCGCGCGAGCGCGCAGCGGGTTGCAGCGGTATATACTCATATTACAAAAAATAAATTGGTAAATTTCAGTTATTTTACGTTGGTCACAAATGGACCAAATACCGTAAATTTACAGAAACATCCTGATTTTAGTTCCCTGTATATTTTTTGTAAAATTCACTAATAAATTAAGTAAATTTGTACAAAATATATTCATATTTTTTTTTAATATCAATAACATATACCTAAAAGTTACCTTTTAAAATTACTTTATATATTATGCAAATACGTAAATTTCTGTAATCGGAACATAAATTGATTATATTTACCATTTATATTTAATTTTACCACCCAATTTTGCTGTATATATTTAGAAAATTTACAGCTGCTGTAAGAATAATACATATTTCTTTCTTCTTTTTAATTTCTTAACATACGAGTTATTCGTACATAATTACAAACTGTTGGAAAATATTTGTTCAATTTAGGATCGACAATAATTGCGGAAGTATAACTCATTACAGAATAACAAGTTAGAAAGAAATAGAAAGTAAATTTACGTAGAGAGTTCCACTGCTGCATTTTATAACTTTTTAGTAGAACAAGTTGGGTAGTAAAACTATTTACAAAACTGGAAATCTGTAATAAAAAAAGAGACCAATGTTGGAATACTAAGCGTATACTGGTGGAAAAAAGGCAGTATATACAAATGAATAAAATAAATATATGGTTGGGGTTTTTATTAGAGTAACAATTATAAATTTAGTTTTAAACATATAAAATACATTTAACAACAGACATATTATAGGATGTACTTTACAAAAACATTGCTTAATTGTTTTTAAACTAATGTTACAAAATCTGCACATAAACATAAATGATGTACTCACTTTATTTATATAAGATAAACTTTATCAAATTAACAACGAAGTACACAAAATGCTTGCTTATTGTTGGAAGATTCACAAGGAAATGACCATAGATGCCGGCTTGCGTTTAATCTCGCGGTATTTTCAGTAACAAGTTATGCGATTCCATCAACAATTGACTGGTATAGCCGGGCGTGACTGACTTACAGAACATATAACGTAAAAATTGGCGCTAATTTGTGACGTATAATATTTCGGAATATAAACCGTATTTTTAATTTGTAATTTTACTTTACTTTGTGAAATTCAATATTTTATAAATGATTTTCTTTTAGGAATTAAATTTGCATAACTTCGGTTTCGGCCACAAAACTGACCTTCGGTCCGACTCTGATTACTCTTAAAAGGATTATTAGCCGCAGGCGTGTAAAATTTATTTGAAAAAAAACCTTCTGCTGCTCTGGTTGACATAGCACTTTGGGTAGTAAAAACAATTAAATCATTTAAACCTTCCGTTTATGTATCCACTGTTCTAATACAATTATTCTTTTTTTTTGTCTTTTATTTTCCTGACGGAACAAAAAAATTCACTTCGTTTAATTAAGTAACTTCACTTTTTGCAGGACAGTAAACCTTTAATACCTTAAACCTCATTACTCAGTTTCAAGCTCCTGTGGGGACGCCGTAACGAAGCAACTAAAATGCAATTATTTTAATCAAGTTTTCATTACAGGTCGTAGCAGTTCGCTCTATGAATTCTAAAGATCAAATTACTTAAATTTCAATACAATGTTTATCAGCGAAGCGTATTTTAAAGATACTACTTTTTCAGCTACAGTTTTATGCGCTTTTATGTACGGGGATATTTTGTATATTTATACAGCTTCTACCGCGTTTATTATGCAACAAAACAACAAAAGTTGCAGGGCCTGTCCTAAATCGCTAGGAACTGTTACATAATAGTGTCAAGCTCCTGGGAATAAATATTGATGATCGACTAACTTGGAGCACTCATGTAAATAGTCTGATAACAAAACTGTCAGGTTCGCTCTTTTTGCTTAGACAACTAAAGAAAATTGTGACCCTCAATACTTTTCGCTGTTCCACTCACACCTTACCTATGGTACTATAATATGGGTAATAGTCCTTCAACTGCTGCAATTTTTAGACAGAAGAAATGTGCTCTTAAAATAATGACGGGCGCAGAGAACACTGCCAGCCATTTTTTACTAAAATGGGAATAATGACACTTCCGTCAATCCATATTTATCAAACGCTGTTAGAAATTCATAAAAATATATCTTCGTTTCATGCAAATCGTGACTTGCATGCGCATTAAACAAGGTCTGCAGATCAACTGAGACCTCCTCGTTTCAGGCTTGATAGATCTCGCAGAAACTTCCTTGACTTGAGCACCTACAATAGGCTCTCTGCTCATGTGAGATAATATGATTACAATAAATTAAAATCTGTTATAAAGCAATTCATCTTGAAAAAGGGATTTTATTCGGTTACCGAATTTTTGGAATGTAGAGACAGAGAAAAATAATTACCATTTTCCATGCTGGTTCTGAAAATGGATGGGTTTCAAATTGTTTGTGGTTATGCTTTAAAAATAATATAGATTCACCTTAAGAATTTTGAAATATTAAAATTTACTGCGGTACTTGCCATTTTGTCAAAAGGCAACGAAAGAGCTTGAACCGAGCTTCATTTATTTACATTTTTTTTCTTTTAGATAAACTTGTTCTTAATAAAAGTACAACAAGGATCACCTCATGCATATCATAAAATATTGTAACTTATTAAATATCCTTTTTTCACAAGAAGGCTTTTAGCAATTTAGTTATTTATTTTGGTAACCAGCCTATTGATTGAATCTAAATCGAGGCCGGTACAGTAAAAGCGTTCCTTAATTTATTTCTTTAGTAGATTAATGAATACTTTGTTTATTTAAGATTTTATCGTTTACAACACCGATTCCGATTTAACCGATTTCGAGATAGCTCTCGATTAATTTATACCAAAAGATTTGTTATGGGCGTTCTTCTGAACTTAAACGAAAAGTTAATATTGACTCGCGTCTTGAATCGCCCGCGGGAATCGAGTTGTGTTATTTCTTAAGTAAAATTACTTTTGCAAGGTTCGTTTTGTGTACTTTTCTAATTGCCTGAGCAAAGATTTTTTGCTCGGAATCGGTTCCTTTTAAGTTGGTTAATCTTATAAGTTGTAATATTATTTTCCCTCCAGTTTTTTTTATTAACTGTTTATATTAAGGAGCTCGTCATATCTCAAAAGAATCCCCCGAGAATTTCGCGAGACTCTCGAGTTGTGTTATTTCTACAGTTTGTGTGTGAATACTGGCAACATAGGGAAAACTTTTTTGTCTTCGATTTTATGAAAAAAACTTCCTTTTTTCCATCTCTCTGTTATCCCACCTCCTGCTTTGCCGGTCTTTCGTCACCCAATCTCTCCACATGGCCCAACCATCTCATCCTTTGCACCCTCTACATTTTTTATTGTTGGTTCGCCATACAAATCTTGTAGTTCATCGTTTCTCACCCACATGTCCTATATTTTCGTTTCTTCATAATAATATATCCTTCTCAGTACCTTCCTTTCAAAAATTTCCAATGCATTATTGTCAGTTATGTTCAACTTCCATACTTCTCCCCCATACACTACTACTGGCCTTATTATGGTTTTGTAAATTCTATTTTCGTATTTCTTGATGCTTAATATATTCAGCATTCGTCCCATACCTTTTTTTCTGCCTTTGGCTATCCTCTCCTGGATTTCCTTCTTGTCGTCCCCTTTACTTGTTTTTGTAACATCCACGTTCTGTTGCACAAACAATTTAATCAGAATTAAACTAATTAGACACTTGTAATGTGACATCACTTATGTGAACGTCATTGCCAAAAATGAATCTTAACGTCAATTAAATTTACTACTTGATTAAAAGTTTTGTGCAACCCGCTGTTTAAGAGAATTAAAACTCTTCCCGCTGTGGAAACTGTTCTAAATCTTGTATTGTCACTTTTATTTCTCCGTTTTACAGCTCTGGTTCCTGGCCCACTTTCCAATACCATAAATTTCATCGTCGCTGGATTTATTATTGTTCTTAACAATAATTTTAAGATAACTTCAATCGAATATGGTAAAAATCTTGGAGTAATTTTTGATCAGTATCTAAATTTTAATGAACATATAAAAATATAATTAAAGAAGCATGCTACAAACTAAGAGTTTTATATAAATTTAAGGACTACTTAAATACCGATACTAAACTTAGGCTGGTTGATTCAATTATTCTAAGTGGATTAGATTATTGTGATATAATGTATCACAAAAATATCATTAACGAAGGTAAACAGAAATTACAAATTCTTCAAAATAACTGTGTTCGTTTTTCAATAGGACTAAAAAAATATGATCACGTATCACCTACCTTTAACAAACATAATATAATTAAATTAGAAACAAGACGCGAAATCCACTTATCGTGTTTTATATACAAAATAATTTTAACTCAGAAACCTAGATATTTATTTGAAAAAATTGATTTCAGGAATAATATTCATAATGTTAATACTAGAAATCAGAACGCAATAGAAATACCTAAACATCATACTGAAAAATATAAGTCTTCGATTAAATATACATCTTCTTAATTTTTAATAATATTCCTTCTAGTCTAAGGGGCTTAAGCTATATAACTTTTAAAAATAATATAAAAAATTATTTAGTAGGGGTCGGATTGGAAGAATGATTTCTTATAAATCAAAATCCTACCTATTTATGCCAACTAGTATACTACTGTCATTTTTTGGTTTTCTTTTTTATTTTTATCAATTTTATATTTATATTTTAAATTGTTTTTATTGGCATAAATAATCATCTTTATTATTATTAGTACCTTTATCTTTTGCTGATATTTCTAATTTTTTCACCGCTGCATGTAAATTAGCTCTTGTTCTTGTCAGGATCACTATATTATTGGCATAGACCATCAATTGACTTCTCTGACTATATATTGTCCCCTTTCTCCGGATTTCACTTTCTCTTACAGCTAAGTCCAGTAGTATATTAAATAAAGTTGTGGAAAGTAGAACTCCCTGTCTTAGTCTCCTTACTACCTTAAAACCTTCTGATGTTTGTCCTTGGATAAGCACCTTAGTCTGTCCAGAAATCAATATTTCTTAAGCAAAATTTCTATCATCCTCAAAATGACCTTTCATCCAAAAACAAAAGTCTAGAACCTATAGCATCCCACTTCGCTTGCTCATTCATATCCAGGGTCTCCAGATTATAGAACAAGTTGCCTGCAGATGTTTTCCCTTCCCCTCCATACCTCCAATCCCGTGTCAGTAGATTTTAATTCCCTTCTCTTCAGACTTCCACGGTACATTAGTACTTAGGCTTAGGAAGAAGACAAAAAGAAAAATCATTGATTGCTCTACAATGTAAGTAATGACATTTCCTACCTGTTTCTAAATCTATGGTTCCAACTATAAACAATATATATATATAACCAAATATATGATGCATAACGAAACTATATTTTCATTCTTGCGTTACATTTTTAGTGCCAACAAGAATCTTTTTAAATGAACTATAAATTTCAACAGAATTACCCTATATTATTTCACACTTCCACACTCAGGTGACATTATACAAGCCATAAATTAAATTTTTTATCGAAAAACTTCACCGAGAGGGCTTATACACCTTTTGAAATATGGACTAGGTGCCCTTTCGCAAACTTTATTGCTCCAAGCTATCGAACGATATCCTATGGGAGTGTTCAAGCTCTCGGCCGTTATAGACTAAGAGATAAAGAACTCAAAACCTACATAATTTTTTCACGAAGATTTCGACCCCCTTTGTTTTGTAAAACCGGTCTCAGGAACTAGTTTTGCTGGCGAGTTTCGTTGCTGGGAAAATTAGTCATAAATAGCTGTTCGTGATAATAAGCTAGATATCGCCCATACCATGACCATATAAAAAAGTGTGCTAGGTTGTTGTATTGCCAACTCTTACAATATTACTTACGTAATATCATAAGCCCTAGCTAGCTTTCGGAGTGTTGGAGTTTCCGTGAGTTTAACCTACATATTGGTTGCAGTGTCATAAATCATTTATTTATAATTTGACCGCCACTGATTTTTTTTGAACATGTTGTTTCTGGTGAAGTCAGAAACCGTTTATAGAAGTTACCTCTTATGTACCTGAATATCGCAAACAAAGAGATCTGAGCCCAAAACAAATAACCTTTTATTAAATTTTCTGTAATATCTGACCCACTTTTACTTGTTTACAATTTGTACATTTCATACGTATATTTACACATCAATTGAGATGATTCCAAAAATAATTCAGCATGAATGGGGATGGGATGCCTGTGTTATGATGAAGTGTTTTTTTGACTGGTATGCAGCGTTGGCACACTGAAAACAAAACAAAGATGCTTCCCACATTTTCTAAAAATTATATTTTTCATCTTTTAATAAAAGCAGTTGGTATTCTTTTTAAATAGTTCAAACAAAATATATTTGAAATACAATTATTAATACTTATTATTGTAAAACTGTGATAAGTCGCAAACGCAAAATATTGAGCAATAAGACCTTAAATTTAGAAAAAAAGTTCTAAACCCCATAAAAATGTATATTTTTAACATTTAAACTAAATAATGAGGAAACACACTTGTGGGTCGATAAAACGTTGCATTGTTTTACAACAAGAAGGAATTCAAAATTTTCTTGAAAAATTTATGAAGCTTTTGTTGTGACTAGCTCTTAGTCTATTATATGCATATGAGGGTAAAAGAGCAAATTAAATTTGGTCTTGTATCTCTTTATACTACTTTTTTTTATTACGGTTTGCTTTAAGGGAAAATAAATTTGTTTTCACAGGTCGTTATGTCACATTTGCATTTTTCTTTTGTTGTAAATTTCAGAATTAATTTGTTCTTCTGTGGCTATGTAATTTGTAGGTAAACTTCTGAAGTAAAAAATTACATGAAAAAGTACATATACAGTGGGAACGTAAAGGTTGGATTAAATTTGTTTAAAATTCATGCATTTTTTTTTATAAAAACGCTCGGACACGTCAAGTTTTGATTTCAGGTGCGCTTTGTTTAAACTAAATTTGATGTATACAGGGTAACCCAAAAAGAAGATATCATATCACTGCTGTAGTGGTAGAAAAAGTATAGTGTACAGCACGTTTGAAAATAACTTTTTACACTCGTTTGACTTGTGGCCTTCACCTTCGGCTGAGGTCCACAAGCGTTCCACTTAGGTGAACTGAGTCATTTTTTGTTGTTCAAGTTATTCAGTGATTTGAGTTAATAGATAATAATGCAGTTTTCTCGATCGATCCTTGTTCCGCGTTTGCAGCCTATATTCATACCTCTTTATTCTTTTGTCTTACGAACTAACTTAATGATATTAAAACATTTCTCTTGAAGTATAAAAATATAATTTTTAATACTTCACATTTATGACTAACGTAATTTGCAAACGAGAAATTTTATTGCATAATAATTTGATGCTCAAAGCTTATGAAATAATGCACATTCAAATATTATCCGACGATAAATAGAAACTGAGTAAATAAATTCTTTATTCGAATATTGAAAAACCAATAGAGGAGTTTTATTCTTAGGACCGGAACAAACAAAACTCTATACGCTATACAAATGTGTATCTTATAATATAATACATCTTTTATAATTCGTTTTATGCCATTTTTATAGCTGTACACGAAGGGGATGACAAGACGGATATATTTACAAGGATTCTAATAGCCGCCTTCACAAAACAACACAAGTGTTAAAAACATTTTAGTAATTGGGCATAGTTCATAATATGTTTGGTTAATATCGATATTAACTAAAGATTTTAATAATTATCCATATAATTCCTAAAATACTTAGTTCTTATGCCTAATAACGTATTTTGGATATTAGCGGTAACATACACCAACGTTTCTTAAGGGGTTATATACAGTTAGTAGGATTTTTCAAGAAGTTTTCGTGAGAAGACTTTTAAATTTATTAATGTGAAAATTTGATCACATATTATGGTAACTTTTAACTGTATTTTGAGAGTTTTGTATTTGTAAAATAATTTTGAAAGCTGCTATAGCTGATCTCCAGGAGTTCCTCTCAAAAAAGGCATCTTGCGGTGACAACGATATCTCTGGACAGGATCATCTAATATGAAAAAACCAAACGGATTTCGTTAAAGTAATGTATAATCTTCTAATTAGTCGAAGGAATAAGCAAAATAAAAAATTTTGACAAAATGGCGGCTTCTCAAAAAAAATCTATTTTTGACCAAAATTTTGGCCTTAAATTGTTTATATAAAAAAATATTTATCGGTGAGAAAAAACCTTCGATTAATTAGTAAAAAATATACTTAAGAAGCTTGTGTTAAAATTTGAGACTGATCGGTTCAGCCGTTTCCGAGAAATCTCCGTCACCGACTTTAAAAACACAGTTTTGAGAAAAACGCGTTTACAGTTTCAAAAGCACTTTACATAGCGTACAATCGCTCTGACACGTCTGTACAAATATGCGTGTAACTTCGAAAATAATCGCCGGATTGCCTTGAAATTTTCTGTGTGTGTACTGGAATATATGTACATTACGAAAATGAAATTAAAAAAATCGATTTTTTGAAAATTCTAACTGTATATAACCCCTTAATACTTACATTTCGATAAAATTATTTTTAAATTTCCTCCGCTCCCCCCCCCCCCCCAAAACATAGTGCTTTCATCTCGCCCCTGCACATCATTAGTGTTATACGTGTTTCATACATACCTGTTTACTTTTTTTCAACATTTTCTAATTAACAAACCTCAAATTTAATTATTGTCAGTCAACCGTTAAATTTATATTAACGTCCTAATCTTTTTTCTTTCCGCTTTCTCGTAGACTTAAGATAATAAAAACAAGCATTTTCCGATTATCTTACAACGAATATCCAATCAATACCAAAAAGCCGGAAAGAGCCTGAAATACATTGGTAAAAATCCTCCCGAAACTTCAGACACTAATTATAACTTAACGATATAAACTAGCTTTCCAGAACGAAAGAAATTATCTCGGCTATCTGGCTCGAAAGCCAGACAATTCAGCACTTTTTCCCGTTATCCGTCGACATTAATTTCCCACGCCAATTTTCCCTAAAAATATACGGTTATTTGCATACCCTGGGAAGTATTTATGGGCGCAATTCGGTGGCGCAATTACAAAAATAAGAAATTTCTCTCCCGAACGCTCTTCCTGGTCCAATAAAACTTCTCAAATGAGAAAAATAAAACTGATTGCCTTATTGCTTTTCAGTCTAAATCTTGCAAATTTATGTACCTCAGTTTCTTAAAATCTTGTTAGGATTATTCGGTATATTTTCCCATAGTCGTGCATCACTCTATTTTTTTAATTTAAGACACCCTACGTAGACTGGTACTAACGTACCGTGGGCGTCTGAAGAGAAGGGATTTAAAGGACTGCAGGTTGGGAGGGGAAAGAAAAACATCTGCAGGAAATTTTATTTGTTTCATAGACTGCAAACCCTACATGCATACGTTACCCTCCTCTTGTTGTTCTGTTACTAACAGCCAAGGGGCAAATTATAGCGGTTAGTTCTTCAGAGCAAAATCCGTGGCAGTATCGGTATAAAACATGGATTTATTATATAAAAGGATTCGATATCCGTATACTGTGAGCGTATCGAACGTGAAGCCTTATATTTTGTTGTTTGTTATTCTCTTGGGGGAGCAGTTTACGAACTACGAACATAGACAAGACTACGAATTACTACGTAATTGAATCAAGAATGGTAGTAGAAAGAGATAAAATAGCATTGGAGTGTTGGAGCTCAGAAGTGTTGCTGTCTGTACAGGTTGTTTAGGAAAACGGCTGAACCTCGGTCTGAACACTCTGTTACACGTACGTCTTTGTCTAATGAACTAGAAAAGAAAAAGTGCGACGTATAGATTTATATAGATAAACACCTTTAGAAATAACATAACCTATAAATAATAAAACCTTTTTAACTTAAATTTATTATTATGTAGCAGAAAATAAAGTAATTTAGGGCTTTTATTACTTTTAGCAAATCTTGTAATGCTTCTAACGTATTTTTTGTACACAAATACAAGGTAAAATAAGATGTGGCCAATGTTTACAAATTGTGTTTACAGTGTCGCTTAGAATGGTTTGTTTTGGCTTCAAAGAATGTTACATCATCCCGTATCCTTATATATAATAAATCCATGGTATAAAAGGAATAAATCTCCAACAGTGCGGCGATGAGCCTGAGAAGGGGGTTTATTGTAAGAACTGGGTCATTGATGAGTCAAATGACTCCCTTTCGGTAAGAATCAAGGGTGTTAAGTGTCGAGGGTCATGCCGCTCCCCAGATGTGAGAGCAGTACTCTAGGTTAGGTTTTATTTAGGAAACATAGAGAGTCTGTAAGTTGAAAGGGAAGAAATATTTTCAGGCTCGAAAGAGAAAACCAAGCTGCAGACATGAATATTAAAGTAACGTGTTTGTGCCAGCTGAGATGATGTTCGAAAGCGATGCCATCAAGATCGATCGTTTCATTGTTCTGTAGGACTGGGCCATTTATGTAAATGGGGTAAGTGTTACTTGATTTTTGGCGTAACAGGAGGGGGATAGGTGCATGGATCTGCATCTATTATCCAGGTCTTGACTCGAGACTTGTCTGGAAAAATGAATGTTAAAGTGGAGAGTAACTGAAGTATTTTGAAGTTTTTAACATACACAGTATGTCCGCGGACGGCGTTTCAAAGAGGACTAATGAACAAAATTTTGCAAGATACATAAAAATGTCACTCCTAATAAAAAATTTTGTCTGTAAAATAATTAAGATTCATGTTATGAAAAAATTAATTTTGATACAGGGAGCAATGTGCTGGACAACCATCTTGTTAAAAATACATTTTTTGGCGAAAATTTAATAGCAAATTCATTGCTAAAAAATGTATCCGGCATTTCTAAATAAGATATTCTATTGCAGGTGTCATTAAAAATATATGGACCCATAATGCCATGGACAGATATCGCACATAACACGTTCACTTTTGTAAAATAGTGTCTCCGCCTCATTACTCTAAATTCGGGGTTTTCTCGAGACCAGTACCTGACATACTGGGATGCTACAGTTCCATTAGCAGAAAATGTACATTAGTACATTCATCAGAAAACATAATAAACTTATGAAAATGGAGATTTCCGCTTAAAATTTGATCTCCCACACATAAACAAAAATCTAGTATTTTCGCCTCATCTCCTTCTTCCAATGTTTAGTTAAAGTGGGGTTTGAACAGAAATAATTTATTTTCCTTTAGGATCATCTGAATATGAGTTTTATTCACAACTTCTAGAAGATGTTTGGCACGATTTCTAAGGGACATCACAGGAGTTTCTCTAACAGACTGAAGAACTAAAACTGTGGCAGCATCGTTTTGGTCATATTTCTTCTTCTTGAGATTCAAAACCGAACCAGTTCTTTGGAACTTTTTTATTGTGTTGTAGATTGTCATATGTGTTATTTTGATTCCTACAAATTTCTCACTAAATTGTTGCATGGTGTAGCAGTATGATCCTCAGCCAAACCACTGGACTATAAAAATCCTTGATTAAGTAGATAGCATTTTGATGAGAAGTACTTTTAACTAAATAATTGCTTCATTTAACAAAGTCATTGACCTACATGTCCATAGGTATTATTATTGGTTAATATGTAGAAACCAGTACTCTGGTTAAAGGTGTGAGAGAAAATAGTTGGGTAGTTTGGTACTTCGACTTAGCCTTAAATTTAATACATTTTTCATATTTGTTCTTTTGATAGAAAATAATAAACAATATACATATGTTTACTTTTACGCAAAATAATGTTTTCGTGTTTTTTATGCCCCCTGTATAAACAATTAAAGTTCTCATAACGTAAACCTTATTTATTTTACAAGCAAGAACTTTTATTATTAGTGACATTTTTACTTATCTTGCAAAATTTGGTCCATTTGTCCTGTTTTAAATCCCATCCGCGGACATTCCGTATACCTCAATTTTAATTTCCTACTAGTTAAACAAAACACTGCTTGGAAAAAGTTAACCTATTTAGCTTTTTAGAAACAACACTTGTATGTTTTGTATGCTAATTACTTATTTACAAAAGATTGAAATTAATAATATTTAAATGCCTACTAATTAAGTTATTAATTACAATTTACTGGGTAAAATCATTAAATTTAATATCGCTAAATATCCAACCTATCGACTTTTTTCCCAAATAAGCCTTTCTCCTTTGTTAATTTAAAGTTTTTAAACTTTAATATCTTTTATAGCTTAATTAAAATTTTTAATTGCTCTAGAGCCATAAAGTTTAAAAATTTTTGCAATTATCCGTTTTTAGAACACCTGCATAATGTAATTTAATATTCTGTAACTAAAAGTTAAGAGGCTGACGCTAGATAACGTTATAATTTCTTGTTATTAGTTAACATACAATTATTGCGATAAAAGTATTTTTTATTTAATAATAAAACCAATTTTAAATAAATAATCGGGATCTTCAAACAACTGAAAATGATAAAGATAAAGAAGTAGAAGAAGAAGGAAGAAACGATGATAAAGGATAAAAAGTTTTACCAGTAATGCAGGTGGATTTCCTTGACAAAATTAAAGGTGAAGAAAAAAAATAAGGAAGAAATAGTAATATTCAACAAAAACCGTTGCTTACGAAAAAGAGAATTAAGACTAAAAAGTAAGTAAAGTTTATAAAATGTATTGGATTTTAATAAAGAAACAAATTGAAAATACGTTAATTTAATCTAAACTGCTCGCCAAATAGAACAATAACTCTGAAATTAATAAAAAGGTTTTAAGATTTAGTACTGGTTTAAACTTAGCCCTTGTAGTTGATCAGTTAGGTTTTGACCAATTTTATGTTGCCATTTTAAATAAGACCTCTGAGCAATAGTAAATCTGGTGGTATAATTTGTCTTTAGGGTTGTTAAATAATATCTTAGAATTTTTAAAACATAAATTTCGTGTAGATTTTGTGGCGCTGCTTTGATACTTGGCTTTTAAAGCGGCCCCAACTGATACACATTCGACAAAAAATGTCGATTGCTTGGGTCGTTGCCATGTTGCCATCGTACTTAAGACGGCATAACATTTATATAGTATCGCTAGAAAAAGTACCGCACACTTCAGTCAAATACCTTTAATATTACTATGAAAAACAGTAATTAGTATTAACTCTCATACCCGCTATATTTTTTTAAATATTTTTTTTGCTCAGTCGTTAGCTACAACAAGCTAATGGCTTTCCGGTGAAAACACATACAATATCAAACATATTAGTAACTCCTAATAATAAAGGATTTAATCTAATTATTTATCAATTATTTCATACTAACTTTATTAATATGAAAGATAAACAGTTTGACTTTCAAAAACCAAGAAAATAATTAAGTTTAAATAAGCTGAGTCTTAAATGAGGGTCTATCCTTTCTAATAAGGATACCGTCTCAGTACGGATAATTTATTTTCATTTAGTTTGAAGTTTTAGTGCTCAGTTTCGTTCTGAAAGTCGCCTGTTTCTTTTGTGACTCTTCCAGGGCACATCCATCAACATACTGTACGTCCAAGAATCGAGTTTGAAACGGGAAAAACATTTAGGTCGGATTTCTTGACAAAAAGTTGCTTTTTAGGATTTTTCTTTTGCAAATAGCAGGTCCAGTAAAGTTTTATTGATTATATTAGGACGAAAAAATAACTTTTTTATTTGAAGATATAGAAAAATGTTTAAATCAAAAATATTGTAATTTATGCAAGAACTATCACAAGTGAAAAACAATAATTGAATGAGTTTTGAACTAACCTTAAGTTTTCTCAGAGGGCTCGGCATATTACTTTTTTGTTTTTTAAATTCTACTCGCTACGAGCTCTATTTTGTGTTAAGTTACCGACACCGATGTTCGACTGTTTTCCTATAATTTCAAAAAATAAAACAACCTCAAGCAACCCTCCATACCTCTCGTATATAGGTTAATGCAAGGCGCATAAAGTTTCTATGGAAACATCAACAATCTTTAGTTAAATGGCAGATGCTCTAACCAGGTGCTTTAGTTATTCAAAGAAAAATAGTTTATTATTAACTAGTAATTTATATATTATAATTAATCGTTATTATATTATTTATTATATACTTCATCTTTTAAATGTTTAATTTTATGTATATTTCCATGAAAATCTCATATTGTTTTAGACAGGCCTGTCGGAATTTTTCTGGATATAAATTTAAAGTTGCTGCATTTGCGGCTTCATAAATTTCAGCTGGATTGTCACTTTCACTATCAGTCATTTTGCTTTTTTACTGTTTTTATTATCTATTAATTATTTATTTTAATTATTATATGACCGACAGAAACCGAAAGCTTGTAAATAAATTGCATAGCAACGCACCTTCTTTTTTGTTTTGGGTAAGTAATTCAAAAGCCAATTAAATCTGGCAGTCTAGTAAGTCACCTTCATTATGAATTTGTCCACAAAAGCCCCCTTAAAGTAAATGCGGCCAAAAAAGTTATATTTTAGGGACGCTACTAAATCCGTAAAACTTATTTTTTTCTGACAGTCGGCTAAAGAAATGCGTTTTAACAAATACGAAGCTGAAATGAAATTTTGTCATCTCGGTTCCATCTGATTATGGTTTTACCAATAACCTATCGCTGTTTCTTCTACAAATCATAGTTATAATCTTTGATGAATTAAGAATGGATACGGGATGATTTAACATTCTTTGAAGCCAAAACTAACGATTCTAAGCCCGATACTGTAAACACAATTTGTAAGCATGGGCCATATCTTATTTGACCTTGTATTTTTGTACAAAGAATACGTTAGAAGCATCACAAGATTTAATAAAAGCCCTAAAATACTTTATTTTCTGCGAAATAATAATAAATTTAAGTTAAAACACTTTTAAATATTTTATTTGTAAAAGTTTATTTAAAGTCGCTCCGAGTCATTTATAAATCGATAAGTCGCAGTTTCTCTTTTCTAGTTCATTAGACAAAGACATACGCCTAACGGAGTGTTTAGACCGTAGATGAATAAAGAATCATCCAAGGTAATTTGACGTCAACCGTTCAGCTGTTGAGAGGAAATCAGAGACAGCAACGCTCGTGAGAGCCGTATTTGAGTGGCAAAAATTGGATCGACGTTACGATACTTCAATGTCATTTTATCTCTTTCTACCACCATTCTTGATTCAATTACGTATTTCCTTAATGTTTGTAAACTGGATCTCTCGGGTACGATGCTTTCATAACAAACAACAAATAAACAGGCTTCACGTTCGATACGCTCACAGTATACGGAAAACCGAATCCTTTCTTAATTCATCCAAGGTTATAATACATTGTTTAGGGTCTAAAGAAATTTAATATTTCGCTATAAAATATCGGGTTTAATATGTCCACAACAGCATAGCGAAAACGCATTTCCAAAGCCACAAAGGAACTTCTATAATAAAAATTCCTACGCCATTGCTTCAGAGGTCCTGCCGCGCTCAATCACCGTTCCGGGTCCTTCGATCTGGGCGAACGTGACTGGATTATCTTTCAGCAGGACACAAAGGCGATCGCCGGCCACCGTCCCAACAGCATTCAATATATGCTGCATTGTAAAGTGATACAAATCCCGCCAGAGGGGTCTCACATAAAGGGATATTCGGGTTGGTTTTATTGTCAATGCAAGGCGACAACGGAATCACGAAGAAGAGAACATAATTTTAAAGAAAGAATACATGTGTTGCTTTATAAATAGCGTCTTTTTAAAATTTGATTTCGACTGAATATGTTGAAAAGATATTCTGGTGACAAAGAACTTTATTTCAAAATGAGCCACAAAAGTTATTCATTTTGGTTTTAAAGGTCGAGAAATAATATTTTACAATTTTTCAAAGCTCCATGTCACCTGTCACAGGTCAGGTTATATTTAATAAGATACATCTAAAATTTGGTTTTTCTATCTTTACTAATAGCAAAGATATTTGGCCGTCCTAAGATTTTACGGACACCCCAATATATACAGGGTGGTCAAAAAAGTTTGAACCTACTGGAAAACTTGTTTATTTGACGTTTCTCAAGAAATTTTATTCTTGAAAAAAGTTGGTGCTTGTTCCAAAACCTCTAAATGAGATGACAGTTTTTCTAACATTTCCGTACTAAGGTCATAAATTACAAAAAAGTGAAAATCGCTGATGAATAAACTACCTATATTTTTAAAAATTGACGAAAATTTTATTAAGAAAAGTTCTTTAGCTCATTATAGTCCTAAATGCAAAATTTGAAGTTAAAATGGTAAAGAACATAGTTTGACATATTTTTCAAAATGTTTCACTTGACTACTTTTATTTTTTTAAATGCGGAACTCTTATCCATGCAACGGTAAAGTATTAAAAGGACAATTTTTGTTAAGTTTTAATTATTTATTTTTTTCATGAAATTCAACTTGTTTTTTTGTTTCAATGCGAGCTTTCTGGAACAGTGTGCAACAAAAATCTTTGGAAGTTTAACCTCAAATTTTATTTTGGATTTTCATGAGATTCTAAGCAATTTTCTTTATAAAGTTTTTATGAATTTTAAAAAATAGAGGTAGTTTATTCTTCAGCGATTGGATTTTTTTTTCAATTTATATCTTTAGTACGCAAATTTTACAAAAACTGGCATCGTATTTAGAGGTTTGGGAATAAGCACCAACTTTTCTCAAGAATACAATTTTCCAAGACATGTCAAATAAAAAAATATGCATTTGGTGTAAACTTTTTTGTCCACCCTGTATATATATATATATATATATATATATATATATATATATATATATATATATATATATATATATATATATATATATATATATATATATATATATATATATATATATAATCTCCAACAAATTCTTTTGCCATCAAGTTAGAATTCAATCATTTATATCATAAAATAGGCCTGAAAATTAACAAGAATGTAACAAATTATCTCAAATAATACAGTGTTTTTTGTAGAAGCTGTCTTAATTATTAAGTAATGCTTTAGCACTAAGTATTTCTATAAGGAAAACGAAACAAATATTATTTTGTACATTGTATTTAGATATGTAATTTTCAAATATAGGTAAACTTATCACTTATCACTGTTTCATATTATAGCCCTGACGGAGATAAACATTATCGAAAGCTTGGTGTAGCTTAAAAGCGTTTTATTCCCAAATAAGCCCTCACTAGGACCGATACCCCAAGACAAGCTGGTTTTCTTGTTTAACTAGTCGGTCAAGAATCCCTTTCTTTAATTTTAACTTTAATTTTACTGTTGATTTTTGCATCTGCACACAACCAATAGAACTACCGAAACTAACTTGAAAAACTTCAACAATAATTCAAAGTAAATGGCGCTAATGAAATGCATGTCAAGACATTTATTCTCAGTGTCGTTGCAAAAGGTCTGATAATTTATTTGAGAATCTATTAAAAAGTAATAATAGCCAAAAGTTTAGTCATTATCAAACAATGCCGGGTCTGATATGAACTTCATTTCGTGCTTCGGGCCAAATTGAATATATTGTTTAGAGAATGACTTCCCAGTTGATTTGTTATGAGTATTATCTTGCAGCATTATTACCAAATAAACATTATACATTAAATATTAACCGAAGCTCTGTTGTAAATAGAATTCTCTTGCAAATTAGCCATGGGATAATCGATATTCTGACTTTTGAAATATGAAATATGGAAACTATAAATCAAATTATAATCGAATATGCCGATTTCGAGTTTAACAAGCAAGTTTACATTGTATTAAACAAGATTAGCTTCACTAAATTTAACTACCGCCTAGTGACTCAATAAACCTTGCTTCCAATCCGTCAGTCGAGTTGTTGCCACTTTGCTTGCTCAGTAGTGTGATAAACGAGTTTGCTTAATTTTTGTATTTGGTGGACATACTTAAACACTTACTTGTGTAAAAATAAAAATCGGCAACAACGCGAATCGCTCTTCGCAGCAGCAGAAATTTAATTTAAGAATAACATCGATACGAATAACGAGCCATATGGAAACATCTATTATCGTAATCGGAGAACTAATATGAACTAATGTGTTAGTGTGAATTTTCAGGGTGGCGTAACCCCTTAAGAAAATTCGGTTTTACCCCTTAAATACGATCCTGGATGACCATTCGGTATTCATTTTTAAATGTGATTATCCCTTTATAACTGCATAAGCAGTACGACACAGGTAGCGCCATCCATATTTATATGTACCCCTGACAAGTAGATTTTATTCATATTTTTTAAAATTTGACTTCACGGAAAACTATACTCCGACTGCTTGAAACTGCTAATAGATGAGTCTACCTATGTTGTACTGCGTTTGTAGTTCGACATTGTAGCTTTAAGGATACACTTCTTCGGAAGCTAGGCATGTTCGCCTATCTTCTACTGATGAGAACCAAAGAGTTCGAAACCGGTATGGATGTGACGACATCGTAACTAAAGAAAAAGCTTCCTTCCTAGTGGTTTCTTGCATTCAAAACAAGTATTTTATTGTCTAAGTTTGTTAGAAGAAAATACGGCAAATTTTGGTATGTAATTCAGCACTCGGAGGGGCATATAGTCCGGAGAATAGCTGTTTTACAGTGATTTGTTCAAATCCGTATTGTATAAAGAATTTTCAGGTGGTTTAGAGAACTGTTTCTCAATTTTATAGTCAGTAATTTCACAGTCTAAGTGCCAATTTCCTGAGATTAATATTGCGTTTTCTCAAGGCTTCGGTAGCGTTGTTACTTTATTTTGTTAATCAATTATTTAGGTTCTATATCAGTTTCATGAGTAATCAAATATTATATAAAATAAAAAATTACCGAGATATACTGCCAAAAATATCAAAACCTGGAAAAGTGAAAAAGTAATTTTCAATAAAACTCTAATTATATATTAAGGTTGTAATTAACATCAGAAATCTAATAATACCTGTTTCAGGAGAATTCGGTATTAATAAAGCTTGGTAACTTTTGTGTATATCCAGGCATAAAAAAATGTTTTGAGGAACGAAAAAATAATTTCTCGTAAAGAACGTCAATATTGAATATTTTTTATGGTGAGAGCCTTCTAATTCATTTTTATTTTTCAAAGTTCTCATTTAGGAATTTCTAGATTTATTGTCAGGTCCCATCACATGCCGACGAATTACAGATGCATAATAATAAGGGAAACATCTTGTTTGTTAGTTCAGTTATTAAATAAACCACATCGTGAAAGTATTTTATGGATGCTAATATTACTGATTGTGTTTATAAATATTAAAAAGGCCGAAAGCATCTTTATGGGTGAAACATTTCAAAGGGTTGGATGGCGATAAAGTGTTTTGAACAGCTTGTGCTAAAATTATTGTTTGTGAAAAAGTTCCGGTAGATTAATACGTAAACTCGGCACTTTATAAAGCAAAGCTTCAAAAAATGAAATCAGGACCAGTAGCAGTCTGTTAAAACAGCATTTTACAACGATGGTGACAAAACGAAAAGTGAAAAGAAGGGATTTAATGTGTAGAGCTTTGTTCGCAGCCAGTATTCTTTTAAAAAAGATAACACAATTAACAACTAAGGGAATTTTTGCAAAAATACTGTAACCACAATATCCCGAATGCTAAACGAAAATAATTTTTACGTCATTGTTGACAAAAGCACATGTGCCTGTGGTCGCAATATCGTGCATCTTATGATTGGAGCCCTAAAAGACGATGAACTAGGAAAGTCATACTTAACTGCATCAAAAGAGTTACATGAAACTAATAACGTGACTGTAACTCGTTGCATTCAACAATCTGTGTATATCTAAGTTTAAGAGTATCCATTGATCTGATGAAAACATTTTCTTATAAATGTAAAAATGTTCCCAGTGATATAGTAGGTCTTAAAATGAGTCTAAAATTACATGTTACTCTAGAAAAAACTGAGGGATTTAAATGTTTTATGAAAGTGGTAAATATTTTTGGTGTGAAATTAACCGAAGAAGTTGTACTTTGGCCATGTGCGTTAATACCAAAATTATAGTTTTGTCCGATTACATCAGTACATGTGGAAAAATATTTTTCGGTGGCTAAAGATATTTTTACGGAAAGAAGAAAAAACTCTTTTTATAAATTATCAAATTAAAATTTTAGCCTAGCTATAACTGTATTATTAGGGTATTCTCTTAATATAAAAATGAATGTTGCTTATTGTCAAAATCAATTATTATGTGTTTTTATCTTCTAACCTAAACCCATATATTTTTTATATTCAGATAAAATTGCAACATATTTTTGATAAAAAAAGATTTATTGCTCTTATATTTTTTGATTTAAAAATAAAGGGTTGGCTTTAAAAATCAATTCTATGTGTTTTTAAATTTTTCAATTCTTTTGCACTTTACATATTTTTGTTAAAAATGATGCATAATTATGTCCATATTTTGTCTAAGTTTAGATGCATATATTCCGCTGTCTCATCGTCATCATAACTGATAAAGTACGGCTGTTTTGGAGAATGTGACACCTCCAGAAATATATACTCGTATTTTACCAACAAATCCCCATGTTCTACAAACAAAATGACATATTGCAAATTGAACCATTTAACAAAAAATAAGCAAGCTAACAAGTATTACATGTTGATAAAAACATTAAGACCTACGCTATGTTGCAAATGTCTAGCAAACACCTTTAAAGTTGTAATACTCACTAGGTAAGTGTTTTTTAGTATTAGGTAAATTATCTCTTATTTCTAAACACAGCTTATTTTCAGTCCCATCGCCCATGGCCAGGCACCGTGTTTACGAACCCTATTCATTAGTCAAACAATCAAAAAATACTGACAGCTATAAGTATCCGTCGAAATACAAAAAAAAACTCGTGTTTTTCTATTTAATGTATTTTTACTAAATTACACTTTTCCGTGAGAAAACGAAAATAATTGAAAATCATTGCCATTTGAATAAAAAGTATTTTGCTATAAAAATTCTTATTTTAGATTTCATAGATAAATTATCGCGGATATTATGGATATTGTTTAGAAAGCCTAATTATTTCCATATTTTGATGAAATTCTAAAAATCTGTAAAATTTTAGCCGCCTTTTTGAATTGCCCCTTTTCAGTTCTAACCGTTAATTTCATTTATTTTTACTTTTTTCTTGCCTTTTTTACCTTTTGACCTTTTCTTGCGAATCATACATCTCACTCACTTTAACTGCCCCAGACAGTTTTATGAACATCAAGTCTTACTCCATCTTCTCGTTTTGTATACTTGATATTTCTTGATTTCCATCTTATGCTATTTTTGGCAAATCGAATATTTCTTTATTTTTTGTGGTTTTAAAATTATTTAATAATATTTTTTCCAGTGATTCTTAATATTTTGAGATTATTGTGTCTCTGTACTAATATCGAAGGGTCCAGTGGGGCAATTATGAGACATTTTAAAAATATTTTGGTGTTTCAACTATTAATAGCATTTTTAAAAATAATCAAAAGATGTGTTTCGATTCAAAAGCATTATGGTCAAACTGGAAAAAATAGCAACACATTTTTTTAAATATAATATTTGTATGTCCCGTTTTTCACCTGCCGGAAAATGCAATTACCAGACACCCCCAGGGAAAAAATGAGACACAATGAAAATGCGTGTTAGAATTAATAAATTTTGATCTGGTGAAAAGTGAGACATTATAATACAAAAGTGATAAATATTTTTATTGAAATATATCTCAGGAGATACAAAAAAAAGAACAAAATAAGGCTATTTTATTAAATAGGATAATTAATACGAGTTTAAAGTCTATTGAACTTAAGTAGAAAGATCAATTTCAAATATTAGTGACTTTTTCCTACGCTCCGTTCAACCATGAGTAGTCAGTGTGAGAAGCTTCATTACTACGTCAGTAACGTCTACATCATAGGTTTCTGGATTTGAAAGGTGTATGAAGGAATTGCCTTGGCGCCGAAGATAAAATACTACGTGTCAGTCACCACCAACTGATTTAACATGACCTACATAATGCACAATCTTCTTCTTCGTGGGAAATTGTACAAGTAGTACAAGCTACACCCACATTTGTGAGACTCACGAGTTTTTACCTCAAGATGATTGAAGATACTTACAAAAACGTTGTAATTCGAAGTAAAATTTAGACAATGGAAATCTGCAACGCAACAAACTCTCCATTTGGTTAATCTGCGCTAAATGTGACATTGTAAAATCTACCGTAAATCTAACTATACCTGCCCAGAATAGGAAAACCAGAACAATAATGAAAAACTCGTTTTACCTCATCCGATTATACAGTTTTTTATGCAATTAGAATGTAACTGTGTAAACGTTGTCCATATTAAATTCCCGTAGTACGAAGCGTAGCAAATAAGTAAAATTGTTCAATCGTTTACATTTAGTTTCGCATTTAACTCAGTAAAAGCTAACCTTTCTGCACAATCCGATAAAAGCTAGCAAGTAAGTAATTTATTAGCAAGTTTCCAAATCTAATTTTCCCGATTATCTGTCACTAAAAGGTAATTAAAACTTTTAATGAAATTTGTAAGTGGTTAAAGAAACTAGTGGTTTTCTATTATTAAGTCAGGTAATGAAAGATGAGGACGATACGACGAGATAAATAACCGGCGAGAAAATTGATTTTATTAAAAAGCACCAAAGTGAAATAAATAGTTAAAAGGCGATGCTGTATTTTTCTTTATCTAAGGCATCCCACGTAGACTTCAAGCCTAAGTACTAACGTACCGTGGGTGTCTGAATAGAAGGGAAATGTAGTCTATTGACACGGGATTTGAAGGATTGGAGGTTGGGACGGGAAGGGAAAACATCTGCAGGCAGTTTGTTCCATAATCTGGAGACCCTAGGTATGAACGAGCGAGAGAAATGGTCTGTTCTAGGCTTTTGTAGCTGGACAGTAAGGGGATGCATACGTCACGTGCCTCTTGTTGTTCTGTTAGGGACATTCAAGGGGGGAATAATACCGGCTAGTTATTCAGAGCAAAATCCGTGGAAGTAGCAGTAGAAAAGGGATAAATCCCCTACAGCGCGGCGATGAGCGAGAGAAGGGAGTTTTCTCGTGAGGGCTGGGTCATTGATAAGTCGAATGGCTCTCTTTTGGATAGAATCAAGGATCTTAAGTGTTGAAGGAGATGCCGCTCCCCAGATGTGGGAGCAGTACTCTAGATTAGGTCTTATTTGGGAAACATAGAGAGTGTATAATTTAGAAGAGGAGAAGTATTTTCTGGCTCGAAAGAGAAAACCAAGCTTTTTAGCTGCCGATGTGGCTACTGATGTAGTGTGCAATTTGCTTTGATATCTTGGCTTTGGATAAAGCGTCAAAATTAACAAAAATTTTTATATCAAGATTAGAATGAATGAAGAAAGAATGTAAAGAAGTTAATGTAAATCGAAGGCAAAATTGTGACTGCTCGGTCGTTAAGTTTATCTAAAATTTTTTCAACCTAAATCTTTAACCAAAACTGGTTTCACGTGACTTTCAAGTGACATGCCTAGCTGCGACGATTATTTAAGCTGCGTAATGGCATCGAGTCATTTTTGGTTTAAGATATAGATTAATTTAATTTTAGAGAAACTTGTAAACTTGTGTGCGTGGGATAAGAAGTTTCAGATCGCGTAACTAACTATGAAATCTACTATACTAACTAAATAACTATAAGTAATCAAATAGTTATAGTGTTACTATAACTATATCTCGCTACTTTTTACTATACAGGTAAAGTTTTTGTTGGAAGGATCTCGCTTCCCTTGTGTACGACGGTTCAAGGCCTGAAGGTGTTGTTTATTGTATGCGTAGTTTATAGATGTATATCTTTTCGTGTATTTATTTTACAACTGCGCATGTATTTCTATTGGTAAATTATATTTATTTGCATACTGTGACCGAGAAACAAATTTTACAAAGACCACTGGTCATGTCACAATACATAAGATTATGATATACCAATTCTTATCACTCTCTACTTTTGGTTTTTCCTTTAATTCTGTGCTAAACCTTACCTTTGTGCCGAATTTAGTACTCCTATATATATATATATATATATATATATATATATATATATATATATATATATATATATATATATATATATATATATATATATATATGATTTTCTATACAAACATTTCCTGCAGACTATAGTAAATTTAACCAGATGCGTTATGGTACTTATTCCAGGCCCCATTTCCCTAAATATATTGAAATTATCCTTCAGAAGACTAAAATATCGGCGTGGGTTTGTGACTACTATTGCTTTAAAACTTCTTGTTTGATTATCTAACTGATCATTCATCTGTTTACGACTTGACAGCAACGAGTAAGCATTGATGCCAAGTGAGACCTTGGCGAAACGTCTGCCAGATTCCAGTAGGAATTTCACGAACGAACGGATGTACTCGCGGATCAATATTTCTTCACATCTCTCCATCCGTTTGCGTTATTCCTTAAGGCTTTAAACCCTGTTTATTTTTTAAACATGAATGTTTTTAAAATTTAAACCTTTAGGTCCAAGGGCATGTGGGCTAGAGAGTCCAGCGTGTTATTCAATACCAATATTGGGGTTTCTCGTCTAACCGACTGTTGTTGTTTAATTAAATATCTTCCAAAAACTTAAAAATTGAGTGAAAAATAGGTCTGACTAATTGCAATATATATATATATATATATATATATATATATATATATATATATATATATATATATATATATACATATATATATATATATATATATATATATATATATATATATATATATATATATATATATATATATATATATATATAGGGTGTTTTTTTAACTCGGTACACGGGACTTGCATTGTAATTATTAAGTATTGTTTCACCCCATGTTAACTTTTGTTGTATAAATTTTGAGCCGAATTTTTTTCCGGCAATTCCATACCAATTCCACGAAAAACTGTTATGAGTTATTACTGGATGATAAATTACAGATATAAATTAACTTAAACAATGCTCGGAACTGTCAAAATCAAATAGCTGATATAGAGCGGTTATATATACACTGTATGTATAATTCTGTAATAAATATTATATACTACAAAACAGAGAAAATAAGAAAAATTCTTTTCTTCCTTAAATTTCAGCGGAAACTGACAAATATGATTTACCTTATCGTCGAGAAAGAAGTTAATATTAAACTTCCTTACTAATTAAAATCGTTATAGAGATTACAATTTTAATCAAAAATGACAATTTAATTAGTTTTCTTTCTTTTGATATTGTGTTTCGCTGCATGTTTCAATAAAATACGGTCTAGGTCTCTAAGAAACGAAATGCCATACAAAGTACAAAAATTAATTAATCTTTACGTTGTTCTAAATTCGGGAATGGTTTTGGTTTTATAAAGGTAATGCTCTAATAAATTTCAACTTAATTTGCTTTAAGTTAATAAACTCCTACTAAAATAAAAGAAAATTAAAAAAATATTCCTAACTTATACAATGTGTCTTTAATAAACCTGAAATCTAGCTGAAAAGACTTATACCATATGTTGCCTCTTCTATTTATTACTTTTCCGCCGAAAATGATTCCTCTACTAGTTATACAGTAAAGAATTAATTGATTAACCTTAATTATATTCAATAGCTATAAAGTAATTTTTTTTGAAGTTCAGTATATAATAGGTAATAATTTGCCATTTATCGCTTAGTTTTTTTTATTACGACGTTGATTCAAATATATCTACTTTGAATAAATTTTACACACCCTGTATGTTCTAATATTTGTATTAATTTATGTTTTATGGAATTCAATAGCTTGTTCGAATTAAGTTTTATAGTTCTGGTTAGTGGTGAGCAAAATCGTATTATTTTTAAAATTCGATTTTTAGCTTTTCAACTTCTTTCATAATAGGGAATATGCATATAACTCGAATAAATCTAAAATATTTTTTTATTTTCTTTACATAAATTAAATGTTTATGGTGGTAGCTGTTATCTATTTATTTTGGTCTTTGTTAACAAAAAAAAAACGGATTTTCTACTGCAAATTTTCGCGCGAATTTTGAAACTTGTAAAACGTGATCCAATTGGATGTGTCATCAGAAGTATTTTATGACTCACAATAAGTACATGGCGACTTCCAGTGTTGTAGGGTCATCGAGAAATCAATGTAAATGACATTTAATGCGTAATATCCAATAAAATATCCCTGCACTTAAAGTAGAAGGTTCCTAAAATCTTATTCATGTATAATTCAAGTCGAAATCGGTCCGGGAACCTTTCAATTTTGCAACAGCTGACATTTTTGCGAAATTTTGACATATCATATCTTAATAATTTTGTGTAAATAAACTGAAATTCTTCGTTTTCATAGCAATCTTCGAAAATTAAAAAATTTTCAAATTTTGCATGTCCCCGATTCAAACAAACATATTTATTTATAACTTTACCGAAAAAACAAGCGACATAAATTAGTGGGAGGCAGTCTTAGATAATTAACGGAGAAAATAAACTCAAAAAAAATTATCAAATAAGGAAAATAGTGTGGAATATTGTCGGTTAAAAATAGGATTTGTCAGAAAAAATCAAAAAAATCTTGTTTTTATCCCTTAGATACGCTCCTGGATGACCCATTCGGTATTCATTTTTAAATGTGATTATCCCTTTATAGGATAGTGATGAAAAATTGTGAAAAAAAATAGATAGGGAAAAATACAGAGTGATTTAAATGTACCAATGTTGAGGTCAAAGAAAGTCAAAAAATCGAAATTTAGTCGGTGATTGCTCCCTTCCAATAAAGAGTGAAGAAACTAAAAAATATGGATGCCATGTATTTCGACAAGCTCTTTGCGATGACATATATAGTATTTTAATTTAAACCATTCAACCCAGAGAAGCTAACCTTTTTTAATATATTTTTGATATTTAAAAAATTTTCGTTTCTTTTTTAGAAACCCACGAAGTCGGAGTTTAGATTATAATGTGAATTATAATTTTCATCAACGATGATATCGATTTATTTAAAAAATCGGCCTATCGACTATTTTTTGTTCAAATTATCCCATTGCTAGTAATTATCTTACAAGTATGCATAAGCAAATTTCCGTTGAAGTGCCACAGTTACGCTCTAGAAATTTTTTACATGCATTGTTCACTCATGCAAACCACATAAAAATCTAACTTTGCGAATTCTTTCCCAAGTATAGAATATCAGTGGATTTTATGGTGATCTTAAACAAAATGTCAATTTTGTTACTGCCAGTTTTACTTTTTCAAATAAGGTTTTCTCGTCTTTAAACAAAATTTGGAGTCACAGAAATTTACTCTACGGCGTCATTTCCTTAAGCTCTTTCTCAATCAGTGTCGAAGGAGAACTCAATTTTTAAAGATCATTTTCAAATTCGGATTCTCAAACCTCATTTGCTATGAAATATATGATGGCATTTTATATGGGGGATATTAAACTCCGCATTCCGCCACTTTTAGATTAATAATCTGATAATTTTTCATGTCAGATCAAATTGGAGAAATTTAGTTGATGATGGATGCCCGTCGATTCGGTTTATGAGGTGACATATTTAACGTTTATTTTTTAAAAACCTGTTTTTATAAGTCTTTTGGGTTAAAATAAATCTAATTAAAAATTACGAAAATGTAATACCACACTGGGGGAGATGATCTAATAAAACAGTACTGCTAAGAATTATTTTGTACGGATGACAATAATTATTTCATTAACCAGTATTATTTAAGCTATTATTGTAGTAACACAGGTTAACAACTACAGCAATCCCTGAACTGCTAGAACACCATTTATAAACAGTACCTATGCATTATTAACATTACCAACACAATTCTGTCTTATGCCGTCCAGTCCTAATACAACTTTCATATAAGGGTAAAAATTGTATTTCTTACTACTACACATTAAATTATAATACAACGCTTTATTACCTTCGCAAAATTGTCATGCAACTGTAAAAAATCTTTTTGTATCTGTTATCATTTAAAATCCCAGAAGAGGGCGGGATTACCATTTCCTCACAGTATCATTGCCCATCGGCGGTTTATCGTTCTAGTATCGTTCTAGGAGAAGACCAGGCATGAGCTTTTTGCATTTTGGTGCGTGTACCTGGTTCACCTTTTCAAAATGGAAGCCATTTTGCCGGATTGGGGATGTCATGATATGTGTGTTTTTCTAATGGGTTTTTGTTGTTGTTGTTGTTTGTGCAAATCATTGGAACAAGAGAAATATTTTTATACCAAAATCTTAATAACTATCAGTGTACCATATTTTAAAAATACTCTCAAGTATACGAGGTCTATGAAAAAACTCAAATTAATTTTGTGAATAATGCTTTTATATTTAAGTTAACTGTGATATCCTATAGCTCGAGATCTGAAAACGAACTGAGTTATCATAAAGCGAATTGCACTTTCCCATCTCAGTACCTACCACTAGTATTAAGTTCTTTTCTATTTGTGGTACTACTGGTACTATCTAGAGGCAGTACTAAAACAATACAGTACTAAATTACAGTATTACACTGAGAAAAAAGCTAATGATTCCTTATGAGGAATATTAAACTCCTTATGCAACTGTTTAATACTATATGGGACAGCAATGCGGTTTGCTACTTCCATACAACAAAAATTGCTAGGCCGTCTTGCTGTGGTAGCAATATGGTGACGTAGCCAGTAAAAAATTGAAATCATATCTAAAATACAGCTTTTTAATGGGCATTAATCCCCTAGACTTTTATAGTAACCAACCAGTAATATTGGGACAATTATGTACTTTTGTAAATGTAATAATATAACTTACAGTTGTAATAGAACTGGACAACAATCATAATAACCTTCCTTTCGTACCGTTATTAACCAGTATAATCGCCACTGAAATTCCATTGTATAGTCGTTATAATACGAAATAGCAGCTTGTATAACCCATTTTTTTGGGCTAATTAAACCATGTCGTAAGCTATATGCATTTTGCAACTATCTTAAATATGTAAAATAAATGGATATATCATCTTTCCTTTTATGGACTTCATAGACAAAGGCCCTAAAAGATCCCATCGAATAGAGCAGGGAGTAGCAGTTGCATAACACAGTTCTTCTATAGGGCTAACATCCGCCCCAACCAGTCCTGGTTGCTTCTTTCTTCCTGTCGAATTGTACCTTTTGTAAATATTGTACCAGGAGCACTGATATAATTTAAATAGTTAGGAAGAATGTGTTATAAATATTATTAAGGAGATTTGAAAGTGAAGTGCTCAGTGCGGTAAATAAGTTCAAAAAGGGAATAGCGTGAGTGAACATAATAAAAAGGAGTCGGAAGCTGATGTCCTATGATACGTAAACAAAAACCTGTGATTTTCGTTTATGTAAAGGAAGGGCTCTAGTTTAAACCCCACTTACACTTACTGTAGTATATTTCCGTAGTTTAGCTGGTTCGCTGTCATCCAGCGCAGTCTCATGCAGCTGCGGCTTTTGTACAATAAAGATGTTAATTTCACTAAACAAATTGCACATTTATTACTTCCAAATGGTGATTTTATACATTGTTATTTTCGACACTAGTACTTGACATATTTGTTATTTTCTGGTGCTACGAGATGTTATTATTTTTAACAGGACTATGCATAAGAAAACACTAGGGATGTTCCCACACTGGTACACCTAATTTGTGTCACTTAACAAGGTTTACAGAACTATGTCTGAGAGAAATAAATATAACTTTTAGTTTGCTAGACTTTCGGTCTACTAAACTTTCCACTTTTTGCGGGGTCATGCCTTATAGAAGCACTGGAACCTTTTCCACACTACTACACCTAATTTTTGATACTTAACAAAATTTACAGAACTATGTCTGAGAGAAATAAATATAACTCTTAGTTTAGCTAGACCTTTGGTCTACTAAACTTTTGCGTTTCTGCCGCATCAAGGGATGCGACAGCTTGACGTTGTGTCCGTACTTGAAGAAGTAATAGAAGTGAGTTCTTTCAACGCCGGGCGCTAGATTTAACTCAAAAAGAACCTCCCTTCGCGGAGAGGTGTCAAGTACCTAACCTATCGCCGGCCACTATCTAGGCAGCCATTACGAAAGGGTTGAGCCAACACTGTAGTACAACGAAGTGAAGCGCTAGAGGGGTAAAAATAGGCAGTCGCAGTCATCGGCTATGTTTTGCATTCCCAGAAGCTGTAACGGTAGAAAGTTGCAGTACTAATAAACTAATAAATCAGACAGCTTTAAACGAAACTAGGCCTTTGAAGTGTCGCCGACAACTGGCCGGTTATAGAGAAATAAATTAACGAAGAAGTTTTTTTCTTTTGACATTTTAGCTAAAATAGCCTTGGTGCCTTGCCGATAACTGCGTATTTTTATACACGGTGAATTTACAAAGAGACACGTTTGAACTTATTTATTTTAAAAAGGATTTCATAATTGCCCGGTTATTAATATTTACTGAAATTAAAAAATGGAATTATAAAAATTGAATAAACAGTTGGGTTTTCCCAACAGTATACTTTGTTTTGAGCAGAAACATTTCGCTAGAGGAAAATTTCTATATACTCACCTTAATACTGAAAACATCATATCTAATCTGTTAGACCATATCAGGAAAACTTAAACAAAGTTTCTTATCGACTTTGCAAACTTTTTTCCCAAAGATCAACACTTAAGACCCCGTTTAAGAAAATTTTAACGAAGTTAGAAACATGGGAAATTTTACGTGCCCCCAATATTAATTACCCCGATTAAATATTGGTTTCAGTTTTTCGGAAAAAAAGAGTTTTTAAAAGTTGTAATTACCGAAACTTCGTGCTAGGTTTTTAAAGTTTCAGAAGTAGAAGTTGAGCGATGAAACTCTAGACTGGATTACACATTACGCTAGTTTTCAAATAAATTATAGTTTAGGAGCAATATTGGTGATTTATTACATTTTATTGATATGGGTTTATTATAGAGGCAAAATTGGTTGCTTATATTTATACGAAGTGTTTCTTCAGTAGTTTGAAATTTGAAAGCGAAGAAAAATGTACAAAATAAACAATATTAAAGTTCACAATATTTTTTTTTAATTTACCCGACAACGGCTTCACTTATTTCTTCTACTAGCGTGCAGAAAGTATCTACTTTTCGCACTTATATGCATGCTAAAAGGTGCACTTTTCCGCACTAGTTCTGAAAATATATGCAGCACTAACGCGGGAAAAAATAATTCAACAATCACATACCTATATCGTCGCTTAATTAGACCTCGTGTTAGGGATTCACCACATCTCAAAAAAATCGATATTTCGAATCAATCTTAGATCGTGATCATGAAGATCGCCTTAAGAGATCGTTCTTTTAAAAAATCGATCTTTGGAAAAGTTTCGGTGCAGGAGAGGGGAGCCGGGAGAGTAAAGAGTGTCCATTTTAAACAAAAATTAAAAGAATCGATTCTGTGTAAAATCGCCGATCCCTTTGCAGGATCGAAGGGTAAAAGATCGATTCTTAAAAATCGATATTTCGAATCAATCTTAGATCGTGATCATGAAGATCGCATTAAGAGATCGTTCTTTTAAAAAATCGATCTTTGGAAAAGTTTCGGCGCAGGAGAGGGGAGCCGGGAGAGTAAAGAGTGTCCATTTTAAACACAAATTAAAAGAATCGATTCTGTGTAAAATCGCCGATCCCTTTGCAGGATCGAAGGGTAAAAGATCGATTCTTAAAAATCGATATTTCGAATCAATCTTAGATCGTGATCATGAAGATCGCCTTAAGAGATCGTTCTTTTAAAAAATCGATCTTTGGAAAAGTTTCGGCGCAGGAGAGGGGAGCCGGGAGAGTAAAGAGTGTCCGTTTTAAACAAAAACTAAAAGAATCGATTCTGTGTAAAATCGCCGATCCCTTTGCAGGATCGAAGGGTAAAAGATCGATTCTTAGAAATCGATTTTCATTTGGGAAAATCGATCCGAAGATGAGGTAATTCTAGTATACGTTTCCGACATTTTAAAAAATTGCAAACCATCCACGTTAGCCCCCAGTTAGCTGCGGCCATAAATTTAACAAATACAAGTAACTGTTCTTTTGCCATTTATATTATTAATAACAAATGAAAATCATATAAGTTTGAATTTCGAATTGTATTTTCACTTTGACGTCTATACTGAAATAAGATATTTAACAAAATACCAAAACTAGATAACTTTTCACACTTGTTAGGTAAATAGCTATTTCTGTTAAATTTCCATGGTTTTCAAATATTTTTATTACTTTGAGATTAAAATAATATTCCCTATTTTCCGTTATATTTTAAGCACAAACAATACCAATAAAATATATTATTTTAAACAATAAAAGCACAAATAAATTGTCTACAATTTTACAAACCATGTGCAGGGACCGAAGCGACAAATAGTGTTTTACACTTAATAATAAGGCCACTCTATTATTAATTTATTATAGCTAAATTTAGAGCCATCTGGTCTAAAATTCCTTACCTGATTCCGACACAAAAGCTTGTAGGTTCGAACTATGTTTTAGTGCATATTGACGGTGTCGATTTAAACCAATTTTGCAGTAGAGCATTAGAACCGCCTAGATAAATTAGGTATTATTATACTTGTTATAAATGTAAATTTGCGTTACATTATTGGTAAACAATAAACACACTTATTGAAAAACCAAAAAAGTCATTTTTAAAATTATTTTAATTTCATTAGGCAAATTTTTGGAGATAGCAACTCCATACAGTTAATATAAAATTCATAAAATGTCGTAAAAAACTGCTAACTCCATTTCGATAAGTAATATTAACAATGTATCAACATAATATAATTATTAATTTCCAATAAATAATCGACATTTTTCTTAATATTCTTTTATAAAAGTATAGTTTATACATATCTTTACCATTAATAATCAATAGAAAGCAGTACATTAGAAAAGAAAAACAATACAATCACAGAAAATACAGAAGTAAACAAAACCACGAGGCTGTATAGACATAAACGTAACGGAAGTACTGGACACAGCAGCATTTCGTCGAATAAATTTGAATTGCGTGAAGATAGCATAAACTATTGACAAAAAATATCCATTTATTTATAATTCAAAACAAGAAAGCTGTTTTCCTTACTAATAGAATAGTTTTCTCTCTTTCCGATAATGTCAAAAACCCATTTGGACATAAGTGGAGTTAGCAGGTCAACACTTTTCACCGACGATATGTGGTTGCATCTACATGTTTTTGCAGTACTTGGATATTATGTTGATGCGATCTATTCAGATACTTACTGGCTTGGATAATTTACAGTTAGAGATAATAAAGAAAGCCAATTAAATATGCAAAAATTGAGAATAAATTCTCTAACCACCTGAAAATTCCTTATACAATAAGGATTTCAACAAATAATGGTAAACCAGCTATTCTCCGGGCTATATGCCCCTCCGAGCGCTGAACTACATACCAAAATTTTCTGTATTTTCTTCTAACACAGTTAGATAAGAAAATACTAATGTTTCCAATGCAAGAAACTACCAGGAAGAAGGAAGCTTTTTCTTTAGCTAAAATGTCGTCACCTGCAGACCGGTTTCGAACTCGTTGGTTCTCATCAGTACAGGATAGACGAACATACCAACCTTCCGAAAAAGTAATCCCTTAAAGCTACAACTGTCGTACTGCATAAGCAGTGAGACACAGGCAGCGCCATCCATTAGCAGTTTCAAGCCAATTAAGGCAATAGGGTCCAAAATCTTCCAGATATGACTCATCGAAAAAAAGGGATATTCTGTATTTCTGCATATAAGTCGCCATTGAGGGTTTTTCAGGGAGTAGCTAGTGACAAAGTACTAGAGGCTATTTTCCTGAGCAGAACAAAAATCTTTAGGACAAACATCACAAAATACGTCAAAAAGTGAAAAAAGGAGTTCTTTTGGGAAAACCTGGTTACTGATGAGTTGAATTTTTTTTAAATATTATACTTAATAAAACTTGTGTCCAAGTATCATGAAATAAAGTTAGTTAACATTTTTTGTTATAAAGAGAATGTTGCAAGAAAAGGAAAACACCTGGAATCTTTTTTCTTTTTAAGAAAATGTATATAAAAGCATATTAAATTAACTTTTTTACAAAAAAGGTAAACCTTATTATTCTCAGTTGTTTATGGAAACGGTAAAAGATAAACAACTTAATTAATTATAATTTTACATCTGAATACTTACGTTTTCATTTTAATTAACCCAAAAAGCGGAGAAAAAATGGTACGAAAAATAAATTTTACCATATTGTCAGGTTTTGTAAACTTTTCAAAGGAAACTCCATTTTATATATAACCGAATTTTTATGTTATTTATCTGAGGGCAGTGATAGTACTATAACAATAATTACTGCCATCAAAAAACAGTTGTTAAGATGTACTACAATAAGCCATCGACTAGCTCTATGTTGCGGCGCAGTTTACTTAAGGGGGGTTTACTCATTTTGCTAATTTAGTTCATTACTGTCACATGCCAGTGTGTACTTAGCTTGTTTGTTCATAGCTCCAACTTTAACACGCTGAGTCGATTTCAAAACAAATAATATTCTTAGTGGAGCGCAAGTTATACGTCGGGCCGAGGGGACGGCGTTTTTAAAAATAATTTTATTTCTAGAAAAAACACTTGAAACCCTCTAGTATAACGAATTTATTTGGATTGAAAGAAATTAACAGTTTAGCTAGTCACGACAGAAGTAACGAGACAAAGCATTCGAGTCCTATTTATAACATTTCTTATCATAGAAAAGGAGTGGCGAAAAGTGCTATCATAAGCATTTATACAGAATGTAACTCCTCCACCCTTAGAAGGGCATATAAACCTTCAAGTTTCTATGACCTAAATTATAATTGAATTATTTTCAATATTTTTATTCTTTGTAACTTTTAAATAAATAGGTCGTAGATACTTCCAAATTAAAAATGATATTATTATACTTAAAATAACATAGAGCAAAACTGTCCAAATACTTATTTTATTATAATAGATAGGCTCATTAAATTTTTTGAAATTTTCATATTTTTGTATATTAATTTCTTCTTGAAGTTTATTAAGTTTATTGAAATTAATATTATTTAAATTGAGCAGTTTTACTTCTTTATACAATGTTTTATGGGTTAAATTAGTATCAATATTTGGCAAAGGAATGTCCATAAAATTATATTTAACATTTTTATAAGTTTTAATAGTAATATCTCCTAATTTTAAGCTACATGGAAAACTTAATTCTATCATATAAGTTCCATTAAATAGTATATTATTTTGTATATTTCCGCACATTTCGGTACCTATTAAATCTTTATTGGTTACCAAAATCCATTTATTGTCATCAATATTTTGAAGTTGTAAATTATTAATGCTGACATACAGGGTGTTACAATTAGTAATATTATGTTCGTACCGTAATAACTGTACCTCACAGGGCGTATTTTTATAAAAGTTTTCACTATGTATATGATTACATAAATAATCGTTAGCAAAAATACGTTTACATGGTTGATTAGAATATCCAAAATTTCTTTCATTCATTAATAAGTATTCAAAGTTTGGTACAATTATTCTATGGTAGTTTTTATACATGGTCGGTAAAGGAAATAACTGAAACAAATTATAATTTTCTTTTTCTACTAAAGGAATCTCAATTACAAAAATTAGTTCATTATTTTTTACATAACTTCTTATTTCTAGAGTACTCTCTAACTTTAAGGTATTTTCCAGGGTTGGTTCAAAGGGCAGTTTTTCGAAAGTTAATTTTTTGTCTAATAGTTCAAGTTCAATTAGAAATTCTTTTATATTAATTATGGTATTATGAAAAGTATTTAATTTTGCGAAAGTTATTGCTGTTTCGACATTTTCCAGGATATCATAGATATTTTGGTAAAAGGTAGTTATTCGTGAAAGAATCATATGAATTCGAAAAAATTCAAAAAGGTTAGTTTCGTCGATTTTAACTTTATTTACAGTTTCTATTATTTGGTTAACCTTTGATTTTAAAGTTTCTTGGTTATGCGAAACATTCTTAATAGTTTCTTGAAAGTTATCGATAGAATCACTAAAAAGTGTCATTTGTTTATTTAAGGCAATATTTAAATTTCCTTGGTTTTGTTTTAAAATATTAATATTATTATCGATACGTTCAGCATCTTCTTGGTCCAAGTTACCTGTAATACTCTTAATAATAGTACCTAAGGCATTTATAAGGGCTCTTTTTTCACGGAGTTTGGTTGATAAAATTTCAGTTAATCGATCATTAATTTTTTGTTTAATATTATCAGTAATAATATAAGAGTTATGAAATTCCTTTTTATAGTTAGTACAGTTATTTATATTTTCTTTAAGCATCTCATATTTATCAGTTATGTCAGAAAATTCTTTAATTAGGTTTGTCATGTCAAAAATTTGAATAAAAGTCCAGTGGTTAATTGTTTTCTGGGCATTTCCTATTTTATAGGGGAGTATTCCTGGGTTATTATTTAAGTTGTGGTATTTGGGGTTGTCTCCTTGGACGAGGGACCATCTGTAACAAGTGGTTTCTTAAGTTCTTTTATATGTATAATTTCTACTTTATCAGGATATTTTGCGTTTTTTATTTTTAACGCGATTGTGTTCAAGTTTCTCAGTTATTATATAAGGTCCGCTAAATTTTTATTTCTTTGCGATAGTTTTTTATAGACTTTCTGATTTATTTTAAATTCCTCAAAGTTTTCAGTATTTACTTTTATTTCCGGATGAGGAGATTTTTTAATTAAGTACTGTAAAGCTTTGTTATTAATTATCTCGTCTAAAATATTTAAATTAGTCGGATCTGCGTCAGCTTGATTACTATGAATAGTTGAATCAGGAATCCGGGGTCGCATGACTTGAATGTCAGATAAAATATTTATCTTTTTGCTACTTTGCTGATTAGAGCAACTTGGTTGTTCATTGTTCTCTTGAATAGGATTTTCTGCAAGCTCTTTTAAAAATTCTACGATATTTTGATTTGAATCACCGGGATTATTAATTACAGATTCGTTTTCATAAACATTTAATTGAATACGCGATAGTGCGTCGGCGTTTGTATTTAAAGATCCTTTTTTATAAATGATTTCATAATCGAATTCTTCTAAACGTAATCTCCATCTAATTAACTTAGAATTCGGTTCTTTTAAATTAAAAAGCCATACAAGGGGTCTATGATCAGTATATATATAAAATTTACGTCCAAATAAATAGGGGCGAAAGTATTTGCATGCCCAAACAATGGCTAGCAATTCCTTTTCTATAGTTGAATATTTAATTTCGGATTCATTTAGAGTGCGTGATGCGTATGCTATTGGTCTGTCATTGGGAATAGTACCTTGTGACAAAATTGCGCCTAAAGAAAAATTACTTGCATCAGTAGTTAATAAAAATGGTTTTGAAAAATCAGGATACTGTAAAATTGGTGCATTAATTAAAAGTTCTTTACAATGTTTAAATGCATTCACAAATTCTTGTGTGTGTTCTATTTTCATGGTTTTTTTCAAACAATGCGTCATAGGCTTAGTTATCTTAGCAAAATTTTTAATAAAACGTCTGTAATAACCTATTAAACCGAGAAATGATTTAATTTCTTTCGTGGTTTTAGGAATTGGAAAATTCTTTATTGCTTTTATCTTATCAGGGTTAGGTTTTACACCTTCGTTGCTAACAACGTGTCCTAAATATTGAACTTCTTTCCTTAAAAATTCAGATTTGTCTAATTGGATTTTAAATTTAGACTCGCGTAATCTTGTAAAAACTTTTCTTAATTTTAAAATATGTTCTTGGAGGCTCGTACTAAATATTATTACGTCATCTAAATAAACAAGGCAAATTTCGTTTTGTAAACCGCGTAATATATTATTCATAACTCGTTGGAAAGTTGAAGGGGCATTTTTTAAACCAAAGGGCATTCGTAAATATTCGTAATGTCCTGTATCTGTGCTAAAAGCAGTTTTTGGAATATCATTTTCGTTCATTTGTATCTGATAAAATCCGTTTGCGAGATCGAGTGTTGTAAAGTATTGCGCTTTACCTAACTTGTCCAAAATTTCGGTTATATTAGGAAGGGGAAATTTGTCATTGATAGTTACTTTGTTTAGATTTCTAAAATCGATGCACATTCTCCATTTTTGTTTACCTGATTGGTCTAATTTTTTTGGAACGATCCATATTGGGGATGACCAAGGCGAATTAGAGTCTCTTATAATATTTTGAGCTAATAATTTTGAAATTTGACTTTTTACTTCTTCGCGATGTATTTCAGGGTATCTATACGTTTTTGTATAAATTGGCGTTTCATCAGTTAGTTTTATTTCATGTTTGATAGCATTAGTAAAACTTAAGGGTATTTCTTCGCAATAAAAAATATCTCGGAATTCAAAGCATAGTTTTCGAATTTGTTCTTTTTCCTCGTAATTACAGTGATCAAGTCTTATATGTTTTAAATTAGCTTTAAGTTTGTTATCAATATTTTTTTCTGGTTTTTGGTCACATATAGGGTAGTCAATAAAATTCATTTCATTTAAATCTACAGGTTCTACGTCAAGGTTTTCTAAAAATGTAATTTTAATAGGCTCTTCGTTTGGATTTAAAGCTGTAGTAAATGCTAAGTTATTTTCGATTTTTATTAAACATTCTGGTATTTCAATATCGTCAATATTTTGATAAGGGAGAATACCATATCCATGTGACATGTTCACAGGTATTTGTATTTTTTGAATAGTTCTTGGTTCAAGAATATAAGTTAAATTATTATCTTGTTGTATCTCGTTTCCGTAATTAATTGGGATTTTTGCATTTGGCAATTTTAATATAAAATTATGAAAATCTAAATTAGCGTTTAATTGTTGAATAAGATCTAGTCCTATCAGACCGTCAAATTTATTAGAAAAATTAAAAAGGTAAAATTTATGTATACCGGGGGTATTAAAAGTAGGGAAAATTGGTAAAATAGCAACTTCATTATGAAATGATGTAGCATGTGCCGTTTGCACTTGAAAAATTTGTTCTTTTATTAAATCTGGGAAATTTTCATAAGCAATTTGTGGATTTATAAAACTTCTTGTACTTCCTGTATCTAATAAAAATTTGGCATTAAGTTCGGGTATAAATATAAATGGTAATTGTATATTGTGGTTGTTAAGGAAAATTATGTCTTGTCCGTTTTCTGGCTCATCAGAGTAAAATTTTCGTTTTCTTGTTCATTATTTTGGTATTGAGAAAAATCTAATGAGTTAGCAGAATAACTCAGTGGTATGTCAAAGTCATAAGATTCGTCAGGGTATGTTTCTGTTTCATAAAATTCAGTAGGGTATTCATTATATAAGTCCGGTTCTGAATTTTCACAATTGTTATAGGAATTTTCAAGGGGAAAATTACTTTCATATAGGGTTTGTTCGGGTTTTTGTATAACTTCCTGGTTATATAATTTTTGTGTAGTAATTCTTTTATTTTGTAATGAATTATTCAAAATAGTGTTTCCTGAACTGGTGTCCATTGGCTCTATTTTCCTATTTAAATTAGTTCTTTGGGACGTTTGTCCAAAACGTTGATTAGAAAATTGTGGTCTCATTTGATTATTAAATGCAGGTGTTTGAAAAGCTTGTTGATTAAAATTAGGTCTTTGTTGAGAAAAGTAATTATTAGGTCTTTGGAAATTATGGGGGTTATTTTGTTGGGGAAAATTCAAAAAAGGTTTTTGAAAATTATTTTGCGGTATATAGTTTGGAATTGGATTGTAATTCGGTCTATACTGACTATAATTCTGAGGTGGTGTAAAAGTTTGTCTAAACTGTGAAGTATTAGGTTTTTGGTTTTTATTTAAAAATAAAGGTTTATTTATATTTGGGTTTTGAGTATTTTTGAAGTAGATAAAATTTTCTTCTTCTCGTACAAGTGCCATAGCTTTTTCTAAAGAATCTGGGTTTTTAAGTCTTGTGACAAGTTGCAAATTATACGGTAAACCATTTAAATATGTTTTTAGTGCAAATTGATCGTAATGTTGTATTTTGATTAGTTTTGTAGCGGCATCATCAGGCCCTGAGTTTAATTTTGAAAATAACAGACTTCTAGAATCTTGTACTCTCATTCCAAAAAGTAATGGATTTTCATTTTTGAAAGGTTTTAGGTTCAATAAATCTTGTATAAGGCAATCAATTGATCTTTGATCTGCAAAACTGTGTATCAACACATCTTTTATTAATAGCCAAGAATTTAATTCAGATCGAGAAGCTATCAATTCTGCAGCTCTTCCGTTTAACTTACTTAAAATAGTATCGAATAAGCAAATATTTATAGTTGCGTTTATATTAGTGCGATCTTGAAAAGCTTTTAAAAGATTTTCGACAGCATTTATGAATCTATTGAGTAATTTAGGATTTCCATCGAAATGAGGAATATTATCGGATTGATATTTCAAGAGATGATAATTAGTAGTTTCTGGCATGTTGTCAGTTATATTAATCGAATTTAGAGAATTTATTAAATCGTCTAAAGAATCAATTTTGAAGATTTAAATAGAAATTTATACTTTTGAAATTACTCTGGATAAAAATAAAATTCGTACAGTAAAACACAATAACACAAAAAATAAAATGAAATATTCTTAATCTAAAAATAAAGTGCTTTTTGTAAAGGCAATTGCTTTGTTCTGACTAGATAAATAAAATAATGCAATAGGTATATTTTTTAATTGCCTGTACAAAAATAAAATGGAAATTGAAAATTTCACTTACAATAAAACAATGAAAATTGATGTCTTCATTCGTTTTCTTTCTTCTTTCTTTCTTTCTTCTTTCTTAATCCTAGGCTGGTTCGGCGATTTTTGTCCTCTCCAGTTGTCTTAATCTAAGCTGGTTCGGCGATTTTTGTCCTCTCCAGTTGTCTACAGGGGCGGCGATGTTTGTCCGTTTGTAGCCGGGTTGACTCCTGAAGTGAAGCTGTTGCTGAAATTTCTTCCTTTGTCCCGATGCTGATTGTCCAGTTGCTACCTTAGATCGGTACTATTTGCTTCTGGTCCAACACTTGTCCGGATTTTTGTAGATTTTTGTCTGAGTGAATTCTTGAAAGAAACCGTTGCAATATGCCCTTGTAACGTCTCAGAAATCCTACCACGACTGCGCCAGTTATACGTCGGGCCGAGGGGACGGCGTTTTTAAAAATAATTTTATTTCTAGAAAAAACACTTGAAACCCTCTAGTATAACGAATTTATTTGGATTGAAAGAAATTAACAGTTTAGCTAGTCACGACAGAAGTAACGAGACAAAGCATTCGAGTCCTATTTATAACATTTCTTATCATAGAAAAGGAGTGGCGAAAAGTGCTATCATAAGCATTTATACAGAATGTAACTCGCACTCCTCCACTAGTCGACTTCAAAAGACTTAAACAGGGTGACACGTCCAAGATCTCTCCAAAATCTAAGCACGGTCAAAAAAACATCAAAGGGGCATCATCGTGCCAAGATGCATTAAAATAATGAATCATATAGATAATTAATTATGACGGTTAAATAATTAGGGCTTTCCCTAAAAAGAACAATATGATATACAACACACATACTCCAACACGTGAAATTATAGGTTAGACAACATATTCCAACACGTGAAATTATAGGTTGGAATCCACGTCTATTCAACCAACCCAACCTGCCTCGGACGAACTCTCGAAAAAACAATCAAGTGTCAATTCCATTTATAGTGCTTTAATTCCAATATCTATTTCTCCAAACCAGTCCCAAATCTTAAAATGCATAACCAATAAACACAGGTTCATGCACATATGCCTTTTGCAGGATCGAAACATGGGTGCAAAGAACCTTATTCAGTTTAGTACTTCCGGGCCCAATTACGCTCGCTGTGCACTAAAAATGTAACAAGGGTCATTCCATCCACATGAATAGCCTTTCCCTACAAAATAAAAAATCATTGGATCTTGTTTACATCGCTTTTGAACATAATCGCAGTTGACTTAAACATCACTTTAATACCAACATCAGCTGATAAAGGGCCTTATTTTCTTTTAAGAACATGCAAATATTTTCCTCTTCCAACACCCTCTTCCACCTATCTCTATTTTGGTTGGGGCACCTTCTCTAACTCACCGCCCGCTGCTAGTGTTATGTCTCTCTTTAACAGATATTGTCTTGAATTCTGCCCAGAATCATTACTAGAAATGTCGATCTTTTCGTAAAAATATCGAGTAGAAAAAATAAATTTTCAAAAGATCGATTTGCGATTTTTTCTAAAGCCATCTGACGGTATTTGGTGTTTGCCAAAGAGGTCACGTCATTTATAAAATCGCCTTTTTTTCTAAATGTCAGTGAGGAGATTTTGGGCGAATTTATAAATTCTTAAGGGAAACCTTCAATTAATTTATTCGCATTATGTCATTGATGGCATCGGTTAAGCCGACGAATTTCAGAGAAGCAAGAGAAGAAAGTTAAAAGTAAATATATACTTCCAATTATAATTATTTGTCAAACGGGCGAGGACGCAGTTGTAATCTTTTTCAGTTATAAATCATATTTAAAATAATTTAAAAGTTAACTTGTGATAATAACCCCACACTGATAGCTGTCTTCCACTATCACATATACATCGGAAACATCAGTTTTCCAGTGTGATGAATCCAGTAGCGCAGCTAGGAATACGCTCTGGGGGGGGGGGGGTGTTGTTGACAAAAAATTTTGACAAATATTGCTTTATTTTCTTTAGATTTAGATGGATATTGTATAATCTTTAGGCCTCTAGGGGGGTTTTAACGCCACCCCCCCCTCCCCCCGTGGCTGCGCCACTGGATGAATCCATATATATATATATATATATATATATATATATATATATATATATATATATATATATATATATATATATATATATATATATATATATATATATATATATAAATAAATCAGCATTTGCGAATGTGGCAGATTTACCGAGTTGAATCCGTAAACAAAGTCGGTGCCCTACGGGCTTACATATTGCAGAACGCTTGCTTTGTGATAGGCAGGACCGTACTTTAAAATTTAGCTATTAATATATACACTCACTACATGACGTGAATACTTTATCGAGTAATAAATGCTAATTTTTATGACATGTAATTTTTATCCTTTTTATTAATAGTAAAAATGTAACCCATAGTCTAAGATCCGAAGTAAGATCGTCCTTCACCGATCTGCTTACCGGATGAAAACTATTTTTTATCAATGGTAATATGTTAACAAATATATCGCAAATGGGTTGCCTAATGAAATATGGTCAAGGCTATATACAGGGTGTGCGTGGATTTTCTTGCAAATGACAAACATTTTTATTATGAATTTTAGAGAAAAAAGTTACTCTTCATAAAAAGTTTTGCTTTAAAAACTATTAACTTTGACATAGAAATCTTTTACTTTAGACATACAGGGTATCCAAAAAATGATAAAACGTAATTTACTAAAACGAATTATTTTTAAATTTTGATTTTTTCATATAGGCAAATTAAAGTACTTTATGAAATATTGCCTCTTAATGGTACAAATTTAAATAAAAAAAAATTTAAAAATAATTCGTTTTAGTAAATTACGTTTTACCACTTTTTGGACATCCTGTATACACAAAGTAAAAACTTTCTATGTCAAACTTAATATCTTTTTAAGCAAAACTTTTTATGAAGAGTAACTTTTTTCTCTAAAATTCATAATAAAAAAGTTTGTCATTTGCAAGAAAATCCACGTACACCCTGTATATAGCCTTGACCATATTTCATTAGGCAACCCATTTGCGATATATTTGTTAACATATTACCATTGATAAAAAATAGTTTTCATCCGGTAAGCAGATCGGTGAAGGACGAGCTTACTTCGGATCCTGTACTACCACTAGTGGGATTTCAATAAAAATTGTATATTTTCTTGTCTTAACATTAGGATTTCTCTGGCTATACAAAACTGTCGTTAAAAATTTTAATTTTTTATTAAAAGTGTGAAGAATTAAAAATGTAGCATTATTACCGATGTTACTTGTCTTGTGTTCGTTTTTCAATAGTTCTAAAAAAATATGATCACGTATCACCTAGTTTTAACCAACATAATTTAATTTAGTTAGAAAAAAGACTCGAAATCCACATATCCTGTTTTATATATAAAATAATTTTAACTCAGAAACCAAGATATTTATTTGAAAAAATTGAATTCAGGAATAATATTCATAAAGTTAATACTAGAAATCAGAAGGCAATAGAAATACCTAAACATCATACTGAAAAATATAAGTCTTCGATTAAATATACCTCTTCTGTAATTTATAATAATATTCCTTCTAGTCTAAGGGGCTTAAGCTATATAGCTTTCAAAAAAATATAAAAAATTATTTAGTAAGGGTAGGATTGGAAGAATGATTTTTTATAAATCAAAATCCTACCTATTTATGCCAACTAGTATACTACTCTCATTTTTTGGTTTTCTTTTTTACTTTTATCAATTTTATATTTATATTTTTAATTGTTTTATTGGCATAAATAAACATCATTATTATTATTACTTACTAAGGACAAATATTATCTGTAAGGGTAATTTTTCTATTTAATACGATTTACTGTTATACTTTATTTACATACAATTTATCTAAAGACATTAATTTCACGGAAAACTCGTCTCACACGTCGTTTGTTGGAAAATCTGATTATTATTTGTCACACGTCATCTGCAAATATACTAGCTACTGCCTAATGCATACAATGAGTTTCTATAATTCTTGAATTTGTGAACGGATCATGGGGCGCATTATTCAAATGCCTTGTGTTAATTTCGGATTTTAAGCTCTATTGTGGTAACCCATATCTCGATATTATTAATAGTAGGTGATTTTTTTGCTCGTTATTTTATTATTTAAATCAGTTTTGTTCATACATTAGGGGATTAGCACTTGCTCGGCGAAGGAAAAAATGACAGAATTTTTTAATCAATTCATTTCTTCGATATTTTTCAATTTTAGATCGATTTTTCGATTAACTGAAATGATTAAAATCGATTTTTTAAACAAGAAAATTAATCTAGATTAGATCGACTCCTCTAATCATTACTATTTGGCTGTTTCTAACTGAATACTGCTATAGAAACTCAGAACTATCGATGTCTCCCGCTCCTTTTCACCAGAAATTTTCTCGTTTTTTACTGAAAAGTCGTATAAATAAATTAAATCCTACTTTAAAGCACTCACGGTACATAAGTACCTATGCCTAAAATTCTAAGTCTGCTGTTTCCCACATAAAACAATTGTTTATTAATTGATTTTTCAAAATTTGATTTCGGTGACTACCGTCAAAAAATATTAACCAATGAAAATGATGCATTGGGTAATTTTGAACCAATAGGAAACGAGTTACAAAGATAATTTGCATTGGTGCAAATTCTCGATAATTTGCACTAGTGCAAAATTATCGGTATTTGCTATTTATCGTGGGTGTTTTTTTGAGAAGTTTAAGAGTAAGCAAACCTTAAAAGTAAAACATTGAAGCTAATTTCGCGATAGAAGTATTTTTCTCTAAAACGCGCCTCTTTTCTTGACTCTTCTTGATTCAAACGAAACTGACGTGTTCGTAATAAAAATAATTCCATTGTAACCAAGTACATTTATTTTGCAAAACCGACTTGTACTAACTTCATTTTTTAGAATATAGGTATAATTTTGACACTAAAAATCAAGAAAACGTCAAAGTTTTGCATGATAATAAAATATTGTATTGTAATATTTTTTTAGGAAAAAGTCAACCCAGTACCCCTATTGCTCTCTCTTGTGCTTTTAAATAAATTTTCGGCACTTTATCATGCACTCGGAATATAACCTATGATACTTTTTGCTTATAAGCAGTGATCAGCTCTCTTTACTACTACAACTTAAGGTGGCATTTTCCAATCGCGTCCATGGTTGGAAGGTGGTAGAGGAATTATTTCTCGATCGAGGTGGTACCACCCCACACATCCTCTTAAAAGGCAGGTGAAATCCCTACGGATGTGTCCAGCTCTTGATGTGTGAGTCGATTCCCCAGTACACCCACGGTACATCGTACTTAGACTTCGGTCTTCGTGGGCTGTCAGAAGATAATGGTGGCCAACTAAATTTCATTTTGACATGGTTTTTCGGCTTTAAAATTTTTAACAATAACATTATGAGTATATTAAGTATAGATTTATATTTTGCAAGGAATTTTCAATCAATTATTTTTAAAGTTTTAACGTGCTTAATGATTTAGAGATCTATGGTGTCATTTTTTCAGTCACTATGACCTCAATATCCTTTTTAAGTTTTCCTAAAATAAATCATAAAATATAAAACTTTTATTAATGCGTTAAAAATACCCATAGAATAAGAATTTACGGTTAATATTGTAAAAATATTCATACAAGTGAAAAATAAAGCAAAAAATTGTACTTACTAAAATAACACTAAGTTTGCAATAAATGGGTGTGGTCGGCAAATGAAGCCTTCAAGAAAATGTATTTGTTCCTCAGTATAATTTGCTTTTATTGTTTATGTAAATACCTAACAAAATTTCAATGTAGCAACAGAATCACGTACACATATGCGACCTCGGCTTAAATAAAAAATAAAAATTTACCAGATAAATTCAAACAGAGTTGTCCACTACCCAGAAGGCAAATTCCCTCAGCGAAGATGTTTTCTCTTTGAATAAAATATCAAGCGGGATATTTCCGCATTTCAGAGGCGTGGAATAAAATATGATATTTTATTATTATCTGCGATAAAGGAAGCAATAATTTTTATATGCCTACATAAATAATAGTATAATATAATAGAAGAGAATGTGAGAAATGACCGAAATGCATGGAACAAATTGGAATAACAAAAAAGAGGTGGTTATTTAAAGACTAAGCAAACAAAAATCCAACAACAAAATTAATTTATATTTAAAACAGCATTTTGAAAAGATGATATTCAAACAACGTTGATGCAAAAATCAAAGCTAATTTAGATGTTAATGCATTTGTTAAGAAAAGAAAATCTTATATTGTATATGACGTATACCTTCTATTATTTTGATTTTTATTACTTTCTGACTTGACTGGCTTTTACCAATCCCGTTTTTACGAAAAGTTCTCAAATTTTTCTACTATTTTTAGCGCGTCCGTTTGATAAAAGAAATTCACCTGCTAGAAACGTGATGCCACTAATTTGTGACAAAACGAGTACGTATATTAAAATATTACTAATAGCTTTTGATTTGGAAAGGCTTTTAAATGTGATGGCTCGAGATAAACCCAAGAGGAGGAGTGTAAAGGGAAAAATATTAAGAAGAGTCTAGGTATCAAGGAAAAGGTTAAGATTAAGGAGACAGTCTTAAACTGGCCGTTTCGAAGTTGGTCTAATACTCTAAAATTGGATGTTCGGTAACTTCCTTTAAATACGGGTTCGCGTGTTTTCGCGTCGTGTGAGAACTTAACTAATATGCAGTCAGGGTCAGGGTTAACAGATGTAAGCGTATATTTTTAACGATATGTTTATAAGTAATTAGGGAATTGATAGATTACAAAACATTGATCTTTCTTTTTATGTATTTTCAATTCGAGATTTATTGTTTTAGTAAACGCTTGTCCAGATCATTGTTCAGTTCATTATTTAACATTCGTTAAATTGTTCTTTGTTATTTCATATCTTTAATTTTTGGCTATTGTTATATCATTTCTTGTACAGCATATTTTCAGTTATTCCTTTAATATGTATATATATATATATATATATATATATACAGGGTGTCCCTGGATGGGGTTACCTATACCACAAATGGACCTAATTTTTAATTTTTCGACAAAAAGTTATTCTTAATAAAAATTTTTGCTTGTAAAAAAAATACGATTTGTGTTAAGAAAATTTAGTTATTATATACAGGGAGGTCAAAAACTTCAAAAATATAAATTTTACCTTAGGGTAGACTACTGTTATTTTTCATTGTAAAGAAAAATGCCATTTGAAAAAGTTGCTTAGAATTACATTTTTAGTGATAATCCAAAACTTCAGAAAAAACTTTTTATTTTTGTAAAACAAATTTTTGTATTGAAATGTAAATTAAACTAAACGTTTTATTTACAAAGTTATTATTCAACGTGAAAGCCGCCAACTTCTACACACTTTTGTAGTCGTCTTTTAAACTCGTTATAAGTAGAATTAATCATCTGTTGATTTATTTCCGCGATAGCTTCACGTATTCTGTATTTCAAAATTTCAACATAATGATTTAAATTATATTTATAAACCTTTTCTTTTAAAAATTCCCAAAGAAAATAATCGCATGCCGTTAGATCAGGGGATCGAGCCGGCCAGCGTATGGGACCATATCTATCCAGCCATTTTTGTGGAAAATGTCCATTAAGCCAATTTTGAATTTGCAGTGTCGAATGCGCTGGACATCCGTCTTGCTGAAAATAGGCTTTGCGTCTGTATTCTAAATTTTCTTCTTCAAACTCTGTCCAAAAATAAGTATTCAACATCTCTAAGTAAGAATTTTGATTAAGATTTACCTCAAAGAAGTAAGGCCCAATAATTCTATTTATTGTAATAGCGCACCATACATTTACTTTTTTGGCTTTTTGACTGTCTGTAGTGAGTGTAAACATCGGATTGTCTTGCGCCCAAAAGCGACAATTTTGGGATGATACTATGCCATTTGTGTTAAATGTACACTCGTCTGAAAAGATAACACTTTTGTAAAAGTGTCTGTCTTCCACAATTCTTTCCCCAATATCTAAACAAAAGTCTAAACGGTGCGCATCATCACCTTCTTCTAGAGTATGAATTTGTTTAGGTTTGAAAGCTTTAAACATATTTTCTTTTAAAACTCTTTGGATTTCAGATTTGCTTATGTTAATTTGCAAGGATCTGTTTCTTAACGACGTTTTCGAATTTTCGGCTACTGAGTCCAAAACTAGCATGGTGGCTACATCCTCCCTATTGTATGTTTTCTTAGGCTTCTTAAGGTTTTTTACATCTCCTGTATGATCAAACTTTCTGATTATTTTTTTAAACTCTGTCGACTAATTCCTACAGCGGGATATTTTTCATTGAACAATTCAATTGCGTGTCGGTAGGAAATGTTTCCTATACCATAGCATTGAACTAAATAAATACGTTGCTGTAAAGTAAGCATTATTGCAATTTCAGAATTAACAGACAGTAATATTTATTGCAAATGACACTGATATGACACTTCACTTTAAGTACCAGACAGGTATTTTGGTTATAGTATTCCTTACGACATTCGAAAAAAACTGGGGCTTAAAAAATTGATTTAAACAATATTTTTTTTAAATCTTGAATCATGACTAGAAAGCAATTCTACACAACATTTTCTAATGAAATTTTCCTTAAAAACGAAAAATAACGATAGTTTACTCTTAAGTAAAATTCATATTTCTAAGTTTTTGACATCCCTGTAAACAAAAACTAATTTTTTTTACAACAAATCGTATTTTTTTTACAAGCAAAAATTTTTATCAAGAATAACTTTCTGGCGAAATATTGAAAATTAGGTCCATTTGTGGTATAGGTAACCCCATCCAGGCACACCCTGTATATATATATATATATATATATATATATATATATATATATATAAAGTGAAGAAAATAACGGGGAAAACTGTCTGTAAGGTAGTGCTAGACACGTGTTTCGTGCTTATTAGCACTCATCAGTAGCACATAACCAAGTTATTAGATCAAGAACTTGGAAGTTGGAAAAAGGTAAAGGACAGATAAACCTCGATTGGGCTTGCAGGTCCCTGGTCTGTGAACCTCTTTGTGTTTTTGTCCTTTTTCCAACTTCCAAGTTCTTCATCTAATAACTTGGTTATGTGCTACTGATGAGTGCTAATAAGCACGAAACACGTGTCCAGCACTACCTTACAGACAGTTTTCCCCGTTATTTTCTTCACTTTTTGTATATTTTCCTGTCGTTAATTCTTTACCGTCTTATTCCTTGGGGTTAGAGGTGTCACGCAGGTGCTACTGCAGCCTCTGTGGTGATGTTGGGTTGGTGTCCGCAAACCATGGGTCACCTGACAGATAAACCTCGAATGGGCTTGCAGGTCCCTGGTCTGTGAACCTCTTTGTGTTTTTTTTTTCCTTTTTCCAACTTCCAAGTTCTTCATCTAATAACTTGGTTATGTGCTACTGATGAGTGCTAATAAGCACGAAACACGTGTCTAGCACTACCTTACAGACAGTTTTCCCCGTTATTTTCTTCACTTTATATATATATATATATATATATATATATATATATATATATATATATATGTATATATATATATATATATATATATATATATATATATATATATATATATATATATATATATATATATATATAGATGTATATATATATATACTTGTTATACAAAGACAGGGGTTTTATTTAATGGCACGATAGACGTATTAATTATTAAGTTCAAACTTCGTTGGCCCGTCGGTGTCAAGAGGGAGACAGCGCGACATGAGAGATTTGTAGATGGCGACCACTTCCAGAACTTCGATCTTCATATGTTGACAGCTTGAGTCTTCTAGATCGGCTGCAAGATTTAGGTTTGAGTAACATAGGGTATTGTACTAATTTTCACTAACTTTAGCTTCCTCTCATTTGAATATTACTGTGACCGCAAGAAGATATATTTGTCAAATGGATAGTTTAAACTAGATAATTTATAAGGACCCACAAAGCCGTATATTGTTACAGGTTCATTTGACTTAATCTGACGCAGATGAAAAATGATTCAATCTGTGACAAGTTTTTAACCAAGCTGTTTTTTTATTTCTAGTGGAAAACCGGTGCCTCAGCATAGAGCATTCCTAAATTAATGGTGGATTTACGATTGATTAAACCTAACTTGAGCTGATTGGGGTTTCTTTGTTTCCAGCTCGCCGTGCTACCCAAATTTGTTGTCCAAGATTTCCAAGTTTGTTACGCTAAAGACTGCCGAAATCCAATACGCTAAAAACGGGATAAGTCCATGGGATCAAATCTGCTGCAAAAGCGTTAGCGTGCCGAAATAATGTGTATAATCTGTGGTACAGGTTTATAATCTAGACACAGTAGGAGTCCAGAAAGGTTTTAGTGACTACAAGCCAGTATATATTGGGAGTGTCCATATAGGACAATTCTAGTGCAGGTCATATCCTTGTACTGTGTGTAACTGTCAAGTCAGTTTAATTTAAAGCATCAATAGGACAGTGTATAATTTTTTTTTGTTTTGGAGTGTCCGCAGGGCAGTATAGTTCCTGGTACATAAAAGTACCGCAGGATAGTCGAGCCAGTCTGCCAGATATCAAGTTGACTTATTTAGGGTATTTATTATACCAGTAAATGGTTTCCTAGTAGACTGTCAGTACTTTAGGAGTAATCCTTAAGGTCATGAATTGCTATCGTAGTTAACAGTCTGAAGAATAGGTTACAAGACCTGAGGTTTATATGTAGTGGACATTTTAGAACTATTGAATCAGAGACAAAGAAGACAGCTAGTGGGTTCGGCTGTTGGTCGACACCACATATGGTGAGCACTTATTTTTTTATTTAGAAAATAGATCTGTTGGTAAACAGACTACAGTTTAATTTCCAATGTAGGAAAGGCGGAAAGGGAGGATGGGAATAGTTTGACGGTGAACCAATCTCGGAATTTTGATCTAACTCAAATTTTTCACAGTCTGGCGTCCATTTAACATCTTTTAATAGATCAGAATTCCTAGATTTCCTTCGAATCTACTCACACTGCATAAAGGGTAATAAATCAAGGTTAACGTGCAAAAATAAACCCTGAACGATTATACTAAGAACATCTAGATTACCTAGTAAAGGTGTAACGAAAAGATAATAAGGGAAAAGTATATTACAAAAGGTAAAAAAGTCAACAACAATAAAACAAATTAAAAAACTCTAATAATCTAACACACAATTTCAAATTACTGCGACTAAAATTTAAAATGGTGTATTTAACCCAATTAGTTCAGGTTGAGTGTAAAACAGCATATATGGTTATACCGACAACGGAAAATATTAAAAAGGCTTTTTTATATAAGCCTATTGGTGAATACAACATAACGTCCTGACGTAAAACATATGTTCAACTCCGTTTTTATTAATGATTTTACCATGTACAAAGTTATAAAAAAGACTACCCTATTGACGTCTAGTCATTTTGTTACCACCAAACAGGCGAGTTACGTTTAAATAATAATAGTACTGTAGATTCAACCACACATAATTTAAAAATATTTAATTTGTTGTGGCGCCTCTGAATTCCTTTGAGTAAAATCAAATACCAACTGTCCCTCAATTTTATGTTTCGTGCTTTGACTATTTTATTTTAGAAACAGGTGTACCGAAAAGACCATTATTGTGCTTCAATATTCAACGGCATTTCATTAGGACCGAGCATTTTGAATAATTTTGCTGCATTTTGTTGTATTTCGAGAGATAAAATTCGATGATGATAAATATCATTTAATATTTTATGTTTATTACTTATACGAATTTTAATGGTTTTCTGTTTGCATGAAGACCAAAAAAACATATTTATTATTTTTATTTATTTAAGAGGAAATTTTATTGCAACAGATGAAAGTTTTATCAAATTTTTTTCGATAGGTGGGATATTTGAATACTTTAAAAATGAATACTAAAATAGATTCTTCGTCCATCTACCGCGCTACCCAGCTCCGACGCCACTAACGCCGTATCACATCGCGCATGCGCGGAACTTAGTCTGCCAAATTAAAAATTTTGAAGAACGTGTAAGCGTGTGTTCTTCCTTACATCGTGAGGAATATTTTTTGTTAAAAAACTTTTCCTCTAAATCCAATGGTTCAGTAATTAAAGGATATAAACTGTTAAATTGTTTATAACAAATGACCGCGCTAGAATTTTCAATCCTGATAATTTTCACTCAATCTACACCCAATTCTCATTGTTCGTAGTTTTTTCAGATTTTTCTGAGCAATCCTTCTGGTGATAAGGGTGGGGGACAGCAATTTATAAGCGTGTAATAAACTACTAATTTTTTACACTGATGTAAAGAGTGAGTTAGTTTTAAAATTGGTATCTTAAAATGTCATTTTTAACACTAAAGGCAAACTTTAAAAAGCCTACTTTTAATAGTGTTTGTGGAAAAAACGATTTTATGATGCTATTAAACAGGAGACAGTCATTCTTATCATTTGTTCATTATTACGAGTTGAACCAACAATGATCTCGAAACTTTCTTGAATCTCGAGTAGGACACTTCTGTACATTTTTATAAATCTGGCAATTCCTTCAGGATCAACAAAAAACATTTTTTGCGAACAGGTCCTAATCGGGGATGATTCCATGAAAAATGTACCTTTAGCCCAAAAGCGCTAAATGATCCATTAAGCATTCTCCAGACGATCCATTACTGTTCCAAGCGTTAGACTTTCTCCGGATTTTACTCCCGTCTGGGGAAAAATAATGTATCATTCACATTTTACTTCCGTCTACGTTTATTTGTCGCCATTATCTTATAGTTCCATTTTCTCAAACATAATACAAGCCTATTTTTGAACCATTATTAGTATTATATAGAAATTTTGTGTTTTTGTTGAATATACACTCACTTTCTTTTATGTATTTAACTTACAGTTTTTTGTAGGAGTAATGTCTAAAATGGAGTCCATGTTCAGGAACAATGTAGAGCACTATAATCCCTAATTAGTGGATCCCACGATCTCGGGCTGCGGTACTTGTTAAGTTAATACTAATCGCGCTCGCGCAGAACATATAGGAAAATATAAATTATTGTCTAAAACTATAATATACAGCACTTTCAAAAGTCTTGCACCTCCCTGTATTAACAATATAAAATTAGTATGTACCAAAATATATTTATTGATAAGAAAAGCAACTTGTTTACAACTAAACGCCATGATAGAATTCCAACAAAAAAAAATATTTCGGTCGTTAAATTTCGATTTTGCAAAAATGCCTATGCATCCCAGTAAATTGGGAAATAGTAGTACCTTAGGGTGTACCAACTTGATATTTTTTAAACTGTATTATTTGGTCGTGAAATGGCGCCTATTTGGCGCCTTTCACTTTTAGAAGCATACTAAATGATTTTTTGTCCTAGTAAGCCCAAACTTGTTAAGAAATCGGCTCATTACTACCCATTTTGAATTAATAAAAATGGTTACTTATCAAAAAGGTAATAATATATCATTTTCCTTTTGATATGCTTTTTAAATGCTAATATGCTTTCCTGGAATACACTTATGAAGTGAAGTTATCAAATTGGAAACAATTAGTTAACTTTTTGCGATTTGCATGATTTTCAAATGATATTTATTTCAAAAGTTCTTGCCAAAACAAATAACTTCTATTATTGTAAAAACTATATACTTAAGTTGTAATTTTCTTTATAAATTTGAATAACAGCTCAACTCAAATAAATTATTTTAACACCCTAGTTGTTTTATATAATTTAAACCCTGAATAATAGGAAATATGCGTATAACCGAAGTAAATCTATTTTTTTATATTCCCTAAATAAATTATATGTTTATGGCGATTGCTGTTATCCATCTATTTTGGTCTTTATTAATAAAAAAAAGGATATTCTAATGCAAATTGTCACCCGAATTTCGAAACTTGTAAGACGTGATGCCATTGGCTGTGTCAATTATGATTCATGATGAGTACATGGCGAATTCCAATGTTGTAGGGTTATCGAAAAATCCATAAAAATGGCATTTAATGCGTAACTACTCCTATGAAATATCTCTGCACTTAAAGTAGACGGTTCCTAAAATCTTATTCATGTATATTTCAAGCCGAAATCGGTCCAGGAACCTTTCAGTTATGCAACAAAAACTGGCATTTTTGCGAAATTTTAAAAATTTCGAGTGAATAAGTTGCAATTTTACATCTTCGAAAATTCAAAATTTCAAAAATTTCCAAATTTGCTCCCCGATGCGAATAAACCATATTTGGACTGGATACGGGATGAGTTCACATTCTTTGAAGCCAAAACAAACCATTCTAAACGACACTGTAAACACAATTTGTAAACATTGGCCACATCTTACTTTACCTTTTATTTTTGTACAAAAAATACGTTAGAAGCATCACAAGATTTACTAAAAGTAATAAAAGCCCTAAAATATTTTATTTTTCTGCTAAATAATAATAAATTTAAGTTAAAAACATTTTATTATTTATAGGTTATGTTATTTCTAAAGGTGTTTATTTAAAGTCGCTCCGAGTCATTTATAAATCTATAAGTCGCACTTTTTCTTTTCTAGTTCATTAGACAAAGACGTACGTGTAACCGAGCGTTCGCAGACGTTTTTCCTAAGCTACCAGCAGAGACAGCAACACTTCTGAGCTCCAACACTCCAATGCTATTTTATCTCTTTCTACTACCATTCTTGATTCAATTACGTAGTAATTCGTAGTCTTGTCTATGCTCGTAGCTCGTAAACTGCTCCCCCAAGAGAATAACAAACAACAAAATATAAGGCTTCACGTTCGATACGCTCATAGTATACAGATATCGAATCCTTATTATAATAAATCCATGGAATAAACTTATTTATTTATAACTTTAACAAAAAAATAGGCGATTTACATTAGAGGGAGGTATTCTTAGATATTTAGCAGATAAAATAAACTGAAAAAGAATGACTAAATAAGGAAAATAATGTGGAATAATATCGATTAAAAATAGGATTTCTCGGAAAAAATCAAGAAAATTCTGTTTTTACCCTTAAATACTCCCCTGGATAAACCATTCTGTATTCATTTTAAAGTTATATTATCCCTGTATAAGATAGTGTTAAAAAATTGGGAAAAAATTAAATAGAAAAACATACAGAGTGATTCAAGTGTACCAATTTCGATTGCAAAAAAAGTCAAAAAATCGAAATTTAATAGGCGATTCCTCCCTTCCTATAAAGAATGAAGAAACTGAAAAATATAGATATCATGTATTTCGACGAGCTCTTTTCTATGACGCATATGGGATTTTAGTTTGAACAATTTTGACTACACAAAAAATTTAAAACCGTCAAATATTTGGGTCAAAAATCGAAATTTCCAGTTTTTCTCAAATATTTATATCCGTTTTCCAGCGATTTTAGGTTTAGGTAAATGTATTGCAAAAAGGAAGAATTTGAGATGGCTGCTTTTTAAATTGTAATAAACTGTACCGAAAAGTAAACATTTTTTGTAGCTAAATTATCTTAGTAATTTTCTCCAAAATATTTTTTTGGGGTTAGAAAAAATATCCGCATATTCCTTGTTGTATTAGACTGGTCTTTGCAATAATCGCAAGTTCTTGACTTTTTACTTATATTTAAAATTCTCAGTTTAGTGAAGATGTCCTGTCCTAGAAATAAATTACTTTAGAAAGTAAATCAAATTCAATATTATTCGCCCAGAAAACGCAACTTACATTATTAGCTCTATCAAAGGGACTTTTCGTTTGAGACAGTTGCTTGCAAGCTGATCAAAGGAAAGCAAATAAATCATGATGTGTGCAATGCAACATGTATTTACTACGTATATGTTCGCAAAACAGTTTTTTTTATTTGTACAGTAGTTTCCTTGAAAGTAAAGCATAAGGTAAAGCACTTGCAAACTTGTTAAACATACAGTCCAACCTTTTTTAGTCATTTGTATTTAATAATAACAAAGACGTGGCACATGTATATGTCAAATCTGGATGACAATAATACAGGGTGTTCAAAAAATGTGTCAGGATACTTGGACAGGTGATTTTACGTGGTAAATTAAAGGTAGTAAAGCCATGTAACAAAAATTCGAAATCTCAATATTTTTCTAGTTGCAGCCTATCAAATTTAAATTTCTCTGTTTTTATTTTTAACATACTGTTTTTTAACTAATCAAATTAATATTTGGCACACAGACTCAGCTTGGTAATTTATATCATTCTAATATAAAAAATATGGATCTGAATCCCAAATATTATTTTTCCCATATATTTTTTGTTTTTAATAGCTATTACAAAGACTAACATGTTATTTCAAAACTAATAAAATACTAAACCAAAAAGGTTTTATTTTATTATCATTAAATCAGTTTTTCAACTGGAAACAAAAATTCAAGTTACCATGGTTCAAATTTAGTTAAATCTGACAACAACCTAATCAAAATGTTATTAAAAATTATAAGATATCTTGGAGATTACCGGACAATTAAATAACAGTGATAACAATGTATTTGTTTTTATTTAGTTCTAATTTTATTTAAATAAATGAAAGTTTTAACACTAAATTAATACTTTAAAAAAGGAAAAGAATCATAATACATTTTCAAAATGTCCTCCGTTTATGTATATACATTTCCTAATACTTTTCAAAAAATGTTGTCTAACTCTAAAGAAAATACCGGCTGTATTTTGAATAATAATATAATAAAAAGCAAAAAATGCCGAATTTTTCGTGTTTTTTGTGGCAATTCCAATGGGAAGGGGCACTTTGTGTATATTTTTCCCAGATAGATAATTACCCAAACTATAAAACGGCGGGTTCATCCCGAAATCTTTTTCCGATTAAGAGATATTTGATTTTGTCCATTGTAGTTTTGGAATATATTACTCTACTGTGCGCCCCCTCGACAGAAATCGCGCCGAAACCGCTATGTGTGTCTTGTCACTGCTGCATTCGCATCGGCCACCGCCTCGGCAGAATTCGCGATAAAAACGCCGTGTGTGTCATCGCCCTTAATGTAACGTAACTAACAATGATACGAACGTTTTCTCCGTATACGTGCTTACCTAATTTAGAGAGCGAGGGAGAGAGAGAGCCAGAGAGAGATTAACAACGTAGGATATTCTTCTTAGTGCAACCCTATGCAAACTTTACGACACTGTTATCGGCGTTGACAATAAATTCGCTTGCACCAAATTTTAAGGGGTTATATACAGTCAGGAAGCCTAAAAAGAGCGATTTTTCAAGAATTTTTCCTGAGAAGACTTTTAAATTTATTAATGTGAAAATTTGTACACATCTTACGGTAACTTTTAACTGTATTTTAAGATTTTTGTATTTGTAAAAATAATAATTTCGAAAGCTGCTATAGCTGATCTCCAGGAGTTCCTCTCAAAAAAGGCATCTTTCGGTGATAACGATATCTCTGGACTGGATCATCGCAAATGAAAAAACCAAACGGATTTCGTTGAAGCAATGTATAATCTTCTAATTAATCGAAGGAATAAGCAAAATAAAATTTTTTGACAAAATGGCGGCTTCTCAAAAAAAAATCGATTTTTGACCAAATTTTGACCTTAAATTGATTATATATAAAAAAATATTTATCGGTGAGACAAAACCTTCGATTTGTTAGTAAAAAACATACTTAAGAAGATTGTGTTAAAATTTGAGACTGATCGGTTCAGCCGTTTCCGAGAATTCTCCGTCACCGACTTTACAAACACAGTTTTGAGAAAAACGCGTTTAAAGTTTCAAAAGCACTTTACATAGCGTACAATGGCTCTGACACGTCTTTACAAATATGCGTGTAACTTCGAAAATTATCGCCGGATTGCCTTGAAATTTTCTGTGTGTGTACTGGAATATATGTACATTACGAAAATGAAATTAAAAAATCGATTTTTTGAAAATTCTAACTGTATATAACCCCTTAATGCAACATTAATATTTCACCTGCGCCATCCCACCGGAACGTATGTTTGGTGGCTTAAGAACTAAGAAGCACTAAAATGTCATTCCAGGCCTTCTCACGTTGCAAGCGTAAAACCGCCGTAAGCCTTGTAAGCCTTTTAATTATGCAGCCACATATGCTCAGGCCCGGATTAAATATTTACGAAGACAGAGTGTCGTTACACATTAATCATTTTCCCGTTTCATTATAAATGTTCCTTAAAACTTCCCTATTTAAGAGGTCAGCTATTTATTAGTTCCCTTTAATGCAAGGCTAAGAAAACTGCTCATTTCTCTTTGGTCTCACCATCCGGAACTAGCCGGATATGTTTACATGAGAATTGACAACTACATCTCGTACGCATGTACAAGTTGCAGTTTGGTTAGCCATTTGTTTATTAAACTAAACGATTTAAGACGTCACAAGAGACAAATGGCTGTTTTTTATTATCTGAGTCCGACCCAGATTTCCTACCCCACACCTGACACTTGTTGTATTGCTCTCTCCTCAATTAGTGAAATATTTCTTTTACTAAAATGCACTCTTACACCATTTCTTCTTTTTCCATTTTCCAGTTTTTCCATAAAAGTTTTGGATAATTTTATAGTGCAATATAAAGCTTATCAAAGGTTCCCACAGAGGAAAAAATGTATTACCAGCACAAACACCACCGCAAGTGCTTTCTTTGCGTGCCCGGAACAGCCAATGATGGAAGAGAGTGCATCCTTACTGCAACGTTAATCAAAAATTTTCCATAAATAAGAATCATTAAAGGTCGGTATCGTCAAATTCAATTAAGCAGCCTATTTGGCCGTACTTTCATTTTTATGTTAAAATAAATAATAAATATTTGTAATGAAATTTTAAAGAAAAATAATAATAATAAATTTATTTTTAGCACGGTACAGCACAAATATTTTACATGTATATATATATATATATATATATATATATATATATATATATATATATATATATATTTAAAATTTTTAGGGACACCTACACCTAAAGTTTATGTTTAAAAACATTTAATTTATGTAAAGAATACAAAAACATTTTAGGTGTACATATTTGGATTATATAAATACTCCCTGTAAGTAACAAATGAACCTAATGTTAATTGTAACACTGTTTCAATCTACAAGTTAACTGGAAACAGTATTTTTCATTGTATATCATTATATATAAGTTACGAAGCTGGGTAAACATTTAATTGTTTGTTATAGTCTGTGGTTTACCTTGCTTTTGAGTTCGGTTCAATCAGTTAATGGCTTGTTTTTTTGTGGCCGTAGTTGATGATTCGAGGGCGTCATATCAGAAGGGCGTACGAACCAAAAGGTAATTTTTAACGGAAATGCAATAAACCTTTTAAAAATTAAAATTTGTAATGAGATTGTTGTTTTTGCCAATATAATAAGACCAGAACATTACAGGTTATTATATTATATATAAAATATATATTATATATACAATTGCTCGAAATATAAAGTTTCATTGATTTTTAATAGTTCGTTTAAATTTCATATAACAATTACTTGATGCACTAATACCCTATTCTAAATTCAAAACAAAATATATCATTGGTTTCAGTAAACGTTTGTTTGTATAAATATGCGTCTTATTTTTTCGAAATACTGATTATTATTGCTCAGCTTTTTAGATTGTAGATGTTTTACTTACATACCATAAAACACTGAAATGAGTTGCTCCAGTCTCCAGAATTGCAAAAGATACATTATTTTTGGCGTTTCTTTAACGCAATGAACAAACAGGCTACAAGCTTAAACTACTATTCAATAAACAAATACCAATAGCACAATTCCAACCCATCCGAAGGGTTTCCGCGAGCAATAGAAGTAATATTGCAGCCAACAATAGAACCCATTGAATTAATATTTTTTATTATTTTATTTTATTGGAGTATTTATTTTAATTAACATGATATAAGGATTATTGACTTAATTTTAAGATTTTCTATTTAAACTGTAGTTCTTGTTCGTTTAATAAGATGTATTTTAATTTGAATCACACCGCTTACAAATAGCTATTTTTCGCCCAATTATATCTAAGCATTATCATCAAATAGTTTAATTTTTTTTGGCTGTAACGGAATAAAAAAATTTATTGGATTTCAATAATATTTTCGTCATTGAAAAAAGGGGAATATTGTTTTCAAAGAAGTAGGAATACTTTTAAACTCCAATAAAAAGTCTATATTAAACGAAATATTTTTTTGCGTTTTTAGATAAAGTTTTGTTGAGACAATACTAATTTTAATATAACTAATGGGTCAGTGGTCACAAATAATACTATTATAGGATTGCCGTTTTTTTCTGTGTTCTGTGTCTTCTTATCATCTTTAACAAGCCAAGTTGAATGAACTAGAATATGGGATTATATTGCAAAAACAGAACCAGACTTTAGTCCTTTGAAAGAACATAACATAATATTAAGGCAAAAGCAAGAAAGTAACAGATTGTTTTTGTATACGTAACAAAAATTCTGTTGCAGACACATACCTTCATAAGCCGTTTGTTTATAAAGCGATATATTCTTCCAATAAAAGTTTTCCTTGTTTTCTAGAGTCAATATTTGATTTTATATAGAAACATATATGTAAATATTTTGTGGCGACATGGATGGAAAACAAATCGGGTAGCTTTTTTCTATTTTCGATGCGTAAAATAAGAAACAATATGAAAAGACGGTAGACATATCAAGTAATGAAATTTTCTATTATATTAAAAATAAAAGGTCTTTCGAAAAATATGCTGTTGTACTTTAAATAACGCTATATTTAATTTTGTTATTAAGAAATACACTTACCCTCGTATCAAAAATACGGAAACCTTGAAATATCTTGCAAACGGTTCATTTGATTTTTATGGAGTTTTTTACATTTAGGTACGCAATTACGCCCGATCCAATGATGAGTTCCGCATTGTTGCCAAGTTTAATGTTTTCCTGAAATGGACAGGAACTTTTTTTTAATGGAACGCTCTATATTTCATTCGAGTTTCAAATTCAGCTTAAAATTCTGAATACTTCCTATTGGGAACATTTTATTCTAAAGTTAACAGTTTTTGAGAAAATGGTGGTCGAAAATCGTTATTTTATTGTATTTTACCTTGAAATACCTGTACACGAAAGTTTACCTGAAATAATCTGAAGTTTACCAACTTGTCAGTTTCGTTTATTTACAAAAATGCTTCATTTAACAGAAACCCAAAGAATTTAAATTTTAATAATACTGGGTTATGGAGACAGTATGCGAACGCAAAAAGAAGTTTTCAATATTTTTAATTAAAAATATTCTGACAGAAATCCATCCAACTAAATCTACTGTAAGTAAAGTTTTAAAAAATTTCGTCAAACTGCAAACGTAAAAAACGCTGTACCATTTGGATATTTAGTACAAGAATAAACAATACAGGAGGAAATAATTTAATTAAGCATATTAAATTAATTTAGGAAACTAAATCAAATGTTCAAAATGGTGTCCACTTACTTCTTGGCAGTAAGTCCAATACTGCGGAAAGACGTTTAGAAGAATGTCAGTTTCCTCGATTCGTCTACATTCTGTTCCTATTCTTAACTTTAAATCATCGCAGTCATTTGGCTTATTTTTGAAAAGAGCACTTTTGAGGTGGCCCCCAAAATAGTAGTCGAGGGGCGTCAAGTCCAGAGACTGAGCTGGGCACTCGATTGTACCCCTACGTCCAATCCATCTAAAAAATCACCATCGAGATATTGCCGAACATTATAGGTATAGTGCGATGAGGCACCGTCCTGTTGAAACCATAGTTCATCATTTGGTGCTTGATTATTGCCTAAAAAATCATTTTCAAATAATAAGTACAGCAGGTAAAATAAGTAACAAGTATAATACAGCATTTATAATAAGTAAGTAATATAAGTTACTTACGATTATTTAGAAATAGTTGTGCAAGAGCCGGGACAATTTCATTTCTTAGAAGATCTAAATATCTTTTTCCATGGACTGTCTCTTGCATGAAGAATGTGCTTATTATTCTCCGACTTATTATACCAGCCCAAACATTTACCTCTTTAGGGAACTGGGTATGACCCAACCAAAATCTTAAAACGTATAGCTTAACAATGATAAACTAATAATTGAAAGAAACCGAATTTGTATTGTGCAATACGAAATAGAGTATGTCATTGAGTGAATTGGTATCCAATTAAATATATGACAGTGTTTTTTCTGTGTATAAACCGCCAGATTCGCCATAGCTATATCGGTCTACTTTGGCAACCAAAAGTTTTAAACGGACAAGTGTAAGGATCAGCCAACTAAATTTTGTCCTAAGAATTTATTGTTGAGCCATTTTTGTAAAATTAGAAAGAAAGTGCCACTGTAACATCCAGTTGCACTAACAATTTAATCAAGAATTAAACTAATTGGGCGCTGGCAACGTGACAGCACCCATGTTAATGTCATTGGCATAGGTAACTCTAATCTCTAAACATCAATTAAATTTAATACGTAATTAAAAGTTGTAAGCAACATGCTGTTTGGTATGGATTTTTCCCAATTATGGAACTAAATTCCTTTTAGCAACACTTTTCATAATAAAAACCATTTGGAAACCAAGCAAACCGCTGAAACATTAGGCCAATTAAGTTTTCAAAGACGACCTATTAACAATGGCAGGTAGGGAACTTTTTAAAACATAACTGATCAATTAGATGATCTTAATTTCAACTAGTACTAAATACAGAGTGCCTAGAAATGGATTTCCCTTTTCAAACTCCAATAATTTGGCAACCGTGTAACGCAGCGGAATTATTGAGGCATACTTCAAAAGTAATGATTCTTACTCAGTTGCAAGACGAAAATTTTGTGCTGACTTCAATATTAAGAGTGTAAAAGAAGCCCAAGTAAAAATTTTATGAAATGGTTTAGAGAAACATCGTCAGCTGTAAATGTGAAAGAAATCCCGTCGTCGTCCAAGGACTGCTACTGCTTCTGAGAATGTTACGGCTATGTATGCTGCGATTAGTTGAATTACAAGTGGATCAATTCGTAAAACATCACAGGCTTTACAAATGCACAATTCATCTGTACAGGGTCTTCCAACGAGGACTGAACAGGGGCTCATTTTTGAGCTTCCTTGTATTTAAAGAAAAATCTAAAATAGCCAATCGATGTACTTTTTCCTGCAGAATTCAAAAATTAAACCAAAAACTTATTTGAACCAGAAACAAAAGAGTTACGCTATGGATAACGTGTTTTTTAAATGGAACATAGCTTTTTTTATACGATTTTCGGAACGAGTGATTTTTTTTAAGTCCGTTCTGATTAAAATATTTAATATTGTGACAGCTATTTTTATTAAATTTTAATGTTTTATCCAGTATAATTTAACTTCAACCTGTTTGAAACATACACTAGGTAATAAAGGTAAAATCACCTTGAAATCCTTCAAAGTCAAAAATTTGACAAATTTACTATAATATTGCCGAAATGGAATATTCATTAGATGAGAGATTGCAGATTGTTATCTTGTTCTACAAATGCCAAGAAAATGCAAGAGAAGCAATCTCTCATCTAATGAATATTTCATTTCCGCAATATTATAGTAAATTTGTCAAATTTTTTGACTTTGAAGGATTTCAAGGTGATTTTACCTTTATTACCTACCTAGTGTATGTTTCAAACAGGTTGAAGTTAAATTATACTGGATAAAACATTAAAATTTAATAAAAATAGCTGTCACAATATTAAATATTTTAATCAGAACGGACATAAAAAAAATCACTCGTTCCGAAAATCGTATAAAAAAAGCTATGTTCCATTTAAAAAACACCTTATCCATAGCGTAACTCTATCAAACTCTTTTGTTTCTGGTTCAAATAAATTTTTGGTTTCATTTTTGAATTCTGCAGGAAATAGTACATCGTTGGCTATTTTAGATTTTTCTTTAAATACAAGGAAGCTCAAAGATGAGCCCCTGTTCAGTCCTCGTTGGAAGACCCTGTACATACAATTTTAAGGAGAGATTTGAAGTTTCATCCACACAAGATCCAGATAGTGCAGGAATTGAGCCCAAATGACTTTATAAACCGTTGCTCTTTTGTGGAAACGATGATAGATTATTTCTTGCAAATAACCGAATTAACAATATTCTGTTCAATGAAGAGGCGCACTTTTACCTTTTAGGCGCAATTAATAAGCAAAGTTGTCGCTATTGGGCACCAAGTAATCCAAGGTAATAACACGAAAAGCCCTTACGTCGCCCAAAGGTCACTGTATTGGTATACGATGCCGACCTCAGGAATTATCGGTCCGTACTTTATTGAGAACTGACGTGGCGTAGCCCATACTGTAACTAGTGGTCGTTATTGTTCGGTGCTTCGGGTACCCCAGCTACAAGAATTTGATGACTTCCATCAGGTTTCAGCACGGCTGCCACCGCATCTATAGCCCGAGCGTCCCCGGAATTCGTTATTCCCGGAAAAGGGCATATCCTGCTTTAGAAATCTAAACTGGTCGGCTAGGTCACTCAACCTCACTCCACTAGATTTTTTTACCTCAAAAGTAAAGTGTATGTGGGTAGGCCTATCACTTTGCACAAAAAATATGGGAAGAAATTATTGGAATGCCACCTGAAATGTGTTTAGCAGTTTCTAACCACATGAAGACGGCATTGCAACAGTGTTTTAACAGAAATGGAAGGCACCTCAATAATATAATTTTAAAACATCAAATCTGCATAATATTCTGTGTATTTTTGCTTTAATAATTTATTTTAAAAAGTTCAGGAAACATTTTAATCAGCCTTCAAAATGGGAAATTCATTCCTGGACACCTTGTATTAAACCTCTTTAGTGAATCCCTCTAAAAATCTAGTCAAACAATTTTACCTTAGAATTTCTTACTGAAATTAATTTGATTTTATTATTGTGGAAAATCCTGAAATTATTCTGCTTTATAAATTTGCGGAAAAAGTCGAAAATAATTTTATAATACAAACAAAGTTATCGTTCACTGGTCAATTTCAAACCTTGACTAGATCGGTCTTATCAATAGTGCATCCAGGAGGAAGACATTACTCTTACTTTCATCATTTTTTTTACTAATAATCGGATCTAGAAAGTCTGCAAAGAAATACCCAAATTAAAAAAATCTCTTGACGTTCTCAACGTCGCAAAATTTCTATTCTAACAGAAACTGTGGACACAAAAAGTTTTCGATTTTATGCATGGGAGGATGTTCAACATTTAGTATATACCCTTCAATGCCTTCTACATCTACGCGCACTACCCAAATCGACAAAATAAAAGAAAATTCTTCCATAATAACTTTAAAATGCTCTACAAAGTAAAACCAAGTTGGTCTACAGTAAGCTTTCGCGAGACACCCGCTACATATATGTCGATTTATAGTATTACACCTGCGTTTAAAATTAAAAAAATTCCTACTTCCGAGAAAAAGTCATTAAACACACCAACACAATATTTTTCGGTCTCTTTATTTTCACCAACACACAAAAAAAGGGTCGAGCGCCCCTTTTAGAAAATTACAACACCTAAATATTTATTAATACCAATTCAAAGGGATCTGGATGAGCGGTAAAAAGGTACAATTTGGGAATAACAAAGAAAAATTATTTCCGCACTCTGAACGGCCAAATTATGTTCTAAACGCCAAGAGAAATTTGTTGTTCCAGGAAAGGGAGTAAATGTATCTCAGTTTTAATTTCCTTTCTTGTTATGTTTGTCGGGTTTGGGACTCCCTAGAGGAATACCCAGTAGAGCAAAATGGGTTGGGGTAATTTTCAAAGCTTCCCTTTTTAAAATAAAGACTTAGTATATACCCACCATTTTCTGAGTAAACGATAAGTGTAAGCTCAATTTTCTCTTTTATTTTGACATGGTCAGCTTCAGTTATTACTTTAAAATCTAATATTTTAATTGATTCGTAAAGGTGGGTTTGTGCACACCACTCTATATTTAATTTAACCCTAATTTAACTTTAATTTTGATTTAAGAAAATTTCAGAACATTTATACAGATTATTTATATTTCAATTACGAGGGCGCACATAATATTAAATATGTGAAAAGGTGGCATTACCTTGGTTACATTTTATGTCAGCTGTCATTTCCATTTCTGCGCTTGGTTATTGTTATCGTAAATTATGGGTAAAATAGTTTTCTAACAGAATAAAACGTTATAATCGTTAACAGAAGGGTTAGAATTCGGCTTCGTTTTGTGTCTAGGGAATTTTATATTTTACCCGCGCCATCTCGGACTTGCGCAACTTCATTTTCATTTAATTTAACTTTAAGAAGATAAAAGTTCCTCAATTAACACTTGTGCAGAAAAACACAAGGTTGTAATGGGTACAAGAAAAGATGGCAATTGGTCCAAACTGGGATAATGTCACGTTATCTGATGAGACTAAAATTGGACTGGTATCCGATCGTATCCTTAACATTTTAATTTATGTTACATCTAATGCAATTTGTTTACAAGCCTTCAATGCAGATCAACAGTTTTATAAGTCACACCCAGCTTTCTCGGAATGATTCTACAATCACTTTACACACCTAAGACTTTCTTTTATTACCCTTGCACTCTGCGTATTATTTCCATCTTCTTTGATGGTAAAACTTAGATATTGAAAATCGTTCATTTTTACATTCGGACTTTTTCCTTCGTTGTCCACTGAACTCCACGGTCTCGCTTTTCCTCCTACTGATGTTAGCCCTCCATCTTCCAGGTCTCCACTTCTTTTAAGGCCCCCCTTGCTGATGCTACATATTGCAATATCGTCTGCAAATATCATGACTTGATAACAATTCAATACTAAATCACTGATTTACATAATCTGAAAATTAATATTTATCTGTAAAATATAAATAATATAATAATAATAAAATGAAATTTGAAAATTAATATGCACTAGTGTATGGACATGGTTTGTTTAATACGAAAGTTACTAAAACCTTTACTTTTTCTTTTATATCTAGTAATTTTGCCGTTAAAACACCGAGAACCAATAAATAAATACCCTACCGTCACATTTTTTATTTTGATGGATGAGAAAACAATAAAAGCTTTCTGATGGCAAAAGTTACGACCGAGATCAGTATATAAAGATTTATAACTCTAATTCCAAAGCGCTAACTGCTCTTTCCTGCAATAAACACACTCTTTTATTTGAACTTTACACCCTGTTTAAGTTTCGTTATAAATAGTGTCGTTCCATGCAAATGGCAAATTTTAATTTTACTTTTATTGATGTGGATATTGTCGTCGTGCTTAAAACAATCGTAGCTGTTTCTGGAAAGTGGTTGAAATCAATTTTATGTTTTCATTTTATGGATAGTTTCTATTATCGATTTTATCAGTTATTCAACAAAATAAGTTGTACTATTGTTATATGTTTAAACACCATGACATTTATATGCACACAAACAACTGTATTTCTTTAATTGACCATTAAATTTATTTTCGACTGTATATTTTAAATTTTACTGTAAATATTTTTGTGTTGTATTTGAGTTAAAAATAATTGATTTCATGTTTTATCGTTTATTCAGCAATTACTGATTTAGATTTAATTTAGTTTTGGGACTGTTTTGATTATAAGTCATATAGTTTGATTAAGAATAAAATGTTTTTCGTTGAATTTAAACGTAATAGATAAAAAAATTAAAACAACAATTAGAAACAATTAATATCTTTTCTATTTGACCCTTTTAAAGTTCACCAATACGTATAAGATTTTCAATTATGGTTCAAATATGATCTTTAGCCATGTTAGGTGTGAAGTATGCTTGACTGATGGTATGGGTCTATAGATTATGATAGCAGAAGAAGACCTAAAGTAGAATCAAGAATAGTCATCTATTTGTTTCGCAGTTTCTCTGCACTGACAAGGAAATTAAAAGTTCTTTGCATACTGCTGAGTACCTTATCATCAGTCTCAACTAAGCACGTTGTGTGTGTGTTGTACTTGTATATAATGATTTTTTTTTAATGTTAGTTACGTTAAGATTCTAAAGAAATTGCGTTTGTAATTATTTCTAGAAAACTACAAAATTAAAGAAAATTGAAGTTGCGTTCGCATCTAATAATGAATAATAATTTTTAAGTAAAAAGTGTTCATTTGGAATCTATAGTGGGTTTGATTAGATTTGCTCCGATTCGAATTTTATACAGGTTGTTTTTTTTTAAATGTAAAAAGGCGATATCAACTAGCACATTAAAATTCGCATCAATGTCTAATTAAGCAATAAACTGAGAAATAGTTGTTAAAATGTTACAATAGTCAACAGTCTTAAGTAAAAGTAACGAATCTCTATGGAAACGAATAATAATTCTGAGATAAGTGAACTGAAGGTGGTAGAGGAATTCTTCCTCGACCAAGGAGGTACCACCTCACACACCCTCTTAAAAGGCTGGTAAAATCCTTATGGATGTGTCCAGCACTGGGTTTGTGAGTCGGCTAAGTGTGCGAAATACAACCCACGTTACCTTAGTACTTAGGCTTGCTGCCTTAGTGGGTTGTATGAAGATTGAACCTACGCAGTTTTCTACATAAATTCGATTTTATTAACACAAGTACATCATCCCATTTAAAATTATTTAAAGTTACCACCACCCGTCCAAATATAGAGGGTGGGTAAATGTAAAAATATTTTTAAATATGTCCCCCTATATTCCTATTAACTTACTAAAATTTCATCAAAATATTTTAAACGGTTTTCGAGATATCACCTTGAAACGCTTTAAAAAAAACTCACCCTGTAGAGTTAAATTTATATGTACATTTTTATGTGTAAGTCCAATATTTCTGTAATGTTACGTAATGGTTGTTTTGTACAATATAGGAGAAATCTGTTACACCTTTTACACAGCTTGTTTACCCCAGTAATGCTGTGCCTTAATTCACTAACATGGTGAGGCATTATTTTATAAACGAGGAAACAAAAACCATTTGTTCGCTGATGTAGCTTCCATTACTCAAGTTGATTGTGGTTGAGAAATCTGTTTAATTATACCTTAGGTGCGTTACATTTACATCCACCTGGAATTTAAGTTGCGCTAGATTTCAAATAACTAAATTTCGAAAACTCAAACATTTGCACAGCACGTCTGTATATGGAAACAAAACTCTTTATTTATCATACCTAATACTTTAACAACTTTCCTTAAAGTTTCCTTAACGAGTTTGGTTCTTGAGTTTAAATTAATAAAGTATTATGGCTCGTTCAGGGATGTTAGAACAAGTTGACTTGAAAGATTTACTGTAGCTAAAGTTGGAGAAATAGATAGGCTGATTCGGTATAGGGTTTTATGTTTAAAGCTATCGAAATTCGGTGTTCTTTTTTACTACAAAAATAAATTGCTTGCAAAATCACAAAAATAATAGAACTACTCATTTAGTAAAAATGGAGCGTTGGTCCGGTGTGGATCGCGCGATTATTATTGAGACATACTTCAAGAAAAACACTTCTTACACAGTTGCAAAACGAAGATATTGTGCTCAATTCAAAATTAGGCGTGTGGTGGACGCCCCAAGTAAAAATTTGACGAAATCGTTGTTTTGACCGAAATGGAAGGCACTTCTACAATATAATTTTTAAAACATAAAATCCGTATATATATTCTGTGTATTCTTGCTTTAATAAATTATTTTTAAGTTCGCTTTGCCTTACTGGTTTTGCCTGATATGTTTCTCTTTTTGTTTTATTAAATATGCAGCTTAGAACACTTGTGCCAATGTAAGATTGAACATAAAAGTTGATCCCTCCGAAATTTAGTAATAGCTTTTACAGGAAAATTATGAACGAAATACTACGTCGTAGAAATTCTACGTCGTAGAAAATTGCAAAAACATAATTAAAAGCACATAGCACTCAAAATAGTGGTACATGCATGCACAATCAATCAACTATCAGATCGTTGCAAATTATGACTGGAATGATAACATGTATATCGAAATCTAAAAGTAATGATAAACTATAACTAAAAGTGTACCGTACTATTAGTGGTTGTGAAAAGGGAACAAATCAGGTATCACTTCGTTATAAATTATGAATAAAATGATAACATAGATGTCGTAGTTCCATCAATTATGACAAAAGTTAATTAAAAATTTAAAACTAGTTAGAACCCACTACTACGGCATGTATATGGAATCTCTTTTTTCACAGAGTTATCTAAATCTGCATATCTAAACAAAATCAAGAAGCATCTTTCGTCTTTTTCGATTAGCATTGTGTAGATGTCTTCGGTCTTTCTAACTCCAAAATGACAATTATGTATGTACGGAAATCTAAATAAATATATAAAATTTAATTAAGGTACTAGCATGTCAAAAGGATATTCTCTTGACCATAACAAAAGCGTTAATAATTCCCAAAGAAAATATGGTCCCTGACACAACAGTGCGTAACGGCCTCTTGTCTTAAATCTTCCAGTAACGCTTTAAAAAGTTTTAATAACCATAAAGTTTCCGCAGCCAAAAAGTAATTAACCAGAATTAATTATTTGCTAAAGCTCCAAAAAGTTTTGTTGCAATTTTGGTTTAACGGCCTGTGTTCTAAATGGGCAACGTCAAGAGGCAAAGTGAATTTTTAATTCAGCTCATTTTTTAAGAGAATTTTTTATGTTTTAATCCTTTCTACAGAGCTTGTAGATTTTAAGAATTTCATACTTTGTAACCCACTTTATCCTAAGGATCTTCTCGTTACACCTTTACCAGGTAATCCGGATGTTCTTACCTGGACACGGCTGTTTTTATTAGTCCCTTTTAGCACAATCGTAGGGGGTTTCCTTTCGCATCTTAGTTCTGGTTTATTACCCTCCACGCAGTGTCAGTAGAATGGAAGGAAATCTAGAAATTCTTATCTATTAAAAGATGTTAAATGGACGCCAGACTGTGGAAAATTTGAGCACTTTAAGCCGCACACTCACAGTCCCACAGGGCTGTCTTCTGTGCAAGCACTAACCTTCATCTATTTACTTCCCTGACTAAATAGTTCAGAACTGTCCACTTCACATAAACCTCAGGTCTCGTAGCCTATTCTACAGACTCTTTATTATGATAGCATTACTATAACTCCTTAAGTACAGACAGTGTGCTAGAACATACTACTGATATAAAATTGTCTCTAAAATACATTGTACAAATTACAAGAACACTGTAATCTTATCGATTACTTAGGACTCCTAAAGTACAAACAGTGTACTAGGAAACGATATACTGGTATATCAAATACCCTAAATAAATCCTAACCTGTCATCTAGCAGACTGGTTTGACTATCCTGCCGTACTTTTATGTACCAGGAAATTATGCTGTTCTGCGGACACTCCAAAATAAAGTGATTATAAAAACACTGTAATCTTATCGATTACCAAGAACTCCTGAAGTACAGACAGTGTACTAGGGAACTATATACTGGTATAACAAATACACTAGAACTCCTAAAGTACGGACATTGTGCTAGGCAACTATATTGTCCTGTTGACACTCCAAAATAAACCGACTTGCAGTTACTAAAAACTTCCTAGACTCTCACTGAGCCTGTACCATAAAACTAACAGATTATCCTAATCACTTTAGTACTAACTTGAAAATCTTACTTATATAGCTAATTAGTTACCAGCTTTAAAAATTTATCTATAATTTTCTGGAATTCTCCATATTTCCAAGATGTGTGACAACTTTCTACCACCTGCGACGACCCTTGTCACTCGAAGGCCCAGGTGCAAGAGCTTCAATACCTTCTTTTCACTTTTATTATACTGGCAGCTTAGCCAACCAAATATAAAACTTCCTCCATCATAGATACCACTACATTTAGGGTGTCCGTTATTTCCCAAGTTGATTTTTTTTTGCGACGCCCCCTAAATTTTTAGTTTATCGTCTAAAAAAAAATGACAGACCAATAATATAAGCCCTTAATATTCAGCATTTTGCCACTTTTTACAATTTTTTTTTCTCGGACAAGATGACTTATAGCAATGGGACATACATATTCTAATAGGAAATTGAACGCTCTACAAAAAAGGTCTCTTATAATTTTTCGATTAATTCACTCCTTCAAAAGTTATTCAAGGTGAAATTTGAACTCTATGTAAATTTTCAGTTTTTTTACTTTTACGGCAAAGTGATTATAATTTTGATAAAAGTTATTAGGTTATTTCTCAAAATAGATCATTCTGATGGTATTAGGGTAAAAAAATTTTAAACATGGAAAATAATATACCGCATAACAGGTAGCTGGTTCTAGTTTGAATCATTTTTGAGACCATTCATTTATAACACGCAGTCAACTAATGTTTATTGAATTTCATATATTTTTGTATACTTTCATGAAATTTCCCTTCAATACAGTAAGTGACTCAAAATTACAGTACAAGCATTCCCGCCAACACACGGATTTTCTATTCACGCAAGCGCGCTAAGTCGCATTTAGTACCTTGAATAACTTTTGAAGGAGTGAATTAATGGAAAAATTATAAGAGACCTTTTTTGTAGAGCGTTCAATTTGCTATAAGAATATGTATGTCTCGTTGCTATAAGTCATCTTGCCCGAGAAAAAAATTTAATTGTAAAAAGTGGCAAAATCCCATGTAATTTAAATGGGAAATGTATCGTCTTAAGGGCACGGTTTATTCTGAATATTAAGGGCTTTTTTTGGCCTGACATTTTTTTTAGGCGATAAACTAAAAATTTAGGGGGCGTCGCAAGAAAAAAAATCAACTTGGGAAATAACGGACACCCTACACTACATAAAACTATCACTAATTTGTCCTTAAGGGAAACAACATTCACTCCAGACACTCCAGACATTTAATTTTCAAACTTCTTCAATTAAAACATTAAAACTCGGTTGTATACCTATATTTATTTATCAATTATTTCCAATCTCATACACAGCCACAGGAGTGTATAGAGTTGTCACTCTGCCTCTACTTATTCCTCCTACTAATTCACTTCAGCTTCTTAATTAAAAGTAGTCATATCACAGAAACTTTGCGTGCTACAACTTGGCCCTGTAACAATTTTGAGACAATAACTATCAGACTTTTAAGATTCATATGAAGAAAACTAAAAATAAATCAAATCTTTAACACTTTCTATCTTGAAAACCAATCATTTTTGGATACATATTTCTGGAAACTTTTTTACCTAAAATCTGTAAATTTATTATGTGTTTAGCATCAGTTCAAAACCTGATGTCCTACGGCCCTTGTTAGCCCATTGGAATCCAACTGGAATTTGAATCTTTTTTTCTCTATTTTAGTGTTTCTACACAGAGATAATTCCATTTGTTCATCTAAATCCCAATGATTAATTAAAATCAGGAAAAAATCCAATGATAAGTTATGTGGTTGCCGATTTTAATAGCCTTAAATTTTTAACCATAACTTATAGGCATTATTAGAATTACAGCTCATTTTTAACTGAATAAAATTTTACCCGAATATCCACTTCAAATCTTGTTTAAATGCCTATTAGGCAAATTGCTAATTTTAATGGAAATCCCTTTTCCAGTTTTCTTTTGAATTCTCCTTTAATTTCTATATCGTTCCTTTCTTTGCTTTGCCTGGGTTTTCTGATATTCTGAAGTTCACTTCACAAATAATTAGGCATATTTTTTGCAGTCTTTGATATTTAAATTCAAACGTAGATAATAAGTAGAGTGGGTGAAATTTATTTGTTATCTGTTTAAAATAACGTAAGATCAAAAAAAAACTACCTCTCGGTAAGGTTTGGTATATTTCCGCGTGTCGTTGCTTAATTCACATAAAACTACCCCTTAACCTGTTACTACAAATTCTTATTACCTGTAAAAAAATGATTGATTTATAACAGGCAATTTAAATTCTTTTAATAATACAGGGTTTAAAAAATATAATTTTTATTTAGATTGCAACTTTTAAAAAACAAGCTTCAACACATGTATATGTCGTTATTTTAAAACTGTGTTTACTAAAAACAACTTCAATTTAAAGATTCAAAAGTTAGGAGAACATCCACAAAAGTTTATGACAACAGGATACATAGGAATTTTCTTTAAATTTTGGGAGTTTGTGTTAAAAGTTTTAGATATAAAAGACAAACAACAATATACTTTAACTACTTTAATTTTCAATTCAATGCACCAAGTTAAAAAATCTTTCGACCGATGTATAATTTGGGAAATTGCCATTTTTACAAATATTTGCTCAAAATTATTATTACAGTTTATATTTTCACAATTTTTACGGTACAGAAAAAACAACAACAGTTGATTAATGATACTTTAAAAATGTGTATTTTTAAGGTAACTGAATAAATACATCCAAACATAACGTGACTTTTTTTATTGTATTTTTGTTTTGCAAGGCAGTACGTAAAAATAATTTCAAAAATATATGTACATACATAACGACATTCGACGTATGGCTTAAAGCACAGTGTGCATCGACTAAGCTTACCCCAAAGGACTTCCCACTTGTTTTTTTTTTCATATTTTGTTAAAGTGGTGTGGCCTAAGTAATTTAAGCCCAAAATGAAAATCCTAGATGAATAGTTTGAAAAGAAAACTTAATTTTATTATTTTCATTAGGTTACGCGGCTTTAAAAACTATGGTATATTGAATTGGATACCCATTCACTCAATGACACACTCTATTCCGTATTGCACAATACAAATTCCGTTTATTTCATTGATTAGTTTATCATTGTAAACCAACAGGTAATGAGATATAAATATATGAATAACCAATGAAATATAAGGTTTCATTGGTTTCTAATGGATCGTTCAAATATAACAATTATTTGATGCCAGTAAAATCCTATTCTAAATTCAGTGCAAACTATCATTGGTTTCACTAGAAATTTATTTGTAAGAATATGTACCTCATTTGATGCAAAATAGATATCATTGTCTCAATTACAACAGTAATTAATTTAGTGTAACTTCTAATAGAAAGAAAACATTTTTGTTTAAATTCAATCATATTTGGGTTTTGAAGAACAATTACTCTTATTTAATATAATGAAGAATTTCTATTACATCAATTATAATTATATTTCAAACAAATGAAACACGCTTTATTATTTTAAAATAATTTTTCTTTAGCATTATTAAACATACATTGTTTAGACTTTCTGTAAACATTGAAGTATAAAAAAACACATTTTATTAACACCACACTGACGCGAACACCGTAAACTTTTTATATTTATTTCACTGCAAATATAGGATCTGCTTCTTTGCAAAACTGTCTGCTTTTGGCTTGTACGGATTCAGGATGCAAGATAGAACAAATTTGACGCATAAAGCTGAATTCGATTCTCCTAAATTTACAGCTAGATTAGGTGGAAACCATGTCTAAAAAATACAAATTCGACAATAAACTTGCGATCATATTTAATGTTAATAGTTTTTTAACAATACATATCGACTGAGTAAAAAGTCTTATAGTAGACTAGCCAAGAGAGAGTTACAAATACAAAAACAAACTTATTCTTGCAAATCGTTTAGATTTGTTTTACTTACCATAAAACACTGAAATGAGTTGCCCAGTCCCAAAAATCTGTTACTTTTGGCGTATGAACGAACACATACCAACAGCACAATTTTAACCCCTCCCTCCGCGAGCAATATAACTAATATTTCAGTCAACAATAGAAACCATTGAATTAATATTTTTGTTATTTCCCTAATACCTTATGTATTTTATAACAGCGTTTATTTTAATTGAAATGATATAAGAATAATTCACTTAATTTTTAGATTTTATTATTTAAACTGTAGTTCTTGTTCGTTTAATAAAATATATGTTAATTTGAATCACACCGCCCACAAATAGCTATTTTTCACCCAATTATGTTTGAGCCTTCTCGTTAAATAATTTAATGTTTTAGACAATTCTATACTCTAAGAAATAATAGTAATTTATAGGTTTCCAATAGTACTTTTGTAATTGAAAAAATGGTAATATAGTTTTTAAAGAAGTAAGACTACTTTTCAATCCTAATGATAAATATATATTTGAAGCAATGTTTTTTTTGTTATTTCAATGATGTTTTGTTGACAACAATTGATTAACTCTAATAAAACCAAAGTTAGAGTGACCAAGAATAATACTATTATTGAAAATAGCATAGAAGTTTTTTCTGTGTAGATAGAGAGGCAATTTTTTATTTTGATATGTAGATAATTGCATTATCTTTAAAAATAATTCATAAACCATCGCATTTGAAAGTGACATTTAAGAGATAGGTGCCAAAAACTGACGAAAAACTCGTTTTTTCCACTTTTTTGGGATTATCAAAACTAGTTAATTGTAAAATGTTTCTACTAAGACGATATCGTTTCGGGGATTTGAAATAGTAAGATTTATACGCCTTAAAAAATCTTAATACTACTATTTTCCATAAAATAAAGCCACTTAACATAAAACAAATTAATAAAATAAAGTCTTCCTTTCAAACTATTGATCCAGTATTTTGACTTTGGGCTCAAATTACTTACGTCAAACCACGTTAACAAAATCTGAAAAAATGGAAGTGGAAATACCTTGGCAATGTCTTTAATGCTAAACATAACATTACCCTAGCACTAAAAATAGCGTTGTTTGGGTTTTCTTGGGTTTATTTGGGTTTTATTCTTCGCATCGCCGTCCAACTCTTGTAGTAGTTAGATGTTACTTATTATAAAATTAGACAAAATATTGTGCCATTCGTATTAGTGAAACAGACCTTTTAAGGAATAGTTAGCCTTTGACTTTATCAAAATTAGGCTGTATATTTCACTAAAAGACAAAAAAATAATGTATTCCATTAAATGCCTTAGTTTTCACTTGCAATAAATCAAATATGTTCGACGTCATGGTGCATTTAACCGAAATTAAGAAAATTTAATTTTAAATGTAATTATAACCACTCGCGTTTTCGCTATAAATCCTGCTGAATTTTGTTCCCTCTCGGTTTCCATATCAGACAGTTTACAAGGAAAGGAAATTAAAACTAACTAAAATCCTGTAAACGAAAATATACTTTGGCTACAGCTTTTTGTTTCGTGCTAAAATTAGGAAAACGAAGCACTTATGGAATTACTTTGCTGTTCGTCCGTCAGCTCGTCTGTCACAGGAGATTTTCTCTAAAACTATTCGACGTAAAAATTTGAAATTAGGCACAGAGATAGAGTGTGGTGGCCCAATTATAGACGTGATATAAAAAAAGTTGAATTCTGCTTCTGGAGGTTAGTTTTAGGGGATACATCGGGAAATTGAAAACAGTGTAGTGTGTCAAACGAAAGCTTATGAAAGCATGAATTTAACAATATATATGATGTAGTTTTAATGCATTTTTTTAAACATTTTTCGGAAAAAAAACTCTTAAAAATTGAGGCCTCCTACCCAGTGGCGACTGGTGAAATTTTAAAGTTGTATATCTCTGTTGCTACTTACGGAACCCATATTAGTTCAGGGTTTTTGATAGTGAGCCTACAAGGGATGTTTTGGTAAAAAAAATTGTAGTTTGCGAAAAAAAGCTGAATTTTTGATTTGATCCTTCCTAGTTAAGAAATAATCGCGATTAGGTATTTTATTTATTATTTGTTTGATTTTTCTTTCTAAACAAATTTTACATCATTTTGTCGAAAATTGTGAAATTTTAAGTCATTTGAATTTTTTTTAAACCTAACATATAATTTAAAAAAATTCAAGTGACTATTATAACTGTGTATAAACACACTTTTTCTTCTAGAATTTAAAAACTTTTGACAAAATATAAATGTAAAATTCGTTTGGAAAAAATAATAAATAAAATATCTAAGCGTGTTCATCTTTTAACCATGGGGGTCAAAGCAAAAATTCACCTTTTTTCTCAAATTAATTTTTTTTTCTTTACCAAAATATTCCTAGTAGGCTCACTATCAAAAATTCTGAACTTGGCTTGGGTCCCGGAAGTAGCAACAGGGATATACCCTCATCACCCAAAGGATTGCTCAGAAAAATCTGACAAAATCATGAATATTGAGAATTAGGTGTAGATTGAGTCAAAATTATTAGGATTGAAAAATTCTATTGTTATAAACAATTTAATTATTTATTTCCTTATAACTGCTGAACCATTGGTTTTAGAGAAAAAGTTTTTCGACAAAAAATATTTCTTACGATGTAAGAAACAACTTTTGTCCCTACACGTTTTTCAAAACTTTTAATTTGGCTCAGTCGAAACGCTCTCCACACAGCTCCGCGCATATGGGATGTGATACGGCGTTGGTGTCATCGGCGGCGGGTAGCGCGGCAGATGGGCGAAGATTAGGCGGCCGAGGTTTGCTCAGGTTAAGTGGCGGCTGATTACACGGAACACGGAACACTAATTGTGCAAGTATAGCTTGCACTTAACCGATTTTGATAATTTTTTTTGCAAATGAAACTTCAGAAGATTTATAAATTTTTCGTAAAATTATTTACACGTTATATAAAAATTATCATTAACAAAATCTACAGCCATATCGCAGTAAAGCCATGCAGGTATGTATATATTTTGTAAGATGGCACGTGCGATAAACGATTTTCTGCCAGCCTTTAATGTATGCGATCAAGATAAGTTTTATTATTCGTCTTTTTTGTACTTAAACAACATCCATTTTCAATATTAAAAAATGAAATAATAGTACTCCTGTACACTCTGTAACAATGTACTTAACAAAGAATATAAAACTTTTATAACTTTTTAATTTCCTTACCTGGAGCTATGAAAATGAGGAATATCGAGAGATCGTCGATATCAATTTGCTTAATTATGTTAATAAAGCAAAACTTAGCTGATTAAATTCTCCGAAGTTAGCCAAAACTTTATCGTTTCGCTGTTCCTAATGAAAGCCAATTTGTTTGAGAAATTTTCGCTTATTTAGTTTTGTGGAAAAGGGTTTTTCATTTTCCATTTGTATTAGTTCGGTTGATGCAGGACATCTTAATTATTTTCATTTATCTATTAAACACGACAATCTTTTAGCTTTTGCAGATGATACTCAAATATACCACTCAATCAAGTACACAGATTTGAAAAATAGTATTTCCTTAATCAATAAGGATATTTTAAATATTTCAAAAACTGATCACGGATTAAAAATAAATGAAAATAAAACTAACTTAATTTTAACTATTTAAATCACTAATCACTAAAATAAAAATTAATTCTGATTTCAAAATTGTTCTTAATAGTTTTAAGATACCTTCAATCGAATTTGGTAAAAATCTTGGTGTAATTTTTGATCAGAATCTTAATTTTAATGAACATATAAAAATATAATTAAAAAAGCATACTACAAACGAAAAATTTTATATAACTTTAAGGACTACTTAAATACCGATACTAAACTTAGACTGGTTGATTCAATTATTCTAAGTGGATTTGATTACTGTGATATCATTTATCACAAAAATATCAGTAACGAAGGTAAACAGAAATTACAAATTCTTCAAAATAACTGTGTTCGTTTTTCAATCGGGCTAAAAAAATATGATCAGTTTTAACCAACATAAGTTAGTTAAATTAGAAAAAAGACGGGAGATCCACATATCCTGTATATATAAAGTAATTTTAACTCAGAAACCAAGATCTTTATTTGAAAAAATTGAATTCAGGAATAATATTCATAATGTTAATACTAGAAATCAGAACGCAATAGAAATACCTAAACATCATACTGAAAAATATAAGTCTTCGTTTAAATATACCTCTTCTGTAATTTATAATAATATTCCTTCTAGTCTAAGGGGCTTAAGCTATATAGCTTTCAAAAAAAATATAAAAAATTATTTAGTAAGGGTAGGATTGGAAGAATGATTTTTTATAAATCAAAATAGTACCTATTTATGCCAACTAGTATACTACTGTCATTTTTTGGTTTTCTTTTTTACTTTGGTCAATTTTGTATATATATTTTTAATTGTTTTATTGGAACAAATAAACATCTTTATTATAATTAAAAAAAATTTGCTCAGTTGTTCTTAAACTGTAATAAAAGAACTATGTCTTGCTTCACTCAAGTTGCTTAAGTTTTCTTAGGACAGAGAAAATTCTTGGACAAAATATGATCAACTATGCAGCAAAATAATAGTTAAATTAATCATATGCCTTGTCATAGCTAGAAAACTGCATTTTAAATTTGTTCACAGAATATCAGTTTATTAATTCTTTTTTATTTCATTTCACATTATGGAAACTGTTTTTCACCTTAATTAGTAAATTAATTAATGATTCTCCAAACTATAGCTTGAGTTCCTTGCTTAGGGAAAATGATGATATTGGGTTTTTCGATTAGATTTTTCAGGCTAGATTTTCAGGTAAACCTGTTGAACCTCGGTTTGTAAATTTTTATGAACAGTTGTTTACCTGCCAACAGTCTTGTTTAATGATTCTATATCCCCAGTGTTAATCTAACCATAGTTCTTCTTATTGTTACATATTTTGAACTTTTTGACATGTTTTTTTGTCTCCAATACCTAGTCGTTGGTTGTCGAATTTTTATGGTAGCTAATTATAGCTAGATTTGAGGTGAACTTTAATAAGGCAACTTTATTTCGGAAATTCTTATATATCTGGAAATGTCGTGTTGACAGAAATCAGGTGTATGATATATCGGTCAATGTCAGGCCGATGATATTGACACAAAAAAATTTAAATACCTTTATTTCCCTTATTACCTTAAATGTTGTTCAAAATGACCCCCATGATCTTCTTAGCAGTAATAAAGTCGATTTTGGAATTCATTTTTCACATTTTCGAGAAGTAACACCTGCCATTCTCGAAAATGTGAGAAGTGAGTTAAAAAATCGACTGCCAAGAAGTTCATGGCGGTTATTTTGAACAACTTTTAAAGTAATAAGAGAAATAAAGATATTTAAATGTTTGCTTCTTTTTCACGATTTTTAATTTTTAAAAAGTTGCCATTTAAAAACGAATTAAGATACTGACCTCGGGTATGCGTTAAGGGGTTATATACAGTCAGGAGGCCTAAAAAAAGCGATCTTTCAAGAACTTTTCCTTAGAAGACTTTTAAATTTATTAAAGTAAAAATTTGTACACATATTACGGTGACTTTTAGCTGTATTTTAAGATTTTTGTATTTGTAAAAATAATAATTTTGAAAGCTGCTATAGCTGATCTCCAGAAGTTCCTCTCAAAAAAGGCATCTTGCGGTGACAACGATATCTCTGGACTGGATCATCTAATATGAAAAAACCAAACGGATTTCGTTAAAGCAATGTATAGTCGTCTAATTAATCGAAGGAATAAGCAAAATAAAATTTTGTGACAAAATGGCGGCTTCTCAAATAAACGATTTTTGACCAAAATTTTGGCCTTAAATTGTTTATATAAAAAATATTTATCGGTGATGAAAAACCTTCGATTAATTAGTAAAAAATATACTTAAGAAGCGTGTGTTAAAATTAGAGACTGATCGGTTCAGCCGTTTCCGAGAAATCTTCGTCACCGACTTTAAAAACACAGTTTTGAGAAAAACGCGTTTAAAGTTTCAAAAGCACTTTACATAGCGTACAATCACTCTGACACGTCTTTACACATATGCGTGTAACTTCGAAAATAATCGCCGGATTGCCTTGCAATTTTCTGTGTGTGTACTTGAATATATGTACATTACGAAAATAAATTTAAAAAAATCGATTTTTTGAAAATTCTAACTGTATATATCCCCTTAAAATGTTTCTTTTTTAAAAACCTTCAAAATGAGATAACACACGGCATGGAGTTAGGAAATGCAACCAGCATTTCAAATTTTTGACCTCAACATTACGTGAAAAAGTAGATTTATTAGTCAATAGGATACCCCTAACATTTGGTGTCTCTATCTTTACCAATAGCAAAGATATTTGCCTATACTAAAATATTACTTCTCGCACACCCTGTATATAAAACTTATTAAAATTTCACTTAAATTAATTCAGGTTTACAAATGTTGTCAAACATTAGATTTTAGTACAGTTTTCCTAGTTCAGTTTTATTACTCCATGAGTACATTTCCAATATTTTTTAAACCAATACTTCTAGGAAATTACGATCCAATGCTTTCAGCGACACGAGAACATTTTTTAGTTTCTTAATGTCAATATTACAGTGCAGACAATTATCGGTAATTACAAAATGTGTTTGACTTTGTAGCATTAGTATGCAGACGCGATTTTAACTTTTATGATGTGTTAAGTGCTATTGAATAGGACATAAAAAATGAACGTTTAAAGTATGAGTGAATGAATGAACGTACTTGTAATGATTCGCCAGGACGATTTAATAGAGTACTAGTTTAAATTTGGATCTACGTGGTGAGTTAATCAGTTGGATTTTGATGAGTTTTATCCTGTCATTGTTGATAAATAAACCGAAATTATAAACTATAAATTATTCCACTATTTTTGCTATTTGCTTGACTTTCAAATGACTGCTATCTTGGAATTTGTTGATGAAATAAATTTAGATATATTATTATACAAACTTCATTCTTATATTGTCGTTACTATCCACTAAGTCATAATCTTAAAGCCATTACCCATAAACACATAAACTCACGATAAGTCTCAGCAGTGCCGTAGGTACGCTAAATTTGACTGAAGGCAAGCAAGGGTCTTTTAATTCCTGTGGCAATTGGTGCCCTTGTCTGCGGCTCGGGCACTAAATTTTGTCCTCAAGATTAAAAAACCGACTTTAGTCCCTTGATAATCACACTAGGACCAAAAAATGATACTTAAATGAATGTCAAAATATTAATACTATACTACGGTAATATTCCATAGGACAACTGCAATTTGATGAATGTCGCAAAATATATTATATTATATTATTTACTATTAGCACTGCAAACTAGCGTATAATAACTTCATTTATTTTTAGATACAAAAAGAAACTTATTACATTTAATTTGCCTAAGTTACGGGTCAAGTTCTTTCTATTATTTTTTCAGGATTTTATTAGCGTTTCACGTGTTGAGGGCAATTTAGATAAAAAAAAAGTTATTTTGTGGATTTTAATGGATTTTTACGCAAAATATTGTGCCCATTATTCACATGTTATATAAAAACATGGGGGTTTATTTTTTGTTTCCCTAAATATGTTATTTTGCGATAGTGATCATTAATAAAAAAAGAAAAATATATTTTGTAATTAGACATTTTTATGAATCGGTGCTATTAAAATCAAATTAGGTTTAGTAAAATGTCTTTAATCTAAATTTGATAACATACTAACTTAAAAGTGGAGATTGCTAAAGTTTATAGTAGGTACGCTTAATTGTGAAAAGGCAGAACGTACAGTACTAAGCAAATTTTGTATTTATGAATATACAGGGTGATGCATAGCCGAGCTGATAATTATTTTAAGTAACCTACATGGTTAGTTTTTTCAAGTGTTACAAGGCGATATTTTGAAAACGATTTACAATATTTTCAGGAAATTTCGGTGAGTTAATAGGGAGATGGGGGACGTATTTAAACATATTTTTGACATTTGCCCCCTCTCGCTATTTTGAGGAGTGGAGGGTAGCTGTGGAATTTTAAATGGAATTATGTACTTTTGCTTATAAAATTGGAATCTACATAAAAAAATTACGTATGTGTACAATTTCTTTTTGATTTTCTGTTTTGGTTAAGCCGGGTTCCCATAGTGCGTGATGCAATGCGACGCGACGGTGCGCTTCGTTGATGCAGTGTATTAAATCATGTCTCAAATTCGTAATGCTTCGTTATACTCATAGTGCGTGATGCGATGGGACCGTGGTCTTCGTTGATGCACTACACAGTTCGTGACATCAGAGCTCAAGCATCCACGCTTTGCATCGCCGCACTGCATTATCCACACTAGGCAAAGATTTGTGCATCATTGCATCAAATGGATGACTTATTAGGTTATAAAATTTAAAAAAATAGTTACTATTTAATATCAACTTGTTAATCGTCTGTCATGCTTGAAAAGTTGTTCGAAATGTCCCCCTTCAATTTTCGTACCCACTATAACATTTCAGGTGTCAATAATAAGCAGGCAAAGCGGATTCGGTCTTCCATATCATCTAAAGTTTTAGGTGCAGTCGCCATCACTTTGCCCCCACAGGAAAAAGACAAGGGGGTCAAATCCGGGGACCTAGAAGGCTAATTGACCAGACCAGCTCATCCAAACCACCTGTTTTCAAATATTTCATTGAGATGATTACAAGTCTGTATGGCATAATGAGGTGGAGCTCCGTCTTGTTGAAACCACATGTCAGGATGTATTGTTTGGGATTTCTGCTTAAATATCGCTTAAAGAAATGCGTACTAACAACTCTATCTTGATTATACCACACACAGATCATTGACAAGGGATCTTGATTTGGTAGAGTTCTCATCCAGTGGGAATGTCCAACGCCCAGTAGTGCATATCGTGTCTATTTACCTAAAGAAAACAACCAAACAAAGAAAAGAAATTAAATTTCTACTGATAAGGGATAGCTTAAAATCCCACCTGCTCGCAATTGTGGAAAGTAGCTTCGCCAGAAAAGAAAATACATTTATTAGGAACCTGTTATTTCCTTGCATTTGCCTTGTGACTCAATTGCAAAAGGAAACGCTATTTTCAAAGTCTTGCTCATATAGTTCTTGGTGGAGCGTAATGTGGTATGGATGAAAATTGAATAAGTACAGTATGGTCACAAATGATTCTTGACTCACTCCAGCATCTCTATCAAGCCCTCTGGTACCTAAATGCGGGTCAATAGCTACCACTCCTAAAACGACAACTGCCCTATTTTCGTCCGTGCGCGATTAATTTTACGGCATACTTTGAGGGCGGTTTTTTTTATCATAAGTTATGTCAATGGGCAGGTTTTTTCCTTTTTTGCCCAAAAATCGCCTGAAATACCCTGTTTGCTGGGGTTTGCTTGGGTTTTGGTAAGAAATATATATAAAAATATTTGCAAAACGTTGGTCTAGAAAAGTTTAACATTTTTTGATTCAATAAAATTACATAGATTAAGTAGCCATCAAACTGCAGAGCGGTCTAAATATTTGACTAACAATCAACTTGTTGTTTCAGGTTCTTCAAATCTAGTTAGCTCAACAAATCAAGATTCAGGGGAAGCACCTCAACCAAAATCAAAATTGTCAGATAGTCTGCCAGGAAAACCTCAGAGACCCTATTTTGATGACATAGGGCCTAAGAACGTAACAGCCGTAGTCGGTCAGTCTACTCTGTTGAACTGTAGAGTGAAGCATCCTGCAGACCGAACCGTAAGTTAAATATTTATTAAAATTAAAAGGCAGTTTACAGAAATGTCATAATATTATACATTTACGTGGATAGGAATCGACCGACCTCGCACTTTTAAAGTTTATAAAAGTTATTAAGTTTAGTGACAGCATTATTATATATCCGAAACCAGGAACACAACCCAAGCTGTATTTTAAATTGACCTGATAGATCTATATGGACTACATAAAATGCATTCAAGCTAAGAGAGAAACAAACATACGCGCTTGAGGAATTTAAAAAGAACCAAAATTTGTCGACGGTCCACCAATAAAATCGCTTTCGCGTGACTGTCAATGCCGCCGCGCCGGGTCGTCGCAAATTCTGGCTCACTAATTTCAATCTGACCAATTTATTATTAGAACAATATTCGCGATTCGTGATACATTTATATAAGCTTACCTAATTTCATTTTAAGATATTTAGGTAATTACTAATAATAATTATAATTATAACTATGCCTATAAAACATTAAAACCTACAGTAATTACGACTTTGACTGTGACTTTGACAGTAACTCGGCAACACAGCATGCGGCAGATTAATATGTCAGAATTGTATTTGTGATGCCGCCACCATCAAGCTCTTGTTTATCGTTCATCATTATTAGTCGCTGGCATTTTTTAAGTTTCGATTTTCGACCTAATTTTGTTTAGTGTGCGTTTTGTTTGGATGTTGTTTGATATGTGTGTTGTGTCCTTTGTGTAATACTAGTCCTTTGTGTAATACTAGTACTTGAGTACTTATGTTAATAATCAGACTGACGTATCCTTTAGGCTGATGATAATCCCCAACAAGGGTGAAAGCTTACTGTCTGCCAGCCCGCGGTTGTCCATTAGATCTTGGACGTGATACTTGGATCTTGGTACTTTGATGCAAAAACATAACTTACTGTGTTTCAGTTCATTATTTTTCCTTTTAGTTTATTACTGCGACGGACGTTGAAACCTTTTTATATTTTCTACTGCACGGCTTCCCGGTGCGATTGTGTGTGCGATCCCTAGTGTAATCCACAAAACTGTGGAGACCTAGGGTGACGCTGAAAAATCGATTCCGATACCGGGTGTCATGCTGCCGTAGTGGTTTTTCTACTAGCTACCTATATTTCAGTAGCAGCTTTACTCGACTGAGATCTGTTCTTGCATTGAAGTGGTTTCCTATAGATGTCGCTTTCGTGTGTTCAGTACCGTCGTTGTTCAAAACGATAGACTTGAATAGGCGGAGTGGCAATTGGGGAAGCTGCCTAAAGGCTACGTCAGTCCGATGATCACCAACAAGGGTGAAAGCTTACTGTCTGCCAGCCCGGAGTTGTCCATTAGATCTTGAACTCCCCGTACTTTGATGCCACAAACATACCTTATAACTGTATTTTTGCTTTTAGTTTATATATATATATATATATATATATATATATATATATATATATATATATATATATATATATATATATATATATATATATATATATATATATATACATATATATATACATTGTTTTATATTTTTTTAGAGAATTGCGAAAATCACTCCTTTTCGAAACAAAAACATTTTATATTATCATTTTCAAGCTATCGCCAGAATGAAAAAATATAATATTCTTCCAATAACCAATCTCTTACGTTCGATAAGCCTTAGAGTTTCCCCAAATCCCAGACATCAAAAAAACTTGGCCCAATGAAAATGTATGTCTTTAACGATTTTGTTGAAATTTCGTTTATAGATACTACAAGTAAGCCTGTTGGAAACTTTTATTTATCGAATAGAGATAATGGAAAAAAAGGATTTTGTCGAAAAACATTCCCACATTTTTGATTACAATTTATTCTGTGAAGCTAATAGCACCACAGTCGATAAACGTAATATACCTACCTGATTTCTTTTAAGATAACTATAAATATATTACATTAAAAAAATATATTATATTTTATTAATATTGCCTTATTATCACTGGCGGTTGGTGAAATTTTAAAGTTGTATATCTCTGTTACTACTTACGGACCCCAAGAATGTTTTGGCAAAAAAAATTTATAATTTGCGAAGAACAGTTGAATTTTTGCGGATTTTACGCAATTTTGAGCGGAGCAGTTTTAACCCAAGCGTTCAAAATAAAATTTTACGTTTAAATTCACTAAGAAGGTTTAAGATTTAGTAATGGTTTAAATTAATTTCTTATAGTTGATCGGTTATGTTTTGACAGATTTTTGTCCAATCATTGTTGATAAGTCGACATCAAAAACATGAATTATCCTGATATTTCAGCGATTTACTTGGTTTTAAGATGATTTTCATCTTGAAACTGGTTGCTAGAATGAATTTGGTTTTATTATTGCCCAAATTACGTACTAGAATTGCTTTTTTCTTTGCGAAAAACCTCAGAAACAATTTCATAGCATAAAACGTAGTTATTTTATTCTTACACTTGTCAGTTGAAAACTTTTTGTTGTCACATTAGACCGGACTAACGTTGGAAAATCTGGCCGTTAATTTCCTTATTGAATTTGTTGTGCATCTATACCGACAAGTCTCTGGTTTGTTTTACAGCACATAACTAAGCAACGACATAGTTATAAAAAGTAAAATGGGCGCTAAACACTTCTCTTAGGTAGTAATAGTTATCTTAAAATTTGTAGTAAAGCAATAAATTCTACTACGGTATTGTAGGTAATGGGATGTGCAATTGTAATATAAACGCCGCTTTTAATGTAAATGCAGCTCGTTTTATGTTTGGATAATAAAAACATGCAGTTTAGCACATTTGTCTGGAGAGCAATAAAATATATACTGTCCCATAACAGGAACTGATCATTGTATTATAAACACCTATCAGATCTCAAAGAAAAAATACAAAACAATTATCATTTATAATACCATAAGTGCATAAAAATTATCGAAAATTCTGAAAATAGTCTGTTGCATGAGCTATTATTGCAGGAGTCATAACCAAGCAGCGCTGTAAGAAGTCATTTATCCATGACCAGGTATTTATGTACTATATGAAATAAATTAATATTTAAGTTTGCAATAATTTTTCAGCAACATTTTATATCCAATTGCTTAAATAATTCAGCTCTCAGTGTATTTGGCATACAAAATGAAAACTATTTATTTTTTAAACTTTTTAAATTACCTGCTATTCATATGTAATCTGATAAGTTGATTACCAGGAAAATTAAAAATTTTAAAAGTTGTTCAAACTAGTGAAAACACAAAATCCTCCGAATCCTCCAAAGTTTAAAACGTATGCAGATTATCTCATATCTACATTTAAATAAAATTTAAAAAGTAAATATGACGCTTTCAACATGGTACGGTATGGTTACGGACTTCGGACTTTTATGAAAAAATACAAAATTGGATTTTTACCGTATTTAAAGTTATTTTTAAATATTTAAGCCTGGAATTTCATTAAATTTGCCGGTGTTCTGAATTACCACTGTTTTTAATCTAGGGCTCTAACAGAAAATAAAATATTTAGAAAATCTTTTTAATAGTCAGCAATATGTTATTATCAACTTTGTATACACCGTGTGTAAACCATTGATTTCGAATCAAGTATAGATACTGTTACCGTTATTTTATTTCAAAGAATAAAGAGATTAATATTAATAAATAGCCTGTGTTGAAATATGCATAACAAACTTACCGGAAGACTTCGATACTGGCTGTTTCAATTTTATTTTAAACCGTTTCGTTTTTACACTAAACCTGAACGTTTTAACTACTACCGACCTCTTTTTTACTCTACTAGACAAAAATTAATTCTTTCTTCTATGCACCCAAAAATGCGAGGTTGCCAATAATTCCAAATTTATTTCCCTATATTTGGAAATTTTACTCACGGAGCTAATGAATTGCCAGCTTAACAAATTTATCTATAATTTTCTGGAATTCTCCATATTTCCAAGATGTCAGGGTGTGGCAACTATCCAACACTTATCATGACCCTTCGCTAGAGGGCCCAGCTGCAAGAGAGCTTTTAAAGTGTTTTTTTCGCTTTTAAAATTTTGTTCTGGCAGCTTAGCCAACCCAACAGAACATTTCCTGCATGACATATACCACTACATAAAACTAACACTAATTTGTCCTTAAGAGAAACAATACTAATCCAGACACTCCACAAATTTTTTCAATCAAAACTCGATAGTAATCCTATATGTATTTATCGATTATTTCCAATCTCATTTACGTCCCTTTCTTTCTGGCGTATCTGAAGCTTCGCCAACCGTCCACAGCCACGGGAGTGTATACAGTTCTCACTCCCCTCTACTTACGCCGGATTACCATCTTGTTATAATACAAGAATTTAACACAAAAATATAAAGGGTTCCCTGAATTCTAAACAAGAAAGACAATAATATATCAAAAAAACATATAAAACATCGCCTCCATAATAAACCAAACTTACAGAACCTGTCTGTTCTAGAGTAAACTACTCCAGAACATAATCACACGTTAATAAAACGCGCAAAGTCTAAAAGACAGACTGCAAATATCGATCTAATTTAGGCGCGTTCATAAGCAGGGAAATGTGGAATTCACTACATTCTTTAAAAATCTATGTAACAGGGAAATTAACCCGTCAGAGTGGGAGTGGCAAAGTCGCTTCACGTGGCGTCGTCTGGTTCACTGATAAATCTAAAAGGCGTAATTTTGTGTGTGTACTTTCCAGGGGGATCAGAATATACTTGTCATGGATGATTTTGTGTTTTTCTAGATAATTTAGAATTTTAAAGTTGATCGCTTTCTCCATAAATTTGCTGACAACACAGAGAGGAGAGATAGGTCTATAATTGGATGGAAGGGACTTGGAACCTTTCTTCGGTACAGGCTGCACACGAATGATGCGTTATTGCCAACTGTTTGGAAAAATGGATTATTTTCATCCAACCTGAGCAATTCGTCTACAAATACTAATCAAACTCAACCCAACCTGAGCAAATATTTGATGCCTGAGACATTTTTATCAATATCTTCACAAGACCACAACCTTTTTTTATTTGATGTATTCCTTTCAAGTATTTTCGTTGGCGATCAATTCTCACAACTATCCATCAGAAGTTATAAGATATAAAATTCCTTTTCCTCCTTTTTAAGTTTAATAAAACTGATGTAGAACTCCTTTTAAACTACGTCCTATCCTATACCCCAAGCAACTCGAAAGTATATTTTGCTTACTTTAAAATTTATAACAAACTTCTCGCGACTTCATTTTAATGTCTGGCTTTAAAACTTACTTAAACTAATTTTCGGCACTACATTTCAATAAGAACATGTTTAAAATTTGATAAAGACCACTTAAACTACTAGATTTTTCTGGTAAAATTAACTTGAAACAAGTATAGGACCTGCAATATCAAGAAAAGTTTACATACTGTGTGAAACGCGACTATTTGCTCAAATCCGCCACAAAGAAAAAATGTGGTTACCACCCATCGGAAGAAAAACTTAAATTCAAATCCACTAAATCAATAGCCGCTCTTCAAGCAAATTTTTTGCTAGTGCAAAACTATAGGTTGGGAGCCGGTGACACTGAAAGTCCCGTCATCGCGGAATCAAAATTTTTTTATGTAAATTGATAGTTAATAGTCATACGAACAAAATGAGCTCGGTACGCCGGGATTCATTAAGCCGAAAGTATTTTTAAGAAAATTCATTATTATAGAAAAGCAAAAATGTTTTACCATTATCACGGATCTCAATGAATTATATGACATTCGATAGGAAATTTTGTAATTAAACAGAAAAAAATTGGCTTACCAGCTTTATTTGGCCGAAAGAGTCTGGCGTACCTATTTGAAAGGTGTGAGAGGGGGTAAAATTTTACCGTTACCATGTGTAAACTTTTTATTTTTTTAATTTTACTCGCTTCGATGTGATGTTCAAAAATATCTTGGTACGCCTGCCCAAAAACTGCCGGAAGTATCTAGCATACCACTTTTATTGCATAGGCTCGATTCACATCAATTATGGAGGGTGTTTTATAATTGAAGGTCAATATATAATGGGGCGATTTTTGGGTCCATTCTAAAAAGAAAACTTCATATGAACGTATGTCCTAAACGTCTTAACTTTTGAGATACAGGGTGGTAAAGTTTTCAAAAATAAATAGTTTTTTATTAATATCTGTAATACCACTTTTGATATTTTACTTAAATTTGGCATACATGTACTATGTATCAAGAGGCATTATTTAGTGTACCACAATTTTTTTTCTTTAAACCAGTGGCGTTCGTACGGAATTTCACCTGCCTATTTTGGTAGACATTGATGGTACGCTACTGATTTCTCGTAAAATTAAAATTATTTCTGAAATCCCCAATCATTTCTAAGCTAATTTGATCTCTTGAATTTTTTCAATCCGATGCACGGTTTTCGCTTAAAAAAATAAAAACCTTTTCTCTGCATGATCATAACAATATCGTTAATATGACAATAATATTGTGGAGATATTATCTCCATGCAGAGAAATATATTTTATTTTTTAGATCAAATTTGCTTAGAAATGAATAAGGATCTCAAAAATTAACTTCCTTATTCATTTCTAAGCAAATTTGATCTAAAAAATAAAATATATTTCTCTGCATGGAGATATTGTCATATTAACGATATTGTTATGATCATGCAGAGAAAAGGTTTTTATTTTTTTAAGCGAAAACCGTGCATCGGATTGAAAAAATTCACGAGATCAAATTAGCTTAGAAATGATTGGGGATTTCAGGAATAATTTTAATTTTACGAGAAATCAGTGGCGTACCATCAATGTCTGCCAAAATAGGCAGGTGAAATTCCGTACGAACGCCACTGGTGGAAAGAAAAAAAATTGTGGTACACTAAATAATGCCTCTTGATACATAGTACATGTATGCCAAATTTAAGTAAAATATCTAAAGTGGTATTACAGATATTAATAAAAAAAAATTATTTTTGAAAACTTTACCACCCTGTATCTCAAAAGTTAAGACGTTTAGGACATACGTTCATATGAAGTTTTCTTTTTAGAATGGACCCAAAAATCGCCCCCTTAAATATTGACATTCAATTATAAAACACCCTGTATAATTGATGTGAATCGAGCCTGTGCAATAAAAGTGGTATGCTAGATACTTCCGGCAGTTTTTGGGCAGGCGTACCAAGATATTTTTGAACATCACATCGAAACGAGTAAAATTGAAAAAAAAAAAGTTTGCACATGGTAACGGTAAAATTTTACCCCCTCTCACACCTTTCAAATAGGTACGCCAGACTCTTTCGGCCAAATAAAGCTGGTAAGCCAATTTTTTTCTGTTACAAAATTTCCTATCGAATGTCATATAATTCATTGAGATCCGTGATAATGGTAAAACATTTTTGCTTTTTTATAATAATGAATTTTTTTAAAAATACTTTCGGCTTAATGAATCCCGGCGTACCGAGCTCATTTTGTTCGTATGACTATTAACTATCAATTTACATAAAAAAAATTTGATTCCGCGATGACGGGACTTTCAGTGTCACCGGCTCCTCAGCTACTAGGACCGTCAGAAAACTCGAATGAAAGAGGCTATTGTTGATTGTAATCCAGTAGGTACCATCCTTCTATCGGGATTGCTGGGCCCTTACCCTTCATCAGGCATACCCAAGATGGCTGAAGAACAGACCACATTTCACCAGAATTAAAATCAGGCCTTTTAAATCCATCAGTGGGTAATATAAAACTTGTTGTTGGATATTAGCCGTGTCAGGTTTTACAAATTTGGCTGCTAACTTATTTTTTCTAATTTCTTGAAAACAAGACATATAAATTAACTGATTAATATCTACAAGGTAATTTAAGGGCAACTAGTACCTATAGTTAGCATCCTGTGGCGTTTACTTGCAAGCTGTTTCAGTGTTTTACAAATTTGGCTGCTATTTTTTTGAGTTTCTCCGAAACAAGACATATCAACGGATTAATGTTTACAAGTAGGCCAAGCAATAGAGCGATTTGTCGTGACATTAACACTATCAGAAATCCATCTGCGCCATCACCTAAAAGACGATCCGTAGATGATTGCTGTTATATTTCCAACTCTGAAGTTTTTTCCTTTAATTTGTTATAAACATTTTTAAGCAAAAAAAAACGCGATTTTTTTAGTTTTTTGCTTATAAAATGGAAAGTAATGAAGCAATCTTAATGGTGTAAATGGACGATTTGTAGAGAATAGAAATACGAACAAAATAAGAGGTTGGACGTCCCGATAGGATAATTAGCAACGGAGAAAATCAGGAAAAACCGGAAAATTAAGAGTTTCTTTAAATTCATAAATCGGCCATTTTTAAACGTAGAAGGGCTCAAACTTTGGGAAAAAGTAGTAATTTATAGCTACTTTATGTGTGCAAAACCCCGACGCTGTCCGACGATTAGTTTTGCCACAATCATCATTTTAATTTTTTCAATACACTATTTTGCAACAGGTCTGAATGCTCTATGGATCGTCCGATTTTAATAATTGAAACGTATTTGAAAAGTGCAAGTTTAATTGAACAAAATGTATATTTTAATTTTTCCACAAAATGCTACGAAACCGGTTTAAAATGCAGGTAAAGATGCGTGAAAATGGTCGAGCGCCCGAAAGCGGTCGAGTAGCGGGAGGGCAGCGGACCGAATATTCGCGCGCTCCGCTAGTTTGACTCATTTTTACGTGCATTTTCAACCGGTTTCGTAGCATTTTATGGAAAAATTAAAATATACATTTTGTTCAATTAAACTTGTACTTTTCAAATCCCTTTCAATAATTAAAATCGGACGATCCATAGAGCCTCCAGACCTGTTGCAAAATAGTGTATTGAAAAATTGAAATGACGATTGTGGCAAAACTAATCATCGGACAGCGTCGGGGTTTTGCACACATAAAGTAGCTAGAAATTACTACTTTTTCCCGAAGTTGGAGCCCTCTACGTTTAAAAATGGCCCATTTATGAATTTTTTAAAAAACTCTTAATTTTCCGGTTTTTCCGGATTTTCTCCGTTGTTACTTATCCGATCGGGACGTTCGACCTCTCATTTGTTCGTATTTTTATTCTCTGCAAATCGTCCATTTACACCATTAATTCATTACTTTCCATTTTATCAGCAAAAAACTAAAAAAAAATCGCGTTTTTTTGCTTAAAAATATTTAGAACAAATTAAAGGAAAAAATTTCAGAGTTGGAAATATAACAGGAATCATCTACGGATCGTCTTTCAGATGATGGCACAGGCGGTTTTCTGACAGGATTAATGTCAAAAAATCGTTAATATTTTGCTCTGTTGCTTGGCCTAGAGATAAATTAAAAGCTACTAGCACTATAGTTTGCATCCAGTGGCGCTCACTTGCAAGCCGTTTCAGTTTATAGCAGAAAGCGCGGTAGCAGGCGGACACCTGCATATTTGAATTTATAGCTAGTAAAAATAGCATGTTAAAAGATTTAATAATTATTTAATCTTCGTACTTACCAGATATTATTCGCTAAAACGAGGAAGTTTAACAATATAAAAGCAATATAATATACATGCATTATTAAAATAATAATGATAAATAAAACATTTTTAACGTGCGCAATAAACCTTGTTTTACTAGGTAATACTATTTAAAAATAGTATTTTACTGAGCTTTAAAGCTGTACTTGTAAATGGCGTATAATCTTTTAGTGCCGTTGTTTTAAAAACTTAAAGGTTTCTTAAAATAAACTTCTGGAGTTTTGCAATGTGTAGCGATTTTTTTCACCTAATTTTTTAAAAAAGAATACCGATTTTTTCATGAACAATTTTTTATTTAAATATTTTATGAGTATTACAGAAATTGTCATATCCATGAATTTATTAAGAATGGATACGGGATGATTTAACATTCAAAAATCATTCTAAACGACACTGTATACACAATTTGTAAACATTGGCCACATCTTATTTTACCTTGTATTTTTGTACAAAAAGTACGTTAGAAGCATCACAAAATTTACTAAAAGTAATTAAAGCCTTAGAATATTCTAATTCCCTGCTAAATAATAATAAATATAAGTTAAAAGCGTTTTATTATTTATAGGTTATATTATTTCTAAAGGTTTATTTAAAGTCGCTCCGAGTCATTTATAAATCTATAGTCGCACTTTTTCTTTTCTAGTTCATTAGACAAAGACGTACGTGTAACCGAGTGTTCAGACGTTTTTCCTAAGCAACCAGCAGAGACAGGAACACTTCTGAGCTCCAACACTCCAATGATATTTTATCTCTTTCTACTACCATTCTTGATTCAATTACGTATTTCCTTAAAGTTCGTAAACTCTACCTCTAGGGGAAATGTTTTCATAACAAACAACAAATATAAGGCTTCACGTTCGATACGCTCACAGTATACGGACATCGAATCCTTTCTTAATAAATCCATGGTCATATCCCTCTTATATTCAGTACAATGGGAACAAGAAAATTAATAAAACTGAGACCACCAAAAAGTAACGAAGGGATATCGGAGCATTTCAAAGACCGTTAGAAAAACTAACAAAATAGCAGGGTCTCGCGTAAATGAATTTTGATGCCCCTATTTCAGTAATAATAAACAGGCAAAAATTCCTATCTATTTCAAAAGTTTATTTACAAAGGAATGTATGTATATTTAACTACTGGAACGGAAACCGCATGAAGGGCCAGGCCCTAGAGAACAAAGAAACGTTCGATCTTGGGATCGCTTTCGAACAAGATCTCAGCTGGCACAAACACATTACTTTAATAGCCACATCGGCAGCTAAAAAGCTTGGATTTCTCTTTTGAGCCAGAAAATACTTCTCCCCTTATACGCTACCTATCTATGTTTCCCAAATAGCATTTAACCTAGAGTTCTGTTCCCACATCTGGGGAGCGGCATCACCTTCAACACAACATCCTTAATTCTCTCCAAAAGAGGGCCATTCGACTTAACAATGACCCAGTCCTTACAAGAAAGCTCCCTTCTCTCTCTCTCATCGCGCTGTTGGGAATTTGTTCCTTTTCTAACGATGTTTCCCCGGATATTGCTCGGAAGAACTAGCCTCTGTAATTCCGACTGTTCCTAACAGAATAGCAAGAGGCGCGTTACGTATACATCCCTTTACTGTCAAGCTACAAAAGATTAGAACATCCCACTTCTCTCTCATTCATACCTAGAGTCTCCAGATTATGGAACAAATTGCCTGCAGATGTTTACCCTTTCCCTTCAAACCTCCAATCCTTTAAAGCCCGTGTCAATAAATTACATTTCCATTCTCTGCAGAGGCCCATGGTGCATTAGTACTTAGGTTTGTGGTGAAAAAAAAGATAAAAAATCAAACCCAAGAAAACTTAGTACCAAACACATTGTAAATGTAATTTTTAAAATTTATTCTTGTTCATGTAAAAATATAAAGAAATTTTCATTAGTCTCTGATAATCAATATTTAAAATTTCAAAAATTATTTTTTTTATTGATTAACCTTCATTAATGTCAGCTTTTAAATTATTATTTTCTCACAAACTCATAAAAAAGTCACTACATTTTTATACCCCTGTGAGTTTGAAAACCTAGATAAACCTCAACCAATTTTCATTTAACATAGAAAATTTTTAAATCAATCATTTTTAAGAAAAAGTTGTAAAACGAAACTTGACAACTAAAAAAAAGTCTAGTAAGGTATTTTTCTAATATACGCAGAAAAATTGCTTGTATATTTACGTACAAGATTATAGTAAACATGACACATTTTCCCTTACGTATAACCACTGAATTTCCTTTGGGAGAATTCTGAAATTTTCTACATCCTTCTTGAATGTTCCTTAGAGAGCGGCGTGTAATACTAAAACCAATTTTTCCCTAACTGAGTTGTATCAGAAAAAGCTATGCGTATATTTCAGCAATATGAAAGGTTGGGATAATTTTAAAGAAAATTCAACGTTTTGCTGTCTAAATGAAAATGCTTGTTTCATGCTTGTACATGCATCGTTACGGTTAATATATTTTTTTTTTCGAAAAACTGAGCAGACTTCACAAAAAGAAAAGCACTAAAAAGTATGAAATAACTTGCACACCGAAGTTCTGAACTTTGAAGTCGGCGCAATTTTAAAGTATAATAGGAATCTTTAATGATAATACATAAATAAAGTATTGTTAATAAAGAGTAATATTTTTAGTTATTTGTTACTGAGCCTAAGCGCAACTTCTAACTAGTTGTTTTTGAATTATCATTACGGATACGTATACTGTGAAATTGCGCCGACTTCAAAGTTTTGAACTTCGGTGTACAAGTTACCTAACTTTACATAAAATTAAGTTTACCATTAACCAGAGTTATAAATATGTAAAAATATTATTTCACACTTTTTCAGTGCATTTTCTTTTGTGAAGTCGGTTTATTAAAAAATATATATTTCTTTCTTTTTAGTTCACTTATTTTTACACCCCCCCCCCCCTTCGTCCTGTCGTACTCTCTTTACATTTGTAATGTCCATGTAATGGATTTCCAAACCTCAGTAACACCGAAAATGGCATAGGTAACTTTTTCAAAAAATGTCCCCCCCCCCCGTCCTTTCGCCCCCTCTCCCACCGTCATTTTATATATCCGTTACATGAACTTAGCTTTTCTGACTTTAATAATCCCGAAAATGACCCATTAATTAACATAACCTAAGCAAACCTGAATACACAAAAAAATTACACATACAGGTCGAATTGATAACCTCCTCCTGAAGTCGTTTGAAAATAACACAGGTCTGTAAGACTGAAGTCTATCAAAGATGTTTTGATTCTGATACCTGATTTTTATTTATTTATTGATAACGTACCTCGACGGCTAATGGTCATTGGCACATTTTCAGAAATATCATGTACTTGTCTATCACGTAAAATTTTCATAACAAGAAGTGTTGTGTTTTTATATATAATACAAAGTTACATATTTTCCCTTTTGCACCGCATGGAATCCTCGTCGTTTTGTTAAAAAACTGAATCATTAGCGTAACTTTTATTAGGTAGTTCACACAGGAGTCTGCTATCATTGTCACACTCCATCGTCCTTGACAATGCCGCTCCATGTCCTTTACATCTTAGTGAAGACGCTTGCCCTGCTCCTTGCTAACATCACCAAGATTTTTCAGAAGATAGTTTAAATTAAAATATACTTTCAAAGTCACACTACATTCCAGTATTTGAAAATGTTCCCATATTTTGTGAAAAATTTGAACGTGAAAGAACTACACAGACGTTATCTCCGTTAAAATAGGAGTCAAATTACTTAGAATTTGTCTTTTAAACATCACATCAAAACTGCTGTAGACCTGTGTAATATATACGCAAACAATAAAGCGTCCTCTTGACGGTGATTTTTGATAATCACAGGAGGAATTAAATAATGTACCAGGCAAGACCTTAAGAGCAATGGGCCCTGGAGGATAGAAATGTCAAAGTCTAAAAGGAATACCATGGGATCTGATGAAAATAATTTGCACAAAGGAAGAAATTCTATGTCAATAAAGAGACAGCACTATTTTGTCTACTTATAAAGAGAATGAGGACAGTTTGGGATTAAATATACCAGAATACCGAGTATTTAAGACTATGGGAACTATAGAGGAATCAAGTTGATGACACATACGATGACAATTTGAGGAAAACAAACACTTAGAGGAAAAACGTTAAAAGGACACGGGCAGGGTACTAAAACAGGCTTTGAAAAAGTATCAGGAATAGTTTTAAGAATTGCATATGGTTTTACTTGATTTAGAAAATGAGGAAAAGAAAAGTTCCAGAAAAATACAAAAAGCTTGTCCAGGATATATGTATTGTACAGGGTCTTCCAACGAGGACTGAACAGGGGCTCATTTTTGAGCTTCCTTGTATTTAAAGAAAAATCTAAAATAGCCAATCGATGTACTTTTTCCTGCAGAATTCAAAAATTAAACCAAAAATTTATTTGAACCAGAAACAAAAGAGTTACGCTATGGATAAGGTGTTTTTTAAATGGAACATAGCTTTTTATATACGATTTTCGGAACGAGTGATTTTTTTTATGTCCGTTCTGATTAAAATATTTAAAATTGTGAGCTATTTTTATTAAATTTTAATGTTTTATCCAGTATAATTTAACTTCAACCTGTTTGAAACATACACTAGGTAATAAAGGTAAAATCACCTTGAAATCCTTCAAAGTCAAAAAATTTGACAAATTTACTATAATATTGCCGAAATGAAATATTCATTAGATGAGAGATTGCAGATTGTTATCTTGTTCTACAAATGCCAAGAAAATGAATATTTCATTTCGGCAATATTATAGTAAATTTGTCAAATTTTTTGACTTTGAAGGATTTCAAGGTGATTTTACCTTTATTACCTAGTGTATGTTTCAAAGAGGTTGAAGTTAAATTATACTGGATAAAACATTAAAATTTAATAAAAATAGCTGTCACAATATTAAATATTTTAATCAGAACGGACATAAAAAAATCACTCGTTCCGAAAATCGTATAAAAAAAGCTATGTTCCATTTAAAAAACACTTTATCCATAGCGTAACTCTTTTGTTTCTGGTTCAAATAAATTTTTGGTCTCATTTTTGAATTCTGCAGGAAAAAGTACATCGATTGGCTATTTTAGATTTTTCTTTAAATACAAGGAAGCTCAAAAATGAGCCCCTGTTCAGTCCTCGTTGGAAGACCCTGTACAGGAGTTAGGACATAGATAAATAATTCAGGATTGACAAGTGCAATTTACAGTTATGGTTAGCTTATAGGAGGTTTCAGCCTGAAGCGTATATGGATTCAACCATGTCATTAATGTCAAGACAAAGGGTAAAGATAAAGCCGTTGTTGTATGTATACTATTTTTTCACGATCCTATACGTATATTGTAGCTGCAAAAATCTGTTTGTTATTTAACCACGTCCAAACGGAACAGCTTATCCTAATGAAAGTTTGCATAGAGGAAGCCTATCTCACGGGGCACGTTATAGGCCACTTTTTTATTCTTACTGGATGGGCAATTCCTCCTGGATGATAATAAGTCTTCGGCTTCCACCAAATTGGACAATCGATAAACGAAATTAAATATATGCAAAAATTGAGAATAAATTCTCTAACCACCTGAAAATTCCTTATACAATAAGGATTTCAACAAATAATTCTAACTAAAGAAAAAGCTTCCTTCTTCCTGGTAGTTTCTTGCATTCGAAATATTAGTATTTTCTTATCTAGCTGTGTTAGAAGAAAATACGGCAAATTTTGGCATGTAATTCAGCGCTCGGAGGGGCATATAGCCCGGAGAATAGCTGTTTTGCCATTATTTGTTGAAATCCTTATTGTATAAGGAATTTTCAGGTGGTTAGAGAATTTATTCTCAATTTTTGCATATTTATATGTACCCCTGACAAGTAGACTTTCATTCATACGTTTGAAATTAAATATTTTTTTATCTTGGGAGGAATTCAGTGTGTGCCGATCTGGATGGACGGATCCTAAAGACCATTAAACCGATTTATTTTTTTCACGAAAAGGAATCTTATAACTTCAGGAGGCTAATTTATACAGGGTCCGCCACAAAGGTCAGCGTTAAATAATACATCAAGGATATAATTAATATGCAGACGATGTTGATGGTTAATGCTAATGTCGTAATATTAAGACGCTGAAAGGAAAGTAAAGACGGGAAGAAATCTCGTTAAGATAAAGGACAGAAAAATCAGTAGAAAGAAAGTCGATTATATGAAGTTTAATAAAGAAGGAAAAGCAGAGTAAAACCGCAAGAAGAAAGTTAAATCGAGTAAGTAAAAATTTTAAATTCCTAGGGTGGACCATCACAGAATCTATAGCGATAGTTTTAGTTATATATTTTTTTAATTTCCTTCATGCTGTTTACTTTCACTGCAAAATCAAACATCGATTTTAAATATATGCTATATCTTTAAAATTAACTGCAAAATTTGCATTGCACGTGGTGCACTAACCAATATTTCCAATATTGTTTAATACATTTGTTTGTATAAACAATAGAACCTTTGTTTTTGTGTTATCAAGTTTTCAATACCGGCATCAACGACTCATTTGGAAATTAATACAAAATGGAAGTTGTATTTGAATTGCATGATTCTCTTCAAACTAGTATTTTGTCCGATTTAGACAAATTAAATTTTAAAATGTGCTTTTATTTTTAAACACATACATCAATGAACCGGTTAATAACGTTTTAGGTAAAAGTTTGAGTACTTTCAAAAATATATAATTTAAAAATTAACTATTGGGTGACCATGTATATTCGCAATCTATTTCAAGATAAGAAATTTGTACGTTTTGTGAAATTATTTGATTTTAAACAAACATCGCAATATATCCGGAACCATTATATACCAACTTTAATCCGTGACAACGTTTTGAGCAACTCTGTATATTCCACCTAATTTTGAAATTATATATTTCTAAAATCAATACAACGTTTCTTGCTAACCTATAAATAACTCTTGCTGACCACATGGAATATAGCTAATTTCAGTATAATGAGTTCAGTCGTTTTTAACAAATCCTGCAAACCGAAGAACTGATCTTTTCTTCCTGTACCAGCAAAAACTGCCACGAGTAATATAAAATATAATTTTAGCACAGTATTAAAACCAAAAAATAAACGAGAAAATTTAATTTCGAATACCGCCAAAACACATTTTCGTGCCGAAAGGTGCCGATATGTTATATATGTAGAGAAACGCTGTAAATATAATATAACACATTTTTTTAGCCGTTCCTGCCAAACCCCTGAATTTCCTGTGGGAAAATTTCAGAATTTTTTGAATCTCTCGTAAAAGTTTCACTGAGAGCAACGTGTATTACTCGAGGCAATTTTATGTATACTGTTTTGCGTGTGGGAGACTTTTCCGCATATTTAACTGAATTACCTGTAAATCTAGCGAATATTTTCGAAATGATCTTATTCTACAATATGAAGAACGACCCACTCGAGTGTAAAATTGCAAAGAATATTAATATATATATATATATTAATATATATATATATATATATATATGTAAATGTAAATGCGAAGATTTACTTCTTCGCTAGTGCAGCGAAAAGGCCGTGAATGGCCGTATATATATATATATATATATATATATATATATATATATATATATATATATATATATATATATATATATATATATATATATATATATATATATATATATATATACATATATATATATATATATATATATATATATATATATATATATATATATATATATATATATATACTGTAAAAAATGGGAAATTTCCTTCGGTCTATAGGTAATATATTAAGTATAAATGCAAAGATTAACTTCTGCGCTAGAACAAGAAGACCGTAAAATGAAAAATAAAAATAAAATAAGAACTATTTTTTGATTCTGGTCTGGGTGTCCTCCTGCTATCGCGATTCCTGGGCCCTTACCTTCATCAGGTAGGCTCACACCCAGGGTGCCTGAAGAACAGAACATTTTTACCAGAATCAAAATGAGGTCTTATATCCATTGTTCGAATAGGATGGGTAAGATATAGTGGCTGGCGCCAACTAGTTCACCCAGTGTTGCTCCAAAAATTTTCGGCTGCTAACACAAACCAATAAGTAGGTATATGTCGAATTTCTTCGACAGTACAAGTGCACCATTGTACGACAATAGTAAAAAATGGGAAATTTCTTCGGTCTATACTCTATTGGTAATATATTAAATGTTAATGCAAAGATTAACTTCTTCGCTAGTACAACAAGAAGACCGTAATATATATTTTTGGAGCAACTCTGGGTGAACTAGTTGGCGCGAGCAAATACAGTTTTTTCGAAAAACACCTTTTTCGAATGTACATCTTTTGGAAAAACGTTTTTTCTTTGAAAACCTTTTTTTTTAAACAACTTGTTTTAAATATACAATAATTTTTTGAAAACGATTTTTCTGAAGTATATAATCTTTCGAAAAAAAAAACAATACTATTTCACAGAGAATAACATAGTGATATAGGGCCATAATGCTGACTCTTTTCTATATAAATATTGAATTGTAATAATAAAAAAAAATTGATTAAAAGGGAAAGCCTGAGAAAATGTAGGCAAACCAAAAGTTTTATCCACATATCATAGTTTAAGATACCTATTTTATACCTATTTATTATCAAATACACTTTAATACTTACACTACCTAACAAATCATTATCATTATCCTGAATTTAATATTAAAATGTAATGCTTATAAATAAAGGATAAAAAATTGACTGTCGTTTATTAGGTACGGAAAATTATATGTATATTCAATTTTCCAGAAAATCGAACAAAAGTATAGTGGTTTCAGGTTTAATTAATGACAATAAAAAAGAAGGGCCCCGATTGGTTTAAGTCTATTGTGGCGAAACAATCATTTATTGTCATCCCATTGGAAAACTTGGAAATTAATGGATATGGAGCGTTTTGTGTTAGGCCCTGGTGAAAGGAAGACGTGGTAAAAAGGCCACAAAAATTTACTTTGTTCATTTTTTGTTCCCGAATTAGGTTTTATGGTCGGCAATACTGAGTGGGCAAAAGATAAAATAGCAGGTACCTAGATATAAAATATCCTCTATTTCAAGTTATAAGCTCCTTGTAGCTCGCCTTTATAGTCTTTTCTGTCACCAAGCAAACACAAACAATAAGGAATATGCACATATTTTTTTATTGCCTAAATCGTTTAAGGAAGTCATTGCAAACCCAAAAAAATTATTTTGAGGAAAATTACTAGGATTATTTCACTCATGTGTTAAAAGTCCCGTAAGATGAGCGAAGTTTTTTAAAATTACGTCAATTAAAAAAAATTACACCGAATATTTCCCTCATATGTTAAAGTTCCTATAAGAGAAATGCAATTTTCGCAAAATTACAGCGAAAACAGCACTGCCAGAAATCGAAAATTGCATCGCAAGTTTATATTGTTGACGAAACGTCAAAGCGGGATTTTATTGTTAACAAACGTCAAAAAATGTAATATTCTGACAATTAACGTCATCTTATTGAGTGACAGCAGACAAAAAAGTCAATGTCAACGAATGTTTTCCTTTCATTTTGTCACGAATTGTTAATAACTATCTCTTTGCATTGGGATAACCCGTGGCAACGTAAATTTTTTTGTTTTTTTGTAAACAACGCTATTGAACTTTTCCGTAGACGTAATTTTACTACAAAAATGTCTCGTTTTGGCGAAGAATCTATCCTCGAAATAGAGCAGAAAATAACAGAAGCCATTCCAAAGAATACTGCATCAAATCACGACTATATTTGGCGGCAGTTCATGTGTTTTTGCAAGGAAAGGGGGCACGTTCTTGATGAAAACACTAATGTTTCAAAACTGGCAGATACCTTGAAGGACTGGGCGTTTAATATGAAAAAGCAAAAGGGTGAGGACTATAAAGATTATACTGTCAAAACTATATGGAATGTTACCGCTAAATTGTTGATGAATAAGTATCACAGAGATTACAATATTATTTTCAACCCATTCAGTGACATTCAGTTCAAATCATCCCGTGATGCCAAAAATGCTAAGCGGAAACAACTACAGCAGGAGCCGGAAAAAAGAAAACAAAGCTCAGTTTTTCTAAAGCACGACGAATTCATCAAAATAATAGAGACTTGCGACGAGGAAACCCCCGACGGTTTGCAAAAAAAGATGTTTTTTGTTTTATCCTACGAGCTGGTCTGGCGTGGAGGAGAAGGCCCAAGGTGTTTAACAAACTATCTTAAAGAAGACCTGGATCACGCGGGTCAGAAGACGGGACGAATAGAGTACAATCCGCTTTTTACCAAGACTACTCAAGGAGGAGATAAGCCCTGCGCATCCTCGAAATGGTTGGTCAGGAATAAAGTAAACCCGAACATCTGCCCTATCCGACTATATAAGAAATTCATGCAGAAAAGGCAAGCAATAAAATGCGAGCGACTTTTTCTCACCGTGAATCCTTTCTGGCAATCAGGAAAATGGTACAAAAGCATACCGGTTTTACGAAATTTGATGAATAAATGGACCTCTACACAAGTGGAAAAGTCAGGCCTCACCAATAAAAATATCAAACTGACGAATCATAGCTTACGAGCAACCGCCGTATCAAAACTTGCCAAAAAAGGTGTTGGAGAACAACAGTTAATTAAACTAAGTGGACACTCAAATACCAAGTCACTGACGCCTTACATTCAGATGGATGAGAACCACCATATGCTTTTGATTGAAAAAATGCGGGACAATGACCAACCGTCAAGCTCAATAGAGTCCCCCGCCGAAATAAGCTCTCGCTCGTTGACTGCATCAACCACCATGTCTACGAATTCAAAGCAAAATATTGTTAATTACAATACTTGTACTTTTCATTGCAATTCTTGTAATTTTTAAGCATTTTAATTTTATTGTTAGTATTTTCTGTTACTTGATTCGAGTTCTTAATTAATTTGGGAAATATTCTAATAAATTACACTCGTGCATCAAAATAACCAGATAATTTTTTTATTCAATGTGTTTTTTTTACAAATTGCAATCGTTTCTTTTCATATTTTACGAAAATGCCCTCCTCCTGCGGAGTCGGGCTTTTTCGCGAAAATATGAAAACAAACTCTTGCAATTATAAAAAAACACATTTCATTCAAAAATTATCGGTAATTTTGATGCACTTGTACACTTACCCCCGATAATTTTTTCCTGACATTTTCTTGGTTGTCATATTAATTTGTGTTTTCATTCGTGAAATAATCCCCTAAATACCACTCGAGCTATAAAATTACTGATCATTTTTCACTCTTACGTGTTTTCTTTGCAAATTTCATTCGTCCTGCGGACTCGTGAAATTATAGAAAACACTCAATCGTGAAAAATTATCGGTAATTTTTAAGCTCTCGTGGTATTATCCCCAATAATTTAGCTACAAAAAATGTTTAGTTTTTGGTATAATTTATTACAATTTAAAAAGCCGCCATTTGTCCTTAATAATGACGTCAGGAGATCAGCAAAAATAAGTGTCAATCTACATGTTAACGGAAAGCTTAACCCAAAGTCGAACATGTTTATTTTTCTCGAAAACAGTCAGAGGGGTAGCAATAAAATTTTCTGGGTTAATAGAGGAATAGTTCAACTAGCTTCGGTAATAAATGCAGTTATACAGGTTGTTTCGCTTCGAAGCTATTAAACGTCAAATGTGAAATTTCCGCGATTTCCCTTGAAATCGGATACAGGTCGCAAAAGTGAATTAAATCGATGATAATTTTCGGAGGTTGTAGAGGACCCGGAGCTTCAGAACTCTATTGAAACTGGCAAGGATCGGAAAATGACAAGTAATTTTTTGCATATTTTTGGATCGAAAAATGCCATTTGCAGACCCCTCTTTGGTACCTAATAACTGGAAAACTAAACGTCGGATCGAAAAACGGATTCATAAGTGAAACTTTCAAATCTCAAATAGTTTCTTGCAATACATTTAACTAAACCTAAAATCAGCGGAAAATGGATATATTTGGGAAAAACTGGAAATCTCGATTTATGTCCCAAATATTTCAAGGTTTTTTTAATTTTTAAGTTGTCAAAATGTTTCAAATTAAAATCCCATATACGTCATCGGAAAGACCTCGTCGAAATATGTGATATTCATTTTTTTTTTTTTAGTTTTTTCATTCTTTATAGGAAGGGAGCAATCACCGATTAAAATTCGATTTTTTTACTTTTTTGCCCTCGACATCGGTACATTTGAATCACTCTGTATTTTTTCCTATCTAACTTTTTTCCCACTTTTTCAACACTATCTTATAAAGGGATAATCACACTTTAAAATGAATCCCGAATGGCTCATCCAGGAGCGTATTTAAGGAGTAAAAACAGAATTTTCCTGATTTTTCCCGACAAATCCTATTTTAACCGACACTATTCCACACTATTTTCCTTATTTAGTGATTCTTTTTGAGTTTATTTTATCCGGTAATTATCAAAGAATACCTCCCACTAATTGTAGTCGCTTATATTTTCGTTAAAGCTATTAAAAAATGGGTTTATTGGCAAAATTTGAAAATTTTTAAATTTTCGAATTTTCGAAGATTGCCATGGAAGCAAAGAATTTCAGTTTATTTACTTTGGCTGGATAAAGAAATATATCTTTCAAATTTAAAGGAGATTTTAAAAAAATAGGTATAAAGCGTGAGGTATTAATGAAGAGACAAATTAATTTGGAGTCGAACAGTTAAACAATATAATATAGGGTGTGTTACATTTCAAAAAACCCAACTTTGTGTTATTTCTGAAAAAATATATGTAGAAGAACTAACTACGCCACTGAATTCTACGTAGAAACCGACACAAGAATGTTAAAACACTTTTTCTAGATAGAGGCATGCCGAATTTGACCAAATTTTTGTAATTTGAAAACGAATCGAGGAAGCCATAAACTATTTGCATTGTTAAATTTGTTGTTAAAATCGAGCTCGTAGATGCGTGGTTAAATTTTTTCTATCTACTATAGTTTCACCAAAACCCCGTATGACCGTCGACACCACCCTCTACATTGGTTGCTAGGAAAAATAATAATCGCTCAGTAAAGCCAACTTCTGTTAAACATTTATTTGCGGGTACTCTGATTTGACTAATGGGATTACGACTGATGATTTGTTACCTTTCTTTGTTAGTTGCAATTAAAAAATCATAATCGATATCAGCTCAACTTCTTTTCATTCGATCAATCTCGTTTGAAGAATCTATTAAGAAACTAAATGAATTAAAAATGACATCAACATGAAAATAGCGTAAATGGTACATTTAGAATGTAGTCATAAACGTTATATACAATTCTAGAAAACTGTTCTTATTTTATTCGACTTTCATCTATAAAAGCATAAAAGCAATCCTAGATTAAAAAATATCTATTATAATTCATGTAACGAATGCACTTTATTAAGTTGCTTGTACTACATTCAAATGCACAGTACATCCCCGCTATCTTAAATACTTAACCAAATATAAAATAAACTTCTTAATTATTACCATAATTATCAAGAACTTTACGGTAAGCTTAATTTTACCATTTAAGCACTTTCAAGTTTACTTCATAATTTCCGCAAATTCTAAGCATTCCTTGCTTATCGTTTTCTATTCCATGTAATTCAAACGCTCTTCTAATTTGTTTATCTCTATGTCTTATTTTACAAAGCTTTGTTCGCGGAGTTGTTAAGTTCAAGGTTTATATTTTGTCTGAAGTTTCTTGGTTGAAAAGTACTCCTTTTATGTTTTTATCGCAATACTTATTTCTTTTTAGATAAGTGTTTATTTAATTAAAACTTTTACATATTTACTGGGCGAAAATAAAAACTTATGTCGAAAAATCTGAACGGGCTCGTTCAGGAATTTCACGTTTTCAATAAAAATGTTATTATCATTGCACAATCAATCAATCGAAACACTCACACAAAATATTAGGGTTTAAAATTCAAAAAATTCAGCTTTCCGCTTGACGTCACCCTACGAAAAACAACTGAACGTAGTGGACAATGTACCGAATTGAATTAGGGATACGGCAACACCGCCATGCGCCCCTTGGGCCGTTTTAGTACTGCCAGAGAATGTTTATATTTTGCATAACTTTTTCTAACCTACGTGGTTGTAAAATACATTACATATTACTATGAACGACGATGAAATCATATATCGAAATTGCCACCAGTTCTCTAACTAAAAGGGACTTTCGATCTTGTTGGCACCGCTTTCGAATATGATCTCAGTTGGCACAAACACATTACTTCAATAGCCACATCAGCTGCTTAAAAGCTTGGTTTTCTCTTTCGAGACCTAACCTAGAACAATGTTCCCACATCTGGGGAGCAGCATTAATAACCCAGTCCGTGCAAGAAAACTCCCTTCTCTCGCTTATCGCCGCGCTCTTGGGGATTTGTCCTTTTTTGCCGATGTTTCCACGGATTTTACTCGGAGAACTAGTCGCTATAATAATTATAGGAAAAATTGAATTGTATATACATACCTTTTTTCCGCTGTCAGCTCCACGGTTGTTCTGCTCATCACATCATCATCATTACAGAAAGTATCACTACCAAATTTCAAGGCAGCAAAACTCTAAAATATATTTCTCTGACTTACAACATTTATCATTATTATTACCAATTTCCAGAATATAATATTTACAAAACACTTTATCCTTATTTTACAGTTATTTACAAAATCGCTAGCGTTCCACGAAGTTAAAGCTTATTAGGATTTAACAGGAGCTTATTTTTGCTTGTATGAAAGTCTACTTAGGGCAAGCACTGATTAGAGGTAATGTTTAGATAATAAAATCAACCAAGCTTAGGTATTATTTACGGTTATTAAGCTACTTTTATGGCTTTGAAAGGAAAAAATCTTCTTGGTTTAATGCTCTTTTAGGTTTCATCAATTTCTATAGCAAAAAAATTTTGGCTTATAAGAAAGTGCGATTAAAATAAAATACTGCTTTTGGTACCTTTTCTACGGTATAATTTCCCTAAAAATCAATTTAAAATTTAAATATGTACATGATTACTAAGACCAGTCTTATTGGACAATAAAAAGCTGACAAGGGTAAGAATATTACAATTGAATTTTGTACTATGATGATATTAAAAAAGAAAAACGCCACTAAATATAAAAATAAAACGTACTTATTTAAACAACACAAGCACAAGCAACTTTTTTTTTGGTCTTATACGTACGTATACTTTAAGCCCGCGGTGCGTTAGTACTTCCTAACGTACCGTGGGCATCTGCAGATAAGGGAAATGTAATATTTTGACACGGGATTTAAAGAATTGGAGGTTGGAAGAGGAAGGGAAAACATCTGCAGGCAATTTGTTCCGTAATCTGGAGACCCTAGGTATTAATGAGCAAACCCAACCCAAGCCAACCCAACCGGAGCAAAAAAATTGGGATGTTCTAGGCTTTTGAAGCTGAACACTCAAAGGATGCATAGGTAACGCTTCTCCTGTTCTGTTACGAACAGTCAAGGGAGGAATAAACTTGTTTTTTACATAATATGAAATGTTAATGGTCGATTTATAGATTCGGGATAGAATTGCACTATTAGGAGGCCCTCCATGTTAGTTTCGGTCAACAGCTGGAGGTATTGTGGGTGGGTAAAATTAGCAATAGTATTGGCGACTCAAATTAGCTGCATTCAGCTTATTTTTAACTTGCAGTTTTTTCGCTTATCCCTGAAACAATCATATTACAAACTCGAACAACGTACTTGATTTTTTAGCGGCAAAATATTTTACCTTAAAAATAATTTTGTTAGGTTTGTTAACAAACCTACCTGCAAACTAAAAAAAAACTCTTATTGTTATGTCAACAAATCAACAATCATTGTCAATTAATCTAACAGCTGAAAGTATTGATTGAAAAAAAGAGGGACAATCATTTAACTGTTATAACTGTACTTCTAATTTTGCAAATCAATAAAATATTTTTGTTTACCTAAAAAGGTTATATTTTTCGTGAAATAGTTATACCATTCGAGATAATATTTTGTAAGCAAACTTTTCTCTTGTATTGTTTAAGTTTGTTTCTTTTTGGCTTGTTCTTCCTTATGATATTATATCTGAATTTTTTTTAATTTAATTACTTTTTTAATATAAATGTACCTAAATTAATTTTTTCAGTTTCCATATATCACGTAAATTTACAAAAAAATCGGCTATTGGTCGGTAAATACACGGTTATAACAGATGAAAACAAATTATAGCCATTTTTAAGCGCATTCTGTCGTTTTTTGTCAAAATTTGGCAAGAGAAAATTGTTTCTTTGTATAAACGTCAATTCTGATGCCTAAAGAGGCGTATACGCGCAAAATTACCTGTAGATAGATTATATCATTTTATTCCTTCCAATTTTGAAACGTTTTCAAAAGTCAAAATAAGATTAAAAACGTAAAGAAACTGTTGCCTTTCTAACCTCTATACTAAATTAAAACACCATTATCATTAAAGTTATCTAGACGCTCGCAGACAAATCCTTATAAAGTAAGAAGTCACGTGACCTATTATTAAAATGATTTCAAAATGCCCGACGGCAATAAAACAAGTCTAAAATATGATAAAGAAGCTTGGCCAGACAATTACACACGGCCTTCACACGCCGCAAAACGACGCGAGCACTTGTTATGCCAATACATCGTCATCATCGACTAGCAAATGAGACGTGCCTCCGTCAACAGATTTTAAGATATTTTAATGCACTTGATTATAATGTCACCATACTAAACGTTGCTTCGATAAGTACCATAGCAATCGTTGTGCGTTGCCATGGAAATCGATTTATTGAGAATATTATTATGATGTAAAATAATATTTCCTTTTTTCTCCTAGACTATTAGGAATTATTTACTATCGAGCCTGGTACCAGTAAAATTTCATTGTTTGTAAATCCACTGCTGGAAGAGTTCTTAAAGCAAATCATTTTCATCCATACAAACCTACCTTTGTCCACACGTTGAAACCTGGTGACTTTAATATTCGGATTTCTTTTTCGACTTTGCATCAAGGTAGGCAAAAAAATCATATTTTCTGATGAAGCATAATATTTTACATCAAATGGTGTAGTTAGCTCCCAAAATTGTCATTGGTGGAGTACAGCTAATCCGGGATTTGTTATCCAGTGTCGAAATCAGTATTATTTTAAGACAAATGTGTGGTGAGGTATTTTAGATAACCAGCTGATTGACCCATTTTTCTTCCGAGGCAATATAACGTCGGATATTTATCTTCGATTTTTGAGAAATCAGCTGTTTGGCTTTGTTAATGGCCTTCCACTTAACATTAGAAATAAAGTATCAGCATGATGGTGCGCCATACCATAGTTCTCGGGCTGTTAACAAGTTTCTTCAGAGAATGTTCCACGGCGTTGGATAGGAAGATTTTTAGAAAATCATTGGCCGGATCTAAACCCACTCGATTACTTTCTTTGGGGATATTTAAAGGCAAAGTGTATTCTCACCAACCTCTTGAAAATATCGACATCTTGGAAAGAGTTATAACCCGATGTGATCTAAAAATTCCTCAAGTTGTTTTGAGAAAAGCTGTTTCAAAATCAACACAGTTAACAATAAAATGCATCGAAAAGGAAGGTGGCTATATTGAAGCTAGAATTTTGTAAATTTATTTTCTTAATAAGTAATCCATTAAATTTGTTTTATGTCAAAACCCTTAATTTTTTTCGTAGGTAGCTGTGATTTCGTATTTAGGGAGAAAAATGATTCCAAATTATTATTTAAAATAACTTTTCTTTGTATCTTGCTAAATTAGGGTACTTTATTCTTAGGTATATTTTACATTTTTGTCACTACCCTGTATCCTATAGGTCTTTTTAGATTTTTTCCATGGGGATTCCTAATTTATTAATATGCAGAACTTTTCTACATTAAAGTGTTTTTTTCAACTTTTAGTAAAAAAATTTCCCAAATGGCAAGAACTCCGTGGAATACGCTGTATACATATGGCTAATTTCTCACGTTAATACTATAATTATGTAAATTATTTTTATATAGAATTTCAGATCACCTGGATAATTTTCCAGACTGAATTTATATAAAGATTGAATTACAACTAATGTATTAATTTGTTTTCGGAATTATTACTGTTTATATTGATATTGGACGCTGAGGGCTATTTTAATGCTGTAAATCACTTGTACAAGGTTCTTCCAAAAAGATCAGTTTTGCAGTTTTTACAAGAAACTTCCTTCTTTCACTTACCGATATGTAAAATTTATCCCACTTCTACCGATTATTTTCAAGGTTCAAGTACTTGAAGCCTGCGTGGTCTGCGCCGTTATGCGTATTTAAAGCGTTGGTATTTAATCCACCATAACCGCAAACGAGTCTCAAATATGCCAAAACATCTTGTTTAATTTTAAATCTTGAACCTCTTTAGTTGGCATTTTTATTTGTAATGACGTGTGTGGGACGATAAACATGCTTTATATTTGCTAGGAAAATAAGGAAGATTTTATAAACGACAAGAAATGATAATAGAGAAGATATCAATAAAAATATAAGGATAAAAGGTCAAGTACCGTGACATTTTTTGTTTCGTTCGTAGCCTTAAGGGCGTTTAAAAAAAATTGTATTACGCAATTTGGAATAGAATGTCAAATAAAAATATAAAAGTATAATTTGTTGAAAATACATACGCCCTTGCGATTTTTAGAAAATGTTTTAAAAACTTTGTTATCAAGCACCCGCGTCTTTCATTAAAATTGAAAGAAAGAAAAATGCTTTAGGTTGTCCTTAGTTGAGTTGCGATCCAAGTATTAATATGTACAACTAGCTTCCATCCGCGACTTCTTCCACGTGGTGTAGGTGATAATACACAGAAAAAACACTATCGTATATTTCATTGGTTATTAATGGATCGTTCAAATGTAACAATTATTTGATGCCAGTAATACCCTGTTCTAAATTCAATGCAAACTATCATTGGTTTCACTAGAAGTTTATTTGTAAGAATATTCACCCCATTTGATGCAAAATAGCTATACTTGTTTCAATTACAACAGTAATTAATACAGAAAGAAAATATTTTTGTTTAAATTCAATCATATTCGTGTTTTGAAGTATAATTACTCGTATTTAATTAATAAGAATTTCTATTACATACTTATATTTGACACAAATGAACCACACTTTATTATTTTAAAATAATAATTGCCAAAACAATCAATCGAAAGTATTTTGAATGTTTTGAATTTCTGGTATTCTTGCTTAAGGTGAAATTTTTCACTTTGTTAATTGAAGCTCTGTATTTATAAACACATTACAAAAAATTTAAAAGGAAGTATTGTAATCTCTTCCTGAAACTACTGTCTACGGATTCTATGAGGGGTGTATCGATAGGCTTCTTACTTTTTTTTCTTACGGCAGATTTTCACTTGCCTGTTTTACGAAAAATCTTCAGACGCCCACGATACATTAGTACTTAGGCTTGAAGTCTACGTGGGCTGTGATAGATAAAAAAAGAACCATGGCAAATTGGCAGACTTTCTGCTGAGTTAGTCAACTTATTTCCAATCATTTTTTTAATTATATTTCGATTATTAGTAGTTTTTAAGTAATTCACAAAGTTTTCTTGCTGAAAAATGTCTTTTCCTGCACAATCTGCACAGTTCTATATATGCAATTTTGAAAAGAAACTGCAGAATATGATCACAAATAGCATTCGTTGTTAAGTTACATTTGTCGATGAAATAACATATAACCTAAACCTTGTTATTAACGAAATAGCTAGGATATCAGGTATCGTGTAGAATTCATCAATATTTCCTTGTTTCTAACACTGCACTAGGAACACTAAACCATAAATAGTTCTCAAGCGAGATTGCTCCTATTACCGAAACATTACCTCTAAACAGCTTTGTAGTAAACAGACTTCCGTATATTATGTTAAAATGAGTTCAAAATGTAATAAGCAATATGGTAGAATAGTAGCCATTTTGAAGATGCAGGTTAGATTTATTTATTTATTTATTTACGGACAGCAATGCCCATTTTTAATATATATAATAAATACAATACTTATATAAATAAAACTTACTACTACTATCATAAGACATCAAAAACTCAACTATAAATACACAATAATAAAACTTATCCTGCCTATACATGGTCTCGCAACAATAGCCTTCCTTTAAACTGCCTCAATGGGGTACCAAAAAAATCAAGGTCACCGAGCTCATTAGCCAAAGCTGTAGCTCTTGGAATAAATGAATTGCATGCATAATTAGTTCTATAAAGCTGCTGATGAAAAGTCTGGTTAGATCGGGTATTTCTAGGCGGGACACGAAGACCCACCCTTGACAGTAAGGTTGGACAATTAGCAATACTATTTAAAATTTTGTACAACAAGAGTAGGTCTCTATTATCCCGCCTAGTAACCAGTGGTAGCATGTTAAGCTCCGAGCACAGGGTCTCATAGTTAAAGTCTTGATTTTTAAATTTGTAGTTAATAAATTTAAGGAATTTTCTCTGCACTTGCTCGAGTCGTTGAATATGGGTGTTATAGTGCGGATTCCACAAACAGGAAGCATATTCTAGATGAGTCCTGACCAGTGCACAGTAAAGAAGCTTAAAGGAGTTTATATTAGAAAATTCATTTGTGTGACGCTTAATAAATCCAAGCATTTGTAGTGCTTTATTTGTTATTTGTGATATATGAGGCACAAAAGAAAGTGTTTTGTCCAAGGTCACTCCAAGGTCCTTTATTGACTCAGTCTCTAAAAGAACCTGTTCTTGTATTTGATATGGAAAATCATGGGAAGAATGCAACCTGGAAAATTTGATGAATTTGCATTTGGAAATATTCAAGTCCATGTGATTTACGTCACACCACTCGACAAACCTGTCTAAATCATTCTGAAGATCAACACAGTCATTATAACCCCTGATCACATTATACACCTTCATATCATCTGCAAAAAGAGAAAATTTACTTGAACGAAAGCACTCACCAACATCATTAACAAATAGATTAAAAAGAAGTGGACCAATGTGAGATCCTTGCGGGACTCCAGAGGGGACAGGTATCTCTGAGGACACAAAGTTGTTAACGCGGACTAACTGACGACGGTTACTCAGATAACTCTTGACCCATTGAAGCACTGATCCGGAGAGTCCCAGCGCTTGCAATTTTCGCAGTAGTATCCCATGAGGGACCCTGTCAAAGGCCTTGGAAAAATCTGTGTAAATCGAATGTACCTCAAATCCTCCCTCCAAGGCCCCAAACAAGGTATCGACATAGGACACTAGATTCAATTCCGTGTTTTTACCCACACAAAAACCAAACTGATGATCAATTATCAGGGAACCTAAAAGTGCCGTCAAATTGTTGGCTATAATTTTCTCAAAAATTTTAGGGATAGTACTAATTATGCTAATAGGCCTATAGTTTTGGACATCAGCCCTATTGCCAGATTTGTGAATAGGAACAACAAAACTTATCTTCCAAAAGTCTGGAAAAATTCCCAGGTTCAAGCACCTATTAAAAATTATCTGCAGAGGCTTGGCCAAAACAAAAGCACACTTCCTGAGCAGAAAGGGATGTATGCCGTCAGGGCCAGGACCCTTATTGCAATCCAGACTACTCAGTTCAGTATACACATCAGAAAGAGATACAGAAAAGGTATGAATATTTAGATCATTATCAGAAAGTACCTCATGAGGTTCAACTTCTGTATTGGAATAAACTGTCCCAAAATAATCGGCAAAAAGCTCAGCGGCATCTGGACCCATAGGCACCTGAATATCATTGAAAAATAATTCAGAAGGTAAACCACTAAGCTGACGTTTACTATTCATGAAATTCCAGAACTGTTTCATACTACTGTTAAGACCTGACTCAGTATCCTGAAGATGAGATGAGGATGAAGTTTCTGCATTATGGTAATTTGCAAATATTTCGGTTAGGTTTCAAGATATTTAAAACAAAAACTACAGAATACCTTGACAATGATAATTCATATTGCAGAAACAAAAGAAACTGAATATATGGTAATTTTTAAAATTGTGTCATTACATTAAGACTGTTTCTGCAAACTCTTGTTCTCATTAGTACAAGAAAGAATTTAATTTAGAACATTCGATATTAAAAAAATAATATTGTTTAAAACATACATACGTATGTATCCTACATTCCCCAAAATTGATTTTTTTATCATATTTCTTTATTTGAGCAATAACAAATATTTTATAGGATTCGTAACAAATTTTTAGTCCGAGCCTTATCCCGATCGATGCTTTTTGTTTACATGTTTACTGTCTCAAAAAAATCAACATTACTCCTTTACTTCACATGAATGGCTTAGCGTCACATAGTAGAATATTAATGTTGGCAGCGCACGGCACTGCAAGTATAATCCCATCTCAAACCAAAAATTGTGAGGCATAATTTATTTCTAAGAATAAAATTATGCTAGCCCATCCTGTTATTGGTCGTTATTGGTTTTAAACATTTATTATTGTTAAATCCATTTTTATTGTTCACCATTTGAAGATGCATGATACACTTGTTACGAATTCCTCATCATTCCTCGGAATATGATACGCATGTTATTGAAGATTCATTGCAGGTATTGTTAGTTAGTTATTTTCTTTTTCTCGCTATTTTCCGAAGTAAAGGGCTATTTAGGTATGTATTTTTTACATCTGCAAAACTAAATTCATTTTCGCAACGAGTTCTAAAATAAAAAGGATTAATAAACCAAGCAACTCTCATAAATAATAAGTTGACAATGAACAGAAGCTATTAAGTAGAATATATGGGGTATTATTAATTCTATCCATCCAATATTCACAAAATTCCATGTATTCAAAATAGTCGTGCGGTAGAAGCTCCTGGACGTTTCGAACTTCATATGATTTAAACTTTTCTTTCTTAGGTGCCTTGTAGTAGCTGCTTCTATATCCATTCGAAGTTTCAGCAAGCTGCGTGAGATTAATTGATCTCTTCAACTGCTAGACATAGGTGCATTTTTAAATCGACGTTTACTACAGGGACATATCTTTCTCGCTTTGCCTCCAAAGAAACAAGGCAACCTGTAGTTATAAATTCTTCATGCAGTCGTTACTCTGTTATCTTGCTGGGTATTGGACGATCTGGAAACGCTGCAGCAAAGTGATCAGCAACTTCTCGATAAGACATCCCTCTTATGCATCTCAAACGACTTCAGTTCGTTCGTTAACAGCGTAAATGGATATTTTTTAAATATATTTGTTGTGACAATAAAGTTAAAAATGTCAGGGAATGTCTCAGTGTCACCTTTACCTGTTACACACAGATAAAAACAAGAAAATACGGGGTATGGGATTAAAAAGGGATTTTCGTCAATAAGGAAAATCCAATTTTTTGGTACAATTAATATCTTGACTTGACTTTAGGACTTTAGATCTGATCTATTTCAAGTTTTAACTTTATAGCTATAATATATACGTAAATGGAGTTAACATGGGGTCTAAGTTTTACCATGTATCCTATGATCCGCGTTAAAAAAATTTACTGTATATAGAACAAGAGTAAAAATGAATGAATCCTCAACATTGTATTTTATCAACCTTTATTTGACGATAATGCTTTATACCTTTTTCTAACTACTTATTTTATACAACACAGCCCTAGTTTAATCCACATTCTTAAAATTTATAACGTTGTACAAAGTTGGGGGCTTATTAAGTTTGTGAGATGGAGCTTAGTCTTTAGAGCAATGGCGCTCTCGTTTAAAAGGTTAAATTTTAGTCACAGGAGAATTTTAATTTAAAAACTGCATAAAGAGCTGGATTTCAAATTATAAAATAAATTAAATTCAAAACATCAAGCTAGAAAGTTACAGCAACAAAATCTTGGACATTGCAGTGATCTAATGCAAATTTTGAAATCGCTTTCATTTCATAATTATTTTCCTTTTAATCCCATGATTTAACTTAAAATAACACAAAGCTGTTTTTACGAAAAAAATTATAAACTAAAGAATAATGTTTGCAGTCAGTACTCATAAAGTAGTTTTTAGCAACAGTTCATCGTAATATTAATATTAAATCTCGTATTGAAATACCTTATTATAGCTTGTTTTAATGCTGCTTTAATTTTCTCATATACATATGGATAATATCTCAAGTTAAGTTAATTATGTATATTACTTTTATACAGGATTTCAGATTACCCAGATAATTTTCCAAATGGAATTTGTATTAAGATTGAATTACAACTAATATTGTAATTTGTTTTGGATTGTAAAGGGGCGCTGAGGTTTACTTTAATGTTGTACATGAATAAGATTCTTTTTCTTTTTACAGTTTTTCAAAAAAACTCTTTCTTCTTTCACTTACCGATATGGGAAATTTATCCCACACCTACAGATTATTTTCAAGGTTCAAGTAGGTGGACTTAAATCCTACCTGGACTGCGCCATATGTTTTCATTATGCATTAAAAACTTATTAGAAAAATAATTAAATTGGAGAAATAATCAACGGGTAGAATTTAATCGGACATTATGATAAACAATGTGAGCAATAAATTTAATGATTTGTGCAACAACAATTTATGTGTCGTTCATTACGAGTATAAGCATTTAAAAGTTAGTTTTCTCTTTCGAGCCAGAAAATACTTCTCCCTTAACAACTTACACACTCTCTATGTTACTTCAGTAGCCACATCGGCAGCTAAAAAGCTTGGTTTTCTCTTTCGAGCCAGAAAATACTTCTCCCCTTCCAACTTCCAACAACTCTCTATGTTTCCAAAATAACATTCGACCCATCAAAGACTCAGTCCTTACAGGAAAACTCCCTTCTCTCGCTCATCGCCGCACTGTTGGGGATTTATGCCTTTTCTACCGATACTTCCGCGGATTTTGCTCTGAAGAACTAGCTATAATTCCTCCTTGACTGCTCCTAACAAGACATCAAAGGGCGCGTTACTTATGCATTCCTTTAATGTCCAGCTACAAAACCCTAGAACATTCCACTTCTCTCGCTCATTCATACCTAGGGTCTGAATAATATGGAATATTGTATAGGGTTGTTGACCTATTCATTCCGCTACTGTATCTCCGGTCTCTATCTGATTTGTCCGCCACGTGCCTCCGACCTCCCTGATTGGTCCGCCGAACACGTGCATTAGCGTTAAGTGTTGAGGCGATAGGCAAGAGAGTGTTGAGATCCAAATATGGACGTATATTGACGAGTTTAATAATGACTTCTGAAGGATTTCCTAATTCGTGAAAGAAAAAGTCATAAGGCCTTTTAATATTAACAAAATATCTTGCCCGCTTAGTGATGTGCATTATAAATAAGTAAAACACTAATTTCTGGGTGCTTAGTTGAGGTATTTATTGGCTGAAACAGCTCTGGATTGCTTTATTTCTGTTATAAGTAGTATTTTAACTTTTTGAAACTGATAATTTTGAAAGAGTTACTAGGACTTCTTTCTTTAAAGGTAATGTACTAAAATTATTTTTTCTTCAAACTTTTTACACAGAAATATTGTTAAGAGACCTGGCAACGCGACAATCTAGTTTAGTGTTTTTTGTTCTTAATATGGTCAGGTGATTTACTATCAGTGGTGTTCATTCAGTTCCGCAGACAGTAAACGTTTTTGTAGTGTGCTTCCGTAAGCGATCTTGCTTTCACTTATTCTTCGTTTTGTGGTTATTACACTAATGTCTATTGCTTTTTTCTTCAGAATTTTGTAATATCCCTTGATATATAATTTACTATTAAACCCCCGTTTAATATCGGAAAGTGGTCATTAGCATAAAGTTTGCGACACGAGCCGCATGCTAGTAACGAGTAATAGTCATTACAGACGAGCTGATGTCTACAATTTATCTACTTCTTACCTCGCACATTTTCAAAATAATTTAATCGCTTCGAAGTAAAAGAGAAAACGAAGGGTTCAGAAGCAATTAATTAAAATTTAGTAAGTTAACAATTACCAAAGATAAATATTCACAACAAATTCCAAGTTGTTCTTTAATGTCATCATTATTTCAGACAATTAATTCTGAAATTTATTTTTATTGCTTTTAAAGTTCTTTATTTCGTAGTAGTAGGAACAAGCATAATGGCCTCAAGCAAAGGACTTTAGAAAATGTAACGAAACCACAAAACATACCCTAATTAATCTCGTAGTATCAAATCCTTAACTTTTAAAAGTAGGGGGAGGGGGACGGACTTGGAAGAGTGACGTTTAGGTCTAGTGAAATATTTTAAAATATTCTGACGGTGGCGCGGCAATTTGCCAGTTGGACGTGTTTTAGTACCACAACTGCTTTCGTCGTTTTCATTGGATTGGCGCGCTGTATAAAGTCCAGGTGTAGTTGCTTGACGAAGCTTGTTTACCGCATATGTGGACTACCTAAACCAAAAAAAATGTTGAGTGTGGCTCATGACGACCCCATGATTGACCGGTTCCAATATATGTAGTGAACACCCTGTTTATAGTATACACACTGTTTTCTAAACAATACTTTATGTAAATAAGGTTGACTTACGCCCAAAACTCGACAATACCAGGTAACAAACTGGACTTACAAACGACCGTCAACAATAATTGCAGTCAGGACAGTTCTCAAACCGCCCTAACAATCCTCCTGCACATGCAAATAACCACATACTCCCTGCTTTTCTCCTAAATTGATTGCTTTCGTATGCTAAATTGGGGTGGAAGATGTTAAAAACTGAAGCTTAAATCAACCCTGCTGTCTACCTGATAGACACCAACATGGTGCCTAATACGAAAACATGGAATAATGAATAAATGGCGGAAAAAAAGAGAAGGTATGTAAATTTTTAGTAAAATTGCAAGGTACAGCAGAGTTGCACAGGGTGACAGAACCCCATAAAATAATCGTTGTTTATTTAAATATAACTCAATAAGTAAATCACGAAAAACGCAACGGGCTTAGAATTTTGACGTAATTTACCTATGTATTTTAATTTCCTATCATCGTGTTTGCCATTCTTCGAGATTTTTAACGCTTCAAAGAAACATAACATTACTGACATTTCAGAAAAGAGTGATATTTTTATTAGCACGTTTTAGCATGAAGTAAACGGCTTTAAACAGCTTAACTGGACTGAGACCAGTATGGTTGACTTGCACCAGGACATTCAGCCTTCTCAGGAAGTAAAAAGTGAAGCCTCCTGGTGCAAGATCTTTGACGACAATATTATATTAGGTAGCACCAGCAGGGACGTGGCTAGCTGACGAGGATCCATAAAATATAAAAGATTAGTGGAAAGAAACCGAGTACATGGACATGCATATAAGGATTATTGACTTCATTTTTACATTTTTTGTTTAAACTGTAGTTCTTGTTCGTTTAATAAAACATATTGTAATTTGGATCACGCCGCCTTTTTTATATTTAAGCATTAAAATCAAATTGTTTCACTATTTGGCTCTAACAATTCTATACTCCAAGGAATAGTAGAAATTTTTTGGTTTCCAATGGTATTTTGGTCATTGAAATAATGATAAAAGAATTTTTAAGAAGTATAAATACTTTGAACTTCAATAATAAGTCTATATTAAAGCAATATTATTTTGTGGCTATTTCAATGATGTGTTGTTGAGACAGTATTAACTTTAATACAACCAATGTGACAGTGGTCAAACATAATACTATTATTGAAAATAGCATAGCAGTTTTTTCTGTGTAATAAATATCTAGCCAAAGAATGGCATGAAGAATTAATACTACTAACTATTTTCCTAAGGGATATATAAATTATATACGATAATATAATATATGTATTAATGACGATAAATGTTTTTCTAATTTTTCTGTAGACAGAATTTGGCGGCCAATACTTACACAGGAAGATAGTAAAAATAATTTTATTATTGAATAAATAGGTAGATATATATTTTTTGTTCTACGATATATAGTCATGATCCTGTATTACCAGAAGACTTGCCATGTTAACTAATGTCAAACCTCATGCTGACAGAAAAGCAAGACACTATCATCCAGAGAAATATTCTCAAAAAATAGCGAAGAATTCAATCAGAATATTCATATATCTTCTTTAATTTTTTTTTTATATTTAATTCGTACATTTTTAATTTAGTTAGTTCGAATTTATCAGATTTTTTTATAACCAGACTAAAGATTGGGCCTCGAAACGTCAGAAAAACTATTTTGATCAGATTAGGTTTTGTCTAAAACTAACCGTCAAACTCAAAAGATTTTTTAATTATAATTTTTTTTAAGTATTAATTTTCCTTAATGGTAGAGTGGCGTTACACCTAAATAATAAATCTTTTCAATATGAATCCGCCACAATTATATAAACATTATTCCCTTTGTTAATCTATTACAATACAAAAACAAACTTGAATTAGAATGTATAAAATTCGGAACGTGATATATCTACGTATACGACACTAATTATTCCAAAATATGTTAATAGGCGATCGATGAGCGTAAAAGTTGTACAAAGAGTCGGAAGAATGTAACGGAAGTAATGGAACGGTTTTCTAGCACGCCATATATCACGGAAAATCATAGAATGGTGTTATGCATAACAAGCGGTATCAGTCGTTTTAACCGCGCGCAACTTGTTATTTGAACTTCATATTTTCCCAAAACTTTATTTATAGGATTTTATATTAGACATATTTTGTCAAAATAAAGTGTATATTTTTGTGTTTCATATTGAAAAACGTTTGCTTTTTATTTTTTTTATACAAATATACATTATTTTGAAAGGTACTTTTTTGAAAATATAATTTTTCTGAAATATATTATAGAATAATGTAGTTACGGCACATTTAGTGTAAGTGTACAAGGCTACCTCAGATCCTGGTCCCCAAATTTTTTAAGCTACTGACATAGTTAACGGTCACTGTCCCATCCCCAAGTGAATTCCACACATACAGGGTGAATTTTCTAACTGGAATAAATTCGGTACTAAAGAATCCATCCATTCCTTGAAAAAATCCAAAAACGGTGTTTTTTGATTCAACACATTTTTTTGTATTTCCATGAATCTTACACTTCATCCAAGTATGAAAACTAACCCAACTTTTTTTTCAATGCAACTAGCTCGCGAAAAAGGGCATAAAAAGGGAATACAACCCACTATTTACTTTTGAATTTTTGTTACCTGATAAGCAAGAAAAAAAGTGATTTTTTAAATAAATTCTTAATTGTAAATATTGTTAGAAATGTACACCATTTTCTTCCTGGCAGAACCCTAGCTTTGAGTACAATTCATTAATTTGTAACGTTGTGTAACATTTCTGGAGTTATTTGTCGGATTTCGTATGATATTATTTGCCTAAGTTCCTCTAAATTTTCTGGTGTTGTCACGAAAACTTTACTTTTAAGGTGGCCCCAAAGAAAATAATAATCAAGGAGGCTAAGATTTGGCGATCTTGCCGGCCACTCAATTGTACCTCTCCTCCCTATCCACTGGTTAGGAAGAACTTCATTCAAATATTGTCGAACATTTTCCATGTAATATGGCTGTGCACCATCCTGCTGAAACCATATTCGATCATAATGAAGATCTGCATCTGTTTGATGAGGATGAGCTGGAATAAGTTCCTCTCGCAAAAAATTGAGATATAAAGGCCCATTTCGAGTATCTTCAAAAAATATTGACCAAATGACTCGGTCACCAATTAGGTCTGCCCAAACATTAGACTATTTTGTGAATGTTGAGTGTGAGTTTCTCGAATCGAGTGAGGATCTTCATCGGACCAGTACCGACAGTTTTGCTTATTCACATAACCATTTAATACAAAAGTACACCCGTCTGAAAAAAGAATACGGCCCAAAATTATTGAATGCTGAATCCAGTGAATTTATCATAATTTCACAAAATTGAAGTCGACGATTTGGGTCATCTTGCATTAACTCCTGCATCATTAGCATTTTATATAAGCTCATTTTACATAAATGTATTAATCTTAATGCAAATGATTGGCTTACGTTGTTATCTCTTGCCAATTGCCTCCCTGGAACGACAGGGTTTTCCTGGAGTCTAAGCAAGATGTTTAATTGTGTGTCTTCCTGCATTACACGAAGTTGTCGTGGTTTTGGTACATCCCTCACATAGTCCAATTCACGATAACGTGCTTCAATATTGCTAATGGTGGCTTGCGAAATTGGTGGTAAATTAGGGTGCTGTTCTTGAAATAAATGCGCTACTTCTGCTTGAGTTCGCAATCTATCGCCATACCTCATCATCATTAATATTTCAATTATGTGCGATTCAGTTCAATAAGGCATTTTAAAGAAATTTAGGAGTATAAGTGGACCGTACACGATCAATAATATTGACAATATCAGTATGGACAGATGTCACTCCTCGTGCCAATCAGTCTCAATTCTGCCCTACCTTACATGATCGATATTATTGTAATAGCAAGGTGGTAGAAGAATTCTTCCTCAACCGAGGTGGTACCACCCCACACATCCTCTTAAAGGGCTGGTGAAATCCCAACGGATGTTCCCAGCTCTGGATGTGTGAGTCGATCCCCCAGTACAGCCACGGTACCTAGTACTTAGACTTCGGTCTTCGTGGGCTGTCAGAAGATAAATATATATATATATATATATATATATATATATATATATATATATATATATATATATATATATATATATATACAGCCTGTTCAAAATGAAGTCGGCACTATTGCTAACTTTCTTATTATAAGAGCTACGAATTCGACTAAAGTAGCAAACTAGTGTATTTTTTTACGCTGATTATCATACTAATGTCAAAAAAACAATTGACAATCAGAATCACGTGATATTAACAAAAATGTATTTTTTTTAAATGGAATGCCCTATATCTGCTATAACCGTTTGATAGATAGTGAATTTCTAAACAAAATTTCTCCTTTACTACATATTGCTAAAACTAATAATAACGAAGATATTTACATTTAATGTACCGTATTAAACGGTCCTCCTCGACAACTTATTCACAGGCAACCATCACAAAAACAAGATTATTACATGTAGTTGTGATTAATAATTTATAATTATGTTATTTATAATAATGAATTTAAAAAAAAATAATAATAAAAACGACATACATTTTCTGTTGTAATTTCCAGGACAATTAATTGGGATTTTATTTGCCATTAACAAAAATAAGAATATTATGAACTTAAATCAAGTGCTCAAACACATCCCCTTCTACTTCAACACATTTCCGAGCACATTTTAAAACTTTCCGTGTAGCCTTCAAAACGGTTCGCCCATCAATGTTACTGATAATATTTGTAGTTCATTAACATTATTGTACGGTTTTTTTATAAATCTCGTTTTTTAAAAATCCCCAAAAATAAAAATCGAGAGGAGTAATGTCTGGTGAACGCGGAGGCCATAAAATTGGTCCGCGTCCAAAAAGTTCAGTCAGTAGATTGGCAGCAACGTAGGTATTGTGCGGCAGGGCACCATCTTGTTGAAAAAATATTTCATGCCGATCTGCTAAATTAAGGTTATCTAAAAAATGTGTAAATACCGTTTTATTCCAAAGATATCAAACTTAACAAAATATTTCAAAATAGGATGTTGATCGTGACAGATTGACAGATCTGTCAAAGGTTTTGTTTTTATCAAAACGGTCCACGCCCGCCTGCGTTAACAAATGGTAAATTAGATTTAAATATAAATATCTCCGTTATTATTAATTTTAGCGATATGTAGTAATATACAAATTTTGTTTAGAATTTCACACTCTGTCATACGGTTATAGTAGATATAAAGCATTCCATTTAAAAAAAATACATTTTTGTTAATATCACGTGATTTTGATTGTCAATTGTTTTTTTGACATAAGTATGATAATCAGCGTAAAAAAATACACTTGTTTGTTAATTTAGTCGAATTCGTAGCTCTTCCAATAAGAAAGTTAGCAAAGACTTCATTTTGAACAGGCTGTATATATATATATATATATATATATATATATATATATATATATATATATATATATATATATATATATATATATATATATATATATATATATATATATATATATATATATATATATATATATATATATATATATATATATATATATATATATATATATATATATATATATATACATATATATATATATATATATATATATATATATATATATATATATATATATATATATATATATATATATATATATATATATATCAAAACCGTCCATGGAACTGACCAATAGGGTGAATTCTGGTTCAATTTTTCTTCAGTCATCAGTCTCGCATTCAATTGGATAGAAATTAGGTATGTAATGGGGACTCCACACACTCTGTCCACATTCCAGGAAGGCACTTGCATGTTTACTTAGATTTATTTAAGATTCCTCAAGATCTTATTTTCAGTAATTTATTATAGTTCAAAATTTAATTGTCGAAAAACTGTATTTTAAAAAACTGTATTTTAACTTGACTGAAGTAACCTTTTAGCAACTCTTTTAGGTTTAAAAAGGCTACTTTACTTGCCGAAATTAAATAGGACTAGTACGATCACGCATGCAATAAAAACCAAAAAAAAAAAAATCACCACTGGACACTTTTTCCGATTATCCAAAAATCGACTACATCTTGTTTAAATTATTCATGACAGTCCCATTTAATTTGGCAAATTTCGAATCCCGTTTGAACCTTCGTGTAAAATAAAAATCGAGTCGCTGATTTCAATAGATAAACATGCAAATTAAGCCTTGTGTACGATTCGGCAAATTGTTACAATTTGCCATTTGCTTTGTATAATTACTAAGCGTTTTAACAGTCGATCGGTGAAATAAATAGATAGGTAAATCCCCAATTTCTGATTTAAATGTAAAGTGTTCATATTGATATATTGATAATAGTTATTTACACTATAAGGGATGTAAGTAACATTTACCAGTCGAGGACGAATTTTGCGCCCGAGCGATAGCGAGGGCTGGCAAAAAAGTCCGAGACTGGTTAATGTACTTACATCCCATATAGTATATAACATTTTTCCCCCTCCCTGAATTGTATGTTTACCAGAAAATGCTGGATATATTTTTGGATTTTTATTATCATTACATTCGATAGCATTCTCATTAAATTATGAAGGCAGCCGTGATCCGTTGCCAGACCAATATAAGCAGTTTTTATTTTATCAACAACGTCAAGTTGACAATTCATAGCGAAAAGCTTGAAGAAGTCGAATTATTTGATTCTGTGTGGACAAAATGGATGTTTCAGACATAGAAGAATCAGCAAATATTGCTTGTTTATCTCTACTACCGGAAAAGTCGAAAAAAAGGTATGAAGCATCATATAAATCCTTTAAGAATTGGTGCCAAAGCAAGACGGCTACTGCAGTCTCAGAAGCCTTGTTTTTGGCGTATTTCCACGAGAAAAGTGCTTTACTGAAGTCCCCATCAAGCTTATGGTGTGAGTATTCGATGTTGAAGTCCACCCTTTTTATAGAGGAAAATATAGATATTTCTAAGTATCCAAAACTTCGAGCATTTTTGAAAAGAAAAAATGATGGTTACAGACCCAAAAAATCGAATGTGTTTAACAGGGAAGATGTGAATAAGTTCATGCTTGAAGCCCCCGATGATATGTACTTATTGATGAAGGTCGTAATGGCAATGGGAGTTGCTGGGGCGTGCCGTTCTAATGAACTCTGTGAAATGAAAATGGACAATGTTAAAATAAGTCAAGAAGTCATAATTGTGACCATTCCTGACTCCAAAAATGGAATGTCACGTACATTTACAGTGACAAAAAGTGACGACACTCAGGTTTGTCATTTCAAAATAATTCAAAAGTACATTGATATAAGATCCCACATGACGACTATTAATCCGCGCTTCTTTATGCGATATCAAAATGGAAAGTGCTTAAACCAGCCTGTTGGGAAAAATACGTTTTCGTCAATTCCAAGTAAAATTGCGAAATTTCTAAAGTTTGAGAACTTCAAAATGTATACTGGACACTCTTTTAGAAGAACGTCGGCAACTTTATTAGCAAATACGAGTTGATGTATTAGCTATCAAGCGACATGGTGGATGGAAATCCGCTACTATTGCGGAAAGTTACGTAGCTGAGAGCCTCAACAATAAAAAGGAAGTAGCGAATAAAATTTTATACAATAAGACCCAGCCAGAAGTCTCTTGCAGTGCTTCAATAGTGACAGAAACATTGGTTAGAAATGAAGGATCTGTGGAGTCAGAAAATGTAATACACATCAAGAAGAAACGAGAAAACGTGTTTCCAAATTTTGTTAATAATGTGAATAATTGTAATAATTGTACCATTAATATTCATTTCAATTAATATCACCGGATTTTTGTAATATGTTGATGAAATCAAAAATTAAAGTTATTCTTATAATAATTTCAGTTTATTATTTCCCTAGGGATGTAAGTTGACTTACATCCTGTCGTTAAGGGCAACCAATACCTTGTTGAGTAACTTTCACTTCCGTCTGTCAAAGCAGTGTCAAAATAGTTTGCTTACAATACAGGGAGGGGGAAAAATAGTTTTTTGTACTTTCGGAACTAAAGTATGTCCTTCAGTCCCTCCAAACAGGGACTAAAGTGGTTCATTTAATCCCTAGGGACTTTAGTGTTTCCCAGCAACGCGTAATTAATAAATGTCATAATTGACAATTTTTTTTCACGTTTTTATATTTAAATGGATGTATATGTTAGTACCGTTTACAATATTAAATAAATCGATATATTTCATAGACAGTATGCTCTATGCTGCTTCTTGATGTAAAAGTACCTGCGGCAGCTTCAAAAACTAGCCTAGAAGTGTTTCCAAAAGATCCGGGAATTTGGAATGCTGTCATGTCACCATGTCCAAATATTTTGTCGGCTATATTTTTTTATTATTTATGGAATTCTTAACGTACTCCTTAGCGGCGGCTGCCGATTTCCATCCTCCATACCCTTTTAAGACATACACTTTTTTATTTCAAAACACACTAATAAAATAATCAACTGGTTCTTGTCAAAATTATTTTGCAACATTGACAGGTGTTTTTAAATCTATATCTACAGGTTAACTAATAAGGAATATGCACATTTTTTTTTTATTGCATAAATCATTTAAGGAAGTCATTACAACCCCAAAAATGCTATTTTGAAGAAAATTGCTGGGATAATTTAGCTAAAAAAAATTTTTACTTTTCGGAATAATTTATTACAGTTTCAAAAGCAGCCATTTGCTCATTCAAAAAAGTTACGTCACGCAGTGTTATGGGCAATCTACACTGAACGTGTTGGCGACTCAAATTAAGGTGACTTAAAAGGGGATACGGCAACACCGCCATAGTCGATACCTTCTACGCCCCTACCGGTCACTTCTGTAACTGTAGTTGACGTTTTGTCTTTATTTATTTAAAAAAATTTTAGACAGTTGAATTAAATAATAATTTTATTATTAGTTTAGACAATAATATTGTAGCTAAATAATTGGCTTTGGCAATAGTTTGGTATGAATCTGGACTATTACAACATTTTTAAAGTGAAGTTTTATAACCTGATTACCAGGATTACCTCAAGGACTGTCTTTATTCATCCAAGGTTATGTTATGGTTATGAGAAAGGTTATGAGTATGAGCATAATAAGATTGTCATTTGGATATACTTAATAACTATAATAAGATTTAAATAAAACCTAAGAAAGTGCAAAATAAAGCGTTTAAATAAATTTTAAGAGTTTTGCCTGATGTATTTTATGTAGCAAGTGTACCTAAAATCATCATCATGTATTTCATCAAAAAATCTATACGGTTGTAAAAAAAGCTTAAGCATTCATTGAAACATTTATGTGAATTTACTGGTTTATGGTTTAGGAATTTGTTTGTTCACCATCATATATCTATATAGTACATATAAACGCATGGATTGTGGACAAACAAATTTCTAAGCCATAAACCACTAAACCCTCAAAATGTCTCAATAGATGCCCGCTTTTTGGTCCATTTTTGTTACACGCCAGTGTTCGTCTATGTATTATTTAGTCTATGATACTATTGTGTTGTGTAAAGTGTGCATATAATTAAAATATATGTCTATAGAATAATTAGTAATTACTTACCAATTTCTTCTATTTACATAGTGATACATTGCATGTCTGCGTTACATTTTTAAAAACTAAATACCACTTTCCACAAACGATTCCACAAAAATAAACAAGGTTAGGGGTTAGGTAGGCAACTAGGCAAACGATGATGACTAAAGCTTTCCAAACGGGGGTAAATCCAGAGACGGCTCTAACCTATTGCGAAATAAAATCAGGATTCGATGTGCAAATAAAATACAAATATTTATATTTACCCACATTGTGTTATTTAAAAGTGCGAGATAAGAAAATACCATACAGGGTGTCTGAAAAGTCTTAGCATGGACAAATATCTTTACTATTAATAAAGATAGAGACACCAAATTTTAGTTGTATCTTATTGGTTAATAAATCTACTTTTTTTTCCAATTTGACTTTTTCAACCCCCTTGGCGGGTTACGCTAGGGAGTTGAGATCAAAAATTTTGAATGCAAACCTATGCCGGGTGGCCTCTTCTTTTAAAAGTCATTAAACCGCAACTCCCGTATTTTAATGCATTTTTACATGGCAAGCCTATAAAAATTATAAATCGTAAATCGTATAATCAGGCGGGGCACAAGTCGACCATTAGTCGACCTCTTGTGCCATACAGTACCTACCAGTCTGCGCTGCTATTTTTTGTTTTATGGGGCACTTTTTTTCTAACTTTTTTCCAACTTTACTTCTTCATTTGTCGTTTTTATATTTTGTTTTTTGACATCTGCGCAGTAGACCCAAATGCGTACCACCCAATCAAACTAAGAGGGCTAGACATGCGCACGAAATTTCAGGAGATGTACTTTGGTGTCTACATTGAAACCTACCCACTTTCAAGAATATATCTCCAATAGTAAAACTACAACTACGTATTTAACATATTTGTATGATTTTATGACGTCTTACTTTTTTGAACATAACTATGTGACATTGTGACCAACCGTGCCAGCCTTACTAATCAGATATATTACGCACTGACATATTTCCGGCATGGCCGCTTCTTCTTATTTATTCAAGCATTAGCCTTACCATAGTTATTGAGACTTTTGCGTCCTGTGAGAAATTCAAAATATTGTATGTCTCACGGAACCCTCTATGCGCGAGTCGAACTTGCACTCAACCGTTTTTTTTTATTTCATACAATCACGGCAACGCTCATCAATTAAATTATTTCTGTCAAATACCGTATGTATTTATTTTCGGCATCGACGCCTCTGGTAATAGACCAACAGTGACTGCCTTACTAATTACGTTAAAAGTTGTTTAGACTGGCCACCATGAACTTCTTGGCAGTAATAAAGTCCATTTTGGAACTCTGCCAAGAAGTAACATCTGAGAAAAGATCTTTAAAATGAGGTACCACACGGCATAGGGTTGCATTTAAAATTTTTGACCTCAACTCCCTAGCGTAATCCCCAAGGGGATGGTAAAAGTCAAATTACATAAAAAAGTAGATTTATTAACCAATAAGATAAAACTAAAATTTGGTGTCTCTATCTTAATTAATAGTAAAGATATTTGCCCATGCTAAGACTTTTCAGACACCCTGTATGGGATTTTCGTATTTCGCACTTTCAAATAACACAATGTGGGTAAATAAATATTTGTATTTTATTTTCACATCGAATCCTAATTTTATTTCCAACTAGGTTAGAGCCGTCTCTGGATTTACCTCCGGTTGCAAAGCTTTAATGATGACAGGGTCGGTTCGGTTTTTCACGTGTCATTTTTTTAGCCACTGGCGTGTTCGATTGACAAAATCGGATTGATCCGGATCAGTTGACGAACTTTAAGGGAATGGCAGTGCAAAGAGATAAAATAGCATTGAAGTGACGTAAAGTGATCCTGATTGATCCAATTATTGTCAATCGAACACGCAGGTGTTTGCAGCGGTGGCAACGTTGCTTCTTCAGTGTGACGGTCGCTTTATCTGGTGTGGTTGGGTTTGATAAGTTTGATTTTGTTGTTTGTCTTCGATTATATCGTATTTTGTTAATAATCCTTTTTATTAAACAGTAGAAAATGTTAAAAAACTAACCTACAGATATTATATTATACCAGTGTAAAAGAATTCTCCAGCTAATGACTTGGAAAACTTCATTTTCTCGTGTCCAAAAGAGCCGGTGCTGGAAGAAAGTATACGTACTGCAAAATTAATCAAAAATTTTACATAAAGCGGTATCTATAAAGGTCAGTATCGCCAAATTCAAGTAAGCATATGTGACTGTAAATTTATTTTCATAGTATAATAAATAATAAGTATTGGTAACGAAATTCTGAAGGCAAAAAAGGAACCCTCTCTAAAGGGCATCAACTTCCAGCAAATTATCCGATTTTCTTTGCACGCACTCCGTTTTGGTCAATTCTAAACAATTTTTTTAATCAAATAAAAGGTTTTCTATCAACTAAATGTACTAATCTTCGGGGAACAATCAAGAAAATGAATTAATACTGAAATTTACATTACACTAGGCATTATAAAACGTTTACGTCATAAAAAAAGTGACGTCACAAACAAAAGAAGTGCGTTTTACAAGTTCCGAAATTCGCGCGAAAATTTGCAGTTTTAAATCTTTTTTTTTTGCTAATAAAACCCAAAATAAATGGAAAACAACAACCGCCATAATCATTTAATTTATATAGAGAATACAATAAAAAATATTTCGGGTTGATTTGAATTTCATGCATATTCCCTATTTTAGTAATAACACAGTTCCATTATTTTCACAATGTTAATAACTTTCTAATAATAGAAAAAATATTCATAAAGCCCTAATACTTACCACTATTCAATGGGCTCATTAGACCCTTTTATAGTGGCAGGTAGTAAATTTTATGAGGGGTCATTTAAAGGGGGTGCATTGTAAAACAGAAAGATATCCTAACATGGACTAGTTATAACCTTAAACTTACTCTCTTATTCAGTCTTCTATTGACTTTCGAATTGAGTGGTTCTGTGTAGTTTAGAAAGTTTTGTCAACGACGAAAATGTCAAGTGAAACGCGCCACAGCCTAGAAAAATTCCTAAATACCATCAAACAATTTCGATTAACCCTAATTCAAAACAAGTGCCAGTAAAACACAAATTATATCAAGCTGCTGGGATATACTATTGAAAACGGAACATTAAAACCAGAGTCGGACAGATTTCAAGCTCTCCTACATTTGCCAGTACCACGTAATGCTGCTGAACTCCGCCAAATAGTGGGAATGTTGTCTCACTAGTCAAAATGGAAGTTACCGTTTTTGACCGGTCACAACGCGGGGCATCTTCAGCGCTGGTTCGACCACGTTTGAGGTCGGCAACCAAAGTTTTAACTGTTGAAAATGCAGGAGTTGACTTACCTAAAGTACCATCAAGCTCAACTCTCGTCTCTGACGGATATAAACCTTTAATATGGAAATATTTTGTTACAGCACCGATCTCGACTTTTTCATCATTTACAAAATGTAAAACTTCAAACACTTTAACGATTCTAAAACAAAAACAAAAAAAATTTAAGGGTATATTAGCGGAGAGTGCAGCATGCGGTATATGCGGCAATATTATGGTAAATGGCGCCCTATCTGAGTCAGGCTGAAAGCTTTTCATCACATCCTCGTATGCGACTGAGGTTCAGAAGTAATACATGACAATTACAACAAAATAATCTTAATTATACATCTTCAAGGATAAAATATAAACCTTAAGTAATTAAGTATTTCACCCCATTAGGGAAAGTAAGACGATTAGGAACATTAGGGCATTTTTCTCTTCCATTATGACCCTGAAATTTCCAGGAAATTCAAATAATTTACCCTGGAAAGATTCCAAACAAGGACTCCCTTAATCTTGCTAGTGATGCCTATCTAAAAAATTGACGGCTCAAGCAATTTAGGGGTGTAAAACTGGATACTCCCTGAGCGGAAATTAAGGACCAGGGTCTGAAAAAACAAATTACCCGTAATTTGGCGGTAAATTTGCCGAAAGACGAGAAAAAACAGATTTTCTAAAGTAAAAAAGGCTTAGCTTCGCCAAGTTATTGACTATAGATTTAAAGGTAACGTGTTCCTTTTTCGGAAAGTACATAATTATATAAAAGTGGATATATTTTGGATCTATTTTATAAACCTTGCGTTATTAGGGAATTAGCTTTTTTCTTAAATAATTTGTTGCTTTTGCCATGTACGCTATCGGACATAAGTATTGCAACCATTTGAAAAATTAAAAAATAGCGTTATATTTAGCAAACACAAGGAAGCTTGCTATAAACATTACCAAAATCCGAGTTTGCATTTAGAATTTGTTAAGAGAAATATTTCTGGATATGGAAAAAGGAATAGCTGCCACGATTTCTGCAAGCGCTTCAAGATGGAGAAAAACAAGCTGCTCTTGCTCGAAGCTTTTCGCTAAATCCTAGTTCAGTGTCACGAATAATTTTATATTTCAATGAAAGAAGATACTATTCTCAAGTCAGTTAGGCCAAAACTGTCCACACAGACAGGTTGATAAAGCGCATTTCTCAAAACGACCGGTGGAATTCGGGTCCTCAGATTAAACCCGAAATATCGAATATAAACATTTCCTGCTGAACTATTCAAAGAAGGTAAATGCTAAGAAAAAAACCTTAATTTCCGCTAGGCTTGCATTCGCACGAAGGCTTATCGACTGGACGGCTGCTAACTGTAAAAAGGTCCTTTTAAGTGACGAAACGTGATATACGAGTAATATTTTTAATTCAGATGGCATGAGACGAGTTTGGAGACCTGTAAACCAGCGCTTCAATCCCAAGTATGTAACGCATAAAATTTTTGCAGCAGCATGGTAAAGGTAGTGTTCTTTTGTGGGTTTGGTTTTCCTCTAGGGGAGTTGGTCCTCTACACTTTATAGATGGTATAATGGACAGGTTCATATACGCAAATATTATGGAAAATGTGATGCTTTCTTTGCAGAATGGTAAATGCCCCTACAGTTCATTTTTCAGCAGGATAATGATCCAAAACACATATTTAATTATGTGCATGCTTGATTCAGACTGAACAATATTAGAGTTTTAGACTGGACCGCTCAATCTCCCATAGGTTTTCTATGGAAAGAGGTAGAAAGACGAATACGAACAGAATTATTTTTCAACAAACGAGCTCTAATGAATAAAATTATAGAGGTTTGGAGAAACATGCGTATCTACAATTTAATAGACAATTTAATCAACTCCATGCCCAGAAGGTGGGCCAAAGTTATAGCCAATAATGTATATGCTATAGGATATGAAACTCGTTAATAGTTTTAAATGTTATTTAATGTTAGCACTGTTAGATCGCTCTTTGTTTATTTGATCAATTGACTTTAATAAAAAAACTATTGCAAGAATTTTGTCGCCACCATTTCTTAATAAATTATTTCTAGAATTATTAACTGTGCATGTTGTTTCAAATCCTGCTTCAAAGCATTTGTTGTGAGACGGTGCTTCAGCCTACTGTTCCAAAAGAAAAAGAAAATAAAAGTACAAGCAACTTAAAAAATTCCCAATTTTGACTATTTTAAGAATTTTTCGATTTGTTGCAATACTTATGTCCAGTAGTGTATATGGGCATAACAGATTTTCAAATCGAGTATCGGAGAGCTGCAAAAATTCAATAGGATTACAATATGCACAATACACACGGGCATATCAACATTCTACTTGAGTGTTAATCCTTCTCCATTAATTCCACAACCTCGATTATTATGATGAACGTTTTATAATGTTTTCACAATTTCTAAATCTATGATACACATAATTTTGTAAAGCCTAATATTAAGAACAGAAAACTTCCTAATAAAGTAAAGAATCTAACAGCCAGATTCCCCAACGCTAGATCTGTCTAATTTGACAACCAAAAGCTTTAAACTAACAAGTGTAAGAATAGGACAACTAAGTTTTATACTATAAAATCTTGTTTATTTTTTCGCAAATTTATAAAAACAGGGCAATGTTAGTACGTAGTACAATAATAGAATTAAATTAATTTATCAACATGTTTCAAGAGGAAAATCATTCAGAAACCAAGCAAATTGTTCAAGTATTAAAATTACTCATAACTTTTTGATGACGACTTCTTAACAATAACAGGAGGAAAACTTGTAAAAACCTAGCTGATCAACTAAAAGATCCTAATTTAAACCAGTCCTAAATCTTCAACATTTTTAGTAAATCTGAACGTTAATTTTTATTCCTATGACATCAAAACAAACACATTGCTCGTAATACTAAATTCAGTAAACAACTACGAACGGCTGCAGTGCTACATATATCCATACAGTATCAAAACTTCGCCCAAAACTAATTACTTAACTACACACAATCACAGAAACTCGGTTATACAAAACTATTGCCTAAGGTTTCAACAACTTTTACTAAGCTTGTTAGGGTTTAAACAAAGCAGTACAACATATTCGCTACAAGGTATTTACCGACCATTTTGGAGGCTTAATGTTTTGGCAGTAAATTATATCCTAGAATTAAGGCGATTTTGTGGATTTAGACACTCTTGTGTAAAATATAGCGGCAGGTGATTATGATTTAATTGTTTAATCAAATATTGTTTCTGTAACCTTAAGGTAACTCTTGCATACACAAAAATCTTTCAACGCCAAGTATTCTTTGTCTTGGGTGTACTGATTTGGAGCAGGTATCTACCTACTTCGTGTATTCTAAGTATGTATATTTGTGTATCTAGTAGAAAAAGCTTAACGTTCTCAGGCGACTGTAAAGACTCCTGCAGTGGCACTCTGTAAGAAAAATAGCGATAGCGACCGGGGTCTCTTTGAAACATACCGAACGGTAATACTTAGTAAGAATGTGCAAAGAGACCCGATCGCTATCGCTATTTTTCATACAGAGTGCCACTGCTGGTCGAGGGGCCAGCCGAGAATAGCAACACAGAGTCCGGTAATATGGCTTTTCCTATGGGGTACACATACTTTTAACCGCCGCGCCGGTGGTTGAAAAATCGAGAGATAATTTTAAAACTTTGTGTAATTTTGAAAAGAGCATGAATAATTTTTTGCACTGATGCCTTAAAATTCCTAATAGTACGGGAGGTAGCGTTGCAAATGGAAAAGTCATTTCATGCCGATTGATTACACCGGCCCACAAAAAGAGTGGTCTGTAAATTGGACCAGACCCATCTATCTATATATATTTTGATGCGCTGAATCCAAATCCGACGTCCGTTTGGCCCGTACACCCCCAAAATTTTGAGTAAATTGCGAAAAAACCCTGAAAATGACTAAAAATTGCGAAAAATTGTAGTTATGAAAATGAAGAAAATTTTTTTGAACTAGGTCAAGTATGCTCCTCATGTATTTTAATGCGCTGAATCCAAATTCAGAATCTTTTAATCTCGATCATTCATATATTTATCAAAATTCGTAAAAAATAGCAATGAGTAGCAGAAAATAACAAAAAATAGTATTGTTCTTACGTACCAATGAGGACTTTCATTACGTATGTGGGAGCGATTTATTGTAATATTATACTTTACAGAAGCCAAGTGACCCACTAATGTAGAATTGAAGTCGTTTGATGACGACGCCTGCGGACCTGCTTTCTCACCCTGACCGGACGCCGATACTGGGGTCCGAATCCCTGCATCGTACAGCACTTATCGCTTGTGCGTGCCGTGTCGGCATACACGCCGTTAACCCAGAGACTCTGCCAGACGGTTCTGTTGTCCACCGTCACCACGTGGAGGTGCCCTGGTTACAGGCACAAGCAATCAGTCCTCCGAAGTTGAATTGCAATTTCTAGCCATTTTTAGCAGTTTTTGGCAATTTACTCAAAATTTTGGGAGTGTGCGGGCCAAACGGACATCGGATTTGGATTCAGCGCATCAAAATACATATAGATAGATGGGTCTGGTGAAATGTACACACCACTTTTTTGTGTGCCGGTGTAATTGATCTCGTGTAACTCGCAAGAGATCTAACCGTCAGCTGTTCCAGTAGCGGAGGGGGTGGTTGTGGGCAAATATTAAACATGTAGAAAAATCGATTTAAGAGTCATCTCAGAACACTTCAAAATTTATATCAGAAATTTTTACATAGTACTAATTGAAAAAAAAAATAATCAGCTATACTGTGTACTTTGTGTACTGTTATACGTCAGTTACTCGTGTATGTCAGTATGAAAATGTAATTTTGTAAAGTCTTTTTAAACCGGATGAAATTGATTCACCTGATTTATAATATAATTAAAGGTATAAAAACAACAATCACCTAGGTTTATAGCGGTCTGAAATGACTTTCAATTTTTTTTTCTACAAGTTTAATATTCGACTGACACTTGTTTCGCTTACTACTCATATCAAAACTGTTTATAGCAGTAAAATCAATCACCATGAAAATACTACCAAAAATGCAACCCTACCTCCCGTACTATAATTAAAATTGGTTGTGTAACCATGGAAACGTATCAGTTTTGTGAAACTGTATATTCTTCCGAACATAGTTTTTCAGAAATTTAATTTTAAGCTCTAATAGTTGGTTAAGAACATAATAATTTAAATAACCCTTTTTGAGTTTTATGTAATAAAAACTTTTTATTATCTCTTAACATTTTTCCAACTGTTCACTATCTTGAAAGCTTTAACTTTAAAGGTATATGGATGAAATAACCTGCATAATAAAATATTTAAATGAGTACTTACTTAAAATGATGCATAAAACTGTTATTACAGCAATATTTTATTTAAAAATTAGGTTCCTACTAAAACTTTTACAATTAAAATGGATAGCGTTCGTTTATAATCCAGGAAAATGTACAAGAAAATATATTATGAACTTTATAATAACGAGTTTATAATTAAAATCCTTTATGTCCATTACTAATTTATACGGAATACAGAAAATATTTTAGTATACGATTTGCTAACCTGCTACGATTCTATTTATAAGTTAAATAGGTAATTATCTCCATTTTTAATTAGCCGATAATATAATTTGCTTCTCGAACCCAATCAAACCCAACCCAACCCAACCCAACCTAATTACTGACCGTGAGCCAATTAGTGACCGATCTTACATATATTTAAATGCATCCAATCAGTCTCAGGATTGAAGAGTGCAGGAAGAAAAAGAAGATGATTTATTATTGCGTAGCCCCTTAGTAAATCCTATTAATTTTGCAAATTTGGTTTATCCCACTTCTATTTAAGATCTTGAACAGTACTTTTTGGTAGATGCTCCGAATCTTTCAGCTTGTCTCAGTCCTAATCAACATTTTTCTATTTTAGTGTGTTTTACTTAAACACGGTATAATGCTATAACAATAAAAGACACAAAATAGTATGTTACTTTTTGACATTGTCGTTTCATATTTACATTACCTTAACGAGTGCATGTTTGCAATAACGAAAGGACATTGTATATAGAATTGCAATCAATATGGTCGAGCTACAGCAGGATTTTAATTGCCCCAACCGTACTTTATAACTGTTCTAGAAAGCTTTAAATCTGAACGAGCCTGGAAACTGTCAATCGTCAATTACCACTTCGCGTCAAAACTAAACAGTACTTATTCCACTTCCTATTGCATCCGCTGCACTAAGATAAATTGTTAGATTCGCCAAAATTACAAAAACGTCGATTTCCGGAAGCTATAAATTAAGCCACTTTGGACGTTGCCAAATAAGACATAAAGTTAGTTCTATCTCTTTCTGGTCCAAATTGGATTTTAATCGGGGTTTCAAGACCGAAGTACGAGTAAAAGTATGTCGAAGTCAGTAGTAAATAAGATAATGCAATTTGTTAAAGTTCACGGTAAAATCGGGCAATTTTTCTTTGTAGTGCAGTTTAAAACTATTTGATCTATAAGGAATTGGCAATTTATTTATCCTGTTATACCGTTAAATTGTCATAGGGCTGATATCTCATCGGTCTAAGGCTAGAGTTTTTTCGCGACCTCGCGCAAGGTCTTTTTTACGGCTGGCTTGTCTTGCTTGAAATACCATAAGCGTGGGCCCGTGTTTATTAATTTGGATATATACCTTTAGCATAGCAAAAAGTAAACATTTATAATATTAAGAACGTTGGTGAAAAAAAAAACTACCGCAGTGAAAGGAAAACGGGGCACCCTGTCTGCTCGTTCAGAACATATCCCAACGAGCCACTTACGATCAGTAAACGCCGATGACAACAAATTTAAGCACGCGATTTCGACGATTTCGACCACTCCGCGTTAGCTAATTGCCATTTCTCCACGCCCAGCGGGGCATCCTTGTCTTCTTTATGGGATTTATGTCACGTAGATTAAAAACAAGCTTGAATGATTTGCTAAATCATCAGTGGTAAATTTGGATATGGTATTTATTGTGAAATGAGAAGCATATATTTAATATACAGAGGTTCTTCTATAGTTTAGTAATATGTAAGTCTCAAAACGCTTCTTACTATGTCACAGCTTGTCACTGGAGCGAAACGAAAATGTGGATACTTATCAGGACTATCTTTTAGGGTTTCAGAAATGGACTTTAATTGGAAAAATCCGGGGTTCTTTCTAATATGAAGAAAATCACCATACAGTAATACAGACAACAAATATTTATGGGATCATTGGGAACTATTTGATTGGGCCTTTCGTTTTGGAAGTAAGATTAACTGGTGCATTCTATTTACAATTTTACAACAAAATTTCAATAAAGTTTCAGAAAATGTATCCTTGCAAGTTAGAGCTCAGATGGGGTTTATGCACGATGGTGCTCCACCACATTTTAACAATTAAATTTACATCTATTAAAAACATTAGAAAGATCATTGATGTACAAAATAAATAATAATAGACCGACTACACTTCCTTGAGGTACTAATACTTTAATAAACAATTCAGCAGAAATACTGTTTTTGCATTTTACAACTTGTTTCCGTCTAGATAAATAACTTTCAAACCACTGAAATACTCAATCCTTTACACCATATTTTATAAAGCTTTTCCAGAAGTCTTCATCTATCTATTGTTTCAAATGATCTTTTTAAATCCAATGAAACTATACCAACTATATTTCCATTATCAAATTTTTTTTTCCATTCAATTAAAATATATGTATCGCATATTCACAATTATATTTTTTTTAAATCCTGATTGATAAATTGATAAAATATTATTATCTCTAGAATGTTTTCTGTTGCAACTAACATATTTATTGGCCTAAAATCGTTATTACCTCCCTTGAACTTTCTTACTGGGATAATTGTTGAAAATTTAAATTAAGCTAAAGATTCGTTTCATGCCCTAGTTGCATAAATACCTATTTCACCCTCGTTCGACTTGTGTGGAAACAGTCATTTTCAAAACTTCTTGTACAAAATACATTGCGAACGAATTTTACTTTATTTGAACATTATGTTCAGTATCCTATAAAAAATGCCTCGTTTTTATTTTTCTCTACATATCTGTTCATAATTAATTTTGTATTGTACCCACTCATCCCGTAAAATCAATATTTACTGCCGGAAAAAAATGATTTGTGGGCACAACCAGCGAAAGGCTATTAGTTATCCCTAACAATAGGAGTAATTATTATTTTTCTCCCTAAATCATATTGCGACGACAAGCTATAGTCTGAATTTTTTTAATTTTATAACGGAATATTATGTTTTTGTTCTTGTACATGGTTAATTTTTTTGTAAGTAAGTCTTTTGCAATAACGCAATATTTGTCAGACAAAATTGTACACTTAAATTTTTTGGGAAAAATTGAAGAAGAAAAAGTTCTTACTTTAACGTCCAGAAACCCTTAGTTTTCAAAATGCAGTGTTAACTTTTAATTTATTGCTTCTTTTTTTCATTTTTAACATGATTTATTAAAACTAAGTATAGACATCAATTTTTGTGCTATTTCAGCGATTTGCTTGGTTTCTAAATGATTTTCCTCTCGGAACGAGTTGCTGTAATGAATTCAATGCTATTATTGTCGAAACTACGTGGTAAAATTGCCCTTTTCTTTATAACTTTGCGAAAAAGCTCAGAAATAAATACATAGTATAAAACTTAACAGCCAGATTCTCCAATGCTAGTCCGGTCTAATTTGACAATCAAAAGTTTTAAACTGACACGTGTAAGAATAAGACAGCTAAGTTTTATTCTATGAACTTATTTCTTAGCTTTTTCGCAAATTTATCAGGAAAAGGACAATTTTATTACGTACTTTCAACAATAATAGAACCAAATTCATTACAGCAACTCGTTCCGAGATGAAAATCATTTGGAAACCAAATATATCGCTGAAATATCACAATAATTCATAAGCTTTTAATGACAAGGACAGGACAAAAACCTGTCAAAACATAACTGATCAACTATAAGATCTTAATTTAAACCAGTACTAAATCTTAAACTTTCTTAGTGAATCTGGACGTAATTGTCTTATTACACTTGTCAGTTTAAAACTTTTGGTTGTCAAATTAGACCGAACTAGCGCTGGAGAATCTAGCTGTTGGATTCTTTACTTTATTAGGAAGTTTTCTGTTTACATTCTTAATATTAGGCTTTAAAATATTATGTGTATCATAGATTTATAAATTGTGGAAACATTCTAAACCGTTCATCATAATAATCGAGGTTGTGAAAACATTGTATTGATGTTCCTCGGAATTCATGAAAAAGGATTAGCACGAAGTACTACTTTAGGTTTTAGTATTTTGTAACGTTATGACAAATTTTTGTCCTGGCATTACTAATAATTCGCCATTAAAAATTTAAATTATTCTATTTCAGCGATTTGCTTGATTCGGACATGACTTCTATCTTGGAAATTGTTGTCAAAATAAACGCATTTATAATTTTCTGGAATATATGTACGTAAAAATTCATTTTCTTGATACATTTTCGAAAAAACTCTTGCAAATTTGGTTTTGTACTTGTGACTTAAATGTATCTAATAATCTGAGGGATCTTTATTTTTCATTTAATCCTCTAGGGGTTGACTTTAGTCTTCGAGAAAGATTAAAACAGAGATTTCAAATGGCTGACTACTGGAAATGAATTTTTATTACCTGATAAACCGGAGGTTACTTGAGGTTCTTTCTTAAGATAACAAAATAATTTTTCAGAATTATTTTGCTTACTGCAAACATTATGTAGTAATAATGGCAGTGAAATGTTGTGTTTTCATTAGGAGACTTGACAATTAAAGTTAAGAAGGGTAATCCCTAATATTTTCTTTGTATTTTTATTGCTCGGTTATTTGGTATGAAGATCACATGACTTTCAAATCTAGGTACATAAAAAAGACATAATAATATAATTTTTTACAGAAATCAAAATCTTCTTTTGTAAGAAGGTGTTTACTCTTAAATAGAATAAATGTTATACATATTTAGATACAACACTTTCCAAGAATTTGAAAACAATTTAAAAGGAGCAAGTATACATTTTTAATACATAAATTTTTCCAAAACAGTTAGACCCGATAAAGAAAACGATAAAAGTAATAAAACCCAAGTTACGAACTGTCAAACACATTTGTATCTGCATAGGAACTGCAATATCGCACCACATTTCCAGATGTATCCATTGTATGACAAAGGGAGAGTAAAATTGCTCGCTTGGGAAATACCTTATACGGAAATATACGTAGGTCATGTTTCACGTTCTACGTATTTTACGAATATTCGAAGCTGCAAAGTTCTGGCATATTCGGGTATTTTTTATCGTTGAGGTGCAAACAATACGAATAATATATTAATATTTAAATAATATTTATATGATTGTGGCGGATGTATATTCAAAATATTTATTATTTGGGTGTTACGCCACTCTACTTTTAAGGAAAATTAATATTTAAAAAGAAATAATAAAATTCACCCAGTTTAAAATACAAAAAATGAATCCTGAATGGAAATGTTCTGTACACTGTCTGTGATTGAAAAGTATGCCTGACCCTAATCTATCTCTAGTGTAGTATACGAGTATATTCTGTATAAATCCTAATCTGATCAAAATAGATTTTTTTTTCTGACCGTAAAGCCTCAAAGGTTTTCCACTGGGTTAATATCCGGTCTGCGCGAAGGCCATGGTAATATATGGATATGTCTTTTACTCTTCTAGCCGTGTAGATAGGCGAGTTGTCATACTGGTGAATAAGATGATTCGGAAATTCGGCAACTACAGATGGCAGCATAACTCTTTCTAACATATTTGTATATGCATCTGTGTTAAACATTTCAATATTTGTGCACACTCCAACACCTCTAGCACTCATCTATCCCAAAAAGGGTTAACCGAAAAGCGTCCACTTTCGCTTATATTTTGTGTACATTTGTCTTAAAATCGAGTATTTGCAGGCCTGCACACTCTAACCCAACCATTATAATACGACTGAAATACTTTCTCATCGGTAAATGCAACATTTTGCCAAAAGTCTATTTCTTCTACGTGGAATTGCAATGAAAACCCAACCCGGTGCTCCTTATTATCCTAACTTAAAAAAGTCTTTTTTGCTGCGCGATCATTACCCAAGTTAGATATTTCCTTTATAGGGTTTCGAGTTCTTACGCAACCTGGAAAATTGGAGTCCACCACTTCCTACTTTTCTGTCTAGAGAATTTCTTACATCATATTTCTTTTTCATGTCATGCTCAGTACTTTTTGGTACGCCTACAGTTCTTCTAGACCAACCGTCGTCTATTAGTGTGACTACCTTGCCTTTTTCTCCTTTGCTTCAGTGCGGCATGGTCATGCACAGATGTGGGTATTTATTAAGACAGAAAAAGATGCCACTTTTTGATACTGACACTACCGTTTTTAATTTAGGCTGAATTAAGGTATTTATAAGTGCTAAAAGCCAAATAAGATAGTAAGCAATGTTTACAATTAGCGGCGTTCGGCAATTCAATTTTAGTCATCGTATTTCTCGGAATTTTTGACAGATACATGACTTATTGTTCTAAACAGTACGACTGATCACGTGTCTGTGAACAATTACGAGCACAACGACGAAAAAGACTAACTTACCGAACGCCGCTAATATAACAAAGTGCCGTCCGGATTTCAGTTGCCGTAACTGTGCCTATTGAGACACCCTCTGCAAGACTTAGGTGTTTTATTTTTACCCTTGTGAAGTTAAACCCTGGTTGTCAAATTGGGCCGATTTTAGCAATAGTGAATCTAACTACAAGTAACTGACTACAGTAAAAAAAATCCTTTTAATTATAATATGTATTAATTTGTTGTTTTTTTTATTTTTATATATTCGAATTTGGACTTGACCCGTGATTTTTCACGTCGCCATTTATACGCAATAAATTAGCTACAACTTTCCTTTTAATCTGAAACAAAGTCAATAAATTTTATTCCTTCCAGGGCGCGTTTTCAATTTCGGACCAGGGCTTACAGTAAGTCCAAAGCCGTTTAATCAGAGGCTTTTAGCAAGCCCAATTTATTTGGTAATTAACACAAGTACAAGCCTTCTAGATTTAGCGTTAAAGGATTATTATTAAAATAGGGACGCGCACCCAGACGAATCTAGGTAATACACAGGGCATTAATTTCGTCTTAAATTTTACAGTTGGCGACACTTGTGGCAACTTTACGACGGTGACGGTTAGGTTTTGTAAGCCCCACTACGTAGAATAGAATTTGTGCTTTTGAATGGTTGTAGGTGCATGTTTATTGTTTTTATTGCCAACGTTTGTCTTAAAATTATACTAGAACACACTAAATAAAAAAATGTATGACATAAAATGCTTTATTTTCGAGGGAGAAGGTTTTTTTTCATGTTCTTTAATTTTATCGATTTTATCGTAAATGTTGTTTTATACGTATGTCCGCTGATGGCGTTTAGAAGAGGACAACTGGACCAAATTTTGCAAGATCCGTATAAATGTCACTCCTAAGAAAAGTTTTTGCTTGTAAAATAAATAAGATTCACATTATGAAAAATTTAATTTATTTAATAAAGGCATTGACAAACATGTCCATGGGTAGCTCCCACTAACTTAAATCGCTTATTTTTACGTTAAATTTATAAATAAATATATTTATTAGCATCGGAGACATGCAAAATTCGAAAATTTTTGAATTTTCGAAGATTGCCACGAAAACATAAAATTGCAGTTTAGTTAATCGAAATTATTAGGATATGATGTGTCAAAATTTCGCAAAAATGCCAGATTTTGTTACAAAATTGAACGGTTCCTGGACCGATTTCGGCTTGAATTATACATGAATAAGATTTTAGAAACCTTCTACTTTAAGTGCAGGGATAATTTATTGCATGAGTTAAGCATTAAATGCAATTTTTATTGATTTTTCGATGACCCTACAACACTGGAATTGGTCATGTACTCATTATGAGTCATAAAATACTTTTGACGACACAGCCAATGGGATCACGTTTTACAAGTTTCGAAATTCGCGCACAAATTTAGTGTATAAAAATTTTAAAATAAAAAAAGTATTTCAATATATCTGGGTTGCCTATTCCCTATTGTGAAAAAGTGCAGACTTAAATTTCCCTTGGTTGCATAGTTCTTACACTTGTAAATTTATACCCTTGATTGTCAAATTAGACCGATTTTAGGACTAATGAATCTGGCCGATAGTGTTGTTTAAATAAATTGGTTTAATATTTACTTTTGATTACAGCTGTGAAATTAAAATTGCAGCCATTCTGTATTTGATCAATGCACGTACTAAAAGTTTTTTTTTTTAATATTCACCCATCAATTTGTTTACCTTGAACCCTTCAACGCAAAGTACAATCGTGTTTGTATGATTGATTTTTCTGTTCTTTTTTCCTTGTTCCATTTTCTTTACTTTTCGGATTCGCGCAAAAAATTGATGACAAAATAGCAAAATCGTTCCATGAATTTCTTACGCTCGTGTCTTAGCCTTTTATCCTCTCACAACATAATCGATAATTCGATTTAATTTTTAAAAAAATTATTCGGAGCTTACCACCTGTTTATCGGTCTATGTACAGGGTGATCACTTATAAAGTCCCCCCATCTTAACTTTTTTATTTTTCATAATTAAGAAAAATAAAACATATGGGTATACAAGGTTTTCAAAGTAGTATCTGCAAAGGGTTCGAATATCATTTTAGGTCTGTTTATATCCAAGGGAATTCACTGGAAAATCTAAGAAGAACTTTAATAAAATGCATTGGGGTAAATGCATCAGTCGAGCAGTTCAACATTTAGTGACTAACAATGTAAGGAAACCAAAGTGTTAAAATTAAAACTCTAATAGGTAGTTACATCCAGTTAGATTTTAGAATAGGTTTGTTATATGTTATAAATAATCTGTGCTTTTCGTCTGAAGTTTTTGGATTAAAATTCTGCTTTTTAAGACTACCCGTTTCATTCCTGCCTTTTTAGATATTTGGAATACTGGGTCCTGTCAATTTTCAGGTGTTAATATCTCGAAAACGAATTTGGGTATAAGGCATATTTCATAAATTACGTTCAGAATTTGAGGCAGAATTGGAAAATCAGTTAATATACAGGATGTCCTATTTAACAAAAATATAACATTTTGATCCCCCCCTGTATATAAATAGACTTAAAATTTAATAAACAAGATTCTAAAATTATTCGATATGGATCTCAGAAGGCATATTGGCGCTGCTATAATGAGTAGACCAATTTTTAAAGATAACATTCAGTGGTGAATCTGCTAGTAACTGTTTATGTATTTTGTGTCAAAGATATGTGTATCATAAGCTAATAAATTGTGATGACACAGGGAAAGGATCATCATATCAGCCGAAGTTGTGAAAACACTCGTTGAGATTTTTGGTTACGAAATAATTTTAATAGCGTACTGTACGCTCTCGATAAAAGATAGTGATGTGTAGTTATAGTCAGAAGCGAATTCATATTATCCTGTATAAATTAGTAAAGCACATCTAGTGTTAAATTAAAATGTAATGTGTGTTAATGTAAAATTGAAATTTTTTGTAAAAAAACTATCAAAGTCAGATCCTTTGTATTAAAAGATAATACATGATTAAAAAGGTATGTTTTAAATTGGCTAATAATGCGGTTTCATAATGAAAATGTATATCATTATGAACAATATTATGAAACATATCAAAAAGAGTTAGTTGGAATATTGGAGTACGGTAGAAGAAAATATATTATTTTGTTTTGTATCGTAAAGTTGAAAAAATCGTTTGTTTTAGAGTTATCCCATTATATCAGTTTAAAAACATGAAAACGAAGCCTTATATAAAACCATCAACACGGCTTTCATTCAGTGCTTTTCGGTATACTTTCTTTGTTGGCCGCACTAGCCGGTATATTTTTAATCAATATGCGGATTTAGCCCGCATTATCTCCAATGACAATAATTACCAGTAAAGCTGGAGTTAATGAAACGCAATGTTGGTGTATTACTGACAAAGTTCGTACTACCAAAGGTAAAATCCATTGAAATTACTAATTAGAGAGATGATTGGTTTTGTGATGGAATTAAATTTATCGATATATTCCAGTATAAAAGAAGCAAACTCAAGGTTGGTAGGGATAAACAGAAGGAAAGACGAGGTGATGCGAGAGCACCGACTGTCTCTTTTGAAACGCCTATTTCTTTTCGAAAGAGGATGAACAATTTGAAATCTCAAAAAATTGTAGTGTGCTAGTTTTTGGATAGACGGGTGGCCTGGTTCAGGCGAAATGTCCTAACAGTGTTTATAGTACATGTAGTGTGTTGTGTTATGAATTTATTTCCGAGTATTTAATCACATTTAATATTTATAATACCAATCGAACTGAATTCATTTTAGCAACAAATTTTGAGGTAATCAGTATTCGAAAATTAAGCAAATCGTTAATGAAATAACCCGTAAGATTTTGGTGACTACTTATTAACAATGACAGGAGAAAAACTTGTTAAAATCCAAGCAAACCAGCACTCAGTATTAAAGCTTTTTAGTGAATCTCGAAGTTTAATTATTCTATTAAAATAATATGGGGAAATTTTAGTGCTTAAGTGTATTTATTAAATATGGAGGATAAACTACAACCAAAATAAAAGCAAACTCCAAAAATGATCTTAATGTAACCCCGTGTAGATATTTGATCCCGTTGGTATTCGGTGAGTTTTCTCGATGCTTTACAAATAAATATTCATTTTAGATTATAACATATTGTGTGGTTACTGTTTTCTCATGTCGCTTAATATTTCTATGTAATAATTCAGTATAAATTTCGAACATTACTTTTTTTATAATTCAGTTTGATAACATAACCTCGATAACCAATTCTTTGTTATAGTGGTTTGTTTTGTGTGTAATAAACAGAACTTTTAAGTCATCTGTTATTGTTATCCCCACGCGTTATTTTTGTTATTTCTTAGTTTGCTAACAAAGACTCGGTGGATAAAGGGTCATTAACCTCAAGAATAGTAATTCATAAAGAACCATAACCAGTTGAGAAATATATAATTTACCATTGGGCCACAAAAACAAACAATAGGCAATTGGTGTTGTGTAAAAAATAAAAAAGTGGTTGACTAGGTACTTAAAAGTTAAGTTTAAGTATAATAAAAATGTACACCTATTGCACAATAAAATAGAAAGACATAATGATATCTACCTAGCTGTAGCATTTCTGTCTACTTTTTTAGTTTCTACATGAGTAAAAAACAACCAGCACACTTTTAGTAATTCTTTTATGGAAATTTAATTACGACTTTTTTCTACCTATGTAAATGAAATATCCAACACAAATTTTCTTGTCCTTGATTATTGTACCTGATCATTACATTCTCTAGGCAGAGGTTAACTTTGTAAACATCATTAGCAATAAGAACATTGTGAACACTGAACCTAACTAAGGAATACTGACCACTGTCCGACAATAAAAAACAAATAGTAAAACTGTAAAATAATAAAATTAAAGTTTTCACACACAGACACAGAAAAATAAAAGGTTTTTATTCATACACAAAGTATCAAAGTAAGGTTAACGTTTTTGACACATGCACTGACCGTGACTGCTGACAGTGACAAATGTCACACATATATCAAAATTTTTGCAGCATTGTCAGCTTTCCCTAACTTGGGTGGCTCATCGTGGGACTACGTCACCAGACGCCATCGCCCCGTTTTATAATGAGCGATGTTTGATCGCTATTTGGAGGGTGAACTTGATCCGAAAAATTCTACTTTTTTGGGTATACCTAAGATTTTCGAATGGAGTACTTTCGTATTATGAAATAAAAAAAATTGCTGGATAAGCCCATAAGGAATCTGCTGTTTTCCTGTGTACCATTACTTTTGGACCATCCTGTACAAAAGTGCTCCTCTATTAGGGCTTACGTTTTGACGAAACCCCAAAGAGTATCCAAAAAATAATCATCTTTTTTACCGGCATATCGGATCACCAGAATTTTATTTAAAAAATCCTTTGGTATATCTAACACGATAAGTGAAAGACGCTATATCAAAAATCCAAATTAATAATATGAAATATCGATCCCCCAGTAAGAGGATAAAAGGTTGACACACGAGCGTGCAAAGCTCAGATAAAGGGACGTTTTCGTCATTTGGCTGGCAGTGTTTTGCCGTACTTCAAATGATAAAAGAAAATGGAACAGGACAAAAAGGAGAGGAAAAGCAATTATAGTCAGCACGCACGTTGTTTTAAAATGCTTAGAAGTAAATAACTGATATATATCATTTTTATAAAACCAAGTGGGGTGTTTATGAAAAACATATTATTCCCTGAGGGAATTCGTACTGATACAGAGAGTTCAAAATTCACAAAAATATTATTGTTTTATTTGTAGCAGTTCGCATATACTTCAAGCCTTGTAACATATCGTTGACAAGAGAAGGAAAATGTAACCTATAGGAACGGTATTTAAAGGACTCTGACAGTTTAATTTTGTCACAATGTTTTATCTTTTTCTTAATATTCCCTTATTATTCCTAAAACCCTTTCATTTAATACCCATGTCAAGGGGGTTGTGAATACATACAAACATACATATATACATACTAACAGGTGAAGTTCTATAAAAGTTTGTAAAAAGAAAAACAAGCTTTTTAACAGCCAATGAATGTGTTTGCAGCAATAGGAGGGAAGCCAAAAATATCATATGATTTTGTAGTAAGTAAGTTGGAGCTTTCAAAATTAAAACACAACGTTTATTAACAACACTTTTTAAATATTTTTTTTTTAGAATTACAGAACATTCTAAATGTAGACTCGGGATTGGTGATGATTTCGAATGCATGTTACCTAGAGAAAGATAAAGCTGTCTCTCACATTCTTATCGAATGTTCGTAAATTTAAAAAAGTCGAATAGGGCAACATAGGGTCTATTGGTCTATATTGCACAAAATTGCACTAACTTGCACTTTTTTATTTGTAAAAGTCAAAGTTTCGTGCAACAAATGAACGAACCTATAGTATAAAAGGTTCACATTCTTCGGAGTGCATAAACGTCGCCTTTTTTAGGTTTGCTCGTTTATGTCGCACGAAACTACACTAACACGCCGCTATTTTTTCTAATGGGTATCTTTTACAAATAAAAAAAGTGCAAGTTAGTGTAGTTTTATGCAACACAAACGAACAGACCTATCAATATGCCTCTGTGCCGTATTCGATTGACGAAGAATGGATCGGCCCGGATCATTTTACGACATTGTTATTTTATCTCTTTCTACTACCCTCTTTAATTGCTAAGCTGAGATGAGGTATGTCGCAATATGTTTCATCCACAAGCGGCCCTCGTTCGATGATTAACTTTATTATTCTCAAAGTTAGTACAAAAACAAAACCAACCGGAAAAAACTCGACTCCATCATCTAAATTAATGCCTGTAAGCTTAATAAAACTGGACGTGTAAAATTACAATGATACACAGAGAACGCCAAGTCAGCTTTATTTAATTAACGAAATGATTTTCGGGACATAATTTTAAAAAATAACAACGCCGCTTAGGTACGTGCATGTGCTCTAAAGCGGTATCTCAAAGGGCCGCATTTATTTTTAAAGCGACAAGACAAACAAGCGCTGAGTGTGGGGATCACTGGAAAGTTTTTGAATGATTACGTTGTGTTTTACGTACCTGAAAAGGTTACAATCTGATTCTCAAAATTAATTCACTGTGGAGGTGAGATCCGTCATAAGTGTAACTTGCTCTTCCAAACAAGTGGTACTAAAAGGTTTTCTTCTGGAGACTTAGGTTCATGGCATTTTTTGAAAAACGGTAAGACATCAAATTCAATTTAAACAAATATTTGTTTTAGTTGGCATTTAGAAACGGAAAGCAGAAATACAGCAGGTCCTACGCTAACTTTGGCAAATTAAGGTATTATTTGAGACAAAAAAATACCTTATTACACATTATATTTCTTGATTTTGATTAGTTTTTGCCCTTAAATTACACAACTTTTACACATTTATTAAAATTACTAACAGTGTTCTACCTTTTTTAAAATGACGATCTGGATCTATTAACTATCAAAGCGTGGTTAGGTAACAACCGTCTTATTTTATTTCAGAATACTATTTTTTTAATGTGTCTATACCTGCGTATTACTCGGTGTCTAAAAAGTCTTAGTATTGGCAAATATCTTTGCTATTAGTAAAAATAAAGACACCAGATTTTAGGTGCATCCTATCGGTTAATAAATCTACTTTTTTACCTCCTTGAGGAGTTACGCAATGGTGCTGAGGTCAAAAATTTTAAATTCAACCCTATGTCGTGTGGTACCTTATTCTAAAGGTCTTCAAAAAAAAACATTTTGCCGCAAGCCAGAGGTCCGTATCTTAATTCGTTTTCAACTGGAAAGTCTATAAAAATTAAAAATCGTGAAAAAAATTTAAGTACCTCTTATTACTCTAAAAGTTGTTCAAAATGACCACCATGAACTTCTTGGCAGTAAAAAAGTTGATTTTGGAACTCTGTCAAGAAGAAATACCTGCCATTCTCGAAATTGTGTGATAAAGGTACTTACATTTTTAATTTTTTTTTAACTTTTATAGGTTTGCTTTTTAAAAACGAATTAAGATGCGGACCTCGGGTTTACGGTAAAATGTTTCATTTTGAAGACCTTTAAAATGAGGTACCATACGGCACAGGGTTGCATTTAAAATTTTTGACCTCATCTCCCCAGCGTCACCCCTCAAGGGGATTGACAAAGTTAAATTAAAAAAGTAGATTTATTACCCAGTATGATACACCTAAAATTTAATGTCTTCATCTTTACTAATAGCAAAGATATTTGCCCATATTAAGAATTTTCGGACACTCTATATATAATTAAGGACAAGGGATTTGACACTTCTAATTTATTACTGTTAAGGAATTTTGTTATCGGTAGTCTATCCACATCTACTTCTAGTTGTAAGTAACCATGATATAATTTAAATTACATATTATCGATAATCCGAGTTTATATACTCGGTATTATCTGATTATAAATATGATAACTAAAATTGTAATCGAAAACTGATAGTTCGAATATTCCAAAAAAAAGAAAGAAAATCCTCAATTAGCCTGTCTACAATGTATTAAACAAGGTTAGCTTTAATGGATTGAACTAACGCAAGATGAAAAAAAAACGTCCTCAAAGTATGCCGTGGAATCTGTCTTGAATTACTGCTCTTGAAAGGTAACATAATATGTAGGTAAAAGGTATAGATGAATGAAAAATAAAACTGTCAAGCTCTGAAGTTTTTATTTTTAAGAAAAACTAACATTATTGTTACTGTTATTGCAGAATTTAAAAAAAAAAACATATACAACAAAGAAACTAAAAATTATAAATTTTAACTAAATGAGAGACGTTTCCACTTCCAAACATGTTCTCATTCTTCTTTTTACAGCATCAAAAACATTGGTGAGCACTTGGGGGGAGTTGATAATCTCCTGAAATTTATTTGTAATTCTAGCCCATAGGTTTTCTAAATTTTCACAAGGGGTTTTGAAAACCGCGTTTTTAATGTGTGGATATAAAAAAAGTCACACGGCGTGAGATCCCAGGACTGTGGTGGCCACCTAACAGACATATTACGACTAATGATTCGGCCTTCGAAAAACTCTTCCAACGAATTTAAATTATCAATAGCTATGTGAATTGGTGCGCCATGCTGCTGGAAGTATCCTTGTCGCATCTCTTCATCATCTAATGCGTTTACAAAATTTTCTAAAATTTCATTACGGTATTGCGCCGAATTGAGAGTCCGTTCAAAAAAAGTTGGTCCAATTAGCGTTCTTTTCGATATGGCCGCCCACACGCCAACTGTCTGAGAATGCAGAGGCTCCTCTATAAATAAATGTGCATTTTCAAAATTTCACATTCTCATTTGTTGACAATTTACATAACCAGAGAGGTAAACAAATGTATCGTCAGTAAAAAAGGTTTTTTCAAATACGTTTTCATTATTATGCAAATTACCTATAAACCAATCTGAAAATTGCATTCGCTGCGGCTTGTCGTTTAGTAACAATTCTCGGACTGAGCTTAGACAATAAGCGTGCATATGCAACTCACATTTCAGGATTATATTGCAGGTTCCGGAGTTACTTGCTAGCTTAAACGCCGAATAGGGGCTTGTGAGTGTTCATTTACAATTTGCCTCAATTATTCTACTTTTTGTGCAGTACGAACTTTGGGTCTCTCACTGCCTTCCTCTCTATTCACACTTCCTGTTTCTCTAAACAAAGCAACAGATCTAGTCAAAACTTGTATGGAAATTCTGTTTGAAAATCCTGAATGGCGTCCCGTGTTGAATATCCCAACCCACTGACCATCAACTCTTCAACCATTTCTAAAGTAACTTTCGATCATATAAGCTTTTTGTTCTGCCGTGATTGCCATATTTAATTTTCTTAAAAATAAAAACTTCAGAACTTGACAGTTCTATTTTTCATTCACCTATACCTTTACCTATGTTACCTTTAAAGAGTAATAATTCAAGACATGATTGATTCCACGGCATCTTTGAGGATGTTTTTGATCTTACTATACCACTTATAAGTAAAACTTGTGCTAATTCGCCATTCGAAGTATGACCACTTTGCTTGCTCGATGGTATAGCAAATGAATCTTTCGAGATTACTTTTGAATTTTATTATTGTGTTAAAACACTAACTTGTTAATAATAAATTAACATATATGTGACAAAGAACTGAGAACTTTAATTTTATTAAAAATAAGCATAAACTTCCGATTACACCACCCAATGTTAATTGTAAGTCATATAATTCGAACTGTAATCTGATTATGAAAATAATTATCCTAATAATACAACTTTTGAAATAATACAATTCTCCCCACCACTAATTACTATTGCAAGTGAATTTTCTTCTGAATAGTTTACTTTTACGTCAATATCTGCTGTTTCTCGACAGATTAATCAAATCAGACCTTTCTTTTTAAACCAAAATCATAGAAAACGAAGCCCAGATTCCATTCAAAACCATCAAACGGCTTTTGCTCGGTCCCTTTTCACATTGCTTTCTTTGTGAATCGCGCGCGTTGCCTCTATATTTTTAATCATACATGCGGATTTCGCCCGTATTGTCCCCTCCGAAAATAATTACCAGCGAAGCACAAGTTATTAAAACACAATGTGGGTATGTTAGTAGAAGAGTTCGTATTGCAAAAACCATAATTAATACGAGTTTATCGATTTACTGCAATATAAATAGGTCAAGCAATGGAGCGATTTGTCGTGATATTAATACTATTAGAAAACCGTCTCTGCCATCATCTGAAAGACGACCCGTAGTTGATTCCTGTTATATTTCTAACTAAAATTTTTTCCATTAATTTGTTATAAACATTTTTAAGCACAAAAACGCGATTTTTTTAGTTTTTTGCTTATAAAATGGAAAGTAATGAAGCAATCTTAATGGTCTAAATGGGCGATTTGTAGAGAATAAAAATACGAACAAAATGAGAGGCCGAACGTCCCGATAGGATAAGTAGCAACGGAGAAAATCCGGAAAAACCGGAAAATTAAGAGTTTTTTTTAAATTCATAAATCGGTCATTTTTAAACGTAGAGGTCTCAAACTTTGGGAAAAAGTAGTAATTTATAGCTACTTTATGTGTGCAAAACCCCGACGCTGTCCGACGATTAGTTTTGCCACAATCGTCATTTTAATTTTGCAACACACTATTTTGCAACAGGTCTGAATGCTCTATGGATCGTCTGATTTTAATTATTGAAACGGATTTGAAAAGTACAAGTTTAACTGAACAAAATGTATATTATAATTTTTCCATAAAATGCTACGAAACCGGTTTAAAATGCACGTAAAAATTCGTGAAAATGGCCGAGCGCGCGAATATTCCCCTTCGCTCCGCTTCTCTCCCGCTACTCGATCCATCTCGCGCGCTTTGCCATTTTCACGCATCTTTACGTGCATTTTAAACCGGTTTCGTAGCATTTTATGGAAAAATTTAAATATACATATTGTCCAATTAAACTTGTACTTTTCAAATCCGTTTCAATGATTAAAATCGGACGATCCATAGAGCATCCAGACCTGTTGCAAAATAGTGTGTTGAAAAATTAAAATGACGATTGTGGCAAAACTAATCGCCGGACAGCGTCGGGGGTTTGCACACATAAAGTAGCTATAAATTACTACTTTTTCCCAAAGTTTGAGCCCTCTACGTTTACATTTGGCCGATTTATGAATGTTAAAAAAACTTAATTTTCCGGTTTTTCCGGATTTTCTCCGTTGCTACTTATCCTATCGGGATGTTCGGCCTCTCATTTTGTTCGTATTTTTATTCTCTACAAATCGTCCATTTAGACCATTAAGATTGCTTCATTACTTTCCATTTTATAAGCAAAAAACTAAAAAAAATTCGTTTTTTTGCTTAAAAATGTTTATAACAAATTAATGGAAAAAATTTCAGAGTTGGAAACATAACAGGAAACATCTACGGATCATCTTTCAGATGACGGCACAGGCGGTTTTCTAATAGTATTAATGTCAAAAAATCGCTAATATTTTGCTCTGTTGCTTGGCCTAAAAATTGAGCTAGAGAAGTCGACGGAGGCAAAAAAAGAATTTAAATGACTGCGGAATGCCGGAAATATAAAGCAAGATATTTTCGGAATTCCATTAAATTAATAATATAAATTAATGTGGAGTTGGTTACATTGTCTCCCCCAAAATTAATTATCAGCTAAACACAAGTTATTCCAGCACAATGTGTGTGGGTATGTTAGTGTAAGAGTTCGTGTCGCAAGAACCAAAATTAATATAAGTTTATCGATTTTATTGGGAATTAAAATTAAGCTAGCAATGTCGATAGAAAGTAATAAAGAATTAGAATTAATGCGAAATGTCGGAAATATAAAACAAGATATATTAGAAAGAATTATATTAAAAAGAATTAGAAAGAATTATTTAATAATTAGAATAATTAATAATTAACATAATAATATAATATAATAATATATATAATAAATAATATAAATAATATATATAAATTAATATAATAATTAATAATTAGAATAATTAGAATTAGAAAGAATTATATTAAAAAGAAGAAATATATTAAAAAGAAATTTAAGTGAGATCGATCACTTTAAAAAGATGTAATAAAAAATTGTAAAAGTACTTACAACCGCGTAACACCTAAAAATGTAACTCCTGTATATTTACTTGATTTAAAGTTACTTGCGCCATCCTGCGGTTATTCTCCTAGCTTTTCAATCTGCAAAGAGAAATCCTATGTAGAAATATTTCCCAGCATGCATACTCTTAAAATATCAGCTATCTATAATGTTGGTTACCATAAATCTTTCTTAGTAAAATATTAGTACCAAATCTACTTCGTCCGATTTTTCTTCAATTTTCGACCCTTCTTCTTATTGCACTAACTTAATCTTCTTGCTATATCATATAGTTACACTAAAGTAAGTACCTTACACACACCTTATATCTTTCTTATGTGCAACTTAATCTTAAACTTTTTAGTAAATCTTGGTGCAGTTTCAACTACGTTTTGTTTGTAATGAATATCCTTATTACACTATTTTGTTATCGCCATTTTAACAGCATGTTCATTGTTAAAAACACACAGTAGATGCAATTTGCATGTATCACATGCGATGCACTCTATTTAACAAAAGTTTAAAGTAAGACAACTATCAAATATACTATGATGAGTATCTTTGACAGTTCTTACCGCTTAAGAATCAACGTAGAAGGGAAGAAAATTAAACTGATGCATAAAACAAGCCAAAGAAAAACAACAGGGTGTTTTGAACGAAGCAACCTGTTGCAGACCGCGTGAAAATTAGCCCTTAGCTCAAGCTGGGAGGGGTTTAATGAGACTCCACCAATTTTTCAAACCGACACAAACTGGAAGTGCTTCAGACACAAAAATGCTGTTATTTATAATTTAAAACAAAATATATAAAGCGGAGTAACCAAATAAATCAAGTATAAAAAGTAATCTTAACACTAATCTATATTATTAAAAAATAGTTAACCGTGGTCCCTTTGCTGCAAGTAAAAGTCAAATCTCGAAAGGTATCAAGGTAAAATCAAATTAATTAAACACAAAACAAGGTAAGGTAAATGAAATTATCCAAAATAAATTGTCAAGTACGATCAGTGTTCTACTTTCACTTAAGAGGCTCTTTGGAGGAAATTCGTCTACTCCGGGAAATAAAAATGTTTCTTCGATCCCCTTCGGAAAGAAATCTCTTGGGGAAAATCGCCCCCCCCCCCCGAAAAAAGCCCTCCCTGGAGTGTTTTAATTGTTAAGTTGACGAAACAAACACACAAAACAAACCATCTCCAACACCTTGGGTGTTCAATGCCATATACACTACTCCTACAAATAAATTCCTACGCAAAGCAGGTAAAATCCATCACAGAAAACTACAAACTTGGTCTCTGGCTTGACCTATGTGATCCCTAAAACGTAATTCGACGATCACTTCATCGTCGGCTAAATGGAACGTGAAATTTTTCTTTAACGAACAAAATAACTCCGTAAGGACAACGCCCAAAAGACACTAAGGAAATCTGAAATCCTGCGTTGACGTCACTGACTATCAACAACGTTAACGTGACCTCGGCGTTAAAAACCGCGCTATAGAAGCACTGCACTGGTGCACTCCAAGCCGCTAGTTCTTTTTACTCTAATCGCCAAATCGCAAAGCCAAGCAGCAACGTGCATATACTCGCGGCGTCAAAATTGTGCTCTAGAACTACTCGGACACACCGAGCCGCTGGTTCTCCTCACTGCGATCGCCAGATCGCTAAAGTGAATTGACATATGCTATTAAAACTCGACATAACTCCGACTGAGAGTTCCAAGGATAAGAAAGATTAAAAAAGTAAAAAAATAAACTATATAATTTCCGGAAAGAAAAAGGTAGGTAAAGCCAGTCAATTCGCGAATTAGCTAGCTATTCCACCAATAGTGAGAACTTGGCAAGGCGACAAAATAAAGAAAATCATGGCCCAGAGAAAAAAAAGGTTAAATCAAATTATGGACACCTACAACAAGAAGACTTCCACGCGATAAAGAACATTCAAACAAATTAAAACTCCTCGGACCTAAATTGGAAATAAGGCAAAAGACAAATAAGCAAGAAAATTAAGGGAGGAATTAAATAGGCACTTTTTAACAAGAATAATTAGTGAAAATAGGCAAGACACTGCAGCTTGGGTATCATAACTAAATTCTTCCGGTTCCGCTTTTCTCATATAATATTTTTAAAAAGTAAAAAATAGCTTTTCTCAAAAAAATTCAAAAAGTTTATTCCCAGAATGAACTAGCAGGGTCAGGTTAGGACACTTCATAAATTTAAACTTAATGGATCTGGTAGTTGAAGAGTTATTATGCCATGGATAGATAGGCAGACAGACAGACAACAGTGCTTCGCCAGTAATATTTCCTTATCGACGAGAAACACCCATTAATAGTTATTTATGATATAAGTGTTAAAAGTATAATTTTACGGCACGAATTTGAAAGTTTGCAGAATGAGCGAAGCGAATTCTGCAATTCAAATGAGTGCCTTAAAAGTACTTTTAACACAAATATCATACAAATTTTTTTCTACAAACGACAATAAAAAACAAAAATACAATTACAATTTTTAGAAAGTTTAACATATTCGAAACACATAGTTTTAAGTAGCATCGTAGATATAATATAAAAGTATGAAGTTGACATTTGTCAAAAAATCTAACAACCATTGATGGCGTCGTAGTTACCATAGTAGTACTTTTAACACTAGTGCTATAAAGTACTTTTAACACTAGTGCCATAAAGTAACATTTTTAAGGCGTCTGCGGCGTGTTAAAAAATACATTTTTAACATGTTTGTAGAAAAACACCTTTTTATGATTTTATTACTAACTATTTTACTAACATCCGACAATTCTTAATTTGATTCCTACTATAAACCTTTTCCTAACTCAAATATCATTATATTTTGTAATAATAGAAAAATCTTCATATATCTGGAATGATTATTGACGATGCAAAATGCCATCGTCGGAACATAAAAGACAACGATGACAGTAAAGCTTATCTGATTTCAATTTTATGTTCATTCCGAAACACTAAAGTTTGAACAAAATAGAATAGGAAGAAGAGTCTTATCAGTAAATGAAAATCTTATGTTTATGTTAAAAACAATGGAAGTTTATAGCCGCTTTAATCATCCTACTTCTTTTAGCAAAAAAATTTAATAATGAAATGTTTTTATTTTAACTGTAAATTAGAACGCAACAATTGTGTTGTTACACATTTATTAAAAAGTATTATTATTTACATTGAACAATCTCTGCTCATTGTGGCAAAAAGGGCATTACATAAATCGTTCGATTGATAGCCGAATCAATATCTATGTAAGATTTGTGGCGTAAATAATTTTTTAGGTTTTATTATTCTTCTCAATTCTCTCCGTCTTTTTCTCAACTTATTGAATCGGCTTTCCTAGTTAATCATCTCAAAAACGCCAGGTCCTTTTCTTTTCCTGTTAAACCTTTTTGCCTTAAATCTATCTCATATTTCCCTTAAATCCCCATCCACCCATCTCTCCTTTGGTCCCCCATACCCTTTTATTGGCTTTACCCACCTGCCAGCATAATCCTTACCTCTTCTCATGTCAATGTAATCTTCCTTCCTCTATCTTCTTGAAGATTTTCACAAACATGTACAATGTACATAAGTTCCCCTTATTCTTTCATTCCTAATTTTATCTCTCTTTGTTACCTCAAACACCCATCTTCACATCTGACATTTCTTTCATATCTCACCTAATTGTATGCACCTTTTAATTAGAATATATAAAAATATAACTAATAATAATAACCCACTTAAATATCAAAACTGAATTGGATTCGTGATTGTAAATAATTATTATTTTTGTTTCAATTGCGATTGTTGAGGTTCTTAATTTTGTATTAATTACCGATTACTAAGCAATTTAAACAGATTAATATTTACAAGGTAAGTTAAGTGCTACTAGCACTATAGTGCGTATCTAGTGGCGCTCACTTACAAGCTGTTTCTAGTTTGCATCCAGCGCAATTCACTTGCAAGCCGTTCCAGTTTTTTACAAATTTGGCTGCTAACTCAATTTTTTTCAATTTCTCGAAAACTAAACAAATAGACAGATTAATATTTATAAGATAAGTTAAGGGCGACTATAACTATAGTTTGCATCCACTTGTAAGCCGTTTCAGTTGTTTACAAATTTGGCTGTTAACTCAGTTTTTACAATTTCTCGAAAACTAAACATATAAACAGATTAATATTTACAAGGTAAGTTAAGTGCGGCTAACACTATACTTTGCATCCAGCGGCGTTCACTTGGAAGCTGTTTCAGTTTGCATCCAGAAGCGTTCACTTGTAAGCCGTTGCAGTTGTTTACAAACTTGACTGTTAACCCAATTTTTCCAATTTCTCGAAAACTAAACATATAAACAGATTAATGCTTACAAGGTAAGTTAGGGGCGGCTATAGGTTTCATCCAGCGGCGTTCACTTGGAAGCCGTTTCTAGTTTGCATCCAGCGTCGTTCACTTGTAAGCCGTTGCAGTTGTTTACAAATTTGGCTGCTAACTTAATTTTTCCAATTTATCGAAAACTGGACATAGAAACAGATTACAAGGTAAGGGCTAGTAGCACTATAGTTTGCATCCAGCGGTGATCACTTGTAAGCCGTTTCTGGTGTTTACAAATTTGGCTGCTAACTTTCAACGCCTCGAAAACTAGAGCGTATAAACAAATTTACAAATTAAGTTAAGGTCTGCGAGCACTGTATCTTCATATTGTCACAAGTGGAAAAACCAATAATATTTCATAGATCAATATTTGGAAGTCCAATAAGTAAACTATAATCCTATTTTACTTAATCATAAGTTACTGCCCTCTACATTGGCAGGATGTAGCTTATTTATTGAATATGCATTAAAATTGCAACTATGAAATATTATAGTTCCTTTATAAAATCAAACAATTACTTGAAATAATTTATTAAAACGACGCTCAATCATCAAGTCAGCAATATCGAGGTTTCTGACCTAAATTCAGCCCTCCTCAAAAAGAGGGAAAAACTGCTGACTAGGTAATAGGGCGATCGCGAAGACAAGAGTCGGAAAAGACACTAGTGCGCCATTCTCGGTCCGATACGTTTGTGAATGTGATAGATTGTAGAAGAAATGATCTTCAAATCTCTAATGTAAGTAATAGATAATTAAGTTGTCTTTCGAGAGTAATAACATAAATCTGTCTTTTGTTTATGTCATTGAATGTTCCTATTTTTTGTAAATAAACGATTTAAGTTTGTTTTTAAATCACGTTTAATTTCAATCTAGTTAAGGTTCCGTTACCTCTACGCCCCTAGTTACACCCTTAAAAAAGGGCGTGACAATATAAGTAAATTTTTAATCTTTTGAAAGGGAAGCATGTGTAAACATGCTTTTTAAATTAGTCCCACAATGAAAACGAACCAGTACTCAAAATCATGAAATCCACATTTGGTAACACAATATTCTTGACAAATATGGAAAGTTTTCCATTGCTATTTATTTTTTCAGAGTAATATACCGTCGAAAATCAACTGTTTCTACGTTACATCCGTTACATAAATCGAAATTGCTGTTTTATATGTGGTTTTTCCATTTGCTTATGTTTATCCTGTTTATAAGTTATTGATTGAAATTTGAGCAAAAATCCGCAAACAGCTCGATGATTGGATGGTGCTTTTTACGAGTGCCTGAAATAAAATATCGAGTAATCCCATTTCACACGTATAATTTGAAAGGTAGGGCAAAAAGAAGGTGAAAAAAGTAGAATGGTTGCGAAATCGTTATATTGCAATTGAGTGGTTTTTAGTTATTATTCGTTGTGTAGAATTATTGACACGTGTAAAACTGATTGTTGTTTTGGTGGAACGCTTATATAGAAATATTTATGGCGTTTTCCATTTATCAAAACTAATTACATATAACTTATTACAGTAAACATGTTTCTATACCCTTGCATCAATTACTAAGTACGCTTATACAGTGGGGCGTTCTCGGGTGGGGTTACATATACCAGAACAACAATGGCATTTGTACAATAATGGTTTATTCGTCTATGCTGCAGGAAACTGCAATAACCTTTTTTTTCTTAAAGGGTATCTTCTACAAATAAAAAAAAGTGTATGTTAGTGCAGTTTCGTGCAACACAAGCAACATACTTTATGACTGAAGAATTTGGTTTCCAATTAGTAAACATAAAAACCTGATGTTCCGTTCGGTCAGGCAATCTCTGAACTTTGAATTCAGAGTTCTGAACGCAGCCCTTTTCTACACTCCCATGAGTCCGATGGATAATTGTGGACCCAGTGTTTACTCTGTGGGCACCTAATGGTGCTGGTTCAGAGCTTTATACTTCAATTTTGAATATTTATAAATAAATTACATTAGTTATTTTTAAGCTTTTTTATCTGGGGCTACCCCAGTGGGCTGCCACGTAGACTTTAAACCTAAGTACTAACGTATCATGGGCGTCTGAGGAGAAGGGAAATGTAACTAGATGAATGAATGAAATGAATCTATTGATACGGAATTTAAAGGGATAGAGTTTGGGAAGGGAAAGAAGAACCTCTGTTTTCCTCCCCAATCTGGAGACACTCAGTATGAATGAGCTAGAAAGTGGATGAAGGTTCTCCGATTTTAGAGAAAGTAATCTTTATAGAAACAGCTGAAAAGTTGGAAGGAAGTAAAAAAATAAACGGTGAAAAATGCGACTATGATAAAGAAATGCTGTTAAAAGTTGGACACGAATTTATATTGTTAATGTATGGATTAGAAGGCACCCGTGACATAAACGAAGAAAAGCTTAAACTATATTATAATTATATTAGCAAACAGACATTGGAAAAATCATTTGATTTGACTGTCCTTCCGTCTACAAGAGCTGCTCTAAATCAACATATATTGAAGTAAGAAACGTTTGTCGATAAGTAAAGTTTTTTTAAATAATAAACATATTTTAGGGTGTACCACCAGATCCAAGTCTGGTTGGGAAATTAGTTTTCACCAGAAGAATTTGGTTGGAAGGTGTGCAACAACGCAATGTTTCCAGTAACTGCGCAGCAGTCTCCAGCACCCTCAGAACTTTTAAGCCTCATTTATTATAAATGTAGAAATGGATGCCAAAAAATGCGTGTTCTCGGAAGTCGGACGCTGCAGTGCCATGTGCCAAAACTGTCATATTTACTAATTAAGCTAACTTTATTATATTTTAAATAGATTTGTTTTTGAAATTTGCCCGCTCCTCATAAATTTATAAAAGATAGTATCACATATTCATAATAAATTTGTTTCTTTCAGTATACCGTTAGAAGCTAATATAAAATACATTTTCATTTATTTTAATGTTCTTTTATCATGACATCTTTTATTTGAAATGATATTGAAATGGGGGGAAAATAGATGATTCGTAAATATTTTGTTTTATTACTTTTATTGCTATATTTATATTTATCACAAATAACACATGCAGATTTGTTTTTTATGTATTTTAAATATATGGGACAGATTATATAATAAACAAAAAAATGGAAAAAGTAATTATGAAAACGGACGACAGCTGGCAACATTGCTTTTTTATCTCTTTATTTGATCTGTCTGACTATTTCACTCTTAAACTCTTGATTTATTGGCGGAAGTAGTAATCTATTCCTCATAGTTGCCACAGGTCTTTTCCTTTTATTTTTGTTCTTTCTTCTCGATAACGCCATTTTTTAAAGTGATTCGCCGGGGGTTTGCACAACGTGGCAATATTTTTTTTTATTTATCGAGCCTAAGTACTAACGAAACTTGGGCGTCTGAACAGAAGGGAATCTATTGACACGGGATTTAAAGGATTGGAGGTCGGGAGGTGAAGGGAAAACATCTGCAGTCAAGGGGAGAATGATAGCGGTTAGTTTCTTCTGCGTAAAATCTATGGAAATATCTGTAGAAAAGAGAAGATTCCCAACAGAGCGACAATGAGCGAGATAGGGGAGTTTTCTTGTGAGGACGGGGTCGTCTCTTTTAGATAGAATCAAGAAGTTTAAGGTTCCCTCAGATGTCGGAACAGGATTCTAGGTTAGATCTTATTTGGGACATATAGTGGTGTACACATAGGAGTCCTAAAGATCTGCCACCGGCTTGTTATTTTTTAATATATGTTCTTTTAAACTTAACGCAGCTTTAGCGATCAGTTAGTCCTATTGTAGCTGACTTCTTTTAGTTTCTCCAACAGAGCGAGCCTTCTAATGAAGCTGATCAATGTACTGAGGCCCCTGGCTGCCTCCAAGCGTTGTCATCCACTCGCAAGTACGATATGAATCTGTACATAATAAAACAAAGTTTAACTATAAACGTTTAGAATACATTTTCACCTCAACCCAAAGTGCACTCGTGCAACTTTTAAGCGTAAATTTAATTCCTAATATGGCTTGCCATTAGAATCTAATCTATTCGGCTAAAAGTGCCGTATATTGTTATTTTCTGCAAAGTTAATATCGTTTTCGTGTTGTGGGGCTATCATTAAGGCATTAGCAAGTGAGTGGAAACGATTTCATTTTCCGATATAGCGCAGCAACTAATGAAACCACGAAAAGTAAATTTTCCGTTTCTCTCTGGGGTATTTCTAGACAGAATTGCTCTATTTTGGAACAGTTTTGAAATTGGAAATCCCGTTAAAATAAACCCTAATGGGGTATGACGAAAGAATACAACAGAGAGAAAATTTTGTGACAACTAGTGAATTTTACAAATTGACCGAGAGTTTATTAGTGGTGGACAGAATCGTAGTAGATGGATATAAATAAAATTGTTTTCGTATTCGGATTATAATTCGAATTATGTTACTTACGCCGCGCTGCTGCTTATAATTCATATTTGGGCGGCGATAATTATTATAATTAGTGGTTAATTGTCAATCATTAGTAAGGCTGAGACTGTTGGTCTGTTACCAGACGTCGATGCCGAAAATAAGTACGTATGTATATACGGTATTTGACAAAAATAATTAGATTCATAGGCGTTGCCTTGATTGTGTGAAATAAAAAGGTCAGGTGCTAGTTCGACTCGTACACAGAAGATCCGTACCACATACAGTATTGTGAATTTCTTACAGAACGCAAATTTGGGATTATACTTTTTCAAGAACTGCTTAAATAGTTGTTTTTTCAGCACAGTAACGACACATTACAAGCACTTAACGTAAAAATTAAATCGAAAATAAATTCCGAAAAGAGTCTCTCATTAGATCACTAAGTTTCAGATTTTCACTTTTCTTAGGATAAAGCCATGACTGTTTTGGTACACAGTAGCTTTTCTGGATGCTGAGTACTACTCACGTACTAAAATACTATTTATTTTTATTTTATAGTCCAATAACAATAACTTCTTAGATCATTGTTAAAAACCATATAATTTACAAACTGCTGATTCACTGCCCACTTACCCTCCAATAAAAGGAAAGTAATTTGGAGCCCACCAAATCATTGTGCCCCGCTCCTCGCCCCTAAAGGCACGGTACGCAGCTGAAACTATGCGGTAGTTCCATCAAATGAAGCTAAACTTGTTTAATACATGCTTGTTAGTTAAAATGCTTTCTTTCTGATTTCAAAGTTTTTTGTTTAAAAGTCCAATGAAAGAAGGTGTTCGTGCAAAATACCAATGTCTTAACACCTATTTTAATGTAGATTATATTTTTTTATATTCGAGTGATATCGATTATTTAAAAAATTAGATTATCGTTTATGCATAACAATTAGAAATGGTCCTTTAAAAATTTTATTTCATTTTCTTTTTATGCATTTTTAACTATTATTAATTATGTATTTGCTAATATTTGATTAATAACTTTTATAACAATTTACCAACCAAATAAAAAGTTCATTTGGGAGTAGCCGACAGTAAATTTTTAAAATCAATTTTAATTATTTTTCGCAATAATATAAATAATAAGTTTTAAATAGTAATAAACGTACATTGTTCGCTTAATGACGTTTTGTATAAAATTTATATTCACTAGGGTTCAAAAACACTTGAAATTACTTTATTCATACAAATGTTTATTTTAATTGAATATGTTGTAATTTTTAGATTAATAGAAATTTTGTACGATTTAGTATGCGTCATTAAGTACAAGAAAGAGTATATTTCTTAGGAAAAATAGAAAAAGAATACGTTGGTTTGCCGAACCCCCTTGTATAATTTTGGCAATGGTCATTTATGCGGTAATCCTTTTGAATAAAAATACGATATAAGTAAAGTGACCATGCGTCCCGATTTTGGAGAGACTGTCCCGCTTTTAAATGGCCAGTCCCGATTTTACAGGCGTCCCGCTTTTGTTCAAATAAAAAATTACTTTATTTTTCCGTAAATAGAACTGCAAGTGGCAACGCCGGAAGTAACAAGTGCCACACTCATGCAACAATGCATCCACCTTTTTATGTAACTTCAGTGTTTCTTTAATTGATTAAAGCCCATGCTATGTTATAATTTTTTTTATCAATATTATTTTATTACAGGTATCGTGGATGCGTAAACGTGACCTTCACATTCTAACCTCAGGTATACATACGTATACAGGCGATGGCCGATTCAGCGTCCGACATCCTGAGCACAGCGACGACTGGGATTTAAGGATAGAGTACGTTCAGAAGCGGGACGCAGGTGTCTACGAATGCCAGGTCAATACTGAGCCGAAGATTAGTTTGCCGCTGATGTTAAATGTCGACGGTAAGTAGAAATGGTTTAATGTATTTACTGGGGCAACGAATTTAGTCCATTAGCGACGACAACGTAAAAATCCGATAAAGTTGCTATTTTCGACGCTTCTTTATTTTTTATACACTGGTATCCAAAAGAAGAGACGCAATTTTAATTTTGCATAAGCTAAATTGCTCGATAATTATTGTTTATAATATTAGACTGTTCCGTTCTTTCAGATCATTTCAAATTTTATCACACGCATGTATTCTTGTGATCTGACATTAATGAAGTAAGTAAAGATCTATCGTGCAGAATGAAGTAAAAACTGTTGTTATTCCTTATTCATGTCACACAATATCCAAGTTAACAACTTTAGTGACATAGACAAAACACCTTGATATATAAAATCTTTTATAAATGGAAAAAAAGTTATACAAAAATAGATATTCATACAAATTGACTGTCGAACATTAATACCGAGAATATAGCTGACAATCTGGACATGATTAATGCTCTGGCAATTTATACGCTCAACTGACGTTATCGTTTGTAATTTATTTTGTCCTTTTCCTAATTGTTACGAGATGCACCAAATTGATTCGAATAAAATAATGTAAATATTATGATATAGCGGAAAATACTTTATTGTAACTTGTATGATACCTATCTTTGTTATCTCGAAAATAATAAAATGTATACAAATTAAAGCTAAATTTGTGTATTTTTATGCTTGATACATTTTTATTATTTTTTTTAAATAAGAAATAATGCAATTATTCAAAATTATTAATAATGCCATTTAATTGAATTAAGCTATTGTTGGAAACAGGAGTGGGCGTGATGCAATTAAAAAAAGTCGAGTCAGCTTTTCTCGAAAACTATTCCATTGAACGAGAAAATTGTTCGAGAAATTTATAAACTTGCCCTATTTTTTCCCAAGCACTGACCTATCTAACAATGGGGAAAGTGTATTTTCCCAAAGTGCAGCAGTTTTCTTCTATTGCATTTATATCTTACATATACAATTTACTAAATTTTTTAATATCACTTTTAATGCACTTGTATTATATTGTCTATCACTCACTATTTTTTACCTGTAACAGATTTGAACCTTTAACTCGCATAAATGGCTGAACACCCAAATACTTAATTTACTTTCCGCTACTTAAAAGCCGGTGTATCTGGTAATTGATACGAGTCGCACCGTATTCTATCTAATCTTATACTAAATGCCGCAGAAAATATACAACGGTTGGACGCCGAAGCGAGGAATTTTATAACTTCATTTATTCTGTAAATACAATGATTTGTATCGGTCTAGCCGAGGCCAAGTGGCAAAATCTATTATTTAGCTAGTTTACATTTAAGCTAAAAATGTTAAAACGGTTTTTAAAGAGTATGAAAAAAATACTCTTAGACATTGTTTAGTCACCTCGTGATAGCAACTAATGAAACTGCTAGAAAATGATTACTCGGCTAAAATAATGATTTTCGTCTAGAGAATATAAAGTTTTTAGGACATTTCCACCGCTAACAAAAATTGGAATAAAATGTACAAAGTTTTTATCCCACTTTCTAATAAGAGGATGTAAAAAAACTGGGATACAGATACATTAGCATCATTACGATAGAACTAAAATTAATATTGTCATACGGAAAACCAGTATTGTTAGGAGGATAATAATTATAACTGGTACTAAACAACAACAATATGGTGATCTGCTCTGACTCTCAGTCGGTCTTAAAAAGTGTGACTTTTTCCGGTATAGTCACGCCTTTTGTCCAATTAATATGTAGCAAACACCTTAGAGTTAATAGTTTATAGCAGATACTTATTACTAAAAATATATCATAGATCTTTAACTGTTGAACTATTAAATGTCACACTTTTTTATGGGAGCTTCCAAACTGTGATATATTAACAAAATCCATAATTTTTAAGAATAATTACTGATACAATTTTACAATACAATTTTGTCGAAAATGTTTTTTCAGTGAAGAAATTGTTTTTACACGTAACGGAAGATCCAAAAAATCACACTTAACGTTAGAGCATGACTAAAGAATCAATCACTCATGTTTTCAATTATTACTCTTGACAGGTTACTGTCGAGTTCTACAGTTTTTATATTTAAGAAAATTACATTATTTTTATTTTCCTTGCATAATACAGAACTAAACAAATATAATATACAACAAAGAACCTAAAAATTATAAAATTTAAATCAGAGACATGTCCACCTTCTACTTCCAAACATCTTGTCATAAAATCGCACAGCGTGAGATCGCAGGACCGTGGTGGCCACCTAACTGACATATTACGACTCGTGATTCGGTCTTCGAAAAATTATTCCAAAAAATTTAAATTTTCTAGGGTTACGTGAATCGGTGTGCCGCCCTGCTGGAAGTAGCCCTGTCTCATCTCTTCAACTTCTAATGCTTTTACAAATTTTGCCAGCTTTCAATCCTATCCACTGAACAGTTTTCAAATTATGCCTTATGTTTCAAAATAATATTTCACTTTCAACATACTGTATCTCTGTAACGAGTATCATTTCGGAAAACTTATATGACTTGATCGGTCTGGTTTAATGTCTAGTATATTTAGTTGCTCTATGGCAAATTAATTATGGGACACATGGGCTATTACTTCACGATTTAATAATAACATGCTTTTTGAAATACCTTATATGCAATTTAAGTTATAAGCAACCACATGTTAGTCTTGTGAAGTTTCATAATTTAAGAAATTATGATTCTCATCTTTTTATAAAAAAGTGATCAAAACAACACCTAAATCTGTAATAGCACAAAATCGGGAAAAATGTATCTTATGTGAAAAAATATACAAGTAGACACCTATACTGATAGCAAAACTTACAGGAGCAAAATTCCATTACGCTATCGCGCTGAATTGAGACTCCTGTGAACTTTCATAATTTAAGAAATTATGATTCTCATCTTTTCATAAAAAAGTGATCAAAACAACACCTAAAAATGTAATAGCACAAAATCGGGAAACATGTATCTTATGTGAAAAAATATTCAAGTAGACACCTATACTGATAGCAAAACTTACAGGAGCAAAATTTCATTACCGTATCGCGCCGAATTGAGTCCCTTCAAAAAAATCGGTCTAATTAGCCTTATTTTCGATATGGCCGCCCACGCGCCAACATTCTGTGAATGCAAAGGCTTCTCTAAAAAGAAATATGAATTTTCAGAACTCCACATTCTCATTTGTTGGGAATTTACAGAACCAGAGAGGTACAACCATGCCTCGTCAATAAACAAGCTTTTTTCAAATACGTTTCCATTATTATGCAAATTACCCATAAGCCACTCTGAAAATTGCATTCGCTATGGCTTGTCGTTTGTAAATAATTCTTGGACTGAGCTTAGACGATAAGCGTGGATATGCAGGTCACATTTAAGGATTGTACTGCAGGTTCCGTAGGATACATTTACTTGCTGGCTTAAACGCCGAATAGGGGTTTGTGGGTGTTCATTAACAATTTGCCTCAATTCTTTTACTTTTTATGCAGTGCGAACTTTGGTTCTCCCACTGCCTTCCTTTCTATTCACATTTCGTTTTTCTCTAAACAAAGCCACAGGTCTAGTCAAAACGGCGAAACTGGTCGAGATTCGTGACAATGTGTGGAAATTCTGTTTGAAAATCCTGAATAGCGTCCCGTATTGAATAAACCCACTAGCCATCAACCATTCTACCATTTCTAAAGTAACTTTCGATTATAAAAGCTTTCTGTTTTGCCGTAATTACCATATCTAATTTTCTTCAAAATCAAAACTTCAGAACTTCAGACAGTTCTATTTTTCATTCACCAATACCTTTTACCAATGATAACTTTCAAGAGTAATAATTCAAGATATGCGGCATACTTTGAGGACTTTTTTTTGATCTTATGATATGTGTACGCAAGTTCCGTTACCGAACCTGCATCTCCATTCCTGGGATCACGAATTCGAATTGATATACTACTAATCATCTAACTACTTTAATTTTATTCTGCTTGTAATCGTGCATCAGTAATCTGTAATCTCCACCAAGCGAAAAGTGCTTTTTCCGACCTACTACTTTTCAACTTGATAACACGGAATTTCGACCAACTTTGATAAATCGGATGAGTCGCTATCTATATCTGACCCCTATTTGTCAAACAACGCTTGAATAAGTTTTTCCGAAGGGAGAGTCAGTTTCTCTGTTTAAGCTCCATTTGTTTTAATATGATAAGAATCTTTTTTTGTTTGTGGAGCATAAATGAACGCCTTTAGATCTCTAAATTGAGTAGTCAAATGTGGTTTTAACTTTCCCTGAAATTCGCTTCCTTATAATTTACTTTTTACGTTTCGTCGGTCGACAAGTTTATAGCTTATCACAACATTAGGATTTATGATAGGCATTTCTTTATACGGGGCTATGAAAAACGCATTTCTTGCTTAGACGATTAGATTAGACCGGTCCTATACTCAATATCACGTAAGATTTTGGAGGTCGTTGACCCTTATCAAAATATTTGCCAACTTATAATTTAAACGTTCCCGAATTCAGAAAACGCTTCGCGAACACAGACTTTATACCATATATATATATATGTATATATATATATATATATATATATATATATATATATATATATATATATATATATATTTGATTCATTGTGTCTGCATGTGCGACATTTATTTATTTTTCTATTTTTTTTAAGAACCAACGTCAATATTCTCCAATTATTAATTATACATTAAATTGATTTTTTAATTACTTTCTGTAACGCTTCAACTTTCAAAGCATTTTTACAATTAACAAATAAAAAAAAAATAAACAAAAGTACACAGATCAGGTGAAACTATATATATACAGTGTGTCTACTTAAGTTGGAATCATATGGAAAACTTTTTTATTATTCGTTTTGCGACAAAAAGTTATTCTTCATAAAAAGTTCTGCATGGTCTAAAACCTAAAATGAAGTAATCAGACATAACTTTTTTGCAGTCATATACGAGGTTTGTCAAAAAATGTGAATTTTGCTTAAGAGTAAAGTACCTTTATTTTTGACAATATGGAAAATTGTTATAAAAAAAAAGTTGAACAGAATTGAAAACTACATTCGAATATGCAATCAAATCCATCTTCCATGAAAAATCAGGATTTGTTATTTTTTACAAATTTTTCTACATTATAAATTACTTTAAATTTTGTTAATTTCAATAATGAACATTTTTCTCTTTTGTTTATTAAAAACATGATAACCTTTCCGTTTCTTAATATGTTTTTTAAAAAGTTCGCAATTTAATGCATAACAATCATTTATTTTAAAAATAGAAAAATACATACAAATTATAAGTTGTGTAACTAACATAACATTACCTAATAGAACTAATATAATTGCTGGCCATTTGGTTTCAACCAGAGCCATTAATCCAAAAACAACAACAACAACAACAACTAATATAATTTAATTTTAAGTCATTCCACTAATCATTAGTGGAATGGTGAGGCATTAGTGACTAATGCCTCGACATAGCCACCCTCTTTTTCAAAACATTTAATCGTTCTATTGCCAAATTACATTACATTACATTATTACATGTAACTACAGTTACAATTTCAATGTAATTGCAGAGATAAGTTTCGAAAAAGTAAAAAAATCGTTTTTTAACGGAAATGGATATGATTGCATATTTGAATGTAGTTTTCGATTCTGATCAACTTTTTTTTATAATAATTTTCGATATTGTCAAAAATAAAGGTATTTTACTCTTGAGCGAAATTCCCATTTTTTGACAATCCTCGTATACGATTGCAAAAAATTGATGCCTGATTATTTTATTTTAGGTTTTAGACCATGCAGAACTTTTTATGAAGAATAACTTTTTTTCGTAAAATCAATAATAAAAAAGTTTTCCATATGATTCCAACTTAAGTAGACACACTGTATATATATTATATATAAATATATATATATATATATATATATATATATATATATATATATATATATATATATATACATATATATATATATATATATATATATATATATATATATATATATATATATATATATATATATATATATATATATATATATATATATATATATATATATATATATATATATATATATATATATATATATATATATATATATATACACTTTTTTTATATTCATTGTGCCTGCATATGCGATATTTATTTTTCTATATTTTTTTTTAAATCAACGTCAATATTCTCCAATTATTAGTTATACATTATATTGATTTTTTAATTACTTTCTGTAACGCTCCACTTGACTTTCAAAGCATTTTTACAATTAACAAATAAAAAAAATAAACAAAAGTACACAGATCAGGTGAAACAATTTTAATATTATTTTATTTTCACCTTCATACAGACTAAAATGAAATATTCATTATTTCATTTGATTTATTCAACACATCACATCAAAACAAACCTGTCACTTGTCTAAATTTCTTTTCTCTTTATTGGTTTTTTGTTGCAGACCTGAATTCCCTGGCTGCTACACACCAAGACTCGAGAAAAAACAATAAAGGTACACTCTTTAGCTGCCATTTATTTTATTTTATATTTATACACTCATGACTGCATACAAATTATTAACTAAGTTGAATTTTTCACATTTTTTTACTTGTAACCGATTTTGTTTAAGTTTAGATCATTGACATCATCAAGTAGGTAGTACTGTCTGACATTCAAAAAACAGTGACAATAAGATTTGCTTTTTCACTATATTCCTAACATTTAATAGACCAATTAGGCGCAGTCGGTAGGATGCTACCGTATTAATTTCTTTGTCAGGACATAATATACATTCATCTCCAACTCTATTATATTTATTCTCAAAATTGGACAATATTCTACTTGTTACTAGTTGACAAACTATTTTACTAGAATCATTAATATCAGTATTTTTCAAACGTATGAATGAACGTCTACTTGTCAGGGGTACATATAAATATGCAAAAATTGAGAATAAATCCTCTAACCACCTGAAAATTCCTTATACAATAAGGATTTCACTGTCTCACTGCTTATGCAGTACGACAGTTGTAGCTTTAAGGGATTACTTTTTCGGAAGGTTGGTATGTTCGTCTATCCTGTACTGATGAGAACCAACGAGTTCGAAACCGGTCTGCAGGTGACGACATTCTAACTAAAGAAAAAGCTTCCTTCTTCCTGGTAGTTTCTTGCATTCGAAACATTAGTATTTTCTTATCTAACTGTGTTTGAAGAAAATACGGCAAATTTTGGTATGTAATTCAGCGCTCGGAGGGGCATATAGCCCGGAGAATAGCTGTTTTACCATTATTTGTTGAAATCCTTATTGTACAAGGAATTTTCAGGTGGTTAGAGAATTTATTCTCAATTTTTGCATATCAGTATTTTTATTTTGCGCTAAAATTAGATCATTCCCTAACGTGAATAGTCATTTATACACGCCAAAATAAAGAACTAACTTACAAGAATGATAATTTTATATAACTGTAAGTGTTTGGCCAGCAGCTTTGGACAAATAAAATACTATGTTATAAATTTCTAAGTGGCATCACTTGTTGCCTACCCATGTATAGCTAATAATTTATGTTATTTTGAATATGGAATTAATTTTTAAGACGCCACTTAACTTTATTAATTCCAAATATCAAATCTCCATCATTGCTGGCCTTTGTCGGGGACTGTGTGTCTTTTGTTCTGTCTTTCTGCAATGTTTAGAGAGTGTATTGATTTAACACCATTTCGAGCCTTTTCTTTCGTGTGGTATTGGTTTTTTTCTACTATTTCCTTTAAACTTCGGGAAGAAATACTAATATTTCTTGGATCCCTTCTTATGACAGAAATTTTTGCTAGTCATTGTTTTAATACTTTATAGCATATGGTTAATATCGACGATAGACTAAACGTATACTGAGTTTATGTAGCATTTACTTGATGAAGAACCATTATTAAAGTATTTAGTAATAACAACAACCGTGTAATCTGCAGAACTTAATTTTTTGGAAGGTATTGAAATAAATAAATGTAAAAAATTAAATATATTATTAAACGACCAGTTGGACTTGAATAGTTCCCCATTGATAAATTTATTGGAAATTCCGCCAGCAATAAAACGGTATTGTTGTATATTCTATAACTTAAAATTTAAAATGTGAAGGACTCTGCCTAATCATCATGGTATTTTAAACATAATCACAGGGCTGTAAAAATTTAGGTAAAATTTGTTGAGTAGTTGATACCTGTAAAAAGAACAGAATGTATTCCAACCATCCGATGAAGACAATGTGTGTCAAAACAATTGTCATGTTTTAAGAATACAAATTTAGTGAAAATTTAAACACTGTTGTTATTATTACACGTATACATTGCTTAATACAGATAATATAATGAGCTTCTTCTAAGATTAAAAAATAAATAGTATTATTAAAAATTACACTTAACCGTCAACAAATACGTCGGTACTTTTTTAAAATAAGTAAAGAAAGTGCGTAAAGGTCACTGAAAAATTAGGTTTTTTCAAAATTCACCATTTAATTATTAGTTTTACAACATTTTTCTAGACTAATGAGGTAGTATTAGTACATAATAATTTCTCTCAATATTAATTTTTAAGTAAGTATACCGTGTTATTCTCGGTGAGTGGCCTATTAGCTCAGAAACTAAAGTAGATATATTTTTAAAACTTTGACTAGAGGCCTAAGAGAATGTAGTCTAGCCGTAAAAAATATTTTGAAAGATGCAACATTGCCAGCTCTTAACCGGCACAAAGTTTTACCGAATTTTAAACAGAATGTGTGTATTATTGAATTTTTTAACCCGTTCAAAGTTCTGGACCAGTTTTGTAGGTCTAACATTAATAGTTTTCAAGACTAAGTTTTAAAAAAGAACACTGTACCTACTCGCTGTATTTTAGTCTCATCATTTTAGTCCTAAAGTTATAATTAACTTTAAACACGATCATGCGGAAAAGTGTACTTTTCCACACGTGTTTTGGATGCGGAAAGTAGTTGCTTTTCGGCACTAATTAAAACAACTTGTTTGGTTAAACTTTGTTTCTACTAGCTTTCAACTAAAAAATCGCCTTTGCAAGCACTCTGTATTAAGTGAACGTCATAGTTCAACAAATTATGTTGGCTAGTGACCTGTTTGTGTGATGTTATACAAGCAAATGGCCTAGTTTGTCTATGCATCAGATTTTTTTGTTCTTTTGGTATCATTTTCTTAGCAACAAGGATATAAACAGTTTCTTAAGTCAATTTTGAATTAAATTTTTTAAGTTTTTAAGTAACTGCGATATTAAGACAATTTTAAATTATATCCACCCTTAAAATGGATAATTTCGATGAAGAAATCGTTGCAGACGAAATAATGAAACAGCCAGTAAGGCAAATAGTCGTTTAATACACGAGAAGTTCCAGCAATAATACGAAAAGGAATTTGTAGCTTTTAAATTATGGTGCACTGAGAAAAAATTATCGTCATTAAAAGAAGAGGTATTTGAGGCATATTTTAATCATATATTCAAAAAATATTCACCTTTTACCTTATGATTCCAGTGCTCCACGTTCGCGTCATTCGTGCAACTACTACGGAAAAGTGCCGCTTTCCGCACTAGTTAGGTTAATAACTGTATTACCTTTTTGACTTGACATGTGTCAGAGTTTTATCTGTCTCCTAAGCTCAAGTTTAAATTTTTATAATAATCAACAAAACCCGTCTTACCCTCTGCACCGTATAATTTGTTCAACAATTGTTCATTTGACGGCAGTCTTACGTCATTGCAAGACGGGTATTATTGTGCCAGGTCAAACCACATCCAACAAAACACCGACAGCTCCAAAATTGTAATTTAAGACCCACCAGGGATTTCTATTATACCTGCACATTTCAATCGATAACTATGCTTTAATCTTCAGCTAACTACTTATTCGTCTGCGAATATTAATTCTAAAGTTATTAGTAAGTATTTATTAGTCCAAAATTGACCAAAAGTAATGGTTATAACTGCAGAGAATCGCCGACATTACTAACTAAACTAAATATTGGACGCCAAGTTGTACAACAGTTTGATAGTATTCAGAAGTTTTATGTATTTCGGACGTGAGATGTTAACCAAGGCAATTTGTGTGGGTACTATTGTTTTGCCCGGATGTCGCCAGAATGCATTTTAGAATTGAGAGAGCCGAAGTGAACTCCCATTAAAATTAGATAACTATGGAACGGTCAGATTTTTTTAATCCTGAAAAAAATTGCATAAATATACAGCGTGTGCGTGAATTTCCTTGCCAAATGGAAAACTTCTTTATTATTAATATTTGTGAAAATAGTTTTGCTTCCAAAAATATTTGGATCGACGTAGAACTTTTTTTGATGTTTTAGCCAGGGTCCTTCAAAAAAAAATTTAAATGTGACAAAAGTTTAATACAAATATTTTAAGCGATCAAATTGGAGAAAGGCAAGCAGCTGTAATAATTAATTTGTGGTTGTTATTATTTTTTTGGTGTTTTAATTCTTTTTTTGTAAAATTCTGGCATTAAAGCTGTTGTTAGATATAATATAATTTCTTCCTGTGGCCATGGAGTTGTGAAATATGTTCTCGGACAGGTTTGCCCAGTTTTAGGTTTCATCAGTTTATTTTGTACATTTTTTTATCTTTGTTGAGCTTTTTACTGTGACTGCGCGATACGCGTGGGCATAAAATTTTAGCACCACCGCATAGAACTGACATTTTATTGTGCAATTTTTCAAATTCCAATAATTTTTTTTTAAGAAAAATACTGAATATTCCGCAAATAATATTTGAAATCATCATTTTTCGATGGCATGTGAAAAGATTCTTAATTCGGTTGTCCGGAAAGCGTTCCGGACCAAACCAATCAAACCAACGAATTCCCTACAAGTAATGTATGGCAAGTGTCTAGAGATTTGGATTTAAAAATCTATATTATTAAAATGGTGCTAAAAAACATAAAATTAAACTTTCTAAGCCCAAGGTTACCCATACATTATTACCAGGGGACTCGGAAATTGCTATTACAAACATATATTTATTGATTTAAACTTACATGAGCTGGTGTGGAAATCCGAAGAATTTACAAAATTTCCAATTAAAACAAATATCGGGCACAAACTTGTGCAGTAGTCTGATAGTTTTCAGAGATCTTGTGTGTTTAGTACGTGAAATGTTAACTAAAGTGATATTATTACTATTGCTGGTTGCAGATGTTGCCAATATGCATTTAAATATCGGATAACACAGTTTCTATACGTGATTTTCTAATATTTTTGGTCGGTGGTCGGGTCTTCTAAAAAGAGACAGACTTTATTATACAGGGTGGGTTTTTTAAAATGTGACAAGGCAATATCTTGAAAATGGTTTAAAATATTTTCATAAGCTTTTGGTGGGTTAATAGGGAACTTTGGAATTTTAAATGGGATAATGTACCTACTTTTGTTTATAAAACTCGAATCTACGTAAAAACTACGTACGTAGTAGTACAAAGATATATAATAAAAATTGGAACATATGTTAGGAAAATTAATCATTTTAATGCAACGGTAGGTCGAGTAACTTTTTTTGATTATTTATATTTTTTTTGTTAATTAGTACATTCTTATAAAGCATAACTATGCAAGTTACCAAAGTTTAATTTCTTTCCTTTCCGAACCGATGGATAGAAGGTCTTCTTTGATTCTGGTAAAAATGTTTTCTGTTCTTCAGACGCCCTAGATGTGAGCCTGCCTGATGAAGGGTAAGGGCCCAGAAATCGCGACAGCAGGAGGGCACCCAAACCAGAATCACAAATAGCCTTTCTTATTTTATTTTTCATTTTACGCGAAGAAGTTAATCATTAACCTATATAGACCGAAGAAATTTCCCATTTTCTATATATATATATATATATATATATATATATATATATATATATATATATATATATATATATATATATATATATATAGTGCTTACATTAGTAAGTTCTTGAACCATTGTAAATATATTTAGGTTAAAATTCTTGGGATTGTAGTCCCAATTACTAACTGCAGTTGTTAGACAGTTAGATATTTATTTGTGCTGGTTATAGTATAGTACGTTTCGGTCATTTTATTTGACCTTTGTCAACTACATTGATACACGATGTCGGCACTAAAACGAAACAGTTACAAATAGATGACGTATTTATATTTAGAATTTACCTTAGAGACAGAAATATCCTCTAGTATCAGCCCTGATATCCTCGGTAACATGGAACACATATCATAACAGACACTTATTCACAACAACACAATTTATATCGTCACTGTTTAAATGGTTAAAATGTACTGATTTCGGTGTAGGTATACGGTAAAGAGAATGTAAAGTTAGAGTTTTTTATGCTATGGTTATCTTATAAATTCTGTTGATAAAGGAATAAAAGTAGTACTTTTTTCTGTCTCTAAGGTAAATTTTAAATATAAATGTTTTGTACGTACGTCATCTATTTGTAACTGTTTCGTTTTAGTGCCGACATCGTGTATCAATGTGGTTGACAAAGGTCAAATAAAATGACCGAAACGTACTATACTATAACCTGCACAAACAAATATGTAACTGTCTAACAACTGCAGTAAGTAATTGGAACCACAATCCCAAAAATTTTAACCTATATATATATATATATACAGTGACCGGCAAAAAGTTCGCAACATATGGGAAAAATTTTTATTAGGAGAGTATCGGAAAAACTTTCCCAGGGGATCGGTTCTGCATATCCGATAACCTAAAAATCGATTTTGACATACGTCACGTGACCACTGGTATAGCGTCAAATTAAAAAAAAAATTGTTAATTTACAAAAAGTGAGGTTAGTTGACGAGATATCAAAAAAAGTTATTTGAAAAAATTGCTTAGAATTAAATTCTAGGTCCTTGTGCAAAATTTTAAGATTTTATTTAAAAAAATTGGAAAACTCAATTTTTTTTAAATATTTTTTTATCGATTTACAAATTTCCGGTTTTTTTCGTTTAGATAGCTTGGCTAATGTAAAGCCCATGTATCTGGATGAAAATAAATGAATGTAGTAGTTTTTTCTACAATTGACAGGACAAAATTAAAAAAAACAGGGTTTCGCCGGACGCTAGCTGTTGCAATGATTTGTATCTAGCAGCAGTGTCAAAATTTTAGAGACATTTCAATGAGATTACATTGAGAAAACCTTAATCGTCTTAAATATATCTGAAGTTCGACTTTTTGTAAAGTTAAGGGGATTAAAATAGATAATAAACAAAAAATTACCTGTTTATTTAATCGAAATTTTATAAACGAAAACCAATGTAAGAAAAACCTAAAAGTAGTCAAATTCTGTACTAACAACACAAAAAATCATTGTTTTTCCTTTGGTGCACAAAATTTAAAACTCAGTATGACCACCATTTCTCTCCATACATACTGTTGTTCTCGAGCGCAACTCTCGACTAACATTTCGGAGCATTTTACGATTTATTTGCAATACACAATTTATAATGACATTCTCTAAATTTTGTATATTCCTAAAGGGTCGATGTTTGTACACAGGGTTCTTTAGGTATCCCCACATAAAAAAATCTAACGGAGTCAGATCTACAATTCTACAATTGACAGGACAAAATCGAAAAAATAGGTGTTCGCCGGACGCTCGCTGTTGCAATGGTTTGAATCTAATGAAATGACTGTATCAAGATTTTATTAAGATTTTTCGCACATAAATTTAACAACCAGGTCTATTTAGTTGTACTTAAAACTACCAAAGCAGGCTCTGAAATTAAAACAACCAAATAATCTAGTAGGTTAAAAACAACAGAAAAATGTCAAACAAATCATAATTTGTTTGATTTCAACCTATGTCATTGGTTTATGTCTCGCATCTTACTAAGTTTGATATTTTACATAAGTTTATTAATATTTTATTCCTTAAAATGGCACCCACACTACTTCTTCAGGAAAAGATAGAAATTATTTTAATTTCTGGAGATAATTACAAAAGCCATAGAGAAACAGCAGCAATTTTTAATGAGAGGCACCCCGATAAATCCCTCCATTATTCCACAGTATCTCGTCTAGTCAATAAATTTAAAGAAACGGGATCGGTAGAAAATCATTATAAAGTTTCCCATGAAAAACCGGTAACAGGTGACGAAGGTTCTCTGGATGTGTGTTTGTCGATCACAGAAACACCCCAATTAGCAGTTAGTCAAATATCGGAGATCACTAACATTCACGAAAGATCTGTGCGGAGGATATTAAAAAGAAACAAATTTCATCCGTACAAACCTAAATTTGTACAAGTATTAAAAGATAGGGATTATGACGCCCGCTTCGATTTTTGTGCCTGGTTCCAGGGTATGATTGAGGAAGATTTTAATTTCCCAAAGAACGTTCTTTTCTCGGATGAAGCTACATTTACCTCTAACGGAACCGTCAGTTCACAAAACTGTAGATGGTGGGCCACCGAAAACCCAGACTTTGTAATTCAGAGTAAAGACCAATATAGTTTTAAGGTTAATGTGTGGTGCGGAATTTTCAACCTCAGAATATTGGGACCTTTTTTCTTTAGAGACAATTTAAATTCAGAACGATATTTAGAATTTCTACAAACTGAGATATCTGACTTTTTAGACAATTTGTCATTAGCCGAAAGAAGAAATTTATACTTTCAACAAGACGGAGCTAGCATTCATTCCACAAATGAGGTGAAGAGATAGCTGGATCAAGAATTTGGAAACCAGTGGATAGGACGGTTTTCTGAAAATCCGTGGCCTGCGAGATCACCAGATCTGACTCCGTTAGATTTATTTATGTGGGGATACCTAAAGAACTCTGTGTACAAACATCGACCCTTTAGGAATATACAAAATTTAGAGAATGTCATTAGAAATTGTGTATTGCAAATAAATCGTAAAATGCTCCGAAATGTTAATCGAGAGTTGCGCTCGAGAACAATAGTATGTATGGAGAGAAATGGTGGTCATACTGAGTTTTAAATTTTGTGCACCCAAGGAAAAACAATGATTTTTTATGTTGGTAGTACAGAATTTGACTACTTTTAAGTTTTTCTTACATTGGTTTTCGTTTATGAAATTTCGATTAAATAAACAGGTAATTTTTTGTTTATTATCTATTTTACTCCCCTTAACTTTACAAAAAGTCGAACTTCAGATATATTTAAGACGATTAAGGTTTTCTCAATGTAATCTCATTGAAATGTCTCTAAAATTTTGACACTGCTGCTAGATACAAATCATTGCAACAGCTAGCGTCCGGCGAAACCCTGTTTTTTTTAATTTTATCGTGTCAATTGTAGAAAAAACTACTACATTCGTTTATTTTCATCCAGATACATGGGCTTTACATTAGCCAAGCTATCTAAACGAAAAAAACTGGAAATTTGTAAATCGATAAAAAAATATTTAAAAAAAATTGAGTTTTCCAATTTTTTTAAATAAAATCTTAAAATTTTGCACAAGGACCTAGAATTTAATTCTAAGCAATTTTTTCAAATAACTTTTTTTGATATCTCGTCAACTAACCTCACTTTTTGTAAATTAACAATTTTTTTTTTAATTTGACGCTATACCAGTGGTCACGTGACGTATGTCAAAATCGATTTTTAGGTTATCGGACATGCAGAACCGATCCCCCGGAAAAGTTTTTCCAATACTCACCTAATAAAAATTTTTCCCATATGTTGCGAACTTCTTGCCGGTCACTGTATATATATATATATATATATATATATATATATATATATATATATATATATATATATATATATATATATATATATATTACTAACTTAACAATTAGTAAGTTTATTATATTCCTACATATAACTTTGTATAGTAACCTTGAAATTAAAAAGATTAAAAGTAAAAACAAATAAAACGTACTTTCAAAAAATATACCAAAATGTAGTTGATACTTATTTGTGATAATTTAATTTCCTATCTTGTTTAGTTGGCAGATCATAGCTTGTCGCGTCTATTTTCTAAGGTGAATCTAGCTTTGCTCCTGCTGACCTCGTTAGCTGAAGCTGAAAATCGATATGTATCTTAATTGCCAAGAAGTCCGATCCAATATCTTGCAGATATCTTTTATAATTACCTGGTTTAATAATATCCGAAAAAGGTGCAATTTCGTTTGGAGCTTATTAACAGTGTTTTTCGTTTTTTTTTCTAATTTCGATCAAGATGATGTTTTAATAATATTTAACTTTATAGACCCCAAGTAAAAGTAAATAATATATTTTTTTATTAATCGGGCTTGATCAGTTGGGCCAAATTTTTGGCTTTACGCAATATAAAATTAGAAAAAGGAGGTCCATCCAAATTCCAATTCGTTAAAAGTAGTAATTATTATTAATTCAAAACCTACGACTATATCCCAGTACAGGGTGTCCCATTTTCGGCACTTTTGCGGGGCATCTCTCTTATTTTTAAAGATAGAGGGTTGCGGTTTTCGCGACAGTGTGCTACTTTTTGATGAAAAGAAAGATGGCATAAAAATATTTTTCATGGCCCCCTTCGTTTTTGACATACAGGATGAAATTAATTTTTCTCCATTTTCGGACTCCCCTCGCATTTCAGATATCTTGTAACTTATAAAAAAAGTAAAAATTGATCCTATTAGAGTTTTCTACGTAGAATCGAGTGGCGTGGTTAGATTTTCATCAGATGTGATATTTTTCGATATATTAACCAAACATATGTTTTTTTTAATGGAACACCCTGTATATTTCTTAACCATTACGTTTCCCCTTTCGAGAGCTTTTCAAAAATATATAACACTTTATAGTTATTTTTTGTTTTTAGTCCTTAAATCGAACTATTTAATTTTAAGCTTTAATTTTGCGTAGTTGGCCGTGTTTAACATGTGGTTTAACGTCAATTCAATCATTTAGATTTTAAAAAGAAACTGGTTAAATCCTGTATTGTCATTAATTTATTAAAATTGGTATTATTTTTAACCTAAAACACTGCTTGTTATCTAGATATATAGAAAATCCTAACCGGAACTAAAACTGCTTAGTTTTTAATTACTTAAAGATTAAATTAGTTGTCTTGAATTATTAATAGCAAATAAAAGTCAAATTTAAAAACAAAACATACAAAACTTTAGGGAACGAAAAGAGAATGGATTAAATGGACTAACTCTTTTCGTTACCTACCTAAAGTTTTGTATGTTTTGTTTTTAAATTTGACTTTTATTTGCTATTAATAATTCAAGACAGCTAATTTAATTTTCAAGTGATTAAACACTAAGCAGTTTTAGTTCTGGTTAGGATTTTCTATATATCTTGATAACAAGTAGTGTTGTAGTTTAAAAATTAATACGAATTTTAATAAATTAATGAAAATACAGGATTTAACCAGGTTCTTTTTTAAATCTAAATACCTGAATTGACGTTAAACCACTTGTTAAACACGGCCAACTACGCAAAATTAAAGTTTAAAATTAAATAGTTCGATTTAAGGGCTAAAAATAAAAAATAACTATAAAGTGTTATATATTAACGAAGGGGGCCATAAAAAATATTTTTATGCCATCTTTCATTTCATCAAAAAGTAGCACAGTGTCGCGAAAACCGCAACCCTCTATCTTTAAAAATAAGGGAGATACCCCGCAAAAGTGCCGAAAATGGGACACCCTGTACATTATAGAAATCTACGATGCTCTCAAAATTAGTATTTTTGATTTAAAACGTATACTTCCCTTTTTCCCTGCATTTTAATAAACTCTATCACCGTTGCATTATTACAAATTTCTGTTAACTTACCCTCCTGTTTATTAGGTTGTAATTTAATTCCCGTCATAAACAAGTACAGTTGATATTTCTACCTAAACCTAATATATTAAAGTATTTTCCAACTTTACAAATTTAATCAAACCCTCTTATCCGTTAAGGAGAAATATCTCTAATACCTCCGCATATTTCACCCTATTTGTGACTCCTTAAAGGCAAATATACCAAGTAACGAATGGTATTTAAATTACTTTACATACATAAGCACCTATTAGTACATACTTTGAATTGAAAGAAGAACATGCCCCTAAATTCGAGATGGGAATGAAACTTTTCACCGAAGTTTGTATACTGTTTTATTTTTAACCATAATTTTTTTATTTTATTTTGTATTTTTTCTTATCGATTTTTCTGATGAAAAAAATTGAGTTAACCTTGACATTTATTTGGGAGTGACTGATGTCACAACGTTGTTTTATCAAGAATATTAATTAGATTACAAAACTCCATGTATATTTTTCCTATATAGAAGGATGTGATTAATAAGTGATAATCATTTAAGTGATTATCGCTTGGTGGCCACATTGTAATTGTCATTTTTTGACAAATTATTTCAGAAGGCATTTCTGTCAGTTCTTGTTACAAAATTGCAAATTATTATAATAAAAATGTTTAAGATAAGATATTATGTACTTTATTTCGTTGTATAATCTTTTGAATACAACTCGATGTTTCGGGATTACCTAATACTTTTACCTGACACACAACGCGACACCGGCAACACTACTCGGAGTCGTAGTGTAGGGTAACGCGTTTCGTGTCAGGTAAAAGTATTATTCGGTAATCCCGAAACATCTTGTGGTATTACATTTCACAACTCATGAAGCTGGCAAATTTTTGAAGCTATGCGAAGGTTGCTAGGGGGTAAACAAAAGTTGTTAGAAATGACCACGCCACCAAACAGTCGCAGATTTTTGTCTGTGAAAATTTAGAAGATCTACGGGCTAGAATTACAAATAAATTTCAGGAGATTAACAACTCCCCCCACTTGCTCACCAATGTTTTTTATGCTCTAAAAAGAAGAATGAGAACATGTTTGGAAGTAAAAGGTGGACAAGTCTCTCACTTAGTTTCAATTTATAATTTTTAGGTCCTTTGTCGTATATGTTTTTTTTTTAATTCTGTGTTATGCAGTGACAATGACAATAATGTAATTTTCTTAAAAATAAAACTGCAGAACTTGATAGTTTTACTTTTCATTCACATATACCTTTTACCTATGTTACCTTTCAAGAGTAATAATTCAAGATATGCGGCATACTTTGAAAACGAATCCTTCTATTGGACGGCAGTTTTTATTATTTAAATTTAAAAACAAATAAGCAAGCTTAAATGTTACTACTTTTTAATTATCAGTAATAAATAAAAAATAGAAACACGTGTTGTTTGTTACAATCAAAATAAAACATCATTTCGTAAAATAAATTTTAATTATATAAAACTAATTAAAATGTTTGCCCTGAATTGGCCCAGTTCCCATGCACAAGATCCCATTTGGCATTTTTCACAAATAGTCATAAAATATAAATCTTTCTATTCCGACAGCGACACGTTAAAGTTTAAAATGATATTTTATTCATAGGTTATAGCTTTAACTTCACTTCGTAACTGTTCATAGTTGTGACTCTAATATGGTAACTATTTACAATTTTCTTTACTACAATAAAGCTATTTTCTAAGGGAAAAGTTAAAACTTTCCGAAGTTTTTGGAAGTTTTGGAATTACGTAACTCATGGATAAGCCTCGGATAAGTTGCGTTTAATTTTCTACACAAAAGTAGAGAAAAGCGCCAGGTAATGTTTGGATACTTCGTGACGAGCATTTGTAATATGAGTTTTGGTAAATATTTGATTGTTTGTTTGAGACCCATATTTCATTTTTCATTCATGTTTGCCACTACAAATTAAGAATAATAACCAAAATGCAAAGAATTTTGAATTTTCTTGCCAGTTCAGAAAATCCTAAAAACAAAGAGAAGAGATTATTTTTCGTTTTAGTCCAAATGTCAAGTGATACTAGCAAAAGAGAAACGCTTGATAATTTTCTCACAAATTTATACTACTAATAAATTAAGATGAATTAAATGTACTTCAGTTTTAGACTTCCTCAAACCCAACTCTAACACAAAAAATTAATTTTTCCACCGACTGACAACCGTTCAAAAATTTTGGCATATCTTATATGATTTCTTCTAAGTGTTAGTACAGAGCAGGGACTCAAAATAAATGTGACTGAAGCTGTAACGTCAAAATTAATGTTGCAGAAATTATTAAATATTGTTTGCGGGTCATTTCGGAGAAATTGTTGTACTGCAAGGTAAGATAGCAGAAATGAAAATTATTTGAAAATAAAGTAAGTACAATATAGCTTCATGAGGCTCTATGATAAACTATAGCATTCGCTTTCCTTTTTGTCGCAATCTAACTTACAAGCCAAAAAGGTTAAGCTAAAGCAAGCGCTGCTAAATTTCTTGCAGGCGAAATTGTTAAAGCTTAAAGTGGTTGAAATACAATTTATTACTGCTCGCTGATGTTCCTTTGCCTTTAAGTTCATATAAATAGGTTGAAATTTGTCTTACGTTTACATACATTTGCTCTTAACGTATTAGGTGGTTAAATAAAATTTAGGAGCTTTAAAGGTAATTGCTCTATTAAATGTATTTAATACGCATTAAACTACTGCCGCGCAGCGATGTTTACCTTAGCAATTACAGCAAAACGGATTGGGGATTGGAAATAAATTATTTAGTTCCGTATTTGTATATCATTATTTTAAAGTAGATTAAACCGACCGACTGCAGGACTATCCACACATTGCGATATGCATAGTCCTGCATAATGCGTATCTACTCCGCCTGTTTGCTTTCTAGAATGCCTGCACAAAGCTACCGTTGTGTCTTCGTGCCGATCATTCGCCCACAAATGTAAAAAAAGTGAGAAAATATCGCTTTTCTCCAAACGGAAAGCTGTGAATCTGATGGACTGAAGTTTTCGTGCACACTGCGTGACATGATTTTTGCACCCAAAGAACTGGTAGCTTTAACAGTTTGCTAACAGTAACAGAAGATGAACACCAAACGTGTCTATCACGATACGTTTGCACGGTACAATAAAATTTGCAACCTTCCTTGACTTGACACACTATTTTGAAAGTGTCTTAAGGAGTTATATACAGTCAGGAGGCCTAAAAAAGCAATTTTCTAAGAATTTTTCCTGAGAAGACTTTTAAATTTATTAATGTAAAAATTTCTACACATATTATGGTAGCTTTTAGCCGTATTTTAAAATTTTTGTATTTGTAAAAATAATAATTTTGAAAGCTGCTATAGCTGATCTCCAGAAGTTCCTATCAAAAAAGGCATCTTGCGGTGACAACGATATCTCTGGACTGGATCATCTAATATGAAAAAACCAAACGGATTTCGTTAGAGTAATGTATAATCTTCTAATTAATCGAAGGAATAAGCAAAATAAATTTTTTTGACAAAATGGCGGCTTCTCAAAAAAGAAACGATTTTTGACCAAAATTTTGGCTTTAAATTATTTATAAGAAAAAAAATACTTATCGGTGAGGAAAAACCTTCGATTAATTACTAAAAAATATACTTAAGAAGCTTGTGTTAAAATTTGAGACTGATCGGTTCAGCCGTTTCCGAGAAATCTGCGTCACCGACTTTAAAAACACAGTTTTGAGAAAAACGCGTTTAAAGTTTCAAAAGCACTTTACATAGCATACAATCACTCTGACACGTCTTTACAAATATGCGTGTAATTTCGAAAATAATCGCCGGATTGCCTTGAAATTTTCTGTGTGTGTACTTGAATATATGTACATTACGAAAATGAAATTAAAAAATCGATTTTTTGAAAATTCTAACTGTATATAACCTCTTAATCGACGTTATCTGTGCATCTATCTAAGGAATTTCCCTAAGTTGAGGAATTTTGAGGAAATTTATCAACATGGCACCGCGGATGAACCTGCAAATACGAAGTCTTAAGAGCCTACATCAGTGGACCGCGTGCTCCGATTCGGGATTTCGCCAATGAAGAGCGTAAATCAATGTTAATGAGCAATCTGGCAACATGGCCATTCGGAGACGCGACGCGACCTCGCCGTCGTGAGTTGTATTAGGACAGGACTTGATTTCTTGAAGAATAATTGATTATTTTTGAGCAAGTTTATATTATGTATTTAGGATTTCAAATTATTTCACTTTTCACTGTAAATAATCGCAAACTATTAAATGTTGGACATAGGACATTCTTTGATAATAATTATTGATCTTGATTTCTTTTTATTCATTGTATGTCTTATTTGTTTATTTAATCTTTTTGTCTATCATATGGGAATCGTTAAAAATTAAAGACAAATTTTCAAGAATTCGTTATTTATTTGGAAAAAATAAAAGTTGTAAAAAAATAGATATAGACAGAAATACATAAACAGATAGGTAGGTAGACTGGCAGCCATTTTTCTTTCTTTTTTGTACGTATCTATAAGAAAAAGTGCATTAATAAATGTGTAATATTATAAAATAATACTACCTAATGACATAACAGCCAACAAATTTATGGAATAATATAAGATACTTTTCCTTCACATATGTTATCTCCAATGGGTAGGGTTTTTGGCAAAAGCGGATCAACCAGTTCAGGAAACATAAAATTGTCATAAAAAATCTTAGTTTCGGCAACATTTTATTTTGCCAAAAGGATTCATCACGTTTTATCTAAAAAAAGAATATTCTAGAAAAAGAATATTCTCCAGTTTTTAACAGAAACTGTAATAATTAATTTACCCTGATTTAAAGGTTTTGGTGTTTAGAAATAATTTTGAATTCAACCTAACCTACGTAATAAGCGGAGTTTGCTATATCCGAAGTTCACGGTCAATAGAGCGTCAACGTAACATATTACCCCATTTTGAACATCCCGTAAATCTAAAACAGCTTAATTGATTTTAAAACCGAGAAAAATTCTGAGAGAGCGATTCATTAGAAATCAATTCCTTTCACAAATTACGCACTTTTGATGTATGCTTCTTGTGCCAAAGAGAACAAATCTACCTCGTTTTTTAAAATCTATCAAGTCATTTCAGATGTACGGGGTGTCAAAAATGGATCAAAATGTTATATTTAACAGTTCAATTGGCGCTTGGTTTATATTATTTTATTTAATCATAGTACAGGATCCGAAGTAAGCTCGTCCTTTACCGATCTGCTTACCGGATAAAAAGTCTTTTTTATCAAACATAATATGTTAACAAATATATCGCGAATGGGTTGCCTAATGAAATATGGTCATGGCTATCCTTAATTAAAAATACTGTAATTCATTTTTTTTTATATTTCACTCACTTGCTTACCAAACGAACTTAATAGGTACTAATCGAAAGTATAAAGCATAAGGAACATGCAAAAGTTAGGTTGCCTACTTTTTTTCGGTCCCTATACCGGGTTGCCATCAGGTATAAACAGGTGAGTCGATTTTAGTAATTTGTACTCATCTGCTTTCTCATTGAAACATATATTAAAATAAAGATAATTTTATTGCGAACACTCTTGCGAAAAATCGGTCATGAATCACGGTTGCCAGGCTTTGAAATTTAAAAATTGGAGCAAGCGATGCGAGACAGGGAAGCATTGCGCGTACTATTCGGTGCGATAGAGGAGGACACAGCATAGCAGCTGTGTGTGACGCGACTTTCGGATGAAGGAGAGTGCGCATGCATGTATTTCTATTGTTTTATAATAAACTTTTTTTACATGACACTAATGTGTTCATCATTTGACATACATTTTACATACCCTAATTTTGTTCATATTAAAAATACAAATTTCATTTTTGGGTTGAAGCTTTAGTTGACAAAATCACATTTTTTGCCATAAAAAAACAATTGAATATTGATTGTGGTTTCTCCGGAGGTGAGTTTAAGTTTTTTATTTTAAATGGCAACCTACCAATTTTTTTATACCATTAGATACCTTTTTAAATTCCATTTTCGGTAATATATCATAAGTGGTAGTTTGCTCTCAAAATGGCGACACTGGAGTGATTTTTCCGTTTGAGTAGATCGCCAATTTGAAGTTCCTGGTTGTTATTTTCATAAAATAACTCTGTAGTTTAGTGAAGAAGATTGTTTAACTTTTATTTTTTAAAATGATTTTGTAAAACTCTTTTAAAATAATTTGTGTATGCAAATTTATGTTTTCTTAATATGGACCATGTTTAAAGCAAATTTGCACCAATACATTAAATAGAAAGTACCAAAAGTAAAATAGCCGTCGCGTAGTACATGTTACTTATTATATTACCTAAAATTATCAAAAACACATTTTAACGGTTTTTTTCTAAAAAAAAAGTCAAATAAACAAGACAAAGTACGTTAAAAAGAACATTTATTTAAGATAAAATCGGCTATGCATTTACCTAAGTTGGCGTTAAAAAACAGCCCACTTAGGTAAATTCATAAATCTGATTTTATGTGTAATAAATAATGTTATTCTTAACGTACTTTGTCTTATTTGACATTTTTTGGAAGAAAACCGGTAAAATGTGTCTTTTTGATAATAATTATCAAAAAGACACATTTTACCGGTTTTCTTCCAAAAAATATCAAATAAGACAAAGTACGTTAAGATTAACATTATAATTTATTACACATAAAATCAGATTTATGCATTTACCTAAGTGGGCTGTTTTTTAACGCCAACTTAGGTAAATGCATAGCCGATTTTATGTTAAATAAATGTTCTTTTTAACGTACTTTGTCTTGTTTATTTGACTTTCTTTTTAGAAAAAACCGTTAAAATGTGTTTTGATAATTTTAGGTAATTAGTAACATGTACTACGCGACGGCTATTTTACTTTTGGTCCTTTCTATTTAATATTTTGGTGAAAATTTGCTTTAACAATGGGCAATATTAGTAAAACATAAATTTGCAGATACCAATTATTTAAAAAGAAATGATGTTAAAAAATAAAAGTTAAACAGTCTTCCTCACGAAACTACAGAGTTATTTAATGAAACAACCAGGGACTTCAAAATGGCGACCTACTCAAACTGAGAAAAATGCCTCCAGTGTCGCCATTTTGAGAGCAAACTACCACTTATGATACCTATGTCACCGAAAAGGGAATTTAAAGAGCTATCTAATGGTATAAAAAAAATTGGTAGGTTGCCATTGAAAATAAAAACTTAAACTCACCTCCGGAGAAACCACAATCAATATTCAATTGTTTTTTTTATGGCAAAAAATGTGTTTTTGTCAACTAAAGCTTCAACCCAAAAATGAAATTTGGATTTTTAATATGAACGAAATTAGGGTATGTAAAATGTATGTAAAATGATGAACACATTATGCCGGGTTGTACAATAGTGGCTTAAGCTTAAGCTTAAACCTTCCCATAACAAATACATTGCTGTCAAATTGAAGGCATTTTTGACAGCAATGCAATTTATATGGGAAGGTTTAAGTCTGAACCGAGTTTTAGTTGAACTAAGCTTAAGCCACTATTGTACAACTCGGCATTAGTGTCATGTAAAAAAAGTTTCTCTTTCATCCGAACGTCGCGTCACGCGCAGCTGCTATGCTGTGTCCTCCTCTATCGCACCGAATAGTACGCGCAATGCTTCTCTGTCGCGCATCGCTTGCCCCAATTTTTAAATTTCAAAGCCTGGCAACCGTGATTCATGACCGATTTTTCGCAGGCAACCTTATACCACCGTGATCGCAATAAAATTATCTTTATTTTAATATAGTTTCAAAGAGAAAGCAGATGAGTACAAATTACTAGAATCGACTCACCTGTTTATAAGTACCTGGCAACCCGGTATAGGGACCGAAAAAAAGTAGGCAACCTAACTTTTGCATGTTCCTTATGCTTTATACTTTCGATTAGTGTATTAAGTTCGTTTGGTAAGCAAGTGAGTGAAATATTAAACAAAAAATGAGTTACAGTATTTTTAATTAAGGATAGCCATGACCATATTTCATTAGGCAACCCATTCGCGATATATTTGTTAACATCTTATGTTTGATGAAAAATACTTTTTATCCGGTAAGCAGATCGGTGAAGGATGAGCTTACTTCGGATCTTAGACTATTACGTGTTTATATCGGTTAATTTCATATAAATCATATATACCTACCATAACCAGTAGAACTACTCACACACTACTTACCGTTTTTTCATAGAAAGTCGTCTATTTTTGCGACTTGTGGATGAACATAATCGTTTTCTGACACATAAATTTTCGTTCTTTCTAGTCCGCCCCATGATAGCTATTTAAATACACCGAAAATCCAAATCACAATCACACGCTAATCTTAATAATAAGACTGCTCCCGGTGTCGTACGATGCGTGCTCTGTTGCCAAAATGTGTTAACTGCCGAAAAAGCTACGCGATTTTCTCCAAAATTCATTAATTACGGAATTCCAAAGTTTTACAGAAAACTAAAGGTTTAATCAAAAATTCGATCTCCGCATAAATTATAGAGAAAATCGTGAACAATGAGGGAAAGTCTTTTAAAAAAATAAATATTACAAAATAACAAAAATTTTAAAAATAATTTTTTGATTTTTCTTTTTAAATGACTTTCCCTCATTTTGCTATAAAATTATAATATATTTCCAAAATTTCGTATCATTTCGTTGGTTAGTTTTGGTGCAATTCTTTGAAACAAATTAGCATGTTTCAGCTGGTGATGAATGCTCTTAAACCTCAATTCCTTTAAATAACGGAGATACCCCTATCTAGTCCACCTCTACTAATTGTCATGAAAAGAAATCACCTATTGTACCCCCCTCATGAGACGCCTATGGTGCCGAGATCATGAGACGACTTTGCAAGACCCTCTAAATGTGGTACGGAAGTATGTAGAATATGTAGAAACGTCAAGGAGCTTTTGGAATAAATTTGGAAGTGTCGAGAAGACCGGGCGATTGTACAAAAGGAAGATCGTCAGGGAAGTCGGAGAGTTGTCAGTGAGCAATAGCGAACCCTGTAACAATACCTTCGTAATGAAATTGTAAAAGGTGTAAATTCATCAATTTTCAAGATGAATGTGCGGAGGAGTGACCGACTCCAGTGTAAAAATTCGCCAGGCAAGTTTTGTTACGTGTGTGGACACTACATTCTCAACTGAAAACTCTGTGTCGAAACCAATATCTCATAGGAAAGATAATGCCTCCTTCTTTGCGTCCGAGCAAAAGTCAAACTGCAGAAGTCCGAAGAAATTAGTTTCAAATGAGTACGTTAGGCTTTAATACCTTAATTGCATGAGCAAAGTTCACCTAATTTCTCCGGACTTCTGGGCTTTCATGGCAAAAGCTGAAATCGTCTGCCTTCACTTAATCAGTAATATCTTCCACATTTTACAACCGATTTGAACAAACTTGGGCAATATATTTTCGTGACGAAATAATCTTTCATATTCAGTTCAAAAAACATGAAAAAACAATTTCCTAATAACTAAATAAAACAAACAAAAATGTGCAATTTTCAAAAAAGCTCAAAAAATGCAATTTTTTTCAACTTTCAGTAGCTCTAACTCAAAAAATACTCGTCCAATTGACTCAAAATTAATATTTATGTGAAAAAAGAAGCGTACCTCGAAATGTGTGTACATTTTAGGTCGATTACGTCTACCGTCCTCGAGATGTTGGACCATAACTGGAAAAACAGCCGAAAAACACGATTTTGCGAATATTTCGCAAACGCTTATTTGGAAAAATAAATGATTGTCATTTTCGTTTTCAGCGACCTCGAATTAGGTTAAAAAACACTTTTTTCATGAGGTACCTCGAATGAAGGTAAAATTTGTAAACTGGTGTTATTTTTCGGAATTGCTTGGTTTTTCTAATGATTATCTTGAAGCTTATTGCTAAACTAAATTCAGGTCCATTATTGTGGAAAATATAAACTTAAAAAACGTCCAGATTCACTAAGAAAGTTTAAGATTTAGTACCGGTTTAAATTAAGATCTTCTAGTTGATCAGTTATGTTTTGACATGTTTTTGTCCTGTCGTTGTTAATAAGAAGTCATTGAAAATTTATGAGTTATTCAGATATTTCAGCGATTTGCTTGGTTTTCAAATGATTTACATCTTGGAACGGGTTGCTAGAGTGAATTTGGTTCTCTTATTGTCGAAAGTGCGTACTAAAATTGCCCTTTTCTTTATAAATTTGCGAAAAAGCTCCGAAATAAATTCATAGCATAAAATTTAGTTGTCTTATTCTTACAGTTGTCAGTTTAAAACTTTTGGTTGTCAAATTAGACCGGACTAGCGTTGGAGAATCTGGCTGAAAGTGATTCTTTCCTTATAAATTTGTAAAAAAAAACTCGGAGATAAATTCATAGTATAAAACTGTCAAATTAGACCATTTCGTTAAGCAAAAGTAAATCTGGCCGTTGACGTACTTTAAATAATCGACCCTTCCCTAAATGTTCTGTAAATAACCACTCCTTAAATGTAGGTATTTCCTTAACAACATTCAAATTTAGTTAGAAGTAATTAAATTACCCTAATTAACTGTTACTTTGTTTTCAATTTCGGTATATAAGCAAATTCTAAGGGTTATTCCGACTCAGTTCCATTCCTCGGAGATATCTTCGGGGGTGAATAAACAAATGGGAAGTTGATTGCGCGATTTTATAGGACGGGAAGTATTTGATTATGGCTAATTACCTTAGGTAAGCATAATTATTTTATTAATGACTTTATTGACAGGTAAATAGAATGTTATCAAACCAAGTTAAGAGTTGGTTTTTACCTAACTGAGCGTAGACCAGTACATCGTGAAATCACTAACCGAGAGAATTAAGGGGATTCAGCTTCATTTCAGTCGTAAAGCGTTAAAACTGAGAGAAAGGATGATAAAGACATTATTATGACAAATATTGAAATTTTTACCTACAATTCCGCTTGAATTTTCACTAGGATAACAATTTCGTGCAATTTTTTGTACAAGTTGTATGTAAGTAGACATATATTGCTTAGGTTTGTAGGTTTCTTACAAATTTTGAAAACAGAACGACTATAGAAAACGCGATTAAATTTATTTCAAGAAAAAATATATTACAGTGTAATCAGTCAGAAAGAAGAAACACTAGATTGACTGGACTAGATTTGACGTGTACATCCTATTTCATTATAGGCAACAGTACTTAAGAAATTAATATGGATTTAACATAACCCTACTTTTAGTGTGTTTCGTAAAATCTCAGAAAGTATGATATATAGTCACGTAGGGTGGTAGGGGTTCGTAAGTTATACTGCTATACTGCTGGCGCGACACCACTGTAACGCCGTCATTTGCATTTCGCTGGTCCTCTTTGTATGATATATATATATATATATATATATATATATATATATATATATATATATATATATATATATATATATATATATATATATATATAGAAAAATGGGGAATTTTCTTCGGTCGATAAATTTAATATATGTTAACATCTTTTTGTAACACCCTGTACACATGTGCAAAATTTCAAACCTCTGGCTTAATTAGACCTAGTCGAAATTTTAATTGCAATATTTAACCTAAACCATACTAACACAAACATACAAACAAACTAACAGGGAAGTTAAATAAAAGCTTGTAAAAAATGGTGCGACTTCCGTCAATTTCCACCATCTGGGAATGAAGTTTGAGGGGTATTCTTGAAAAATAGCTTGAATACAAGCAAACTTTGCAAGAAAAGTACTGACTTTTCCCTGGTCTATATATTTTTAACATCATACGTCGTAAAATTTGCCCACTGTTATTTCAACCCTTGAGTGTAAAAATAAAGAAAATAAAAGCTGAATTCGATGACGCTTGTTGTCCTTATCCCTATTTTTATAGGAGGTTCTTCAATCGCTCTTACAAAAGTGGAACATAAAAATCTATAGGCCTTCCTTGAGTCACATAAGAAGATCAGTTGTTTTATATTAGTCCTAAGGATTTTATTAGTTACAGGGTGTTTATTTTGCTATAAACTCATTATTTCGTTGGTAAATGAATAGGGCTTTATAAAAGAAGCAAAAAAGAAAATATTGTATGTGCTATAAAGAGCCAACTTTTGAAATCTATTGTAGTAAAGTTAGTTCTCGGTTAGTCATAATAATATGCTTGGTATTCCTGTGCTATTTACCATTGCAGATGTTAACCTAGAGTAACTAATCAATTCTGTTTTCTTCGGTATTTAATAATTGTTTTTCTTTTGTTTCAGATGCTCAAGCAAGCATTGCAGGGCCTCCAGAGATATATGTTAAAAAGGGCAGTACAATATCACTAACATGTACAGTAAATGTTCACTCTACACCACCCTCATCGGTACTTTGGTAAGTTTTGTAGTCTAAATGGAAATTATGTGTTGTATGTAACATATAAGGTTATTTACCTAACAAGTGCGGAAAGTAGCATTTTTCCGCACGCGACGCAGCCTTCAAGGAGGTAAAAAAAATTTCTTACGAGTGCTGGTTTTTAGAGAAAAGCAAAATATTATTAGATATTACTAAATTCAAGAAAACGGGTTTTTAAAATAAATATGAAAAACAGGCAACATTGCTTAGGTTGGGTTGGGTTTTTTTAAATATCGTGAGGAAAAGTAACTTTTCGGCACTGGTGCGTAAAAGTAACTTTTCCGTACTCTACATTCTTTCAAGAAAATTGAAAAGGAAAACATTGGTTATTTTTTAATACAAACTTTATTAGTACGATACATTAGCAATGATAACAGTTAAAATTTTTGAAACATTAGGAACGATAAAATAAATATTAACTGTCGCGCATTGAAGATTCATTGAGGATTTCATTTCTTTTCCCTCGTTTGCTATAGTTTTTCTCGCAAATATTGACTAATTTTCGTTTGAAGTGTAATGGATATTTGTGGTTTGCTGTAAAGTTGTTGCTGCTGGAGTTAATAAACAAATACTACTGCTAGGCGTGTCATCTCATGGGTCTAACAACAGAGACGTGAGAACTGTTGCTATGTGGTTTTTCGAGTATATTTCGAGCAATTTTCTTTTTATTCTCAATACAGTCTTCAATATAGGACTTGGACTGGATTTGCACACACCGTGTCTCTTAATGGTGGTAATATTGGAGCCGGAGTTTGCCAATTTGTCGCTGAAGATCTACGGAAACAATGTCCGGTGTACATCTCAGGATTTTGCAGGCCTACATCCCCTGCTGTGTTTGAAGGCGTTTTTCCAAACGTATTTATGCCCACACATTGTCTGGAGCATTTTCCATCTTTGTATGCTAAGAAAAAATCGTCGATGAGAGGTATTTATAGTGCATAAGTATTTGTACTTTTTGTAAAGTGTTTTGCTTATTTCAAATCCAGGATTACGTACAAAAAATGTTCTTGGAACATCTGTATTGGGAATTGTTATTAATAAAATATTTTCTTCCTCTTTAATATTGTCTATGGCGAGCTTTATCAACTCTTTTCTGCCCTGCTATGCCGAAAAATGTTACGCCTTCGATCAATAGGTAAATATTATCTGGTGCTTTAGAGAGAAACTTTTGAAGTTCCGCTTTTTCGAGAGTTTTTAATTTTTTCGGCGTAAATCCGTCATTAAGTCTTTTTAAAAAGGAAGGTAACTTGAAAAATCTGCTCAAATCGATGTTTTTTATAAGTTTTATGATGACCTTAATCATGGAGTACTTGGACAATAAGGTAGAATATGAATATTTTTTGGATAGTTGATTAAAACATGCCATAAATGCCTCTTCTTTTAATGACCATACTTTTTTCTCAGTACACCATAATTCAGAAGCTAGAAGCTCCTTTTCGTATCGTTGCTGCGACTTCTCGGCTATTAAACGACAACTTGCCTCGTTAGCTGATTCCATTATTTTGTCTGGAACGATTTATTCATCGAAATTATCCATTTTAAGGATGGTTATAACTTAAAATAAGGAATATGCACATTTTTTTTTTATTGCTTAAATCGTTTAAGAAAGTCATTACAACCCCAAAACTGCTATTTTGAGGAAAATTACTGCGTTAATTTAGCTAAAAAAAATTTTTACTTTTCGGTATAATTTATTACAATTTCAAAAGGAGCCATTTGCCCAGCAAAAAAGTTACGTCACGAAACTTAAGTGGCAATCTACATTGAACGTGTTGGCGACTCAAATTAAAGTAACGACTTAAAAGGGGATACGGCAACACCGCCATGTCGATGCCTTCTGCTCCCCGCTCCCCTACCGGCCACTTCTGTAACTGTAAGTTGACGTTTTGTCTTTATTTATTTAAGAACTTTTTAGACATTTTAGAATTAAATAATAGGTAATTATTAGTTTAGACAATTGTAGCTAAATAATTGTATTTGGAAATATTTTGGTATGAATCTGGACTATTACAACATTTTTAAAGTGAAGTTTTATAACCTGATTACCTCAAGGACTGTCTTTATTCATCCAAGGTTATGTTGTGTTATTAAGCTGTGGTAATGTTTTTATAAGCGTAAAAAGATCGTCTGTTGGATATAATAAAAGTTAAATAAAACTTAAGAAAGTGTAAGTTCACATCGCTGCTTAAGAAAAGAGGCTGTAAAAATTGCGTGGTCTAATTAGATGAAACCCTATGAGAAGCTGAAGACAAACATTTCATTTGATGCAGGTAGGTACATCTACACTTTTATTTTTAGCCATTTAAAAACTTTTAAATAACTTTTTCTCGTTTTGAAAGGCAACGTTGAGTTCAAAGTATTAAATGTTCTGTGTTTTATACACACATTACTTATTATAATTTAATAGGTATAAAATAATGTTAGGCAAACTTACAGTAGAATGATATTGCTGTTGTTCATTTTTGGATGACATGGATGAAAGTATTGTTGTTATTATAATTATAGAGAATCCGATTTCTGCATTTTTTTAAGTTTCTGTTATGCAGGTACTTAGCCGATAGTACCTAGATACCTACTTTATAAACTGCTTAAACTGCTTTAATAATGTAAAAATGTCCCTACATAGGGGTTATTGATATTGGAGTTAGCTTATCAAGCTAACAATAATAACTAATAGGATATTGTAAAATTTGGGTAGTACGTGATATTTATTATTAAATAATTATATTTTTCTTTAATAAACTAAATTCATGTAGGTTTTTCTCGTGGCTATTTCGAATTTTTAAGGCTCCTAGTTTTACATGTAGAAACGTTTTGTAATATTTTCAAATTGTTTTGTATATTTTAGGTAATTATGCCAGGCATACAAGATTAAAAGGGTTCCTCCCAGAATTTGCTATTGTAATCTCAGCATGACCATAGCAGAACTTAAACATAAGTAAGTACCAAATTTGATTATGAAAAGTAACTACTTGGTAAATGTTAGGATGTGCTCAAGTTAATATGGGTTTTCCTCAAGCCTCGTGCACTCACAAAGTTGCACAGGAAAGAAAGAAATTTTTTGCAGCACATTTGCAACTCCTTTTTCACAAAATCATATTTGATCATGTCTGGTGTTTCACTCCCAATATAGCCAAGATGCTAAATTTATTAAAAATTAATGGAGTTTTCTATGAAGAGATCTAGAGTTCTTTTTACCTTCTATTAATAGTTCCGTTAAAATAAAAGTAAAAACAATATTTTAAAAATGGGGTGCTAACTTCAACCCCATTATTGCAAAAACAAAAGTATGGCCACAGTCAGTGATGTGAAATGACGGTCATTTATCATCCGTAACAAATGACCATCATGTGACGGTCATATAGGTCATTTATAAAAAATACCCTTAATTTACATTAGTAATAAAACTAAAAGTTTAAGAATACTTTGTAGTTAAAAAAGAATATTCTTACAAAATTTAAAAAAGAAAAGCATGTCCTTAAGTTTCATCATGTTCTTCTACGTCATGTGCAAATTGGTCAGTTATTTCGTTTTTGTCTCATTTTAGAATTAAGCCAGGAATATTCTAAAACGCGACAGAGCACGCGTGATGTCTTCATTTCTTTGTACAAGCCTAAGGTTTGTGCTTTTGTGATGCACCAAACTGCACTAACCTGCACATTTTTTATTCGTGGAAGAAGCCCATAAGCAAAAAGTCAGTGCAGATTAGTGCAGTTTCGTGCAACACACAAGAACAAACCGCTAGTGTGCAATGTCAACAGGTGATCTGCTTTAAGCTTTTTTTATTATTGTTAATAATATATCCTATTTATAAACGAATCAAAAAGTTTTTAGATAGTACGTAATTCGTTTTCTATTTTTCTTTAAATTTAGATTTTTTTGACTTCAGTAGGATACATGATAATTTTTGCAAACTAGTTTATTAGGATAGCCGAAAAAAAAACTTTTTCATTATTAGTTATTGTTTCTATTTTTAGTAATATTATTAGTATTACCAAACTTGGGCGTTTTAGCTGTTCTTGTGTTCCTGTTGATAAATAGGTGGTTTTAGTTCGTTGTTTTTTAAACATGTTTACTTATTGACAAATTTATTGCATATTATTTACTTTATCGTTACAAATGTAATCACATATGGATTTCTAATTATTTTCCTCTAAAACCTTGCATATTTGTCAGTTTGTGAAAAAAAAAACGGCATTTTGAAGAAAAAAAACGTTTTTTTTTTCACAAAAAACACGGTTTTTAAAAAAAACATTGCCGTTTTATTTCATTTACATCACTATTTCTATGACGCTCGTGGCTTTTTCTTGCTTAATTTTTACTCTTACGTCGAAGCATGAAATTTAAGAGGTTAAATGACCTGATGGTCATTTATTAATGTGATGTGACGGTCATGACGTCATGACCGCAGAAAATGACGAGGTCATATGACAGACTCACATCACTGGCCAGAGTGCTTAATAGTTCTAAAGGAGGTCCACAGTTCTTGATGGTTTTCGAGGTCAGAACTCTTACAAAAAAAAAAATATTACGTTTTGTGCTCTTTGGAAAGTAAAATATTCAACAACAAAATATCATTATCTTGATGCAGAACTGTAGAACTATGGAAACACTAACGGGAACTCATGAGTTGTAAACCAGAACTATTGTTAAAAAATATTTCGTGGGGGCCAACTTCACACTTTTTTAACACTCAAAAATGTAAGTTGTAAACAAAAAAATATCATTCTGATTCTGCAGAACTGTAGAACTATAGCAGCATTAACGGGAACTCATGAGTTTAAAGCAGAACTCTTGTTAAAAAGTATTTCATGGGGGGGGGTGGGGGGCTGGCAACTTCACACTTTTTAAAAAAGGGTTTACAACTTAAATTTTTGACTTAAAAAAGTGTAAGGTTGGTCCCCCGTGAAGTTAGCACCCCATTTTTAAAATATTATTTTTACGGAACTATTAATAAAAAGTAAAATATTCTGTTAAAAAGTAAATAATTTTAGGATAGCGGTTTTTTTTTCTGGGAGTGTATAATATATATATATATATATATATATATATATATATATATATATATATATATATATATATATATATATATATATATATATATATATATATATATATATATATAATTGCTAGAAACTAGCGCGGATCGATACATAAAAAAAAAGAGGAGAATTATTGTGGGCATGTCCGCTGAATGAACAGAATGAAAAGTTAGAATGGTAACCCGTACGACACGTGTTTCTGCTCATTGGCTTCATCAGGCCCACGTATGTGACCGTGCCTCTCAACATAAGTCGAGACGCACAACGTCACAGAAACACGTGTCGTACGGGTTACCATTCTAACTTTTCATTCTGTTCATTCAGCGGACATGCCCACAATAATTCTCCTCTTTTTTTTTATGTATCGATCCGCGCTAGTTTCTAGCAATTTTTTTTCTTCTCTTGGGCTTATAGGATACCACGGCAGTTGGCTATAGTTGCCTCCGTCGGCGACGCTAATTGTTGCCCCCAAAAAAGGGGTCTTTTGGCTGAAGCCACAAATGGGTGTACTGGCTCCTGTTTGTGGTCCTCGTTAAAAAAAAATTTTCTCTTTTCTTAAGGTTACACCCGTAACTGCGTATGTGACGTTGTGCGTCTCGACTTATGTTGAGAGGCACGGTCACATACGTGGGCCTGATGAAGCCAATGAGCAGAAACACGTGTCGTACCTGTTACCATTCTAACTTTTCATTCTGTTCATTCAGCGGACATGCCCACAATAATTCTCCTCTTTATATATATATATATATATATATATATATATATATATATATATATATATATATATATATATATATATATATATATATAGTTTATGGTTTGATTTGTTTCTTGGATCCTTAATAAAAAAATAAATATATATATATATATATATATATATATATATATATATATATATATATATATATATATATATATATATATATGTTTTGTTTTGTAATTATTTACAGATTTGAAGAGTGCCTAGGACCAGAGGAGCTAACACCCACAGATTCGTAGTTCCTGAAACTGAAGACTGACAAATGTACAAAAGTGCCAGATGAAAGTGCCATGCCATGTATTCTTTAAAGCCCCCCAAACTTTTTTTTAACAAGATTAACTCACCTTACTAACTTTGTTTTTTTATAATCCCTTTTATTTCTTGTTCTCATATTCTCTCATTTTCTCTAATGTATGGTTCTTGCATATTCTTAGACATGCTGTTTTTATAAAAAACCAAATACTGAAATTCCATCAAATCATTTATTTTTGTAAATGCATTGTACAGCTGTTCAACAATATAAAAATATTTTGCGATAAAATAATGTTTTTATTCTACTTTATAAGATTAGTATAAATATGAAGCAGAAGCTAGCGGCTAGCGGCCGCAGCGATATTAAACGTACACAGTTTTTATGTTTCCCAAATAAGACCTAACCTAGAGTACTGCTTCCACATTTAGAAAGCTTCGACATGAAAGAACTAGACTCTGTCATTTCCCCGTTGACTATTCCTAATAAAACAACCCTGCGTTACCTATGCAGCCCTTTACAGTCTAGCTACAAAAACCTATGACATCCCACTTCTCTCACTCATTCACACTTAGGGTCTCCAGATTATAGAACAAGTTGCCCGCAGATGTTTCCCTTTCCCTCCAATCCTTAAATCCTGTGTCGATAGGTTACATTTTCCTTCTCTTCAGACGCCCACCATTCGTTAGTAGAATACTTAGGCCTGTGTGGAGAGTCCAGTGTGACTCTTAGAATGGCTTCAAGTCAAACAGCATACAGGACAGGCCAAAAAAATAAAAATCGTTCAGGAGTAAAGTATCCTTATTTCGAAAAACGTTATTAAGAAAAGGTGTTTAAAATTAAAAGATATTTCCAATGCCTTCTATATATATTTTTTTAATTTTAAATTATCCCCTTATGATTTTTTTATATTTAGCTAGAATAAACTCAAACTCAAAAAAACCTTTATTGTCCAAGACTTGTGTAACATTTTCAAATTAACCACACTTAAATCATTTCTGCATAACTTTCATCAAGTTGAAGAAAATTTGTGAAATTTACATATATTTATATTTCTACTCAAGAAAATATTTTTTTTTTGAATAGAAGGTTATGACTTCGTATTTGGACATATTTTTTAATTCTAAACAACTTTTCTTAATAACGTTTTTCTGTGTTTTCGCAATAGGGATACTTTACTCTTGAACGATTTTTATATTTTTTAAACCCCTTAAATAGTTTACACAACCTGCCCTAGGATATATTATACAAAGTATTATAGGAAAGGTGATGGTGTTTGCGCTTATTTTTCAAGAATATGTGTAGTTTAAAATGATACAAAAATATCTGGGATCATCAAGAGCTTAATGTGCAAAATAAAATTTATATAGCTTAAAATTAGCACCTCTAGACCAATTTCCCATATTTTAATACAGAATTACTCCATTCCTTAGAGTATAATGTCAATGAAAGCAGCTATGCATAAAAAAAGAAATTATTCCATTATTTCTAAAAATGGCTATACTAAGGTGGTCATATGGCTTTACATTATAAATAATTGTCACAAGAAAAACTGTCGTAGTTACAGAAAAATAAATTAAATTTGTTACATTTTCTATGGTTTATTACCAATAGGCACTTTTTTTTACATATCACTGGTTACAAATACAAATATTTATTAATGATAGTGCATACAAAAGTACTTTCACACGTCAAGACTTTATGCTACAACTAAATAATGAGATAATGTTAAAATGTCTTAAATAGCTCATTAAAATATTAAAATTACAAAAATAAACATTTAAGTATAAAGTACAAACGGAAATGCTTAACGAAGCAAGACTAACATATTAGAACATATTTCAGAAAATTTTGAAGAATTTAAACAACCCAAATATCAGTCTTATGCTCCTCTTACACTTAGACGAGATCTGAAAAATCACCCTCCAAGAAATTCTCGATGCTATAAAAGGCTTTGTTCCTTAAATATTCTTACTTACATTGTAAAATAAGTTGCAAAGAAGAAATTATTCCTAGTGTAACACTCCTCAAAAATATTCTATTTATGACTACATCCTACATACACTGTGTCCAACATGTTAATACGTAAATATATCATTGACCATTCTAATTTCATTAATTTGATGGCTCTTTTTCTTCACAGCTTGGATATGAACTGCTAAAAACCTGAGTGAACTCTGTAGCTATGAAAACTTGTGGGTGTTAATGTGCTGGATAAACCCGTCATGGATAACAGTGCCTAAAAATTAAAAAAAAAATGATTCTCTTTGTTAATGTCGGTAATTAATTTGAAAATATAAAACAGTGCTTAGAAGTGGTTAGAAAATAGGTAGTTTGCACACTTTTGTAATTCCACTCAATTTGAAGCCTACAGAAAAGCTTTTGATAAATTTACAATCATTATGCAACGTTCTTAGCTCTGGTTTTAAAGATTATTATTCTGTAAAATACTGTTTTTACTTATTAAATACATACTCGAGTGAAACTTGAACATTTCTCTATTAATTTTTAACAATCAAATTTAGTAAAAAATATTGGCATAAATTTATCACAGTGACACTTCACTGAATATTTCTTTAGCTATTTTTTTCAACCCAACAGGATATTTCATTGAAGTTATAGAAAAATAATTGGTTACAAGAACTGGCATTTAACCCCTTATAGGTTCCATTATTAAGGCTACGGAGACAGTTCAGTCATATATTGTCCCAATACATAAATTATTGTGAAAAAGCTACATACTTAGCAAACAAGTAATGCCCCTATTTTGCAAAAATAAAACAAAGTTGTATATTTGGCATGAACTATACTTACAAATACGTACTTAGGCTAACAGGAACCGCCGTTTCAGGATTCCTATTCCAGATTTTCTTCAGGTAAAATCTATGCTCTGACTACTGGTCTATATCTTCACATTTTATTTTAAGTGACTGAATGAATAACGGCTTCCCCTATTAGGATATCTAAAAAGTAATGTAATATTTGTTGTATAACTAAATACATTGTGGCAAATCCGAAAAAGTACAATAGCTATCCCTCCAAAAGGTAAAACCAACAGCTTTTTAAAAATTTTTAATCATGGTGAAAACTATGTTTGGTATTTAGCCAGCTTCCCTTGTGCAAGAAACGCCAAACTTACCTTGAAATGATGGTCCTCCACCTTTTGTGTCGCATTTGGGACAAAGTATACATTTAATAATCATTATATAACAGAAACACATATCGAACACGATATGTGAAGGTTTTAAAACACTTGAAAAGTGCAAAAACGCATTGAACTAAAGAAACACACGTGTGTTTGTTTACTTCAATTAAAAAACGGCGAAAGCAAATGACATGAATAACATGTGTCTAGCGAAACCACAGAACAAAAGTTTGTTAGGCGAGACTATTCGATTTATAACCCACGAATTACGTTGACATCAGGTGATAACTTATCTTTCTCTAGGAGTTGCAAATAAAAAAGGATAACCGGTTTCCGTTGGTCTTGGAGTTCACTTGATTACCGGCTTTGGGTTTATCGTTCCGTGGAGGACCAGTAAACAATACAAGTACACAACAAATATTGTTCACTAGCATTCTCCGTCCCTGGTCTGGACGTTTATTTTGTCTGTGTTACTTGTCTTGATATTAATTAAATCAAGAATGGCAGTGCAGAGATAAAATAGCATTGGAGTGACATAAAGTGATCCTGGTGATCCAATTTTTGTCAATCGAACACGCATCTGGATCATAAAATTGTTCAAGTGAGCCCTTCTTCTTTACCATTTGAAATCAGCTGTTTGCAGCGGTGGCAACGTTGGTTTTTCAGTGTGTCGGCCCCTTTATTTGGTCAGCTCTTGTCCTTAAGTTTGTTTACATTGTTTATATTTGATTATATTCGTATTTTGTTAGTAATCCTTTTTATTAAACAGTAGGAAATATTAAAAAACCACCCTACAGATATTATATTCCAGTATAAAAAAAATTCCATAGCGAATGGCTTCGAAAACTTCATTTTGTCGTGTCCAAAAGAGCCGGTGTTGGAAGAAACTAGGTAGTGGAAAATTAATCAAAAATTTTACATAAAGCGGTATCTATAAAGGTCAGTATCGCCAAATTCAAGTAATCATAATGTTGCTGTACATTTATTTTTATAGTATAATAAACAATAAGTGTTTTTAACTAAATTGTAAAGGCAAATCCACCAGCACTAACTTCCAGCCAATTTTCCGATTTTCTTTGCACAAATGCCGTTTTGGTCATTTATAACCAGTCTGTTTAATAAAATAAAAGGTTTTCTATCGACTAAATATCCTAGTCTTTGGGAAAAACTCAAGAAAATGTATTTACACTGAAATTTACATTACACTAGCCGTGACTAGCCATTATAAAACGTTGACGTCATAAAAAAAGTGACGTCACAAACAAAAGAAGTCCGTTTTACGAGATGTTGGATTTTGCAGGAAAATTTGCAAAATAAAACCTTTTTTTTTGTTAATAAAGCCCAAAAAAAATGGAAAACAGCAACTGTCATGAACATTTAATATATGTAGAGAATACAAAAAAAAATATTTCAGAATTTTTTGGATTACATGCATATTCCCTATTGTCTTAAATATCGCAGTTACTTAAAAAATTTGACAGGAAATTGACTTAAGACACTTTTTATGTCCTCATTGCTAAGGAAACGATACCAAAAGAACAATAAAATTTATTACATAAACAAACTCTATCAGACATTTGCTTTTATGACAGCGCACAAGTCACTAGCCAACATAATTTGTTGAACTATGACGTTCACTTTTGCATGGATTTATTAAGAAAGGATTCGATGTCCGTATGCTGTGAGCATATCGAACCTGAAGCTTTATATTTGTTGTATGTTATGAAAACATTTCCCCTAGGGGTAGAGTTTACGAACTTTAAGGAAATACGTAATTGAATCAAGAATGGTAGTAGAAAGAGATAAAATAGCATTGGAGTGTTGGAGCTCAGAAGTGTTCCTGTCTCTGCTGGTTGCTTAGGAAAACCGTCTGAACACTCGGTTACACGTACGTCTTTGTCTAATGAACTAGAAAAGAAAAAGTGCGACTTATAGATTTATAAATGACTCGGAGCGACTTTAAATAAACCTTTAGAAATAATATAACCTATAAATACTAAAACCTTTTTAACTTAAATTTATTATTATTTAGCAGAAAAATAAAATATTTTATTGCTTTTATTACTTTTAGTAAATCTTGTGATGCTTCTAACGTATTTTTTGTACAAAAATACAAGGTAAAATAAGATGTGGCCATTGTTTACAAATTGTGTTTACAGTGTCGTTTAGAATGGTTTATTTTGGCTTCAAAGAATGCTAAATCATCCCGTATCCATTCTTAATAAATCCATGCAATTTTGTAGTTAACAGCTAGTAGAAACTAAATTTAACTAAAAAAATGTTTTTTAATTCGTACGGATGAGTAATTTTATCGCACAAGTGCAGAAAAGTACTACTTTCCGCATCCAAAACAGTGTGGAAAAGTGCACTTTTCCACACACTTGTAGGAAAAATAAATGGTAAGTTAACTAGCTATGTCAAAAATTAAGAAAGCCAATTTTTTTTCATTGGTCTATGCAGTGGCACCAAAATTAAAATATAGTGGAAAAGCGCGTTCCCTCATTTAGATCAAGCCACTAGTAAAGAATATTCCGTTTTTGCTAATTTCTTTGTCCATACTATATATCTAATTTACTGCTTACCTAAACAATAACAATACATTTCAATGTCATCCATGACCACTGAATCATTATTCATGTTGTTTTGTTTCCATCTGACCATCTCTGCCCTAGACGTTTGTATGCAGGCTTGAGGTTGGCTCAGTTATTATTCCAACTCTAGCGAGAGCAGATAAAGACCTCAACAAGAAGAATAGATTAATTGCTATCGTAATAAGTTTTGAGTTAATACGTGTTTCTCTATTCACAGCTAAAACTTTAGAACTTTAGCCTAAAGTTAAATAATAGTTTAAGATTCAGCGTTCGTGAAAGAACATCCGGATTTGGATTAAGAAAATACTGCTGCAATAGGAGCAGAGGCAAATGTGTTTATTACGTCTACCTTGAGGTGTTTGGAAGCTATTCGAAAGTTAGGTACTATATAAAAACATGGAGAAAAACAGAAATCATCCTTTGTTTTAAAATTTTTATAAACCTTTAAATTAAACCTACAAAGGTACCTAATTATCATAAGGTTATTTGGTCAATGACCCACCTAAAATTTTTAACGATCTACACCGGCACACAAAAAAAATGGTCTGTACATTTGACCAGACCCATCTATCTATATGTATTTCGATGCGCTGAATCCAAATCCGAAGTCCGTTTGGCCCGTACACCCTCAAAATTTTGAGTAAATTGCGAAAAAACGCTGAAAATGGCTAGAAATTGCAATTCAACTTCGGAGAACTGATTGCTTGTGCCTGTAACCAGGGCACCTCCACGTGGTGACGGTGGCAACAGAACCGTCTGGCAGAGTCCCTGGGTTAACGGCGTACATGCCGTCATGGCTGGCACAAGCGATAAGTGCTTTACGATGCAGGGATTCGGAACCCCAGGATCGGCGTCTGGTCAGGGTGAGAAAGCAGGCCCGCAGGCGTACTTGGCTTCTGTAGAGTACAATATTACAAGAAATCACTCCCACATTCGTAATAAAAGTCCTCATTGGTACGTAAGAACAATACTATTTTTTCCTATTTTCTTCTATATTTTACGATTTTTGATAAATATATGAATGATCGAGATTAAAATATTCTGAATTTGGATTCAGCGCATCAAAATACGTAAGAGACATACCTGATCTAGTTCAATAAAATTTTCTTCATTTTCGTAACTGCGATTTTCGCAATTTTTAGCCATTTTCAGCATTCGCAATTTGCTCAAAATTTGGGAGATGTACTAGCCAAACGGACTTCGGATTTGGATTCAGCGCATCAAAATACATATAGATAGATGGGTCTGGTCAAATGTACAGACCACTTTCTTTTTGTGTGCCGGTGTAATTTATTTTTTAAAACCAAAAAAAACATCTTTTGTTTCAAAAAAGTACAAGTTCCATACGAAAACTCCCCAAGAAAGAATCAAGCCAAGCCATCGTCAAAAGATATACAAGCTTGCTCCGGGCTGGGTCGTATTTCAAATTGACCTCATACGTTTATATGGACGATATAAATTCATTAAAACTAAGAGGAAAACAGACATACGCGCTTTAGGAAGTTAAAAAGAGACACAATTGGTCGACGGCCCAACAATAATATCGGGCCACTCCCACTATGGAAATACACTCAAACCGCCCCGTAAAACATTTGGTTTGGAAAAAGAAAAACTAATTAGGTAGCTAATATGCGCATTGTATTTGCAGTCTGTTAATGTATTATTAATTAGCGGTTAAACATAAAAATTTATGAATATGATCACAGCCATCAAATATCGCGTCGGACCGGTTTTCTTACAATACCAGCGTAGTCCAGAGGTAGAGTTGACCGAGAGGTCGAGGGTTCGAGGCCGTGTTGGGGTAACCTATTTTTTTTATTTAAAAAATTAGATTGGCTCTAAAAACTGTATTGGCAACAAGTTAGCAAATGACACACTGATCCTATGATCATACAGCACAGGATACCTTCATTTATTCGATTCAGCTTACACTCTGCCTGTTTCCAATTTTTCATCTCCATTAAATTCCATATCCTCGGTATTATTCCTACTAATCTTTCTTGGGTCTCTTCCAGTTCTTCAATTTTCGTTTAGCGCATTTTCTGCTGGTGGTAATATTACAATATCGTCTGCAACCGGCAACCATCGGGCATATCTTACTTCCTGGGGCCTTATTATGCATTCATGCTTTCCTTACTCCACCTTGATAATATTCTCTTGGGGAGTGGTCTCTCAACATGTAGAATACTGTCCCTGGTTGATGACATCCATGACATGGTTAAATTGATACGTGCTCAATGTCAAACCCTGGTTCAAGCCAACCATAACTAGAATATTTTCGTGTCAATCCTCTTTTATATATATTGAATTATATTTTCAAATTTTTTAAAGTTATTAGTGTTAATTTTCTTATTTTCCAGGTATCATGGACATTCGGTTGTGGATTTTGACTCTCCTCGGGGAGGAATAAGCCTGGAAACGGAAAAAACCGAAGCAGGAACGACAAGTAAACTCCTAGTCACCAAAGCATTACTCGCGGATACTGGCAATTATACGTGCATGCCGTCTAATGCTAGCCCTGCATCTGCTGTAGTTCACGTTTTAAATGGTAAGTTAAAAGTTATATATAGTCTTCCCCAATTTGACTTGGAAGGTATTTAAGTATAGAACTAATTGAATTAGCTTTATTATTTATTTATCCTATTTCTCTTTCTACCTGTGAAATAAATATTGGTTCAGTTTTGATCCGATGTATTAGTTTAAAAATTGATAAGGAAGATTTTTAGGGTGAAAAGAAATTTATTTTCGTTTTTTGCGGAGGAAAGCTTTGTCCGGTACCCTTCAATCTCTAAAAGAGCTAACGTATTTTCTCTCTCTCTCTTTCTTTCTTTTTCTCTCTCCCTCTCTCTCTCTCTCTCTCTTTCTCTCTCTTTCTATCTCTCTCTTTCTTTATCTTTCTGTATCTTTCTTTATCTTTCTTTCACTGTCTCTTTCTCTCTCTCTTTTCCAGTTATTATTGACCCTTGTCCATGGGACAGATTGGCTTGCTGACCACCCGATCCGGTACTTAGACCAGAGCCCTAGCGATCCTTAGGGACGGTTAGCACGTCCCCAAGTTTGTATAGTGTATCCTTGGATTCTCCGGAATGTCAAGTATATACCCCCGGAAATTCCGAACAACAATAGTGTGGGATTATTGAGGTTATGAGGTTTCCCGCCTCTGGTGAAGTCTATAGCGCATGCTCTTTTCTATCAGCTACACTTTTGCACTACACTCCTCCCACAACAAACATGGCCTTCACATGTTTGCCACGTGCAGATAACAAGAAACATAGCACGGTCTCATCGCTCACCTCCCTTAGATTTGGTAAAAGACTCCCCCGAAAGACCTCAGAGTTTCCCTTCGCATTCCATCACACCACCACTATATACTCAAACTCTGTAGTCCACCAAAAGATGTTAACGCGAAATGTTAAATCGAAACGAAACTCCATCACTTTAACATATTCTTTCAATAAAATTAATTAATGTTTTATTTTCCTTACATACATACCAAGTGGTAACACTAAAAATACTACACTATAAAATTCAAATATGATTGATCATTTTACATAACATTTTATTTAGAATTTATAGTGATTTGTGGCGTTATAATAAAAATTAAGATTACAATAAAATAAAATAGAGAAAAAATAGCCAAGTAATAAACGGTTATATGTGCATTAAATTTTATTGGTAAAAAGCATTAAATGGAAACACCACAAAAGCAAATGAGCTATTTTATTTACAGTTATTGCTTTTTTACGACCACATTCACTTAATTGCAGAAAAATAATGGGCATATATATTTAAAAGAATGGTTGGAAAGGATTTAATAGGTAAATATGTTTATATGATGATAGAAATAAGTCCTGGATCCAACTATGATTTTGGATTGTTTTACATTGCTTCTTTTACCCCGTTGCAGTAACTACTCCTACTCGCATCTTTTACTATCTTTGTTCATTAAGTATAGGTAATTCTGACTGATGACTTACCATGAACTTTTTATGTAAAGATAAGCTGACGATAAGCTGCATCCTGTCTCTTCCTTAATTTATAATGTTCCAAAATCGCATTCAAGAAAAGTGTTTTGTTCTTGCGTAGAAATGTAGTATATCTTCGTTAGTGACACCGTCTACTAAACTTACCTTCATCATTGTTCTGTAATATCATATTAAAATTGCTTGTCTTTATCATTTTTTTTCTTTATCATTTTCTTCCATATCTATAAAAATTTATATAAGTCCGTACAAAGCAGATAATATTCCATCTATTGTATACCTTGAAAAAGAGCTTTCTCTATTTCTATGTCTAAGCTGCTTTCTAAAAGCTGAATTTTCTCTGAAAATGCTTTGTTTGTTGGTGCTATCCTGCTCTTCCGGTCGCGCCTGCTTCAAGTGTTTTTTTCATTGCAGTACACTGAAAAAACTGTTTAGTGAAATAACAATCAAAATCGTTGGTTTGGATGGCCAAAACAAATCTGGTAAATTTTACAAACTTAAATTTTCTAAAGCTTGGTAAAAATTGTATATGTCGAATTTCTTCGACGGCACAAGTAAACTCTTGTACGGAAACATGTAGAGAATCGTGATTTTTAGGCCCTTGCCCTTCATCGCGAAATCGCGATTATTTTATTTTATTTTTCATTTTATGATCTTTTTGTACTGCGCTACCAAGGAAGTCAATCTTTGCATTTACTAATATATTACCTATATAGACCGAAAAAATTTCCTATCCTATCTCTCTCCCCCCCCCCCCTGTCTCCCTCTCTACCTCTATATATTGTAATAAAATGGACTATAAAAGTACTCTAGAATATAAATATAGTCAAGTCAAGTCAAGTCAAGTCAAAATAAGCTTTATTGTATAAGAATAAGAATTCTCGTTAACAAAGCAACCTTAAATAACTTATAACTAATGAATAAATACATAATAATATAATATAATTACGGAAGATTATAGATTAAAGTTGGTTATTTGTACGAAAAATAAATAGTCTACAAATTCTAAACAAAGAATATGCTAAAATCCAAAACTTCTAAATATTTAATTTCGCACGAAAAGCGAACATTTGGTGCTACATCCGGAGATGCCAAAAGATCTAAAATACCAAATAACAGATTTAAATATTTGGCTTTAAAACTCACATAAAAACAAGATTAAGAGCTTTTCAGAATTCAAAGTACTTGTCACATAAAGTATATTACAGAAGGGACATAAACAAAAAGTTAAGGGATATATGGCTAGAAAAGTAAGAATAACAACTGTGTGTGGTATGCCCACCCACGAAGTGTACCAAATGTACAAATCTAATTACCGATCCGTTTTCTATTGATATAAAAATGGAGAATGTCGATTAAATAGCGAAAATTGCGGTAAATCCGCTCAAGACATATGTAATCGAAATGGGATTTTCCTATATCACATATGATGAAATGCACATACCTATAAAGAAATCAAATACCTAAGTAATTTGAATAAGAGTGGATAGGTTTTTTCCCCACTTCGAAAGTTTAAGTAGGCTAGTAATGTAGTTATTTCATACCTTTATATATATTATTACCGGAGAGAGATCACAAAATATTCTTAATTAGATAATTCCTTATAATTTCATTATAATTAGCGAATCTTTGTAATTTAATCAAAATTAGAGACTCATAGCCACATCTAGCGTTAAAGGTCTGAAACTTACAATAAAGACGCTTCGAATGATTGGTCAGAAACTTGTGGAACTACCCCGTAAGGATTCAGAGGGAAAACGAGGGCTGTCATTGGCCATAGGGTAAAAATGGCAGATTATATGGGGATGAACTAATAATGAGGTGGTACTAAGAGCCTTTTCTCCAAGTTAACGAGGGTTATCATTGGTCGAAGGGTAAATTAGTAGTATCCAGGGGAATGAACTAAGAAATAGGCAGTACCAAGAGTCTACCTTTGAACTGAAAGAGATATGTAAAGGCAGCTCCGAATTAACGTCCGTTTTAACTACATGTCGCGCTGTTAGTGTCCGAATTAGTGATCAGTTTCTCTTACAAAAATTGGGCTCTTAATCTTTTCTTCCAAATTTAATACAATCTATTTTAAAGTGTAGTTCATATTTTTCTGGGTAAAGTAATTCATTAATTTGTGGTGGGTCTGACCAACCCTAATGGGGGGATCTTCAATCTTTCTAATATATGGGATTGTCAAAAAGCCTAGATTTCTTTAAAGTTTATTGCTCTTTTGACCTATACTTTTATCTACCTGACCGTTAATAAAATTCATTGTTTTATAGTTATTCAAGTAAACGCATGTCTATTTCTCTTCTCCTGTTTTAATCTAATCCAAATTAATTATTTTCTTGTACATTAGTTTTAAGTTTATCTTTGTAAAGTTAATTCTTATTTATTGTTGTTAATAGAGTTTAAGTGTTTTGAAACTCAATTGTTTTATTTGCTAAACGACAGAGGCTAGAGTTCATAATAGTCATTATATTATCTGGGGGGCTAAGATTTATTAGAGGGGATACTGATACCTCGGGTTAATTCGCGGGTCGTGAGCGTGGGTTGCACGTTACGTTTCCTGATAGGATCTGCCAGAGCCAGCTGATGAGTCTACACTCCACTATTTGATCAAGATTGGTTTGGTAAGCGTTATATAATTACTAACACTCTTTATTAACTTGTATATTCGCCTTCGAGACAGCAAGACCTTCCAGAGTGCCTTACCTTCAGGATTGCGATAACTATAGGTAGATCGAAGTACCCTTTTATGTTACAATTAGGATTAATTAATTCACGCTACCATATTCTCCATCTAAGTCCAAATTTGTGACAATATTTATTGTTTTTTTTTAAATAAATGCGTGAAAAGTCGCTTGCAGCGGCCGGTTGTGTAAGTACTTATCTCCACATTGCTTTATTTATCTTTGAGAGCGCGCGAAAGCCGCAGCCTTGGTAGCCACTCCACCCTATATATCGTGTGTTTACAGGGACTGTCCGACTCACACATCTAGAGCTGGAGACTTCCCTAGGGATTTTACCTGCCCTTTGTGCGTTTATGTGAAGTGGTACTTCCTCGGTTAAGGGATTAACCACTTTAATTTTTTGACATGGCGCTCTCAAGCGGTCACCCATTTAAGTACTAACGGCGCCCGGCGTTTAACGCTTAACAGACAACTACAGAATATTGTCTAATCAGCGAAATTAATCAAGAATAATACGTTCAAAACGAAATCCCACTCTACATATGCCGTAAAACTAACGATAACAATTTTTATTCTCGTTCGTCCTCGGAAAGAAATTACCTAATTCCTCCCGGCAACATGGTAACTTATTTTCTCTCTTTTACTTTTTACCCAAGAAATAAATTTTCCACTCCACTGTACATCTAATATTAAAACTGCAATCACCTCGAGGTTAATCCAATAGGAAACACCTTCATACACCGTCTGGAAACCCACCCTCTTCTGCGCCAAAACTCATTATGAACCCTTAATACGTTTTATATACGGAGCATGATCAAAACTTTCTGGAAGTTACAAGTTTTTTGGGGAATCCAGGGCCGAAAGGCATGGCGAGGTATAGAAATAGTCATCACTTAACTAGTTTTTTAAATGATGACAGAACGACAAGTATAGTCATCAGTAAATTTAATATATATACGTATATATATATATATATATATATATATATATATATATATATATATATATATATATATAATAAAATGATGTTTTGAAATTTTTTAGGTGATTTTCGTTTTCGAGTTATTTTCAAATAACTAAATTTTCGACTATTTAATTTAATTTTTTTTTGCGTTAATATGAAAGGTAGAGCAAAACTAATAAAACTTGCTTATAGCAACTTTTAATGAATTTAAGGACTACGTTATCAATTTTTTATTCGATGTTTCGTCTTTGGGCAGTGATCATCAACTATATTTTTTTAAATACGGTCCTGATTTTTTTATGTCAAGAGTGAGTGTATTAAAGTAAAAACAATATTATTAGAATTTGAATAATCTTATAATTAAGCAGTAAAGATTGCACTTGTAATCGCAAGTCATATGGTTTAAGTAAAACACATTAAGTACCTACCTCCTGCGCTTTTCCTCCCTGGGTTCCCCTACTTGATTCCGACTGCCTGAAAGTTACAAGTTTCTATATCCTTTTTATATGCTTTGTCCTAGTTTTGGGACTGGGTGTCTTTAGGAGCGTAAAATAAATATAGTGCATCGAAAGATTTCTGCCGAAACGTGACTACGTAGTTTTAGTTGAAGGAGAACAAAATCCTTTGTTAGAAACTTATACAATATACAGCGCATTTCAAAAGTTCTTTTGACAAAGAAAAAAATTTAGTTCCATTGTTATCGTTATTCTTTATAGAAGTTTGCGAAAAGTTGATTGGAATAAAAAATATGCATTAACATAATCATGGAGGCTGTAATAAAATAATTGTCAAATCACAACAATTGTCAAATCACAACCAACTTCACCTACAATGCTCAACTCTGTATAAAATGTTATTTCATAGAGTTATAGTCAAATTAACTTCGTCCGTGGAACTACGTCACCAGAAGTGAGCGTGTTGATCGCTATTTTGAGTATGAACACAAAAAATTAGATTTTTTTGTATTATGAAAAGAAAAAAAAGTGCCAGTCCATGATATAGAACATAACTAGTGAATAAATAATTATTTACAAATAAATATTGCTTCAATTAAACTAAAAACAGACAAAACAAAATGTAAGTTGCTTACCCTCTATCTGGTACTCAAATATGCTTTTTTTTATCAAGAGTAAAGGTGCTCTGAAGAACTGATCTCTTTATTAACCAACCCCAACAGCACAACATAAACCCTTTACATATAAAACATTTTCATTAATTTTTCAGCTATGACATATCTATTTGTCTGCCCCTTAAAACCGAAAATGTCCAGATTTTGGAACCAAGCATTAACTGCCATTGAACCAATGGTTCTTTCCCATCTCTTTCCCTTTTTTTTTCACATGCATCAACAATAATCTCTAAAATAAAAATGATATTATGATTTATTCCCAAAACACAGGCATTTTACATAAATAAATCGTTATATTCCAAAATATCCATTTCTTTACCAACGAAACAAACTGTAAACACAAAACTAACCATTATTTTTTATGCTCTGCTAAAGACTCTAATGCATACGTAAAAAATCCCTCCGTTGGACATTATCCCCAATCCTAAACGCAACATATATTCTTATTTTTAGAAAGTGACAACAAAACAAAAAGGGTGATAACAAATGATACTGAAATCTAATAGAAAGCCACAAATAAGCCTATTTATATACAGGGGGGAATATAAAATGTGCGCTTAAATGTAGTCAGTTGGCCGAGGGTTTTATGTATATGTGTGGGCGATTCCCTTTGCTCTTATAAATTTTACGTTTTAAATGCGATAGAAGAAAAGTTTTTCAGATCAGACGGAAACAGATAAAACGCAGTTTTTAGAATAATAAAACATAGCTTTGGCATCCTTCTTTATTTTTTTTACAGATACTTATGGTCTGATACGGCGAAAAAATCAAAAATATAATTTTTAGAAAAATTCAAATGACATATTTTTTTCTCTTAAAATTTAAGTATTGTCGACCAAATGATGTAAAATCTGTTTAGGTGGGTAAATTCAAAAATTCAACTTTTTTTCGCCATTTACTAAATATTTTTTTCTTTACCACAACATTCCTAGTAGGCTCACTATTAATAAACATGAGCTTGGTATGGGTCCCATAAGTAGCAACAGAGATATACAGCTTTAAAATTTCACGGGCCGCGCCTGCTCTGAGTTTTAAGAAACAGATAAAAGGGAACTTCCACGACATATAATAGAAATAAAAACGTTAGAATTGATGGGTGGGGTAACAAGGAGAAACAGTGTTAAGAATGATAGAATAAGGGGAAAACCAAAGTTGAGAGAAGGTACAGGAAAAAACCAAAGTGATACAGGCATCTGATACAAAGAGACAGTGGATAAGTTAACTGAAGGATAAACATTGAAAGTATATGGTACGAGAGGTAAAGGAACACCAAAGCAGGCATAGGTAGATGGAGTCAATTGTGATGTAAGGGAAAACGTTCTAACATAGCCGGGCATTATAAAGACTATCCAATAATATAAAGTAAGAAGATAAATAAACAGGGGAAAAGAGAAAAATTTAATAGGTAATTGAAGTTGCAGAAAAACAATCAAGACATAAACTAAGTAAGAATAACCAGCCAATGAGTCGCAAGTTTTGGAAGTGTCTTTAAACGTTGATCGATAAGAAAAGTTACAAGGCCCATTCTAGGAAGGAGAAAAAGAAAGAGAGTATAATTGTTGAAAGGTTCAACAAATGAAACCCTATTTGGACCTTTATAAATACAACTTTCTGACGTAAAGATTAATCAAAGATCCAACGTTAAAAGGTGTCTTGCCTCAAAAATTTTTATTAACATTGAACAGCACTGTCATAAAACCACAGGTTTTTCAGTGATATATGAAATAGCTTGTGGGACCGACCGCTCTTGTATTTTTTCTAACCCTAGAATTCTACCAGCATTTTAAAGAATTACCCACGTACACACTAAAATATAAAAGGAGTGTAGTGATTTAAGATAATATCCATTTCTTTTGAGGTTATTGGCCCTGTGAGATACAGAAGGGAGATAATCTTTATAGGGTAACCTAACTATAAAAATAAATGTTGAATAGAAAGATACTCTGAATGTATGTTATGATATTTTGGGGTGGAAGTTAACGGCACCTACATTGTTATTGCATAAAAGATTAGTTAATGTTTTAGAAAATATTGGTTGAGTTAGGTTTGCTAAGTTTTATCAACTATGGACGAATTTGTAATTTAACATAAAAATGGCAAAAAGATTACGGCGAGATTCACGATTACTAAAACAAATCTAATTTAACAATCAGGGGTTTTAATTGACAAATGTAAAGTGGAAGGATCAGACAAGTAAGGTTTGTACTATGAATGTATGACAAATTATTTGGAAACCGAGAACATCGCAAAAATAATAAAATAACAAGGGTGTGGTGTCCGTCTTAGTGTCCTAATATAAATGGCTTAACTTTTTTAAATCCGACCATCAAAGTATGAAACATTGCGATAATATAGCTAATCTAAAATGTGTTTCTTTCTTTTCTTTTTTGTAATCTGTGAAAGGCATACTTAATTTCTTACTTACCATACAAATTAAACAAACCTTTTGTAGTAAATTCAAGGCCCTGGTTATCTTCAGTATCTACGGAAACTTCGCAAAACGACATTTAGTTTGTAAATAACATGATTGTATAAGAGAAAAGCTTGTAAATTACACCTGCTTTTGTAATTGCCTAGTCCCTATGTACTCAGAAACTTTGATTATTAATACAATAAACACCAACATATAATAACTGATAAATTAGACAAAGCTCTAAATCTTTCTTGTTCGCTTTACATCGTCAAAATTATGGTTAGCTGTGTATGCTTTAATGCCCTAAAAAGTTTTTGACGTATTACCATAAAAAACTGATGTGTGAAACTTTTTATAAAAGAATATTACTCGGCTGTCTGTTGGGGAAAAAGACATAGTTACTAAAGTTAGTCGTTTCCGAAATATTTGCATTTTGACATTAAATGCATCAGATTACATTAGTTTGGGTTTTATTATACAATAACATCCATATTTCAGAAAATCAAATAAAAAACTTAATTTCAGGGATAATTAGTACGAGTTTTACCTGATTTTGGCAAGAAATTAATTTTAAGTTTCATCAAAGTGGTTTTTTGGGTAGCATATTATGGCAAAAATACCATGTGATATTACCATGGGAAACAGTTCAAAAACGGTAAAATTTAGCTTCATACATTTGGTGTACCTTTTGTCTCTAAAAAGGCAAGGGAGTATTATTTTTTCATTTAAAGTTCAATACATTTACTCACAAAAATTTGGACGTTGTTTAAACATGAGGTACGTACTGCCCTCTATCCGCTACAATACAATTGAGGCCAGATTCTTTTTTCTCGCCCTCAAAACCCCCTATGTACCACTTTTTACGACAATATGTGAACAAATTTTGAAATATTGAAGAAAATCAAAAAATTCTTACTTCAACAACCTGTTATGTTAATATTGATGTTATTGTTATTGATGTTAATATTAACTTTCGGACTTAACATGTTAAATTGTTATGAAAATACTTTAAACTGAAAGTCATCATAGATGCCTTAATAAGTAAGATGAAAGCAAAAATAAAAAAGATAAGGCTTTGGACCCTAAAAATCCACAAAAGAGGAATAGAAGGTTATAACAACATTAGTGATAGATGGGGGTTTTACCATTCGCCCGACACCCAAAGTCTAGAAAACAGAGGTGTCTTTTGAAAAACAGCCCTGTTTTCTGGAAAACAGCCCTAGTTTTTCAGAAAATAGGGTTGTTTTCCAAAAACAGCCCTGCGGATGGTAAAACCACATCTATCACTACTAACAACATCTCTAAAGGTTATTATGGGAACTATCGGACAAACAAGGTCTCGCGCTTCTACTTGTTCAATATTGTATAATTTAAGTAACCAGAAATAGAAAATAGACATACAGGGCTTTAATCTTTAAAAAAATTGTATTGAGAACTCGACTATTAATTGCGATTTCTTAAAAAAAAGTCACCACCTATTTGAAACGTTGAGTACTTTATTATAAGCTTTTCGCAATATTGGTAATTCCAAAATATGTTATACATGTTATTTATTGGTAATTTTAATATGTAAACTTAACTATACGAGAATATTTCATGCATAATAATATGAGGTATAATGATAATTACCCCATTCAATGTTCTGTGCTATATTTCCCTTTAAATATTTTGTAATTAGATGACATTATTATTATTGTTGTTATGATAAATTTAACTCAAAATTTGTTGTTGCAGGGGAACATCCAGCAGCAATGCAGACCAGCACCGGATACCACTGCCATCCTTTAGTACCACTTCTGACTATCATGTTAATATTGACGAACGGCAGATGATTTACATAAACAGTTAAAAAATCAAGCTAACAGTGAATCTATCAAAATAAAATCAAATTTAGAATAAAAGTGCAAATCAAAAACCTAAATACATTGCAAGCGGGTTTAAATATAAGTTCAATAAAGAGCACATCGAGTAAAATTTTCATTTGGAAAAATACTTTTTATTTCTTTACACAAATAACAATAACATCGTAGTACAGGGTATAAGACGCAATTAAGCATTGTTATCCCATAACAGTACTATAGGTGTAAAATAGATTTTGTGCAAACTTTTATGACAGTTGACAGATTTTTAACTTATTTTTTAAATTTTAAACTGTTTTTACTGAATGGCTGTGATTAGAAATGGGCGGTATAAGCGCTGGCCTAAATAACGATGGTTTTATCCCCGCTCCTCCTATAACCAATTTTTCATATTTTTTATCAAATTTTAGGAGCGATAGTTAAAAGCTTTTAGAATTTTTATCATCGTCAGAGATAACCGAATCGAGATATAAATGTTAACTGAAGCATTCTGAGTTGTAAGATTAAAGTTATGATTTGCAATTCATACGTATAAGCAAACCTAAGCAAATTACACAACCATGTAAGTTTAAGCCTTTTGTAGCTTACCTCTTAAAAGTATATTCACTTAATGGCAAAAAGTGTATCATAACCTTCAGTATATTGAAAAGTTAAAATAAAATGTGGTTCATATCTTATAGGATTGTAACAATTACTTTAGGAAAATGGTTTATCAGGATCATTACTATTAACTTCTTACATCTTTGAGCTGTCAAAACCCTGAACATTGGAAATAGGTAAAGGTGGAACAGAGAACGCATCATCGTACCGTACGTCAGAATGTATATCAATGGAAGTTACCAATTTGTAATTCACTTAATGGCAAAAAGTGTATCATAACCTTCAGTATATTGAAAAGTTAAAACTAAATGTGGTTCATATCTTATAGGATTGTAACAATTATTTTAGGAAAATGGTTTATCAGGATCATTACTATTGACTTCTTACATCTTTGAGCTGTCAAAACCCTGAAAATTGAAAATAGGTAAGGGTGGAACAGAGAACGAATCATCGTACCGTACGTCAGAATGTATATCAATGGAAGTTACCAATTTGTAATTCATACGTATAAGCAAACCTAAGCAAATTACACAACCATGTAAGTTTAAGCCTTTGTAGCTTACCTCTTAAAAGTATATTTACTTAACGGCAAAAAGTGTATCATAAGGCATCAGTATATTGAAAAGTTAAAATAAAATGTGGTTCATATCTTCTAGGATTGTGACAATTACTTTTAGAAAATGGTTTATCAGGATCATTACTATTGACTTTTTACATCTTTGAGCTGTCAAAAACCTGATAATTGAAAATAGGTAAGGGTGGAACAGAGAACGAATCATCGTACCATACGTCAAAATGTATATATCAATGGATAGATGCATATCGATAAGTAAATGTATCGAAAATTTCATATTTTTATCATTTTTGCCGTTATATTACTTTAAAATCGATAAGGTAAATAGCAAATACACAGAAATAATTTTAAATTTTTAATGGGCACAATATCTACCCAAATCGAGAGACAAGGCATATTTTATCCTATAGTACTGTTCCTTATTATTTTGTGTTTCCAAGACTGTTTTTACACAGTACCAATAATCAAACTCTTAATAGTAATCAAAGATGCATAACATTCGCGATCGACAATTATAAATTATTTTTAATTAGTACGTTTACATTGTGGATATCTGGCCCCATCTAGTTCACCAATGTCAGAGTTTTACTAGCTTTGCTGATTAACCGAATTGAGGTTTAATTATGTTATATTAATTTTCCATTTAAATTATTTGAATCGACTAAGTTAATGTAATTTAATTATTAAATAACAGAATATCTACCAAATATTATACATATGTATATCTAAATTCAGTAATTTGGATTTGGTAAGAAATGTTTTGCTTATTTAAGGTGTTTTTAATAAAAATATAAAAAAGCACACAATCACGGTATTGAGTCAAAACTGAATTTCGAATAAATCCAAAACAATCTTTCGTATAGTCATAAATCATTCTGACCTAATTTGATAGAATCAGAGGTTGACACTGTAAACGTATTAATTGGGCCTATACAAGACGATTCAGGAGACAATGTCAATGGTTTAGGTACTTATTTAATGACCCAAGAAAAACATCAACGTTTTTATGAACATAAATCTGATTATCAGCCTGATGCAGAGATACAGAGGAAAGCATTATTGAAGGACATAAAATACAAAGCGGTAATATTTTTTTAATATATTATTTCTGAGCAACGATGAACCTGTCAGTTATTAGGTAAACGTTATCCCTGGCATTGACAAATTTTGTTCACAATTGGTACTTTCTAACAATTTCTTTGAGATGAATTATCAGCAAATACCAAGGTTAATTATTTATACGAACGTTTACGCATATCTTGGGTCCCTAAATACGTTCCTTAAATGTTAACATTTATTCCTTTGCCATCCTGTATATCTGAGTAATAGTATTTATATTAAATCAAGCCATAGCATAAGATAAGTCACTTGTTTGTGGTGTCACGACAAGAACTAATAACGAATCGAAATAAATCAATCAACGAACAAAATCCAATAAATAGCATACAGTATATATTTTCTCTGCTGTTAGATGGGCAACCAGTCGGGCTAGTTACAAACCAAAACCAAAAACGAAACCAATAAATAACATACAGTATATCTGCTGTTAGATGGGCAACCAATCGGGATAGTTAAACGAAACTTGCCGAACGTTACCGACCTGTTCTCTTGATGCGATGGTTAGATTTTTTAAATATTTAGATACGTACATTCAGTGTGATGGACTTTTTAATTTTGGTGCTAAAGGACACTGTGACTTAAAAACTAAACAGACACAGTATAAAAATCAAAGTGAAAATAAGTGTAACGTCCAAAATGTTGTACAGAATACGGTAATAAAATGTTTTTTATTGTATTTTATTTCTTTAGTGTATAAAGACCTAATAGGTTTGTATTATTTTTTGGTTTGGGTTCAACAGAATGTGATAAGTCTTAGTAGTAAAATGATGGCTTGTTATCCGAAATATCTATCACTAATTCAAAATGTGCACTAGCATACTAAAAGGCAAAAAACAACGAAGAAATATTTGTAGGTGTTAATATTTAGTAATGTATTTATATGTTATTGGCTATGCCTTTTAAAGTCTTAAAATGAAGCTCGTTTTTCCTTTTTTTCTCAACTATGGAGTCTTTTCTTACACAGTTGTCAAGGTACTAAGAACTAGAGGTCTACGGTATGTCTAAAGGCAAAGGTTTAAGGTAAGTAGTGCAAGTTAGTCTTAATTTTTCCGAGTTATTTTGACTGTACCAGAAAAAAACTGTATTGATGAGAAGGATTCCGTTATGGACCACTTGTAATTGAAACAATTAAAGGTACTAATCTAAAATATTATCACTGATGTTGGATCAAGACGAAAAAAGCGACACTGAACTATAAAAGCACAATTTAGGAAATTTAGAACTAAAAATCATTGTAAGAAAACTATTGATATAAATGTTATATCTTCTATTAATGAATTTAAAAATCTTGTAGATAAATCCATGTTACTAAATTTTTACTGTTTATTGTTTATAACTAATTCTTACTGTATGTACATAAATAATTATTAATTATTAAATTAAGTTCTTTTTACAAAAAATGTTCGATTATCATACAGGGTAGTATAAATAGTTTGCGTTTAAAAATTTTGATTGATTTAAATTTACTGCCAGCATTATTGTGCCAGTATATAGGGCATTGCAAAACTATCAATAAAATTTTGCAGGTGATTCTTAGATCAAAAATGAAAAAGGTCCTGTTGACACAAGTCCGAAAGTACGTACTTCATTTTCGAGAAGACCAAATTTAAATTTTATTCTGTTTTTTTATTCACGTTTTCTTAAAGATCGTACCTCCAAATCTCGTACATAAAACACTTTCTGGAGTACTTGCGGAATAACCTTAAAACCATTTGAAATAATTTAGGAAGATATAATATCTAGGGGTTGTCACGATCCACTGGATAAAATTTGAAAGTCATTAGGTAACATTACAAATTTTGTGCGACTTTAACTTATGTCAACAAACGAACAACAAAAGTTAGTGATAACAAAAAGGTAAACGATACAACAGGAATACTATATTTTTACACAAGGATAGTCTTGATATTTCTAAGGCCTTTGACCAAGTATAGCATGCCGCACTCATCTAACTTCCACGTTATCAATGATGGCATACTCCAAGGTTCAGTCCTGGCACCAACTGCATTTGTTCTTCACACGAATGACCTGCTCTCTTTACCTACCAATCCCATCCAAAGTTACCCTGACGATAGTGCTCCTCACTCCAAAATGTATTTGTTCCAGACAATTATTGAATCAAGAGCTGGATAATAGGCATAGATCTATGCACCCATTCCTTTCCCACGATCCTCAATTAATCTTAGACTGGGGTACCAGAAACCATGTTCTGTTCAATGTCTCCAAAAACGTCTTGATTCCTGTCACGCAAAAAATTTGGCAACTCTTATCTCATTCACATGAATGGCCAAGCCTTACAGAACAATGAAACGTTCAATCTTGTTGGCATCGCTTTTGAACATGATCTCGGCTGGTTCAAACATTACTTCAATAGGCACATCAGTAGCTAAAAATCTGGGATTTCTCTTTCGAGTCAGAAAATACTTTTACCTTTTAAACTTACACATTTTCTATGTTCCTCAAATAATCCAACCTAGATTATTGTTTCCACATCTGGGGAGCGGCATCACCTTCAATACTTAACATGCCTGATTCTATTCAGATAAAAGAAAAAGTCAGTTTCGTCGCAAAAACAATTTTAGGAGGGTCAAAATTATTGAACCTCAAAAAAATACCACTTTTAACAATGTTTCAAAAGGTTGTACAGATAAACTACAAGTAGTCCAAAATGTTTTATATTATTAGGTATGAAATTCAAATGAATTGTCATTTAAAATGTCTAAAACAATTCAACAAATAAGAAAAACCAAAACGATATTAAAATGTATTACCCTGTATCTCGGAAACAAAGCATTTCCGGACTTATGTTAATAAAAACTTTTTTTCTTATTCTTGGCCCAATAGTTTTGACATACCCTGTATGGAGAAAATGATGTTTTGACTAATTTTTTTGAGTCAAAATTTCAGTACAATTGCAGCAGTGAAGTTAAGAAAATAAAAACGTTTTATTTCTTGCAAACTATTTCCACCATTCTCTATTGATGTCTTTATATTTTTATTATTATTGTAAATATTGTAGAACACTTTTTTATATTTTTATAGTAAAAAAATATACTGGTCAAATTAGTGATAATATGACCAAATGGTGCGTTAATAACTTTTTTTTAAGAATTTGGATAAAAACCGAACCAGAAAGCAAAAGCCTCTGGTATCACTCTGAATTTCTTTTCATTAAAGAACTGAGCAGTATTGAGACCCTTGAAAACTTGCCAAGTTTGGTCTGTAAGTTTATCAATTCATGCAATATTTCGCAGTCCCGACGAGAAGTTGGCCTGTTTTTTAAATATATGTTTTTGGAGGGAAGATGTACTACATGCCAGTATTCAGTTACGATGAAAGATGACAGGTAGCTTATACAAATGTCAGTATAATTATTTTTTTATAAATGAGGAGGAAGGAATTCTGCTAAGCGCAACTTAATGTTGTCCTCATACTGATGATTGCTAGCAAACAGACTTATCAGCAATGGGAAACTAATGAATTTTATAAGCAGTAAGACATAGGCAGTGACATCAAATACCGCAGCTTGGATTTACTTTTTCGGAAGGAAAGTATGTTCTTCTATCCTGTACTGACGAGAAGTAATGAGTTCGAGTCCGATCTCCTAACTAAAAAAATAATTTTTTTCTTCCTGGTTGTTTCTTGCATTGTGAACAAGTATTTTATTATCTAACCATGTTAGAAGACAATACAGCAAACTTTGGTATGTAATCCAGCACTCGAAAAAACATATAGTCCGCAGAATATCTTGTTTTACCATTATTTGTTTAGTCCTTATTATATAAGGCATCTTCAGGTGGTTTAGAGAATTCTTGATTCCCATTCTACATATTTACATGTACTCCTGACTTAAGAAACTTATATATTTTGGCATGTAGAATTGATTGCCAATCGTAACCTACAGTAATTTTGTTACTTAGGTATAAAGTTTATTAATATGAAAATATGTAACAACTGTTCTGAACTAGATGGGGACTATGTATAGTTGACCAGATTTAGAGTAGCCCCTAGGATCTCTGATTACTTTGCAAAGTAAAAAATATGATTTCCTCTTGCTTGTAAATCTGTACTAGTAAGTAAAAAAGTACGCCGGCTAAGTACGTTGATGTAGAATTACGTTAAATTTTTTTTATTAATATAGGCTTCAATATGTTTTCTTATAATGACTGCTAAACAAAACCATAATTCAACAATTTTAGTTCTTTATTGCATACGAAGCAAGAAATATATTTAGTACTTTATACATTTTATGATAAAGTTACTGGCTTGTAGTATTATTTCCATATTTAAATATTTATGCTGGATCCCTATTTTACATTAGGAGGCAGATACAGCTATTTAATATACAGCAGGGCCCAGAATCTAGAATAGTAATAAAATTACGTCAAAGGGAGCAATATTTTCGTGTTTATCTCTTAAAAAATTAGTGACTTAAAAATATTTTGTCGCATTTATTTAATAAACATGCTTTTAAATCTGTTTAATTTCTCCCTTTTTTGTGTCAGTCATAATTTACTAATAATCACTTATATGGCCAGTATTTTGTTTGTCTTTTAAATCTATTGTTACTAATTTGGACACAATTTAATTAAAAATATATTTTAATGTTGAGTACTTATTCAATTCTAATTCTATATTTTTAGGGATCTATAAAAAATAACAATTAATTTATGTTAGTTTAATAATTATATTTTTGTAAAAGTACAACGCAAATACATTTCATAATACGTGTGTAAAAATAATTGTATATATAAATTAGGACTAAGATAAATAAAACCATAGTTAATAAAAAATTCTTTGTAGTTTTAATCCCACCAGATTTTTTATGTAAAACGTAATTTGATTTTAAAATGTTCAAGTGTGAATGGAACCCTACATACCTATAAAAGTACCTAGAACCTAACTTACCTGGTATGAGAAAAATATGGAAATCTAGATTTAGCTTAGTTAGTTCTTTTAGCTGCGGGAAGCTCTGAGTTCGATTCTGATCAGCGGAGATGGGGTAAGTTCATTTAGTTAATAAATATTTATTTTTTTCGAAATTATACACTCCTGACCAAAAAAAACCGGACAAATAAAATTTTGTTCCAGATTAATCATAAATAACAGTTTAAGTACTGATTTTAATGAATTTTTTGGTATATTGCATTTATTTTTTTACGCAGAATTAATTGGGGTTCACGAGAACGATATCAATTTTGCAAAAAATAATTTTTTTCCCTAAAAATATAGACTTACCAGCACGCACGCCACTGATGCAAATACACTAGAAAATAAGTTTTTGCAAGTAAAAGTACTCTTTGATTAGATACTGGCGTGTACCAAAATTCATATGTGAATATCTTAACGCATTTTCGAGAAATTAAACAGAATCATTTAAAGAAGAAAATATTAAACACCCGAAATCTCCAAAAAAAGCGTTTGATGATCCATGTTTATCTAAACTTATTTTCATATTTTAGTTGAAACTTGTAGACGTTTCGCCAAAATCTCATTTGGCATCTTCTTGTGCTTACTCGCTGGTCATAGAAAGTAAACTGCATTTATCTTAATTATTATCTGCTTTTCAGTTTACAAGAGTTCTAATGGATTTGATGTTATACGAGTAGAATCAAAAGTTGCGCTTTTTGCCCTAAATTTCTAGATACTCTGTGGGGAAATTAGGCGGTGCAGTGTTGTTTCAGTGTATTCTGTTTTTAAGCCTCATCCCTTTTAAACATTTCTCTTTTTGATTTATTTTAATATCTTTATTCTAAAAGGAAACACATGTTCTAAAAGATAATTATTCAGTTGACAATATTAGCAAAAATTGAAAAAAAAAACACTACCTTAAATTATTACAGAGTGAACAAATAACCAAACACTCCTTGTGTTCTAATACATTCTATGTAACGGGGACGTTTCGATAGTCAATGTTTTCTTTTGTTGAAAAAAAAAAATATGTCTAGAACTAATAGGAGAATATTAAAATTAAGAAAAAAAAGATATGCAGTTTTCATCAAATATATTAAAAAATTTAATTACAGAAAAAAATACAGAAAACGTACAGTGTAAACTTATTCATTAAAAACTTAACGTTGTTAGTAATTACATAAATTAAATTCAAATTTACAATTCAAATTCTTCGCATGGCATATGTTTCGCAATTGTCAGTCCCTCTTTTCCGTCAACTAACCGTTTTCCATTTTCACATTCAAAAATACATTTATTGCCGAACGTCTGTCCATTAGATCCACACACTGGGTCGTATATTCTTGAACAAGCACATATTTTTTCCAAGTTTATAATAGGTTCCTCACTATCAGGATTTACATCTAGTATAGTCTGAGAGCATACTGCATTGACAAAAGTAAATAAAACAGTCAGCGAAACATAAGTGGATTTCATTTTGTTTTGAACTGCATAAAAAACAATATTGTATAGCTACTGTTCGATCAATTTTAAGTGATTAAATGGATTAAATTCATTTTTACTAATAATTAGGACTTTAACCTTATCGTTTTTTAATCCAGTAAATAATCTTATCTAAAACCTGTTGTCGCAATAACAGGACGAATGATGTGTTGTATATCAGTCAACACTTAAATTAAACACTACTCGAACTAAGGTTGAAATACTGAGTATCTGCAATATTCTTCAACCACTCATCAAGACGAAATGTGTCTTTCTTTATCAGATTTCAAAAGAAGTACAGACTACTCGTAACGGTTGACGTGGGCTTCGATGAAAACTATTATTATCTGTTTATTTATCTAATTATATACCTATTATATACAGTGTGTCTACGTAAGTTGGCGGCATATGGGAAACTTTTTTATTGTTAATTTTACGAAAAAAAGTTATTCTTTATAAAAAGTTCTGCATGGTCCAAAACCTAAAATGCAACCATCAGATATCAAATTTTATCAGTCGTATACGAGATTTGTCAAAAAATGTGTTTTTTGCTCAAGAGTAAAGTACATTTATTTTCGACAATATCGAAAATTATTATAAAGAAAAGACGTGTAGAATTAAAAATAACTTTGAAATATTCAACATTGTTTATTTACGTTAAAAAACTATTTTTTTCGACATTTTCTCTGCGATAACGTTGAAAATTTAAGTTTGCACATTAACGCATAATTAATCTAGGATGCACTGGCATGTTTTAAAAGTGGTATTTGAAGTAGGATTTGAGAACTGTCAAAACATCGAAAATTGGAAAAAGTCAACAATCGTATTTTAAAAAGTAGCACGGTATAAACACTTTTTTTAGGCAGTCTAATAGTGTTTTTCATAGTTTTTAGAGATCCGTATTGTACAGTTTTATGTTTGACAGACATATTTGTTTACGGAAAGGTAGAAATGCCAAAAACATTAAGCCTGGAAGAGAAAATTGAGATTGTTAATTTAGTAAATGTAATGCATTAATGTGCACACTTCAATTGTCAACGTTATCGCAGAGAAAATGTCGAAAAAAATTGTTTTTTAATGTAAATAAACAATGTTGAATTTTTTTAAAGTTATTTTTAATTCTAAACATCTTTTCTTTATAATAATTTTCGATATTGTCGAAAATAAAGGTACTTTACTCTTGAGTAAAAATCACATTTTTTGACAAACCTCGTATACGACTGATAAAATTTTATACCTGATGGTTGCATTTTAGGTTTTGGAGCATGCAGAACTTTTTATAAAGAATAACTTTATAAATGTGCAAAGAAAACGTTCAACTGTATTAAAATTGTTTGATTTACAATTTGTACATTACAAACAAAAACTCTAGAACTGTTAAAATTATTAATACAAAATTTCACACTCTTATTGAAAAAAAAAAACAAAAATTCTTCACAGTTTTTTACAAGAAATACCAGAAATCGGGAAATTCCCCACGAGTTGGCAACACTGTGCCGTAAAATACTAAATCCCCGATAGGTGGTTGTCAGTGAAGAATTACTAGACCGATGCACAGTGTAACGAAATCGAAAATTCGTGGACATTGATACTTTACTTCGGTGTTTTACAAAAATTCTGGCATATAAAAATATATATTGGATTGCGTTATTACTGAAGTAAATTTAGACCTATGTAGTACCTTACCAGGTACCGGTCGCTCAAAAAATATAATTATTTTTCGACAAATTAAATAAAAAATATTGTTTTCCGTTTAAAGGAACTAAGTTTAATGGACTTAAATACTAAATTATAAAAAACATACTTTAATTAACCTAATTTTCACAATCTGAGCTGGATACTAATCTATCAGAATTGGCTTCCTCGACGATAGTTACTTTAAAAAGTGTTTCGATTTCTGCAACAGAATTTTTTTTGGATTGTATTTCGGTCTAATAAAGGAAATAGATTTGAAGAAATGAACAAGTTGTGCAGTATGTCCTCAATATTATCGGTCCGTCCTCGCTTTCGCGAGTAGTGTTCTCGGAATTTACGAAACTCTTTATTTCTAGCTTCTGATGTCTCTTCAGATAAATGTCCAATAGGAATATTAGACATGTCACATCAAACATGACATGTTTTGGCAAATTCCTGCCCCATGTATTAATAGCATGTGAACATTTTATGGCATATAGTACCAACTATATAATGACACATACAGATTTACAGTATCTGTCAAATATTCTCAAAAAGTATCATCAACATTTAAGTTTTGACCCGAAGAAAGCGCTTAAAGAATTAGAGCAAATTTTTTAATTAAATTTTTGTTCGATCCAGTGGATTGCTGCTGATTTTTCGTAATGTCGGAAAAAAGTTCCAGCAGTATGGCCGTCGTTTGTAGTACCCTAACTTAATTTTTTTTAACATTTTGCTTTTCAAATGGTTTTATTAAGTGCATTATTAGAGAAGATATACAAAATGTACAGTAGCTTGTTTATATATAAATATAATATATGAATAATTTCGCTGTATTGCGTTGAATATGTCCAGAAGTGTATGTTATTTAAAAAGCATATATTTCAACTTTTTAAAAAAAATAACTCAAAGGTACCTAAATATATACATATATGAATGACCATAAAGTTATTTTGTCGAATTTCATATTAGATCACTTTGCAGGTCTGGAAGATACTTCCTTACGTTATTGTCCTTTGCAATTAAAATTAAAGATAGTTTTTCTTCTACGGCATTTATCGTTCTACTTTTCTTGACACCCCGTATATGCTGGGTCAAAATTTTTGACTGAGTTTGGAAATTAAATAAATAGAAAATTATACCATACTTCCTTACATAAGGAAGAAGTTAATTGGAGAAGATGAAAATTAAAGTAGAAATAGCACACATGAAAAGACACTTTGGAAAGGAAGCAGCAGAAAACGATACACTAAAAAGTGGACATGATAAAGTGCCTACCATTACCAATAGTCAAAGGAAGGCTCAATCAGGGAAATGTTTATTGAACAAAATCTAAGGAGGAGAAGGATTGGCAGAGGAGTTGGAACACTTAGAAGAAGTTTACAAGTACAAGAATGGAGATAGTATCCTTTCTTAAGCAATATTGATAAGATTTTGAAAAAAAAACTGGAAGAAGAAGAACTAGCAGGACTTACTAAACGAAAAAGAAAAGGTAAAAACGGACTGATGTATAGAATTGAAAAGTTGAGGCCAGATTTAACCGGACTTCCTATTAATATTCATACCCCATGACTTTAAAAACAAATACTTCACACAGTCTCTATTTTTTTGGTAAATATCTATTAGTATTAGTTAAGATAGAAATACTACATAGTATAACTACATAATTAAAAAATGATACAATGCAGATTGCAAATTTAAAATGATTATATGGAATTACGATTTAATAATAATAATAATAAAGAAGTTTATTTATGCCAATAAAAACAATTTAAAATATAAATATAAAATTGATAAAAATAAAAAGAAAACCAAAAAATGACAGTAGTATACTAGTTGGGCATAAATAGGTAGAATTTTGATTTATAAAAAATCATTCTTCCAATCCGACCCCTACTAAATAATTTTTTATATTATTTTTAAAAGTTATGTAGCTTAAGCCCTTTAGACTAGAAGGAATATTATTAAAAATTACAGAAGATGTATATTTAAACGAAGACTTATATTTTTCAGTATGATGTTTAGGTATTTCTATTGCTTTCTGATTTCTAGTATTAACATTATGAATATTATTCCTGAATTCAATTTTTTCAAATAAATATCTAGGTTCCTGAGTTAAAATTATTTTATATATAAAACAGGATAAGTGGATTTCGCGACTTTTTTCTAATTTAATTAAATTATGGTTGTCAAAGGTAGATGATACGTGATCATATTTTTTTAGTCCTGTTGAAAAACGAACACAGTTATTTTGAAGAATTTGTAATTTCTGTTTATCTTCGTTAGTGATTTTTTGTGATAAAGTATATCACAGTAATCTAATCCACTTAGAATAATTGAATCAACCAGCCTAAGTTTAGTATCGGTATTTAAGTAGTCCTTAAATTTATATAAAATTCTTAGTTTGTAGTATGCTATGGATGGCGAGTTCAATTAAATTGAAGTTTAAGTACAAATTGAGGGTTAAACGGCAATAAACCAAATTTCATCTCCTAGAATTTGAGTTTAGGTGCATATTCAATTATGCACGAGGATTTACTTGACAAACTTCACAGTAAATATAATGAAGGAAGGTGTTGTTCGATAACGATTAATAGAGGGTGCTAATAGTTAATAAAGATTTATTGTTATATTATTTCGAAAGTACCCAAAAGTTTCAAATACAATTGATATATTTTTAATAACTTAGAATAATTTAATACATATGCTACTATCTTACAAGCCCAGTTTTTTGCTATCAAATTATGTGCAATGATTAATAAACTTGATACATGTTCAGCAGTTATTCTAGAACTAGTCCAAACGTTACGAAATACGTCCAAATGACTCTAACGTATCCAAGACATCTGCTATATTTTAGGCAATATATATTATATATATATATATATATATATATATATATATATATATATATATATATATATATATATATATATATATATATATATATATATATATATATACAATATGTAGAAACTAGTACTCTGGTTGGGTTGGGTTGGGTATATATATATATATATATATATATATATATATATATATATATATATATATATATATATATAAGACTAGGTAAAGAAATAGGAAAATTTATAAAAAAGTGAAGAAAATATCTGGGAGCTGTCTGTAAGGTAGTGCTAGACACGTGTTTCGTGCTTATTAGCACTCATCAGTAGCACATAACCAAGTTACTAGATGGGAAACTTGGAAGTTGGAAAAAAAACACAAAGAGTTCACAGACCAGGGACCTGCTAGCACATTTGCGGTTTTTTGTCAGGAGACCCAGGGTTTTCTGGGCAACAACCAACAAACATCACCAGGGAGGCTGCAAATAGCACCTGCGTGAAACCTCTAACCCCAAGGAATAAGACAAGGTAAAGAAATAACGACAGGAAAATTTATAAAAAAAGGGAAGAAAATATCGGGGAGCTTTCTGTAAGGTAGTGCTAGACACGTGTTTCGTGCTTATTAGCACTCATCAGTAGCACATAACCAAGTTATTAGATGGGAAACTTGGAAGTTGAAACCCGGACCAGAATCAAAAATGATAATATATTATGACAACACCTCGAATTACGCAGTTTATTTATTTACTTTGTGGTAGTTGTAAACATCTTAATTAAAACTATTTCATTTCCTTGTCGCACTACATGGAATTAAAGTTTTTGATATAATCCGAAGTATCTAAGAATGGGATTATCAATTATTTTTAATTCAAATTGCACAATGCTAATAAAAACCTTATTAATTATTAATTATTAATATTCATTAACAATAACGTATACATGGTGTTCTCAAATTAGTCACAATTTTATTGCTTCCAGGTTTTCAATTGTACATATGTCATATGTTTGTACCTAACATGAGATTTATTGAAAGTGCAGTCTAAAATTAAGATTTAACGTCACGGAACATGTCCTGATCCTCTTAAATTAGGGTTCGGGCGTATTTCCAATTACATGACTCGATGCGCTCTTCAAATTTTGCAATTAATTTAAGTGGCCTTTAAGTGGCACTAGTTGCTGCCAAATTTTATCAAGTAATATAACAGTTGAAAAGAATTATTAAAAAGTAAAGTACATACCTAAAAATCTCTATTAGTTAGGTGTTACGCCATTAAGGAAAAATTAAATTAAATTTTAAAAATAATTAAAGTCACACTACGTCACATGGGCGTGGTGGCAGTAGCAGTCACATTGGGAGGGGAAGGAAAACATCTTTGTTCCATAATCTGGATACCCTAAGTATGAATGAGCGACCTGTAGCTGGATAGTAAAGGCATGCAGAGCCTCTTGTTGTTCTGTTAGGAACAGTCAAGGAGGTGATTAGAGCGGCTAGTTCTTAAGAGAAAAATCCTTAAAAGTATCTGTAGAAAAGGGATAAATCCCCAACAGCACGGCCATGAGCAAGAGAAGGGAGTTAGGAGGAAGTTGTGAGGACTGGCTCATTGATGGATGAGTCGAATGGCTCTCTTTTGGAATATAGAATTAAGAATGTTAAGGGTCGAAGGTGATGCGGCTCCCCAGATATGGGAACAGTGCCTTGGTTAGGTCTTAGTCGGGAATCATAGAGAGTACTAACTATTTTTCTAATAATAAAGTTATTTTTAATAACTTTCTGTCTGGGTAATGATTAAATGGTAGCCAAATTATGCTGATATCTACAGACAAATTTTTAAAAATTTATCGTCATGAGCAATAACCGTTGCGCTTTCAATTAATTTATGCCTATTAAAGAAAATTTTTCTAGATATACTTTGAGGATTATCTACATATTTACCTTTTCGTCTTGCATTTTTACTTCTATTATTTCTGTTTTACTGAGTTTCATGTAGTTTAAGCTTCCTTGCTACTGATTTTAAAGCTTGTATCTCCTAGGAATCTCCTGTAGGGCTCCACTGTCCTGGTATCGTCTTCCCTGCTAGTGCTACGGAGTGTATTTCTGCTCAAATGATAGAAGAGGTTTTGATTAGAGACTTTAAAGCCGCCCTCCACTCCCTCTTTTCGCCCTTCTTTTTAAAACATTATGACTTAATAAGGTATTGTCGCTCAAAGGTTTGTAAAATCAATACGTAAATACTTTAAAAACTCATTCGTGTTAAATCTGATTAAAAAACGGTTCAGCTCAAACACGTCAAGAAAAAAATATTCGTGATAGATGAAAACTGATAAACACGACGCTAAGAAGACAAATGTTGGAGTTGAATCAGGGTTTTCACGAGGAAAATCGGTTTTAGATTACCTTGACTATTTAAAATGCAAAGTTCTTTCATCGTTTTGGAGCACTGTGAATGGTTAATTGCGATATAAATTCTTGAAGTTTATTTTCATCAGATAAAATTTCTTTTCCTATACTTCGTTCCTTTTCTGTTATTTATGTAAATTACTTGTTTTCAAAAAATATACAGGGGATTCAGCAAGGATTTTTTAAATAAAATCCTGGAAAATGTTACAGAAAATGTGTTTTTAATTTTGTAAATGGCTTGTAGAGGGAGTGAACATTGCTAATAAAGTATACACAATTGATATATTTTAGTTAGCCTTGAAAATTTTTAGTGAACAAAACTGAATATGGTTGCTTTGGTTAGAACTATGATGTTTTATAAATAAGTTGTTAAAGTTTGACATCTATAAGTTGAACGGTGACAAAACTGTGAATTTTTGAAAGCGACATTTTTGAGAAAAAGCTATATTTTGAAAAAATCGAGTTTCGGTCAGTGATTAAGTACTTATTCTTGAAAGGTATATCGGGCAAACCAATTTTTGCTGATATAATAGAAACCTGGCCGCACTAGTCGTCCAGCTCTCTGGGAAGATACCCTTGTCATAGGAGAGCTGGACAAGACTAGTTGAGATGGGGCCAAGTTTTGGAGCCCATGATTTTGGAACATTTGCTGGTATGCCATCCAGACCGAAGGACTTTTTGGTGTCAAGGGATAGAAACACTTTGTGTTATTACAAGTTTTTATTTAACTTTGCCTGTAAGGTTGTATATAATAATATATTAGTTAGTATGTTTAGGTCAAGTATTGAATTCAAAATTTGGCTAGTTCAAATTAGGCTGGAGCTTTAAAATTTTGCACACGTAAGTATATAGGTCTGATGGCAATGCAATATACTATATCTAGTATTGTTTTAAATCCAAGATGGCGAATTACCTTTTTCTTCACAATCCCCTTGATACAGGTGTCATATGAAAGGATTTGACGAGTAGAATACGATAAGCCATGTGACGTCATTTCAAACCCCATGTGGCGGATGCCACAAAATGGCGGATTACCTTTTTCTTCACAATCCCCTTGATCCGGGTATCAAATTACAGGGTTTGACGAGTAGAATACGATAACAGGTATAATGCTTTGTAATAATGATGTATTTTCAGAAATTCATAGGTTAAGACTAAAAATTTGAAAATAACATCTCATGTAAAAAATGCTTTTAAAAACAAGCTTTTATTATTTAGATTTTTTTTTAATCTTCTGACAGCCCACGAAGACCGAAGTCTAACTACTATGTACCGTGGGTGTACTGGGGGATCGACTCATACATCGAGAGCTGGATACATCCCTTCACCAGCCCTTTAAGAGGATGTGTGGGGTGGTACCACCTCGGTCGAGGAAGAATTCCTCTACCACCTTCCTCTAAAACATTCTCACCTCACTAAAACAACAAAAATTAGTGTAGTTTTTCATCGGGGCGATGCTGTATGCTATTTATAAGTAGATGTAGTTCGCGTGGGTGGATTCTAATAAAAGTAGTATCAAAGTTATCACTGCAACAGATATAATATATTACGTTCAATTTATAGTCTTGAAAGCTTGTCGCGTGCATAGAAAAGAAAAAATACATACTTAGGTACTACAATACATACAATTTCTGCCAAACAAAAGTAATGCATATAAGAACTTTTCGCGCGCGACAAGCTTCTAGAACAATAAATTTAACATAATATATGTTTCAGTGATAACTTTGATACTACTTTTATTAGGATCCATCCAAGCGAACTACGTCCCCTTATAAAATGCATTCAGCACTGCCACAATGAAAAACTATACTTATTTTTTTCGTTTTAGTACATCTAAATAATAAAAGCTTGTTCTTAAAAAGTATTTTTACATAAGATTTTATTTTTATTTGTACTATGCAGATTTCATTTAACAAAATTTTAAAGGTGCATTTTCCATAATTCTCCTAATACATTATTTAAATTTATGAACACATTTTGATTTTCACTGCAGAATAATATATATAATAATATATTTTTTAGAACATGCAACAATTGAAATAAAACAAATTGTTAAATGTGTGTACAAAAATTCATTCTGTTATTACATAAATGTACTTGCTTTATTAAATATTAAAGATAATTTATTTTAAAAACAAAAATTAATATCACGCCAACCAGGAAAATATTACAGTATTTAATTAATTATTAAAATAAAATTTTCGTTATGTCTTTTTTCATATAAGTGTTTCCCTAGTCCGAACACACATCTAATTCGTTCTTTAAAAAACAGTAGCATACGAAACAGATGGATTCTATTCAAGAAAACATTAAATACAGTTTGTGCATGTCCTCTATCAGTGGTGTTAGTCAAATATCTAACGAAGATGGAAGAACAAAGTTTGAAAGGCAAGTATTAATTAAAAATGTACTTGAAATATGTATAATTATAATTCGGAAAGTGAATAAAATATCAATTTATCCCTACAGAGTGACGTAACACCCAATAAATAGATTTTTTCAGTTTTTATTTCATTAATTTCTTCTTCCCGTATTCTCATCTCTGCTTTTCTTCATTGTACTTAGTTTTTTCCTTCTGATTGTAAGGCATCTACATTCTTCGAATGTCCTCCTGTTCTATTTTATCTAAACTTTAGTTATTTCGTATTCCTTAAATAAAATTACTTGTGTTATAGACTCCTCTGGATCTTGGTAATAATCCTGATGATCGGACTGGCAGCGTTGCAAGGGTTAAGTGTACTAACACGCTATGAAGAGAGGCCTGTCATTGTGACAGTTGATCAATCATTTTTTGAGTGGAAACTGGTATTTCCTGCTGCTACTCTGTGTTTTAAAGATCTTAGAGAGGAAAACGAATTGAATGCAATTATAAAAAAATTAGTACCGTAAGATAAACCTAGGCTTGATAAACAGGGGCATGTTGGGCTATAGAGACTTGCAAAAAAAAAGAGTCACACAGACATCTGGAAAGTCAGATAAATTCGTACGACATTTTTTATTCATTACCCTATTTTATCATATTTGGTTACAATGGATTTGTATTATATTGGGTTACCGCTATAAAACCATTGGAACATCTAAACCTGTGTCCGGGGTAGCCTTCCGGATTAGGTAGAATTAAAGAGGCTGCTATTTTGGCAGGCATTTCTCCAAAAGTATTTACGTCCACACACTGGACGGTACATTTTCCTTTTTGAAAATTTAAAAGGAAACGATGATGTGAAGAATTCTTGGGTCGCATTTCTACGTACTTTCTGTATAGTTTTAAATATATTCCACCATTTATTTCATCCGATTAAATAAAAATTATTATCTTAATTATATAGTTTTATTTTATAAAATTATTTACATTTTCTTCTCGCGTAAATAAATACATAGAACGCAAGTGGCAGGCAAATTGCCAATATCTATTATTTTAAATTAATTTATTCCTTTATTTACATGATTATTTTAAGTCACGTATTTTAAAATTTGTATTATTTGCAGGAGGTAATCCGTAATTTTTATAATAACAAGGTTTCCGTCTTCTCCAATATTATCCAGCGTAATTTTTGTAAGTTCCGCTTTGCGTCAAGCTCCGGCTAAAACAAAAATGGTAGCTACTTTAATCATCAACCCCGCCTCATCTGGGGCTTAAAATAAATTTTGATATGTCTTCTTTGGTAAAAAATTGTGCTGTTCTTAGGCGAAAACCTACACTTTGTTTTCTTAACAGGTTGTTAATTTAAAAAAACTTGCCTCTAATCGACATTTGGATTAATCTTACCCAGGATACTTATCATCGAATACCGTGACCAAAGTGTGTTTGGCTTAAGAATCTTACTCAAGTCTAAAAGGTAAGCTAAAAAGACCTCCTCTCTGAAGCTTCTTACACCTTTTTCTTTTGTCCTGTCCTAAAAATGGGCGTATTGGTGTTCATACCTTTGCCTTGATATGTTTGACTTCCAAAACTGAGTTGGGTAGCTCTTCATCTGAAGAATCCATTTTTAACACTTTTACCTGTCAAATTTTTATTTCGATAAAGTAGGCCTGCAACAGTGACAGATAAATCCGTTGGTTGCCATGGCGTAAATCGAAATAACAACTGTCAGAGATTGAGGGACAGATAGTCCTATTATTACCTGATATTATTTTGAAAAACTAAATAAAGTATTAATAGGGTATCTAATAATAATTTCAATTTAAAGAAATACAGCTTTTCACTGTATGGTGTTGTCGCCATTTTTCCGCAATTCCTTGGATAGTACTTTTTGATTTTCCATATCTATCTGACATCTGCCACCATCCTCCTCTTATTAAAACAACGATTTTTGCTTTTCCGAATACTAAAAAAATTAAAATATACTTTGACAAACTAGACGAGTGAGTCAAATGATTTGTCAATGATAAAGGTGATAAAGGCACAAAAAGCTACATTTACACTGAGCCCTAAGGACGTACGAATTTGTCTGATGACCACTGTACATGTAGGCAAGCAGCCCTCGCACCTAGGCGAGGTGGTACTATATCGGTGCCACATGAATTAAAATTTATCCATACCGATTTGATAGTGCCAGCATACCCCTAAATTTACACTTTGTTTGGGTTGACAGTGTGGAAAAAGATGCTTTTACACGGACGACAAAAATTACTCAATTTGCTATATCATTCACTGACTAACGTCACAAAATTATCCAGAAGCATACAGCAGTAGACGTTATGCATGGAAATGTTGATTAATTGGTTGCTGGACGATAAGTGATTTGGAGCAACATTCAGCAATATGCCCGTAAATACTTACACGACAAATTCAGATTGGTATGTTGTCACACGAGAACGAAGCATCCATATCACTTTGGCAAAGCGCCTTAGTCGTCACGCATTTATTAAATTAAAAAGAAAGCAATATAGCACTTGGTAATATCAAAGAAAATTATAGCTACGCGTAGCTATAATTTTCTTTGGTAATATGAAGCAATATGGCTAGATATAATTGCTGCATATTAACCTCCGTTGCTCCACTAACTGCTCTATTAGATCTGATGATATCTGCTAGGCAACTGATTGCCTGAAGAATTACCCGTGTGAATAGACCTTTAGGAGTACTAACTCCCACTGTCTACTGGAACCTGTTATGCTTAACTTCAACCAAGTTCAAATTTTTAGTTCTATTTATGTTTTTTAGAAAATTTAACTTATCTGAAGAAATTTTGACGACACATAACCAACAGTTTATAGAATACCTTAATGATTTGGCGTTTAAAAATTACTTCAATTACGAGGAGTATAGTGTTTATGCTTCAGGTGCTAAAAAGGATTATTTGTCACCAGACAAATACATGGAGGTAAAGTTCGGTTCAAACTCTTTCGTTGACCTATTGCCCGCAATAAGCTATTATCGACACCAGCTGTAATAAAACCCGGTAAATTTGCAAGAACTGTAAACAGGGCCGGCCCTAATAAAATAATAGGTAAAGATAATTTTAATATAATCACATATTAATAGACAATTTTAGCCAAACTTCCCCTTTTATCTAATACTTTATAACATGACGCGTTTCGCTTATATTGCTTCATCGAATGTTACAGACTAAATCTTAATTTAAAAGTTCACAAAGGTGTCATAAAATACAACAATCTAGGTAGATAAATAAAATTTTAATTTGGTTTCCTTATTATACTAATTTACTATGGGGAATTCCCACTGGGCTTCATGTCTATTTAGTAAATAAGTTTAATAAGGGTGAGTTATTTAATTCTACTTGATCATTAAGTAATATGTCGTTTTTCATTTACTAACAACATAGAGCCACTTGGTTTTTATGTAGATGAAAATGCCAGTGACAGCGACCCCGAATTAAATCTGTAATTAAATTTAGGTAATAATTTGTATTGTACAAATAAATCGAATGACAATAAATCAGTAAACAATGTTTTAATCATTAGTAATTTAAAAAGATTTTATTATTTCCAAAATTATTCCGAATTTGGACCACACCAACTCTGGCGCTATTTAAGAATCTTACAATATTTATATTTACATTATTTGAGGTACTTGCCATTTTGTCAAAAGGCAATGAAAGAGCTTTAAACGAGCTTTAAAATATAACCTTAACTCTTAACTTGAGGGGAGTGTTTTTTGTTTTCTGTGGGCATCTTTTTTTAGGTTTTGGATCAAGTTGTGTGGATGTTGGAGACACCTACAAACACAAAAGGACGTTTCTCGATTTCTCCAATTAATTTACCATTTAACGAGAAAAGACCCATATTAAGAATTTTCACAGAATATGGTCCTTGTATGACAGTAAACCCAGATGTTGGCATATATCTTACTCCTGGGTATGACCATTTAAGATGATTTTAAGTTATCTAATATATTAGGTTTATTTTTTCCTTGAACTGACCAGTTGCCTTTAATATAGAAAATTAAGACTTTTATAAATTTCAAAGTACAAAATTTTACATTATATTATACATATTTTGTAGATATTTCAGTCAGTCTGCTCCTTACTATGTCTACAAAACAATTAACTATACTAAATACGTAATGGCTTCTTTGTCAGTTAAAATTGCAAAACGAGGAGACAGTGAGGTAAAATTTTTTCTATAATTTTGATTTTTCGTACTGAGCTACAGAAAAGGAATAACTGCAAAAATAATATCTTCCGATGATAACAATTTTCCTTCGTCTTCCTCTTCCCTGTCCCTGTCTTTTTCAAACTTTATATGTGAGCAACGATCCTGAGTTCTTTTTTCTGATAAACATTTTTCTCTTAAATCATTCTTAGCTTCATTTACTTCCCATCTCTGTTTTAGTCTTCCCCCATATCTCCCCCATACACTTCCATTATTGTTATTCTTGCGCTCACATATAGTACCACTTCGTCTTTCTTCTTGGATATTGTAGTAATATTGGAGCCTTGGCTTACAAATCATAGCAAGACTGAGCAAACCTGAACAGATATTGGTTCCTTCCCTTATTCCTTCATTCCTTAACGTATCTTTTTGTTAGCTTTTCTTCTTGCATTCTCACTTCTGCTTTTCCTTTTTCATTAAACTCTATACCCCCTGTTTTTTCCTACTGATTTTCAGGCCCGTATAATCTAAGGATCTCCTCCAGCCCTACACTTTTCTTTAAACGTTTTCCTTGCCATTGCTACATATTACAACATAGTTCGAAATAGTCATACACTAGAGGGTTTCATCTATTTACTTATAACATCTATAGCTTTGTTTTGGTTGAAATTTAGAACCGTTCTAGAATGATGGTTCGTGACTGCGTTATCGAATTTTTCATGTTTTATTTTAGCCAGAACTGAAGCGAAAATTAAATCAAGATATATTTGTTTAAATTCTGATCCATTGTATTGTAACTAAATAATATAGATTTTATTTCTATATTGATTTGAATCAAAACTATATGGGAAAAATTCAAAAATTTGAACCAAAACAAAGCTAATAGCACAATGTTAATAAAATCTATATGATATGATTTTAGATGAAAATAATGCATTTTCAGATTTATTTTCATGCACCTAATGAGGTTATGGATATTATTGACAGAAGAGTTCCACTACGTGGATTTTATTTCAAGCATGCAAAGTATGAAGTTGATGTAGTTACTGTACATGACGATGTCAAGTCATTGACTGTTAAGGTAATTTATTTACAATGATTTTCTAATTTTCCAGTACAAGCACCAAATAAGTTTGTCAAGTACTGGCTGAGCCACTGTTAAGTTTTTTGGTCTCAGATTAGAAATTTAAAACATTGTGAAAATTGTACTGAATTGTCTCAGAGATCACTTAGACCATTTACGATACAACCGATCAACCGACGTCTTGCGTCGCATGCAATGCTCTTGAGGATATAAGTTGCCTTTGCAGCAAGCCCTCATAAGTTGCAGTTGGTAACACTGGACTAAATCGCACGTGGGACGTTATATATTGCAATTTTAAAAATTTACAATTTTTGTAGCAAAAAAATTGTCGTCTGCCTCACGAATCGAACGAAAAACCTTTGGACCACGTCAGAGTTTACAGTCATAATTTATGTAAATTTGAATGCAGAATTAAAATTGCCATGAAATATTGCAGGTGTACACCATACTATTACAGGCGCTTAGGTAAACAAATTAATTTAATGTTAAAAATATGTATAAAGACAATAACTATGGCAGTCCGAGCCAGGGTTGATGAGCTATTGATCAGCTGGTTGCCTGTTTATTACAAATATTATTTCTCTCGCTATTTGTTCAATAAAAATACGTTACATTTTTCACCGGTGGATAACGCACACCGCTTCTAGGCGAACGATCCCTTTCTCACTACTACTTCTTCTTTTCCTCTTCTTTTTTTTTTTTTTTGGCTTATGTCTGACAATTTGCCAGCTCACTCTATTGAAATATCCTTCTTAAAAAGTGAGTAGTATTTTACAAAAGTCTCCATCCGCTTAAATTACAATTACAATATATATATATATATATACATATATATATATATATATATATATATATATATATATATATATATATATATATATATATATATATATATACAAGTACATAGGGTGAAAGTTCTAGACAGAAATTTATTATTTTTATTATTATTTAATATTATATACATACATACATACATTTACCAATATTAAATTTTTGGTTTCTAGGATATCGCACTCAGTACGAAAAAAAAAGTTTTTACTAATATTAATATAATTTTTAGAAGAGCCCATTTGTAACATGACAGGAATGTACTGCTTATCTAAATATAAAGGTATACCAACAAAACCAATTTTAGTAAGTGCCATTTACTACATATTCCCCTTGCTTTTAGATATTTTATTATATCTAAGATTTAACAACACCGATCTGTGTCCATTGTGTCCCCAAAACTGCGAGGTCAGTCGGTTTCGGGAATCTGAAGTGATAAGGGAATATGAGTTTTCAATTGGTCCTGGAATTCTCGAGATGTTTATAGTGTTTCCCGATAAAATATATGCCAGGAAATTGATTTTTTCTCATTTAGATTTAGCGGGTAACGAAAAAATTATTTACAAATAAATTAGTATTAACTACAAGTTCTTTTTAAAAGTTACGTTATTCATTGGCGGCTGTTCTAGCCATGTAATGCTCTAATTACACTATGAGTGGTAAAAGAAACTTTGGTTTTTAAAAATTATAAATTAAGGGTAGTAATAAAAATATTAATGTGACTGACCGGGTGTAATGTTGATTTAAATATTTTCGAAAAATGTTTTTTAGTAAAACACAATTTTTATTTATTTCTTATTCAAGCGTTCGCTGATTAAATTTTAAACACACACGTGGCCTAGGGCATTTTACAGCACTTGTGTGGTTACCATCACGGTCTAAAACTTCGTCGTAACGATACTCCGCACTCGTGACTGTAATGATGATTCTATCCCACTAGTGATGTAACTAACTACTCGTATTTGTAAGCATACAAAGACTTAAGAAGGGTAAATTAAAAATGCATGCCAATATTAGACTAATATTTTAGTGTACTTAAGTAAATTACTTTTCTTAAGCAAATGTTTTTTTTTCTATTTCTAGTTCAAATTGGAGGAATCTTCAGTCTCTTCCTAGGATGTAGCCTTCTAAGTTTTGTTGAAATTGGATATTTTTTAACACTAAGAATATTTTTTGGAATAAAAGCGATTAACAATTCTAATTAAATCCTAATCGTAGAAGAGAGTGTTGTTAAATAAACACCTACGTATTTTATATGACTATGTTAGTTTAAATTGTATACTTTGTAATATTATGTAGCTTAAATAAATAATACCATTTAAAAAGTTTGGTAAATGACCAATGTTAAACATATTGTTTTTTCGTACCATTATAATAAATTCTAATTCTATTGATCCCGATCCTTTTATAAGAACATAAATACAAAATAATCCAGGTGAACAAGGACTACTAAAAAAGTGACCAGTTAATTCAGCGTGATAAAAATGCAAACTCCCCGTGTAAAAGGATTTAACCTCGATGAAAGTTAAGCTTGATAAAGACATTAATTACATACATGCAACTTCAACTAAGCGGTTGCAACGATGCTGATAATGCTAATTTTAATAGAAATTTTAAAAGTAGTAAGCAGTAATTAAAAAATATGTGCATGCAGTATGTCCGCTAATAGGTATGTTCCGTACCTAAAGTATGATGGGACTCATCTGTGGGGTTTAGTGTGTCCATAAGGAGTTATCTTACTGCGGAAGGCATGTTAATAGTTCAACCCATAAGTTTTTAAAAAGCGGCTGCAGACTCTATATTGAGTTTGTAGTAAATTTAATATTTATGATGTGTGCTTGTAATATACCATTTTATACTCTCGTGAACCGTGAAACTTTTCGTACGTTTTGGGGAAAATATAATCCCGATTGGACATTACCGTCTGACCAAACGTTACGCAATTATTTACCGAGTGTGTGCGAAAGAATCGCGAATGGAATTCAGCGTGAAGTGAAGGGTAAAAAAGTGTGACTAACTACAGATGAATCAACAGATTTAAAGAAAAACTCAGTGGTCAATGTTGTAGTTCGAACATTAGATCCACGTAAACCTTCCATTCTCTATTTACTAGCCAGTAAAAGACTTCACAACTATACTGGGGAAGCCATAAAAAATTTCGTATTAACCACCCTACAAAAATTTGAAATTTCAGCAAACCAAATAATAATGTTTGTTACTGATGGGGGATAATTTATGCTTCGTGCGGGTCGTTTACGGAAACAAGTTTGCCCTCATGTACCTACTACATGTTACGTGTATCTTACATGCATTACATCTTGCGGCAGAAAGCATTCGCTCCTGTTACCCAGGTGTAGATGCACTTATAGGGCCATATTTCTAAAATCCCCCAAACGGAGTCGCCAATTTCATGACAAATGTCCGAATATTCCAAAACCTCCATTTGCAAGATAGGGAATATGGTTGGAAGCTGCGTTTTATTATCGCCATTATTTTCAGCAAGAACGGTCTCTTGTTTTATAATTTAACGCAAAAGAGGCTGCCTCGATCAAAGAAAGTCAGTTACAATTTCAAGATCCTCAAGTGGAGATTGATCTACAAACTATTTTTGATACCTACCAAGAAATAACTTACACAGCATTAGAAAAGCCGTGGTTGTCGATACCCGAATCACTTCAAATATTAGATAAAGTACAAGCAGTACTACAAACTTTCAGTGACGAAACACATGTTCGGATACCCACGGTACGTCAGTACTTAGGCTTGAAGTCTACGTGGGATGTCTTAGATAAAAAAAAATAATACTGTGCTACAAAAAAAATCCAGATTTGGCTAAACTAAAACAGATTTTTAACACTAGTGTTTTTGTAGATCAGTGTTTCAAGGACCATTTTAAGTATGCAAATATTATATCGTTAGATGTCGAATGGTCGTTTTCCGTAAATAAACACATTTTTTTTTACCGCGCTAACGTTCCTCAAAGAAACGACTATGGAAACATGCGCTATGCTGCAAGTGTTTAGCTGTGCACATTTAAATGTATAGTTCTAGTTACTGGGTAAGTATTTTTCTTATTATAATGCATGTTATTATCACTTACATGCAATTGCGTATTTACTTTTCGACGCCTATGGTCGGGCAGCGTGTTTTTAAGCTCAGAGCTGAACAACAAGATTTCGTTAAAAAATCTAAATATTAGAGGTAACGAGTTTTATCACATTATTTTTTTCTCTCTCGCACATTTAATCAGAGTACTAGTTTCAACATTTTTTTCATAAAAATAACAAATCGCGTACAACTTTGTTGCTACTTTAAATAGCGGACATTGTTCATACGCAAAGTTGTCTTAAATTTTAAATTGCAGGCCATATGACTGTTTGCCAGGGGTATTTAGAAAAATACATGATTAAGCAAAAAATCGCTTTCATTTAGTATTTTTTTAGTAACAGCAGGGTACGCTGCTGGCTATTTACAAATAAAGGGTACTTTCCTATTAAACTAGGTCTATTTTAAAAACAGTAGAAAATTTTCACGTAATCTTATTGTTTTTACTGGAAATCTATTGAAAACCTTCAAAAAAGGCAAATACCCGGTCATTGACCTAATAAAACTGAAGCAGTTTTTATAGAGGACTAAAAAAATAACTCTACGTATTTTTATATTAGGTATTTGGTTTTTAAATACTATTCTAAAAATATCCGATAGCCAAGAAATACGACTAATAAAATTAAATCCCATGTATAAATTAATCAATCATCTTAATCGACCCCAAAAAATGATAAATATGATCCATAAATCAATAATAATATTAATAAATATATCCACAACAAATTTGGGAAATATAATTTTTGTACTGTGTCTTCTCGATATTATAGATATTCGTTCCAAGAAACTGTTTAGTCAACATGAAGTCTAGTACATTAATATTTGTTGTAATCCTGTTAATAATATATCTCCATAATCTCCAAGCAGTTTTAACAAATGAGAATGTTCCTTTGGGGGAACAACCAGCAGTTTGTCCAATGAACTTCGATCCTGTCTGTGGTTCGGATGGTGTGACTTACGGCAACGAGTGTGCATTTAAATGGGAAGCTAAGAAGGTACAGTCAAGAGGCGCTAATAGTTTGAAAATGGTTAGGAGAGGTTCATGTCAAGAGTTTTAAACTTATTTGAAATGTTATCTTTTTATTGCCTTGAAAATAAAAGCTTAAACTTTTAAAATCATTCGTTTTTATGTAGCTTGGTTCTTCTATGTCATTAAAAACACCAACAGTTAGTATGTGAGTATAGATTCATCATGAATTTGCAATCGAGAGGATGTAATCCATTTCTGTCCACCCCGTCGAAAGCGTTAGAACCGATGTGTAAACAAGCAATGCTGGAACCGAAACTTCCCGGCTGCTCCCTCTCAAAGTAAAGGTGATGGGTCTTCTTGATACCAATGTCTGGTATTGCGTCTATTGAAAATACCAGAGCTTGTAAAATACGCCTCATCGCACCATATCACAAGTCTCAAAAATTCATATTGGCTTGAGTTTGCTGCAGAAATCAATTGCAAAAAATGAGACGACTTTCAGCATCCCCAGGATGTAAATGCTGAACGATTTTGACTTTATATGGTCTAGATTTATATTTGTGTAATATAGTTTGTGCTCGAGCCTTGTTCACTCCAACTTCTTTCTCAACGAAGTAGAAGGCGTTAACGATGATTGATTGATTTTCCTTATTATAGGATTTTGGTCTTGGCTACCATAATTAACTAAATTGTTTTTAATTCTAGAAGATATATCGGAAAAAGGTTGTCTTCCGTCTGGATATCTAAAATTAATATAGAAAAAATGTCAAAGATAAATTTATAATCGATATAAAATCGTACTAGTTGTTATAATATTGTTCGACGGCATCATGCGAGTTTTCATTCGATTCAATACAGCAAACTAACATATCATACTCTTCAAAGTTCTGATAAACTCTCATTTCAGTCATTTTTTTCTAACGAAAAACACAGTAGTAAATTACAAGTACGGGTTTTGAGAACAATGATTTTTTAAAATGATCTTTAACAAATTTTGACAAGCGGTCTGACTAGCAGCCATGAAAGGATACTATTATACTCATTCGAAATAAATCGAATGAAAGCAAAATATACAGGAAGTCCCTGCGACGCACTTTGTTCAAAAAAAAAGTGTTTGATTAAAAACTGTCAAAGATACTATGATGAGTATCATTGACCAAGTACTTACCGCTTAACTTGAAAACATTAAAATAACTCTTAAAGGTACTCTAGAGAAAAACACAGGAACAACAGGGTGTTCTGAGGGAAGCAGGTGTAGTAGAGCGCGTGCAAATTAGCCCTTGGCTCAGTTAGCCGGGTAGGTTCAATTGGACGCCACCAGTTTTTTACACCGACGTAAACTGGAAGTCGCCTAGATGGTTTAGGGACCTGCTTCTCACACAACAAACCCGCTATTCATAATAATAAAAAAAAAATTAAAACATAGGGCGCAGTGAGCTGGATAAAAGAAAAACGGAATACATTTAAAACTGTACATATATTTACAGGAAAAAAAGTGTTACAGGTGTTTACACCAATAAATTGGAAATTTTGGGCGATTTTGCCCCCGCCAAAATAGTGTTTATACACAAAATCAAAAAAAAAAAAAGGAAAAAATGGGCGATTTTGCCCCGCAAATTACATAAATTCTACCGAAAATAAAAACCTTCCTGAGGAAGTCTGTCCTCAGAAACATAAAAGTAAGCTGGCTCCTTAGCCCCTACTGGAGACGATAGGGAGGCTTCTTTGCACCCAGCAATAAAAAGATAGGGATGCTTTGTAGCCCCCACGGAAGACCCTAGGAATAAAACAATTCCCAGTAATTTCAGTGATTCAAATGTAATCAATAATAATAAAAAATATATTTGAAGTTACGTTAATAAAAAAGTTAATATTTGGAGAGAAACAATTTACTGGAATTAAACCGCAAAATTTAAGAATATTAAATAAAGTGTCAATAATAAAAGAGAAAGACGGTGGCTTGAAATCAAATGCAAAATTTAGGTAAGTAGAAAAATATTTAAAAATAAGAAGCTACGTTAATATCAAAAAAAAAGGTTACTAAAAAGATAAAGCAATGATTAAAACCCACTTGCAAAATTTAAGCAAGCTTAGGATAATATTAAACAAAAAGGTTATGTCAATAAACAAAATAAATTATTATTACCTAAAGGGCATCGATAACTAAATTTTAAAGTTCATTTACTTTACGGATAAACGTTAATATTTACAAAAACTAAGTGTTCACTAAATGACCAGTTTAACACTATATTATGTTATCTTACATTACCAATAAAAATAACAAAAGTACAACAAAAGCAAAAATAATTGATAACTAAATTACAAGTTCACGCAAGATTACAGCTATAAACAAAGCAAAAGGCTTGAGCGAAGACAGTAAAAATAACTAAAAATGAAACCCCAGTTAGCTTGACTTAAAACGTTTAAGTAATATTCAAAGTAAAACAGTCAAAAAAGGTAAAATAATTAAAACCTCAAACCCCTATAGTAGCTTGACTCAAAAGCTAAGCGTTAACACTACTCATGTAAATAAAGTGGATCAATGTAAGATAACACAAGAATAATAATTGACTTCACAAAAATTTTAATCATTTAAATTAAGAGAAAGCACCCTGTATAGGGAGAAACCGTTCGAATATAAACAATGAAAATACACACCGTTTATGTACATTTATAAAAGCACAAATATTAAATTAAAAGCAAAATATACCGCTAATGTACCTCTATCACAAATTTAAATTTAATTAGTGTGTAACTTTTGTGTTTATGACCGTAAATGAATAAATTAATAAATAAATAAAGACACAAAGCTTAAATCACAAGCGAATAATACGAGATACCAAAAGTATAAGCATATATATATACAAAGCATCTACGTAACTACCTTACGTTCCCAGAAGCAAACAATACGATATAATAGAAAGGTTGTAAAACGTGTACGAGCATAAGTTTCTAAGCACACCAAAATATTTGCCAAATGGCAAATTTAAAATAAAATAATAGGTTAATGAACCTCTGAAAACAAAAATATTATATAACCCCCCCGTTATAAACAAACGCAAAAATAAATTTAAATTTTCCAGCTTCCTAGAAATAAAACCCGTAATACCTCAAGCCCGTACACGTCTTAGCTTATAAAAAAAAACAGGAAAATAAAGGATTTGGTGGTATTCTTGACAACCTGGCGACCGAACCTTAATAATAACAAAGAAATTAGTATAAAAAAAAACACTTACTATAAAGCTTAATTTTCAACTTGGCGTTTACGATAACCAACCATACTGACAGAGTACCAGTACCACCAACTCCTTTATATCTACATAAATTACGGTTTGAAACTTAGCGCTACAGATAGCAACCCACTGCAAATGATTTGCGACAGCATAAAGCCGATAAAAGAAACTTGATAAAAACAATCTACATTCTACGCGGGTGACCGACTATTTTAATTCAAATAAACCCAGGCCCGTAAGCTGGTATAAAGAGCCCTTAACATAACTTATAGATTGTACGAGCAAGCTTTACAGCCAACAATCAAGACTCAAAAGGTTAATTGCAAATTAGTTAAAGTGATATTAATATTTAAGAAATTGAAGGCTTGACTACTATAACTCAAAATATGGTGTAGCAATAAGAACCACCCGAGAAAACTAGAGTCTTACTTAAAACATAGTACCGTAAAGCAGAACGATAATTATGGTTCGTTAAAATTTTAAATTATAATTTTATGGGCTTAAATTGGCGATTGATAAGTACCTGAGAAACACGGAGCAAAAAAAAAACTTCAAGGTCTAACTCACCTCCTAACAACAAGGGTTCGAATTCCAACTTCCACAGGCAGCAAAAGGGCACCACACAGCAAGGTTACCACAGGGTTTGGACCTCCAAACTGTTGCCGATGTTCGTGGCTTGATAGAAATAAAGAAAGGAATCCTTAGTAATTGAAAAATTTTACCATGCACGTGGCAGACTAGCAAAAAAACCATCTATATAAAAAACTAGCTCACCTGATATGATGTTATCGAACGAAGTTGCAGATAAAATCTTGCCCAGCAGACAATAATTCAGCAGATGAATTTTATTCGCAGTCCCGGAACTTAATCCATAAACTTGAGCCTTCAAAATGGCTGAAACCGACACCGCAAATCTGCAATCTTCGACGAAGACCAGGGTGGAAATGCCAGACGTTATTCCTTCTCTGCCACCGAACCAAAAGGTCTACATCTGCGCAAGCCCAAAAAGGCTGCATAGAACATCCAATGACCCGGTGGGGGGGGAAGAAAAGGCGGCGACCTTGAGTGGAAACTCATGAAATAGAGTCTCAAGATGGCGCCACGGCACACCGACAAGAATTACTTAATTCCAACCAATTTCAAGCATGGGTTAGAAGCTGCTCCCTCAAATGACCACGAAGGCGGAATTGCACAAGTCTTAAGCCCCATACTGAGAAACAAACGCAAAAAAGACACAGAAACTTAGAACGGCAATTGTCGCCGCGCCACCAAACAAGGGTACTGAAATCATACAGAGGCCTCTTGCGTGAAACAATAAAGTTACGGAAATACAGAAAACAACACCCAAATCCTGTCCTGATCGAGACGCACTATTTCAGTACGTCCGTATCCGAAAATACTAAATACTGAAACCCCGAATGTCGAAACTACAGCTTAAAGGAAAACGAGGACGTAGTGCCACAAAATTCCAACCAAAAAAAAAAAATCTAACCTGAAAATGACCATTTTTAATGAAATCAAAACAAAATCTGAAAGAAACGTATGCCGTTTAAATAATACAGAAATACAGCATGGTACAAAAACCAGGACAGTACAGGCAAAACGATCAAAGCCAAACAAATTAAGGGTGTTACAATGTCTCAAGAGAATGTAAACAATAGGACAAAAAACAAGTAGGTATACTCATAAAATTCAAATTCTAAAATCACGTTAGCATAACTAGACTAAGGGCGACTCGTCTATACACACAGGGTGGACCTTAAGCCAGGCGAAAATTCAGGCCCAAAACAGAAAGAAAGATTTTAAAGCAGACTACAACAGAGGGACAAGCTCATGTTAAGCTGATTTGGACAAGACAAAAGGGCAATCAACACCCCCAGGGGGTAGCCTGGAAAGCAAGGGAAGGGGGCCATATAGCGGAAGAACGAAAATAGATCTTCTGGATCAAGGTAAATAACTAAGAAAACAGGCGTTCGTGAATAAACTAATTATTAAAACAAATACTGAGTCTGTGACAAAAATTGACCTGTCACATCCCATTTAAAAAAATTCAACTTTGATTTTTATCTTCAAATTCGCTACTTCTAGAAAAAAATTAACTACGCCACAGGATTCTACGCATAAAACTACATAATAATCAATTCTTGCCCTCCCGATAAATTTAAAGGCACCTGAGATACGAGGAGTGCTTAAAATGATACATTTTCAAAATTGTCCTGTATCTCCGAAACGAAGGGGGCAATGAAAATTCTGTTTGTAGCGTTTCACGAAAAAGTAGCATAGTATTGCGAAAACCCTAGCTCTTTATGTTTAAAGATATCTGAGATACCCTGCCAAAGTGTCGAAAACTGGACACCATGTACATCGCATTGACCAGTGGTGTCGCTATTAGCGCTACTAGGGCAAGTGTAATGTCGGATCCTTCATTTCATTACAAACTATTTAATTTTAAGTGTGACACTCCCGTTGTCAGTTCTAGTTAACAATAAAGGTGTATCAAATGTTTGCAATTAATTATCAAGTGTTACACTCAAATCTCAAAATTTAATTTACTTTGGAGATCTACATCCATTATTAACGCCATTAATCCTATTTGCGGATCGGTTACGCGCAAATTCTGCTAGTCGGCTCTCCAATGAATTTATGGGGAAATTTTTGAAATAAAATATACGCTGGCTTTGTTTGATAATAAAAGAATACAAATTTTAATAATGATTTAGTCGGATTTGTAATTTCAGGGTGGAATACAGTTCAAATAAAATGGATTAGAAAGAATTTAAAAATTTAACTAATTTCCCATGTAATTTGTGGCGGGGAAAATGGTAGGTAATACTTCAGGAGAGTTAAGGGAGCAAAAATCAGTTTTTGCTATCTTATCGCTTTTCTAGAAGAAGTTATATACAAAAATAAAGATAATTAAATTCTATACAAAAAAGTATATGCATGTTTTTCGTTAGATAAGATAATAATTGTACTCTAAATCCAACTTATGCACTCTCTATGTTTCCCAAATAAGACCTAACCTAGAGTACTGCTCCCACGTCTGGGGAGCGGCAACACCTTCGACACTTAACATCCTTGATTCTATCCAAAAAAATCTTTATCAATCATCCCTCACGAGAAAACTCCCTTCTCTCGCTCATCGCCGCGCTGTTGGGGATTTATCCCTCTTCTACCGCTACTTCCACGGATTTTGCTCTGAAGAACTAGCCGGCATTATTCCCCCCTTGACTGTTCCTAGCAGAACAACAAGAAGCGCGTTACGTATGCATCCCTTTACTGACCAGGTACAAAAGCCTAGGACAGACCACTTCTCCGCTCATTCATACCTAGGGTCCCCAGATTATGGAACAAATTGCCTGCAGATGATTTTCCTTCCCATCCCAACCGCCAATCCTTCAAATCCCTTGTCAATAGACTACACTTCCCTTCCCTTCAGATGCCCACGGTACGTTAGTACTTAGGCTTGAAGCCTACGTGGGACGTCTTAGATAAAGAAAACGAAAAGAAAGAATATTTTAAATTACACGATATATTGCGTACTGTAAATCCAGTTAAGACCAATATGAACTGTCAGGATTAAAGAAAAAATTTTTACAGGGAATATAGGAAAAATGGACTTTTATTATTAATAAAAATGAACATGCTTCGGACGTCTATAAAATCGATAAACTTACTATTGTCATATTTCCCCAGATATTCATCATTTTTTCCAAATTTCTATACATTTTTCATATTATTTATTTAACATTTCGGAAACCACTCTACGTGCTGCGATTGCATATCACTGGCCTCGCCTTTATTTTATGAACCCTGACCAGTTTGAACTGTTAGTATAAACTGTTCTTGGGGGATTCATATAAAGAGCGTACCAGCGAGGTGCAAAAGAAGGGCGTCGTGTCCCGACGGGGAAGGCGTCACTGTGGTGCCGCACGAATAGTACGCATAGTACGAATAGCGCCAGCCCTTTAGGCTGACAAAGTACTCGGCTAGAAGCTGCCCCCTACGCTACCCAACTTAGTTACGTAAGTGTATTATTGTGCTTGTACCTGATATCAATATAAGTGTTTTGGTAAACCGCAGCCTATCTTATCAACCCTGACGACCCCTAGCGTGACACTATTGACTAGGTCAGTGCCTCGTTAACGGCCGTAGCTATATTTGTCCAATCACACAGTATTTTATTGTAACAGCTAATCATCCCCGTTAGCAAACGCAGACCAATGCAAATTGAAGCTTTGCATTCGACACGAAAATTTGCATTATTGGGACAAATTGACAATTTGGGTATGGACTCTCTGCCATTACGATTTGATTGTTAGGTAAAATATCCCTTGGACTGTTTGTTTTATAAATGTGTGGATAGATTTTGTTGTAACAAAGACGAGAACGATGCAGAATACCACGTCCACTAATGGTCATGAAAGAAACACAAACAAGTTTGAAGACAGTTTTACCCCATAACGGCAATCAATATCCGTCAATACCAAACACTACGATTGTATTCTTAATAAGAGAGCAAGTTCATAAAATAAACACAATAATTTGAAAAGAGTACTTGATTTTTCTCTCAATGTATAACGCAGTGTAATTAGTAGTAAATCAGCTGTGATGAAAATATTAAAATGTTTCAATAAAAAAGTCCGAATTCGTGAGGAAAATTTTAGGAACATTCTACTTTAAGTACAGAGATATCTCATTTAATAAGTTACGCATTAAATGCATTTTTATTGATTTTTCAATGACCCTACAATACTGGAATTCGCCATGTACTTATTATAACACTTTTGACGTCACAGCCAATGGGATCACGTTTTACAAGTTTCGAAATTCGCCCGAAAATTTGCAGTAGAAAATCCTTTTTCTTTTGTTAATAAAGACCAAAATAAATTGACAAAAGCAGTCATCACAAATATTTAATTTATGTTGGGAATATAAAAAAAAATATTTCAGATTTATTTGACTTATATGCATATTCGTTATTCTATATACATAAATATGGTGATTGGAAAAGAACGAATATTTAAGAGGAAATAATGCTTTCTCAATCTGGACCCTTACTTTTTTTCAACAAAAAGATCGAACTTCGAACACACCTTAAGTATTTTTGATAGATAGAAACAGATAAAGGCAGATTCCGGAACACAAAAGTAAGATTTAAATAAGGCCTCTTTTAAGAAAAATCGGTTTTAGATTACTTTGGCACTTAAAATGCTAAGTTCTTTCGTCGTTCAGGAACACCCAGAATAGTTAATTGTGATATTGAGTCCTTGCCTTTATTAGAAACAGGAAAACTTTCGTCGTTTTTATTTTCCGATTCCTTCTGCCCACTTCTCCATTTAAAAAGCTCTAATGTCTTATTAAAAGAAATGATTAAAAGGCGGTAGATAACCTTAAAGTTTAAACACTCCAAAATATTAGTGCTCCTATAAAATTCAATTTTTAGTTAACTTACTCTTCTTCGTTTCATTGTCGTTCATTATACTTACCTGTAACCCTCTTAATCTTCTCTGTAGGTACAGGGCGTCCGAAAATCCTTAGCATGTGCAAATATATTTGCTGTTAGTATAGATATAAACACCAAACTTTAGGTGTATCTTATTGGTAAATAAATCTACTTTTTTATGTAATCTAACTTTTTTAGCCCCCTTGAGGGGTAACGCTAGGGAGTTGAGGTCAAAAATTTTAAATGAAACCCTATGCCATGTGGTATCTCATTTTAAAGGCCTTCAAGAAAGAAACATTTTACTGCAAACCCTAAGTCCGTATCTTAATTCGTTTTTAAATAGCACGCCAATAAAAATTAAAAATAGTGAAAAAAAATTAAAAATTGAAGTACGTTTATTTCCATACTTCTTTTAAAGTTGTTCAAAATTACCACTATGAACTTCTTGGCAGGAATAAAATCGATTTTGGAACTCTGCCGAGAAGTAACACCTGCCATTCTCGAAAATGTGAGAAGTGAGTGTGTCATATCACAATTGTTATCCTTGGCTTCGCTAACTTGAAATATGGTACAAATAGAATACAGAATTGCATAAAATATTGAACAGATTTGAGACATTCATCTATTGGTAAATGCATTGGACCTTTTTGAGTGTTACAGATTTTATATATTTGTTGCCAGTTTTGATGGATTAGCTTGCGGTCTTGGTTAATATACAGTAGGGAGGGTCGATTTTTAAAAGTTTTACAATTTCGATTTGGAAGAGTTACAAAAAGTTTCAATTTATAATAATAAGAAAAGTTTATATGAATCATTTTAATTAAATTACATCTTCCACCTTCTACATGTAGCTAAAGCTGGTTGTCGGTCGATTTTTTCATTTTCTTGAAAATTTCGAAATTTCGATTTGAATATCGATAAATCGATTTCTCTTTTACACACACACACACACCTATACGGACTTAGGCTACGTAGCGCGGACTTCATCCAATCAGATGCCTTGCGGGGACTAGGTGAAATAATGAATTTTTTTAGATTTTTCTTGTGGAACCCCTTTTATATTGGTGTCTACACAACGATCTGCTACTTTGATTTACAAAATATTGCATTTGAATTTTTTGTGTATACGGATATTGTAGGCGTTCCGAGGACTCATACTTTCATCATCCTTCCGAGGACTCGCTGCGAGGACTTGGTTTCCCGCGCTTTTTTGTAGACGATCTGAACAGATAATGTCCTCGCAACGCTTAAATATATTACCGCCGTATTGTGTTACTGACGAGATGAAATATTAGCAGATTTAAAGAGTTTGGTCGTGCTCATCATTTTTACTTGGCGTCGAGTAACAAATTGTAGTCTTTGCTCCTATTATTATAATGTTATTACTAAGAAATGTCCAAATTTATCCGCATGTCACACAAAAATATTTTAATTTTATGACCCTATAACGTCAAATATAAAACAGTTTCAGATCGATATAGATATTACTATAACATAACAAACAAGTTTTAATTTCACCTTTTGACATCAAAAAATGCTTATGTATTTTTTCATTTTTACCGTGGATTTTAGTAGATATAAAATTTTCCAGCCTTGTTTTATTTTTCAAATTGGATCTAAATTCCTCTTATCGCTATAGATATTTAAAAAGTTGAATTGATATAATTTGACGGTTGTCTAGGTCGCAATAAGAACTATAATAATATGCTTTGCATCATGACGTGATCGTCAAATCAGAATAACCCAAATTTATCTACAAAAAAAATATCAGACGGCGTAAGACAAACTTATCAAAAATTTCTTGTTAATACGGAACTGAAAGAATAAACCCTGTTTTGTTTTGGAAAAAAGCACATATTAACAAATAGATATGTTTTCCTGGATCTGTTGGTTTTTGAAGATTCAATAACGTGCGTCGACAACGGAACACAGTGATAATTATTCGTATACAGGGGTGCCAATTAAGGGTTCAGGGGGACAAAAGTTTAATGATTTTTGATCGAAAATGTACCGCTGTAAAAAAAATTGAAAACTGAGCAGTGATATATAATTTCAAATTTGTTTTTTACTACAATACCCTTCTTACTAAGTGACTAAATTTAATTTCTCACGACAAGTAACTTCAGACAAAAGTGAAATACCTACAACTGGTTTTTCTATCTCGAAATAAGCCACTTTAGTAAGGGCTAACGATCGTTAAAATTACTAACAATATGATTTTTGTTAATTTGTGGTTTTATAGGTATTTCTCTTCTTACATTATGCCATGTTTCTGGAAAGAACTGAAAACAAAGATAGGATTTTGACCAACTTTTACCTGCTGGTCGTTGTTTAGGTAATAAAGATTAGGTTCACTTGAACATGATTTTTTTTTAAGCGCTCACCCTGTATATTATATATTAAATTTTTCTGATAGAAATCCCATTTTTGAGCCAAGTATATCTTGGTCTGAAGAGTGACACAGTCAATTTTTTCAGTCCACGACCAGAATCTGTGAAAAATGAAGTAATTAAGAACTTTTAAATTTTAAACCAGTATAGTAAGTCTTAAACCGTTCTAGTAAATTCCGCAGTTAAATTCCAGTGTCTATAAAAGCGTCTGGATTAAAATATAATATAAATATCTAGGCACGGTTCTAACAAAAAATATTGGTCCCTACAACGAACAATTTGTCCTCATAGCGCCGATGAGAGTTTTGTTGTTACGTAACCTAAGTGTTCAATACACACTTGTTCCTTTAAAACTGGATATTTCTTTTCGAAAATTCTAACTACAACTAAACTATTCGGGTGGTTTACAATGATATTTTAAAAGTCGATACAATTTATCATTTCCTTTGTACAATATTTATGTTTTTCATGTGAAATTTGATGAAATTTGATAAAGGAGCATAAAATAATACAGTACATATTAGAAAGTACGGACATTCTGTTGGCCTGGTACTACTTTTTATCTACACTAAAGATAAAGTTTACTTGAAAAATTCTGGAAAAAAAATCATTGAAAAATCTTTAGTTATTATTGTAACCAATAAAAAGTCAATTTTTTATTACTTCTTTCTATCTCCTTTTTATTCAGCCTATCTAAGGGCGGTTGTCCATTTTAGTTTCGAAATATATTACTGTGCGCCCACGGTGCAGTAGTCCTTAGGCTTGAAGTCTACGTGAGCTGCCCTAGATAAAAATAAACGATGAAGAGCTGCATTATTTCTCCTTCTACAGGAAATTAAGCTTAAAACCCCACGAGCCCAAAACACCTCGACTCTTCTGAAAGTACTCTAACGGGATCTGCAAAAATCAAGCTATTGTCATGAACTCAATCACCAAAATATCCAAAGAAATTGCGGAGTACTTGGAGCTGCCGGAGTCCACCATGTATAAGGGTCATTGCGTCAGGCATACGTCCGCCACCCTTTTAATTAACGAAGGAGAAGATATAACTTAACTAAAAATGCATGGTGGATGGAAGAGTACTGTAGTTGCGAAGGCATATATCGAGGAATCTATTATCAGCAAAATAAACTGGGATTAGAAGATTTCGAGTTCATCATCTCCACAAAGCAGTCCCACTGCCGTTGTTAAATCTAAGAAATCGGAATGCATTCCTATAGATTCGTTAGAGAAACCATCTGGATCGGGCATCATAATCAGAAATTCAAAAAATTGTACATTTACCTACCTTTAATATTGCAAATAATTAGTAATGTTGTTGCTATAGAATATTAATGAAGTTATAAATAAATCGCTTAGTTTTTAATTTTCTATAAAATTACCAAAACGTGATTCTAAAATATAAAAAAATAGCAGAAAATTACTAAATCTAATCTTTCTATTTGTTAAAAAAATTTCAACAATATCTTTATCTTTGTGTCGCTCTCGAGAAATTAATTTTTCTCTCAGAGTGACAAAGTACCACATTGCGCTCTTAATGCTATAATTAATAATTAATTAATTAATGCTCTTAATAACTATTATGTACTCTTATATTTGTATAGAACAACTTTTGAGAATCTCTTACTGCCAAATTCTCGAAAGGCTAGATCGGCCTAATTTGACAGTCAAAGGATTTAAACTGACAAATGTAAGAATAAGACAAGTAAGTTTTAAATTATAAATTTATTTTTAAGTTTTTTCAGAAAAAAATTATGAATAAAAGGGCAATTAAGTACATACTTTCTACGATAACACAGCCCCACAAAAAAAAAAAAAATTGGTACCCCTATCGAGACAACTATATCCCTATGTAATTTTCGACGCTGAATCCGAATCCGAGGTCAAAAAAAATAGTACACCCCCAAAATCAACCCCTAGCGCTAGAAAACACCTCAGCAGGGTAAAAATGACTTAACGCTCCACGAATAGCCTTAAATTTCAATAAATCGAAGTAAATATAAACATTCAAGTATATAACGCATAAATACAGAGTTAACACTACTTTCCATTGAAAATCACCCCCATGAGTGGGTAAAAACTACCCCTCATACAACAGGAAACTTAAAAAAATACAGTGATTGCAAAAAAGCTTACGATGCCTAGTTTTTTTTGCAATGAGTGAGTAACTGCATTAGTTCCAATGCGATGCTCAAAATCCCCACAGATGGGCGGAAACCACCCCTAGATTAAAATTGCAAGGAAAATCGGGGAAAAATTTTTGTCATCGTGCTATGGAGGCAACTGTATCCCTATGTAATTTTAAAAATTTTTTTTTATAAAATCATACACCCCCAAAATCAACCCCTAGCGCGAAAAAACACTCCCTAAAGAGGGTAAAAATGGCTTAACGCTCCACGAATAATCTTAAATCTCAATAAATCGAATTAAATATAAACAGAGTTAACACCACTTTCCATTGAAAATCGCCCCCATGAGTGAGTGAAAACTACCCCTCACACAACGGGAAATTTAAGAAAACTGCAGTGATTGCAAAAAAAAGCTTACGATGCTCAGTTATTTTAGAAACAGTATGTAACTGAATTATTAGTCTCGATGCGATGCTCAAAATCTACCCCCATAAAGTGGCGGAAACCACCCCTAAATTTAAATTTCAGTTGCTGTTGGTCCGTAAAAAGAGAGACAGATTCTTCTCAACTAAAAAAATCCAGATGTTTTGAGCTTTTCTAAAAGGTACTGCAACTATTTTTTGAATTTATTATATAATTATATGAGGAGTAATTTTCACCCTCTCATGGGGATGTCACTGAATGACTTTGGTGCAATGTGTAAGTTTCACCTCCAAACTGAAGTGCTGCATGTCTTTAGCCAATTTTAGCATCGATTAAAATAGAAATCACGATGATGATAAAAAATTTTTGCCCGATTTTTCTTGCAATTTTAATCTAGGGGTGGTTTCCGCCCCTCTGTGGGGGTAGATTTTGAGCATCTCATCGGAACTAATGCAGTTACTCACTCCTTGCAAAAAACTGGGCATCGTAAGCTTTTTTTGCAATCACTGCATTTTTTTTAAGTTTCCTGTTGTATGAGGGGTAGTTTTCACATACTCATGGGGGCGATTTTCAATGGAAAGTAGTGGTAACTCTGTATTTATGCGTTATATACTTGAATGTTTATATTTACTTCGATTTATTGAGATTTAAGACTATTCGTGGAGCGTTAAGTCATTTTTACCCTGCTGAGGTATTTTTAGCGCTAGGGGTTGATTTTGGGGTATACTATTTTTTTTGACCTCGGATTCGGATTCAGCGTCGAAAATTACATAGGGATATAGTTGTCTCGATAGGGGTACCAATTTTTTTTTTTTTTGTGGGGCTGTGTAATGTTAGCTATAATTTTCACGATAAAAATCATTTGGAAAGCAAGCAGATCGATAAAATAACTCAGTTTTTAGTGATAACTTATTAACAATGACAGGACAAAACCTGCCGAAACCTAACTGAGCAACTAGAAGATCTTAATTTAGAACAGTACCAAATCTTAAACCTTTTTAGTGAATCTGAGCGTTAATGTAAAAAAAGATAAAATATTTTTCGTTCCTGACACATAGCCGAAGAATTTTTTTTGAAATTTGAAAGTAGGTTCCTACCCCTTAATGTAAATGTGACTGTAGAAAGACATTAAAACCAATATGAGTCTTTTAATTTTCGATGGTTTACCTATATATTTTTTTTATCAAAGACATCCCTCGTAGACTTCAAGCCTAAGTACTAACGTAACGTGGGCGTCTAGAGAGAAGGGAAATGTAGTCTATTGACACGGGATTTGAAGGATTGGAGGTTGGGACGGGACGTGTCCGATGTCTGCATCTAGCAATTTTTTCGTACCGTTCTGGGTTTGCTTTTCGTACCATTGTGAGGGGTGGTAATTATTCCCTCTACCCCTCTCCCCATATCTACGCTCTTGCTTTGTAGATACTGTAAGGTATTGTTGGCCATAAGACGGATGCAAATAAGTATACTTTTTTTTATCTAAGACATCCCACGTAGACTTCAAGCCGTACCGTGGGTGTCTGAAGAGAAGGGAAATGTAGTCTATTGACACGGGATTTGAAGGATTGGAGGTTGGGACGGGAAGGGAAAACATCTGCAGGCAATTTGTTCCATAATCTGGAGACCCTAGGTATGAATGAGCGAGAGAAGTGGTCTGTTCTAGGCTTTTGTAGCTGGACAGTAAAGGGTTGCATACGTAACGCGCCTCTTGTTGTTCTGTTAGGAACAGTCAAAGGGGGAATAATATCGGCTAGTTCTTCAGAACAAAATCCGTGGAAGTAGCGGTAGAAAAGAGATAAATCCCCAACAGCGCGGCGATGAGCGAGAGAAGGGAGTTTTCTCGCGAGGGCTGGGTGATTGATAAGTCGAATGGCTCTCTTTTGGATAGAATCAAGGATGCTAAGTGTCGAAGGTGATGCCGCTCCCCAGACGTGGGAGCAGTACTCTAGGTTAGGTCTTATTTGGGAAACATAGAGAGTGTATAAGTTGAAAGGGGAGAAGTATTTTCTGGTTCGAAAGAGAAAGCCAAGCTTTTTAGCTGCCGATGTGGCTACTGAAGTAATGTGTTTGTACCAACTGAGATCATGTTCGAAAGCGACGCCATCAAGATCGAATGTTTCATTGTTTTGTAGGGCTTGGCCATTCATGTGGATGGGGTAAGCGTTGCCAGATTTTTTGCGCGACAGGGAGCAAAACTGGGGTTTGGAGGCGTTGAACTGAACAAGGTTCTTGGCACCCCAGTCTAAGATTAACTGAAGATCTTGGGAAAGGGATAGGTACATAGATCTGCGCCTATTATCCAACTCTTGATTCGAAACTTGTCTGGAAAAATTAACATTGGAGTGAAGAGTACTATCGTCAGCATAACTGTGGATGGGATTGGTAGTTGAAGAGAGAGTCATTAATGTGAAGAATAGGGTTGGTGCCAGGACTGAACCTTGGGGGACGCCAGCATTGATAGGATGGAAGTTAGATGAGTGACCGTCAACCACAACAGATATGCGCCAATTAGAGAGGAAGCTACCGATCCAGGTACATAGTTTGGTAGGAAAACCGAAAGAAGGTAGTTTGTTGAGGAGTGCGGCATGCCATACTTGGTCAAAGGCCTTGGAAATATCGAGAGCAACAATCTGAGATTCGCCATAAAATTCGAGAGACTGGTTCCAGTTATCTGTGATAAAGCTAATGGTGACGAAATCCGTACTGTCTTTCATGAATGATTTTGTGTTTTTCTAGATATTTTAGAATTTGCAAGTTGATTACTTTCTCCATAACTTTGCTGACAACGGAGAGAAGAGAGATAGGTCTATAATTGGATGGAAGGGACTAGGAACCTTTCTTCGGGACAGGCTGCACACGAGCAGCCTTCCAGCTACCTGGGAAGACACCCTTGTCATAAGAGATCTGGAAAAGATGAGTTAAGATGGGTGCAAGTTGTGGGGCGCATTTTTTTAGGACAATTGCTGGTATACCGTCCAGACCGGAGGACTTTTTGGTGTCAAGGGATAGAAGAATTTTTTGAACTTGTTTGACCGTAAGTATTATATCGGGCATTTTGTCATAAGAGATCTGGAAAAGATGAGTTAAGATGGGTGCAAGTTCTGGGGCGCACTTTTTAGGACAATTGCTGGTATACCGTCCAGACCGGAGGACTTTTTGTTGTCAAGGGATAGAAGAATTTTTGAACTTGTTTGACCGTAAGTATTATATCGGGCATTTCGTGGGGTACAGACTTAGCGGTTGGAAGAGCGAAATTGGGGGAGGGATCAGGGTGGAATTGGCAGCGAATTGTTTGGCGAATAGTTCAGCTTTCCCTTTAGAGGTGGAGATAATTTCGTTGTCAGAGGTCAGAGGAGGAAAAGTGCTTCTACAGAAGTTTTGACTAATGTTTTTGGCAAGGGACCAGAAAGATTTGCTGCCGTTGGGACAGGAAAGCACTTTATCTTTTATGCGACTGTTAGAAGCATTTTTGTACTCTAAGATAGTTTGGTTGTATTGATTTCTTGCCTCGGTGAGAATTTGACGATTTTCGAGTGTTGGATTTTGAAGATACCTTTTGTGAGCTTGGACTTTTTTGAGCCTGGCTTTATCACAGGCCTTGGAGAACCATGGCTATTGATGGTGGAGTTTAGGCTTCTTGCGGGTATGTGGGATGAAACCTTCAATACCTGCTTGAATAATGCCTGTGATATGAGAGCAAATTTCGGAGGGATCGGGAGTGGAAAAACAGACAGGGTTTCAAGGGAAAGCAGAGAAGACGTTTCGAAGACCAACCCAGTCGGCAGAATTGTAGTGCCAGATTGTGCGATTTGGCATGATTTCGGCAAACTCGGGATGTATGGGACAAGAGACGGTAGTAATAAGACAATGATCTGAACGACCAAGGGGAGCGCATACAGATGTTAAGTATGGCTCAGGATGGGTGGTAAGAAAAAGATCTAGTGGATTTGCACTATGGGTAGAAACGCGGGGAAAGTATGTTGGCTCTCTGATCAAATTGGTGAGTTGCTGATTGCGAAGTTTTCTGCTGCTCTGCCTTCTGGGTCAGTTTTTGTGGATCCTAACCATTTCTTACTATGGACGTTGAAGTCGCCTAGGACGATAACTTCATCGGAGGGAAATTCAGAGATGAGATGGTCGATTTTTGCCGAGAGAAAGTCAAAGAACTCATTGTAGGATTTGTCTGATGGGAAGCGATATATGCAACAGATAAATTTAGTAGAAGATTTAAGGGTGAGTTTTAGCCAGAGAATATCAGGCTTGCCTGATTCCAGGTTCGGGAATCTGGTGCAAGAAAGACTGCTGCGAACGGAGGCACATACCCCACCATGAAGACGGAAAAAAGACGGAAGTTTCTTAACGTGACGTTCTAAAAAAATCATGAAAGATGATTTTTTTAAATACGATCTAGCGAGGGAAGTTGTCAAAATTGTGTTTTCGCTTTATTTAAAGCAGCTTTCTTATTTAACACGACAATTTTGTTCAATGAAAACTAAGTGCTGTTTACTCTTAAAATCTTTCGTTCAGATTCACTAAAAGGGGTTAGGATTTAGTACTGGTTTAAATTAAGATCTTCTAGTTGATCAGTAAGGTTTTGACAGGTTTTTGTCCTGTCATTGCTAACAAGTCGCCATTAAAGACTTATGAGTTGTACCAATACTTCAGCGATTTGCTTAGTTTTCAAATGATTTTCATCTTGAACCGCGTTGCTTGAATGAATTTAGTTCTACTACTGTGGAAAGTACATACTGAAATTGCACTTTTCTTTATAAATTTGCGAAAAAACTCAGACACAAGTTCGTAGTGTAAAGCTTAGTTGCCTTATTCTTACACTTCTCACTTTAAAACTTTTGGTTGTCAAATTAGACCGATAATGGCCATAAATGTTTTATTTTTTGACATCCTGTATAATAAAAATATTATTTATTACTACTGGCCGAACATTATAATATTAACGTTAGAGGAATTTTACGGTGCTGGAAAGGGCGGGGTAACGACATTATTTGATGAAATATTTAATATCCTTAAAATAAAAACCCACAAACTTTTACACCTGCCACCCTGCCTTCTATGATTCAGTATTTTAGGCACCCAAGTGATTTCTTAAATTAAAGAAGAGTTGAAAATTGCGAAAGATTCAAAATAAAATATTAAAGCTATAATGAAATTAATAACGCGGTATTTTAATTAGGAAATAATCAAACTGACACCTGTGGATTAGTAAAAATATGTAACAGCATAATTTGGCGGGCCACAGGTCCGCGTAACGTGCGTCAAGTGCGGAACAAATAAGCACAATAGCCCTTAAAAAGTTTGTTGGTAATTGAAATTAATTTTATAATTTCGGAAAAATTTTAAGTTATTTGTTTTAAATGCATCTCTTCCTAGCTACTTTAGATATAGAGAATATCGCTAACCTCTTATAACCAAAAGGCATCTTGTAAAATTATGTAAATATCTGATTAATTTTTAATAATAGTCTACATTATTTCGTTTATTTAAATATGCAAAAATGAAGACAACATACGCTTCATCCCAGTGGTTCTGACAGCTGTGTATATATTCCGAACATAACGCATGTTACGGGGACTTACGCGATGATACAACTTTTACTTCAGAATATTTAAATTCGTAACACGTAATCATCTAAAAAAATTTTTAGAAGTGAGTTTTTCACGAATATAATAGGTAATTCCTCTAGCGAGAAAAGTAAAAATCCGTGAAACCTTTGCTAAAACCAAATTATATAATTATTATTTCTGTAACAGGAACATATTGTTTAGTTTTGGTTCAATTTTGATTCATATTACAGAATCACAAGCAGAAATAGTTTTTTTTTCTTTAATATAAATGTAGGTACATATATGCATATTTAAAAGCATGGTTTTAAATTTTATAAGCAGCAAACATGCCATTTTGTAACCGATATAGGTACTACAAGACGGTAAAAAACTGCATCTACTTTGACTAGCAAGTGTTATTGGAAAATCAAATACCACCAAAAATAGAAAATCATAAATTTTGATATTTGCAAAAACCTATTATTTGTTTGAATCATAGCTTATGATTATCCCAAAAAAGTAAAATGTGAAAAAAAAAAATTTAATTTTATTTTACTCGACTTTGGTAGGTATTATTAAAACAGTTTTTAACCGTCCAAATTATTTCGATTTTATGCGGAAATGAACAGAAATACGCCTTATCCTATAGGTTTTTACATTTGTGTATATCATCCGAACATAACGCATGTTACGAGGACTTCCGCGATAATACAACTTCTACTAGAGAATATTTGAATTTTTAAACGTGTGTATGTGTTCCATAGTCCTCGGAAGAATAGTTAGATCAACTCGTTTTACACACGCATTTTCGACTGGGCCGCCACCTACTAAAAAGTTGTTCAAAACTGGGGAACTAAAAATCCACTGTCTACATGCGTTGAGAGGACACCAAAAAAAATTGAGATTAAGGTACCGATGTATTCGTTATATGACATAGAACAACGCTGTGAGGCCAGAACGTTCCGAGGACCGAAAGTGGGTCCTCCCAACGTAAAATGTCCTCGCAGCTCCGTTGAGGATTTGGTGTGTGTCCTCGCTACGTACCCTAAGTCCACTCACCTACACACACACACATATATATATATATATATATATATATATATATATATATATATATATATATATATATATATATATATATATATATATATATATATATATATATATATATATATATATATATATGTATATATATATATATATATATATATATATATATATATATATATATATATACATATATATATATATATATATATATATATATATATATATATATATATATATATATATATATAGAGAGAGAGAGAGAGAGAGAGAGAGAAAAGTGACCAAATATGGAATAGGTGCTTAATATGGAATATCGATTTATTTTAAAAACTATTTGCGCCATTTACTAACTGAAGACTGATACATCAACAAACGCTTATTTTTGCATTGCTGCGAAGTCTTCGTAGCCATGTTTGCATTAGTATGGATCATACCGCCGCGCCGGTAAACACTTATGCTGATATTGAAAGTTTATTTCCTGGCAAGTATTTTTCTGTTTTCTGGTAAGACGTCTCAGTTTATTTGAATTCCTTTGATTGCATGCCTATCCTCGAATGTCATTGTTTTTTATTGTTGGCATTTTTAATCGTTAATTTTATGTTTTTAGCAAAAAAACAAGGTTCAATTTAATATGAGGTTAGTGCCAAATATGGAATACACCTGAGCAAACCTGAGAAATCTGGATCCAGTGTATATTGTGCAGTCACTGGGCACACGAAGAATTCTCAGGTGCACTGAGCGAGCATTTTGTTTGTGACTTTTTGAAATAACTTGTGTTTGTGCCTTGCACAATTAAAGTCACTTTTTGTTTGTAAGAAAGTCGTTTTTCGGTTGCTTAAACATTTTTTTTTAAATTTGCTTAGATTTTATATTTTCTTTGAAAGCAGATAGTTTTCTGGTTGATGTGTTTGTAGATACTATTATTTTTTAGGGTTAAATAAACGTTTATTTAACATATTTTATTTACTTAATAAGGTATTCCATATTAGGCTTAAAAATTTAACACACAGAAATATGCAACTTTTTGTTTATTAGCTCATAATTTCTGTTATAAGAAATTTAATCCCTTATAACCCCAGAAATATTTTCAGATGATCCTTAATAAAAGGTTTTAGTAATATAACAAACCATTTTTGCACAAAAGAAAAATTTTAAACATAAATAACAAAATGGTATTCCATATTTGGTCACTTTACTATATACATATATATATATATATATATATATATATATATATATATATATATATATATATATATATATATATATATATATATATATATATATATATATATATATATATATATATATATATATATATATATATATATGTATACATATAAACCAATTTGGAAAATTTGTTTTCGAAAATTTAGTTTCCGAAAATATTTCACGGCCCTTTATCGACCCAATGCAATGGTTATAAAAACCTGCTGAATATTATTATTATGGATAGAAAATTCGCCAGAAAATAAGGAATTTAACCAGTTAAGTCAGCGAGAAAAAAGCACAAAACCCCTTTGTAAGAGGATTTAGCCACGTTGGAAGTTAAGCTTAGCAAAGCCATTAATCACATAGATACAACTTGAGCTGAGCGGATGCGACGATGCTGCCGATTTTAACTTTAAAGTGTTTAAAATTCGATTTTGCTAACAGATACTTTTAAAAGGATTTGCAACATTACAAGTAAAATCAGACTGGAACGTGTTTAACCTTGCGCGGTAAGTTTTCCATAATAATTCTTATAGGAAAAAAATCGACCAAAATTCGTCTCTGGGGTTGACCTTGCTCATACCTATTTCTCTCCTATTTTGGGTAATTAGCAAGAACAAAAATACATTCCTAATATTTTTTGATGTAGAGGAAATCTACCTAAAACGGGATACTAGGATAAAACAGGAAATTCCCTAATAAGCGATATGCTTATGCGTCATCTGTCCAAATATGACAGAATTATAAGGCCCGCGTTAAAATAAGGTAAGTTTTTAATATTTTGTCGTACTTCTTACAAAACTGCATGTTTATTGGCCAATAAAATCAGGCTTTAATTTTTTTACATGCTGAATAGTTGTATTTAAACAGATATATTGTATTTTTGCAGTGATATAGTGGTGTAGGTTAAGTTTATAATTTTTTGATTTGTTGATAAGGTGTTTCCTAAAACGGGAAATTACATAGTTTTTAAATCGGGATATCCCGAGTTTGAAGCAATATTTGTATTTTCAGGTGCTCCTTACTCACAATGTGATCAAAGCAAAAATACCAAAGAAAAATTAACCGCCAGTTTTGGTCAGACCAGTTTTTAAAAAGGACGCGACAGTTTTCCTCGGAGGGCATTTGCAAAAAGACGGTCGACAATATTGAATTTTTATCTTCGCATAGTTGAATATTTTTCCTTCCCTTCCCCACTCAACATATTGCTATCGGTATGCCTCTGAAGTGGACAATCTAATATGAAATTATGCTTTTGTTACGGATATTAAAGGATATTGCTTGATATGAGCTTGAATAAAATATGTATATTTATTTAAATAAAAACCTTTGTGCTTTCCTACTGCTTTTAGCAATCAATCTTGTTGTCTTTTAGAATAATTGCTGGATATGCCCCTATATTTCTTTCCCAGAATTAATTATTATTCGTCGAGAAACTACAGTTAAACTTTAAAACAAACACAAAACAGGTTAGGTACAACTTGTTACGCTTGGCAGCTACGCAGCGCTTCCGATTGCCCGAATGTAAAGGCCGATATTAAGCGATTTCTTTTTAAGGCAGGCCTTGGTCAGCTTTACTTGAGTCATGAGTAACTTGACACAAATTCAATACTGTATTAAAATTGAACAGTTAGTTGGCTAATCCCGAATTAATTTTTTTTCTACAAACCGCTGTTACAGAATATATAAATTCGTACAGAAGTATTAGAGTTTGAAAGACAATTTGCACCCAAAATGTGAGGGAAACAAATATTTATATTGTATTTAAACAATATAAAACATAAAACAATGCCAGCGTTATCGAAAATTTGAAATTCAATCTCCGTTTAATTGAATGCGGTAATATTTTCCGCATTTTCGTGACATAAATTATTTGTTTTGTGATAGATTATGTTAAATATTTAATAGAGAAAGTGTGTTTATTTAAAATTTATTTCTGTGTACATATTTCACAGTTTGTTTAATTTTTTAATGCTGTAAAAGCTTTAAACAAAGATATTTCAGGTGCAAATATTCCAGCAAAACCAGTAACTACATTTATAAATAAAATTTGTAATAAAATTATATTACAGAACGCTGGAACAGTTGCGCTATTTTGACTGATCAAAACTTTATTATATTTTTCCGCTGGGTGGAATACAGAGGGTTAAATTGAGTTCCTCATCTTAAATTACTGACTCCCTTAGAGGTCATGATGACCGTAGATAAGACTAATCGCAAATAATTGTAGATGTAACAACACAACAACATGTAGGAGATGTTTTCTGTACAGCTTCTGTTACTTTAAGAAAAATTAAAAATTCTTAAAATTCTTTCGGTTCACAGAAGCGGCACTGTATATAGAGTTTTGTTGTCTTCTTTGTGTCTATTATTTTTTAGTTATAATTGTTTTAATTTGAAATAGTTGGTTGTTAATAACTCGTCATCCTTAGGCCTAAAGGTGTATCAAATTGCTATCAAGAATCCCATTCAAATCTCAAAATGTAATTTATTTTAGAGAACTGTATCCATTATTAACGCCATTAGCACAGCGGTTACGCGCGCAAATTCTGCTTTTCAATGAATTTATGCGATAATTTTTAGACGAAAATTAACATCGGCGGTACTTTAGCTTAAGATAATAAGATGGCTGTAGAATTTTTATTTATATATATATATATATATATATATATATATATATATATATATATATATATATATATATATATATATACCCCTATAGTTATGGCAGTTTAATAGATTGGCGTGATGATGCCTATTCTCCATTCTTCGGGTGAAACTCTTTTCAGCACTTCGTTCATTAATGTCGGCTGATATTTTATCCTCACTTGGGGATATTCGACGCTTTAACCTGTGTATTGCTTCTTTTAGTTCGTCTGTAGTTATTTTATCCTGAATATTTGTTTCTATAATTCTTCTTTCCTCTTTGCGGTTTGCTTGTATGTCTTTATCTTGTACCTAGAAATTCTTTATTGTATTCGTTTTAACGCTCTATAATTGTGTTTCCTCCAGTTATGACAGGTCCTTCCTCATCTTTAATATTTACTATGGTATCTGCCTTCTTCTTCGGTCTCATACTTCTAAATGTTCCGAAGAATGCGTTCTGATTCTCATTATATGCGGTTTTCATCTTTTCGCTGAACTGTATCCACGATTTTTGTTTTTCTCCTTTTATTAATCTTTTGACCTTACTTCTTTGTTTTCTATATTCTTCGTAGTGTGTCTTTCTTTGTGGTTAAATATTTTTCCCAATTATCGTCTTAGTTTTTTTAAGTCATTTTCACCCTTTTTTACCACCAATTAATTTTTTTTGTTTCCATTCACTATTTTTGGCGTTCCACATGTTTTTTTCCGCTGCACTTAATATTATGCATTTAAAATCTCTCCACGTTTCCTCTATTTCTGTTTTTCTTTGTTTTTTCTCTCTCAAATCTTCACATATTTTTTGATAATTTTCCTGATTCTCCTTTACTCCTAATTTGTAACATTTAATTTCCTTAGTTATTTAACTTTCCCTTTTGCTTCTTGCTTCTCTGTTTTATTTTGTTTCAATATCATTTCCAGCAATGTCGCTTCCTATTTCGGGACAACTTCTAACTGTCTTTCACTTTATTCCACTGCTAAAGGTCAATGGTAGAAATAGTGCGTACCTTTTCATAATTTGAAATATAAAAGTAACAGATTTGGCACAAAATTGAATCATTAAGGAATCCTACATGTTGGTTTCCATTATTATAATAATTATACCTATTATAATTTCGTTTCGTAGTTCTAGAAGGACCAACGGCAAATATGTTAGTAAGTATTAAAAAATAAATAAATAAAATGTGATATTGGCCCTTCTCAGAACAATTTTTCTTCATCGTAAGAAGTAATATTTTCAAATTTGAAATATTGGTCGATGACATCGGGTTTTTCTTGGTTTGTTTAAATTTGCTGCGGTTTCTGTCCCAAATATAAATGTTCCAAGTCATTTCCAAAGAAACTGCATAAAATTATGTAAATTACTTCTGTAATATAGTGTATTGTACTTTAATGTTTTAAAACTGTTTCAATATATCATATGATCTGACAAAAACTAGGCCATTAGCATGGGAACATACCAAACGGAAAGAAAAATTATGGTCATTTTTCGTGAGTATAAAGCGCTTCTAGCGTCTTATGACGAAATTTATCGAAACATTTATCCTTTCGGAAAATGATTTCGAAAATTTAATTTTTAAAAACAGAAAATATTTCACTGTTAGTTTCAGGCTCCAAGGACTACTTTTTCTGCTTTTATTGATTTCTTTATTACCTCCAACCCCCCCCCCCCCTCCCTCCGAGCTAGCAGGAAGGAAACATTTCTAGACCAAATCGATTGGATGAAACTAACCCATATTTTTTGGTCCTTTTAATAAGTCAAAATTGTGTTCCATAATTGTTTGATCACTATTGTCCAATATTCTGACTCATATTCGATTTTGCTGAGGCTGATAATGTTCAAATTACTAATTTAACACGCACGCAAAATACATTCCAATGTTCTTTACTCTAAAATAGGCACACTATTTGCTAAATCATTATTAGTCCTAACAATTCTACATATATAGGGTGTATTACTAGAAAACACTTACCCATTAAATTTGTGTATGGTGGTTACTACCTAATTTTTAATGTTTTCACCAGTACAGCTCTGAAATATTTTACTGGCTATTAAATAGGAAGATGGCGGTCCTCGTGGATTTAATGTTCTAACTACAACACTGACCACGAAATTTTTCTTTAAATCCGTTGATTCATCGATGGTCAGCCACAGTTTTTTACTGTTTACTTCACGCCGAATTGCATTTGCCATTTGTTCGCGTCAACATTGTAAATATTTTCGCAATGTTGCTTCGCATGGCAATTATCAATCGGGACTATACTTTTCCCATAAATTATGACACGTTTTTTTCTGGACTGTGTAAAAGCATATTACAAGTACTCATGATAAATATCAAATCTAGTATAGATTCCGCATAGTGTTTTTGGCTCCTTTTTATATTTATGATATGCACTGATCACAATTTTAGGAAGATCCAAATCTAGATCCAATGCTATAGTTATGTCTTAAACCTTTTTAGTGAATTCCAGATTTAATATGCTTTTAAAAGAAAATAAACTGTTTGTATAAAAAATACAATAATTTATTAGATACAAAATTCATATTTACAATAAGTACATAATATATACAAATAAATGAAAAAAAAATTACCACGATTGCTAACTCAGTCTTCAATAGAATAAAATGGTATACAGTTTTGTACTCAAAATCAGAATTATATTAATTTTAAATATGATATTAATTTTCCTTGTAGAACGTGACGATATCGGGTAGTCTCGTTGCATGGCCTCTGAAGATTCAGCTGTAAAAGAATAAAATATATAACATAAAAAGAAGAAGAACAGGAGTATATTAAACAGTGAAGGAATTGTAAGAAAATGCCGAAATAAAAAGTACATATTTTTGTTTCCCTTAAATTAAAAACTTATTTAATATTTTTCCACTGGGGGGAGCAATAATTACTTTTTACATGTTCTGGCTCTTAAAGCTGAGAAGTAGCATAATATTTAGAGTTTAATTCTGTACAAACTCTATCCATATACCCCTGAAAAGAGAGATCACCCCGACCCCAAGAAACTTAGTACCTACTTGACAGACCTACAATATTTTGTCCCAGTCATCGTTACATTAATATCAAGTTTGTTTACCAAATATCCAAAATTTAAAAGCACAGTTTTACTAGGGTTGTAAACTAGTTGGTTTATGTCACACCAGGTGGTGAGTTTTAGACATACGTCCGCCACCCTCTCCTGTAGAGCATCAGCAGACTTTGCAGATATGCAAACACTGACAACATTAGCGAAAAGAGTAATGCAAAAGAAATATAAGTGGCCCCAAAACAGAGCCCTGTGGAACACCCATATTCACATGCTTTAAACTCGAGACTATGCCATCTACTTTCACTTAAATGCTTCTATCTGTTAAGTAAGATGTTAGTAAGTCCAATATTTTACCTCTCAGTCCGAATTCGTAAATAAAAAAAATCTGCTTCTTATCACTATTCTTTACATGTTGTTGCCCTTTCAGACTTGAGAGAGTAATAAAACTCACCAACCTTGATAACACAATGATTTTAGTGACTATCTTTTAAAAAAAATTGAATTGTTATGCCATTTTCTAAGATTTACTAATATCATATAATTTTAGAATTTTTTTCTTTTACCTTCAACTACAACAAGTTTTACAGTATCTTGTTTAACTGAAGGCTGAAGACAAGTGTATCGTCCGCCATCTTGCCACGTAACATAATCAAAGCTTAGTATACTGTGCAGCTTGTTTTTCTCTTTGTTGTAAGTAGTTTGAATGGATATTCTAGACTCTTTTAGCTGAAACAAAGAAAAGTTTATTTGCTACTCATTATTCGTATGCAACGTGTTATTCATAGTTTAAATTTCTGCTGCTGCGAGGAGCAACTCACAAGTCGTCGATTATTTTTAATTCAAATTATTCCATTGCTAGAAATTATCTTTTCAATATGCAAGAATGCTTGAGCTTCAATAAAACCATTAGCTGCTTTTTTTGTATTTGTACCTCAAATATTATTTGTGTATCTTCATGTAGCCACCAAACATCATAGTTGATATTTCGCCTGAATGTAGGAATTATTTCACAGTTGATGAAAAAAGCTGACCCATGTTGTACAAAAATTTCTTTTGGTCCTTTTATCTGTGCATACCCCAACCACTTGGAGGAGTCATCTTTACCCATACCTGAAATCAGAAAAAATATAAAAAAATTTTAGATTTTGTGGTAATTTTGGAATAATTTTTTAATTGTACAGATGTTTGTGGTACATAACGCTACAAAGTTTACAAAAGATAGATGGAACCACCTGCTTAATGTAAAACTCAACCACAGTTTGAGCTGCGCTTGCCTGTATTAAAAAGAAAGCGCTTGACATCGGCCTTTACATTTTGATAAATCGGAAGCGCTCGTGTAGCTGCCAAGCCTAAAAAGTTGTACCTTCGTGTGTTTTTTTAAGTGTACCTAATTGTGTGTTTTATTAGACTAGCAATACTTACAGAAAAACACACGCGGCTAGAGCCTGCAATTATAATGAAAAGGAAAAAAGATCAATTGCTAAAATCAGAAGGAAAGTAAGACATATTTTCTAATATAGACATGTAACTTTTTGGAAAATTGCTTAAATAACCAAAAAGGAAAATGTCCTGCCCAATGTGTTGGAATTAACAAAATTGTCAAGATGCCCACGGACGTGGTTGGATACCTAAAACTGCCAAATTCCGAGTTCTACACTGGGCATTGTTTCATACGATCTTTAGCCATACTGCTAGTAGACTGTCGAGTAGACATTACGAATCTTAGGCGCCATGGTGGATGGGAGTCCACAAAAGTTGCTGAAGGACATGTGGACAAGTTTTTACAAAACAAAATGCACATTGGATCCTCCAAAACCAGGCTACCACTTCCAAATCGCAGCAACCATCAGCAATTGATCTTCATCCACCATATTATGTTGAACATATACAAGACATAAATAATTCTGGAATGCAAATAATCTTTCTATCGGGCAACTGCAGTCGCGTGCGGAAAAGTATCACTTTCTGCATTTGTTAGGTAAATAGCTATTACACAAGAGCATCAAAAATCAGTTTTATTTGCAAAATTTTAAAGAACAACAATTTTAATTTGAAATAGTTCATATTTTATATTAAAATGCACATTATAAATTAACTTTATTTTTCCTACATTTTTTATTATAATGTGCGTCCTCCGACACAAAGGTCTCAACTCATACTCAGTTAATATTGATCAAATTAAATGTCCGTTTGCAGTAGAGTAGTGTACAATTAGGAAGTTTCCTATGTCAGAAATATCTAGTAACTTCAACATCATTTAATAGTCTTTCACATAACTTGCCAAACAAAAAAAAATTATCTCGATATCTTCAAAATTGACGCACTTATTCAATTTCTTATTTAATAACTTCGCGCGCGGCTTTTATCGGCCGTGACGTCAAAATACAGAACTCTGTCGCCCCATGGTCGCCGGGCTAGCGGCCCGCTGCTGCTTTCGCGTGTTTACTTCTATGGTTTACTTTCATGCATTGTATCCTGTCCGGTAAGAATAACACTACAGATTAAACGGGCGCCTATTCCCCTGTTAACGGCGTGGTGTCGATTGACGTCATCGAGCCTCGGCCAACGTGATCGTAGCATCTCAGACTTTGAAGGACGATAACTTTTTTATTTCTACAGATAATTAAAAACAAAAAATACATATGTTTTTTACATTTTTAGGACTATTTATTAAGAGAAAATGAAAAAAAATGGAAACTTCCTAATTTTAATTTCAAACATTAAAAAATGTTTTTGGGTCAAAATGTTGTCAAATTAACTAAGTTTTATCAAAATTTTTGCCAAAGACAAATTTAATCCCAGCATATTCTGAAATTAGTTTAACTAAGAGTAAAGTCCTTGCTGTGTTAAAAACATATGAAGAAATAAACAGGGTTTTGTGGCGGCAATGGTATGTTTAATCATTAAAAAGCTGTTAAACTGCTTGACTATCTTTTGTTTTCAACAGTGATTTAGGATGTAACGATTTAACACTAGGCTGTTAGCGATTATTTGAAGTTTTTTAGAGCGAGACACAAAAAATGCAAGTCCTTACCCTTTCCCAAAAATTGAAAAATTGGACTTACTTTTTTACCTGAACAATATAGATATCTCCCCGGCATATTTACGCATTGGTACACTAAATCCTATCGCACAGGTGTATATATCAAATAGGCCATTTTCCTCAAACCTCCTCGATATATCAAAGGTGACTTTTTGAGTTATAGGGGTAGAAAATAACAACCAAAACGAGTCTCGAGGGGAATTTGACGATTAAATTGGATATTCTCGACGCCTTCAGGATCTAATTATTGAAAAACTAATTGGTTCGTTTTTGTCGATATTCGACTTTCTCAGTTGATAAAAACAAGGAAACTCGTATAAAAGTAATTAAATGGAAAAGATAAGATTTAGTCCGGGGCCGTCAAAGCGGACATTTTTCATTCCCAAACATGTCCGGATATGACGGAAATGAGACATCTTCAGATAATTATTTTTGTTATTGCAGAAGCGTTTTTAGATGTTTTAATTAGGAGCTGATTAAGAAACTAATTAAAGGAACGTCAAGGAATTACAATAGGATTTCTATATCATTAGAAAAACTTGTCAAAATACAAGGTGAAACGAGTTTTCAATAAGGCAGAAAGGCTTAGTAAAGACATTTTAAAATAATTATTTGCAATTCAATTACTAGACATACGTACTTTCATTACTTTTAAGCTATACTTGCTTTAGATAAGTAGTAGGTATCGTTCAGATTATATCAGCTGATATTTGGGTTAACCAGATCAATGAATAAATGAATGAGTGGCTTGATACCCCTGTGGGGGTAGCGCCTCCAATAGCGAGGCAATCACCGAGGCAAGAAATCAATCTTAAACTCCAAAAATGCTTCTAACAACCGCTAAAAGATAAAGTGCTTTCCTGTTCCAACGGCAGTAAATCTATCTGGTCACTTGCCGAAAACATTAGTCAAAACTTCCGTAGAAGCACTCTTCCTCCCCTGACCCATGACAACGAAATTATCTCCACCTCCAAAGGGAAGGCGAGATCTCCAGATATGACACCACTTGATTTCTTTCTCTGGGATTGCTTAAAACGGTAGTCTACAGAACTCCGCCCGTGCCCACATTGTCCGAATGTGGATTTTGTGAACAAATTCTATTTTTCATTGCTATATACAACTCCACCAAAGTTAATATTTAGTGAACAAGCCCATTATTATCCACCTTTCATGCTTGTTCTAAGTTTCCAGCAACAATTGAATTTGATGTGAATTTATCGACTGCATTGGATAATCTTGTAGCAAAATGTTTACACTTGCACCCACACTAATTCCATTTGATGCTTTCGGTGATACCTTGGTAGTCCATGGATAAACATATCACGTTTTTGTGACGTACCACCGATGATAGGTAATACTTTTTCATTAAATGAAATTAATTCGTTTCACTTTTATTGTTTGTCTTCCAGGTGATATATCTATTAATAAACCCTACATGAACAGAGAAAAAACTGAGTACATAGGGTTCTACTGAGAAGAAAGAGCAGGAGTTAGGCTGAATGGGCATATTCAATCATTTAATATGTTAATATCATTGCACAATCAGTGAATCGAAACAGGTCCGCAAAAAATTATGTCGATTGGACGGATAATAAAAAAAATATTGAGGTTTAAAATTCGACCAAATTCAAAAAGAATAGTTTCCCGTTTGACGTCATCCTGCGGAAAACAATTAAACGTAGTTGGCAATGTGGCGAATCAATTTAAGCATGCGGCAACACCGCCATGCGTCCCTTCGGACATTTTAGTACTAACAAGGACTGTTATTTGGCGTACCTTCCGTAGCATTTTTTGATCTTAGAATTTAATTTTATTTTGAAACTTTTTTCCGAATGCTCAAGTGTGTTTAAATATAACGATGAACTACAACATACTGTTGCATCGACTGTTTTCTCAGTTCTCTTAATATTTCTGTGTTCAGTATAATTTGATATTACGTTTTCTTTTATAATTAGTTTGATAACATCACCTAGCTGACAAAACCGCAAAATTTTTGCGGTGTTGCCAAAGCTTAAGTTATTTCCTAAATTTGTGGCCCATCGTGGGACTACGTCATAATAATGAGCAATGTTTGATAGCTATTTTGAGGGTGAAGTGGATCAAAAAATTCTAATTTTTTGGGATAAGCTCTTCGAATGGAGTACTTTTGCATTATGAAATAAATGAAATTGTTGGATAAGCTCATTAACTAAATAAGTGGGATTTGGCCAAAAGATGCAGAGAACAAGCGGGATACAAGATTGAAATAAAGTCTACTGTAACAGAAATCAAATATTAGGCTGGATGTGTTGGATAATAGGGAGAGATAAGGTTAGGGATAAAAGAGTCATAGGAATAACTAAGATAATGGAAATATCTAAGAAATATCAGGCAAGAAGAATTCCGTGGTACAGGTTATGCCGAAAGAAGGGTGGTGGCAATGGAAATGGATGACGGGAAAGGTTGAGGAAGACCACTGCAGATATGGATGGACAAAGTTAAGAATCAATTTTAACAATATACAACTGATACGTTTCTATGGTGGCACTATCAATTTTTATGAGGAATTAAGGCAGTAATTATTTGTACATAAAATTAGTTAGGCTTTTTTCAAAATTCAAGAGTTTTAGTATTTTCTTTCGATCCACTTATAGTTTTCTAATTCAGTTGATGTGTTCTATCTCTTTTTAACATAAATATGACAGACATAAAACATTTGATGCAATCGATGAAACAGTCTGCTGAATTTAAGAAGCCACCTACTTCTAAAAGCATTAAAGCCGAACAAAAACGAATATGCCAGATCACATGACCATGATATTTTCTGTGAATATTTGGAAAATAAAAAATAAAACACAGAGTCGTTAGGAAAGTATGGCAATTGAAAGTGACCTTATGCGTAAGGCCCAATGCCTTTATGAGAACTTATTACCGTTTTCGTTATTTTGATGAGAATAATAATACGCATATACACGCCTATTATTGATATATCAACAAGATACCGCAAAATTTGGACGACATTTCCATCCCGTCTTTCTTCATGCATATAACCCTGTATAATATTTTATTTTCGAAAGTTTTGATGGCAAATTGTCCGATTTATGAAGCGTATATACCTATTAAGTATCGTCTGAAATAATCTGAAGACAGGTGGAGTTGAGTTTACTGTCAAAACAATCTTAAGGAGAAATATTTCTAACCAAAACATAAATGAAAATTTAAGTAGTTTGAATTCCAAACACACGCTCAACTTTATTGCTATTTTAACCAATTTTTGTGTTTATTTGGAAACACTGAATGGATCAATAAAAGTTTTATGTTTTATGGGTGTGTGTAACTTCCTCATACAAACCGTCTTATTTTACGCCATTATCGATTCGTATTTTCTTATCGCCAGCAATAACTTACAGACAAAAAGAGAAATCCTCTCAAAATTTTGTTTAAGATTTGATTAAGTATGTAACATGAAAATAAAAGAAGTGTAATTAAATTGACCATAAAGTTTGCAATAATGAAAAAAATAGAGGTATTGTAAAAAATTCATAAAAAAATAATCACAATTAATAGTTATGTACGTTACAAGTCCGGTAAGTCGCTTATTACAGAACGAATTGTATTACAGGAATATAAACGAGTACTGTAATAAGACCTAACGGACGTGTTTTGTATAAAATTTTATTTCATACTGTCTTATTAAAATTATAAACCTTTGTTTTTGAGGTTTTGCCATATTCGTTGATCATTTTAAATTTTAATGGATATCGATATTGTTAAACTGACATCTATTCAATTTCGGCCATGCTGCCTTTAAATGACATAAATACGGAAAGTGTTGCTAGGCAACACTTTCCGGCCTAGTGATGTAATGGTTCATTTTCGGGACTCAAACTGATAACGTAAAGGGGTATTTTCCAGATAGTATAAAGTAAAGGTGTTTTATTTTAAAAAATTGAAAAAAATTTGGTCAAAGACATGGGTTTTCTAATTTAAAGAAATAATTCTTTGAATTATATCAAAGATTAATTTTAAAGTAATTCTCTTTAACTGAAGAATTCATGTTTTTACATATATCTGAACAAATACTTACTTGATACTGTCAACTGTAATGCCAAGCTCATTTTTGGCTCCGTATTAACTTGACATTCGTACTGCCCAGTATCGTCAGGTTTGACACCGCGTATCCTTAATCCCCAAAAATCTTCACTACTGTCAGTATGTACCGGTTCGAATCTGTAGTCGCTTGAAAATGCATGAGTACCTGATGTAAGAATGTGAAGATCCTTTGAACGTATCCACGATACCTAAAAAGTAATTATTATATATATATATATATATATATATATATATATAAAGTAAGGAAATAACGACAGTATAATTTATAAAGTGGAGAAAATAACGGGGAAACTGTCCGAAAGGTAGTGCTAGACACGTGTTTCGTGCTTGTTAGCACTCATCAGTAGCACATAACCAAGTTATTGGATGGGAAACTTGGAAGTTGAAAAACACAAAAGAGTTCACAGACCAGGGCATGCTAGCCCATTTGCAGTTTTCTGCAGGGCTATTGCAGCCTCCGTGGATATTGTTTGGTTGTTGCCCACAAACCGCATGGGTCACTGACAAGAAAACTGCAAATGGGCTAGCAGGCCCTGGTCTGTGAACTCTTTTGTGTTTTTCAACTTCCAAGTTTCCCATCCAATAACTTGGTTATGTGCTACTGATGAGTGCTAACAAGCACGAAACATGTGTCTAGCACTACCTTTCGGACAGTTTCCCCGTTATTTTCTCCACTTTATATATATATATATATATATATATATATATATATATATATATATATATATATATATATATATATATATATATATATATATATATATATATACTACTCAAATGGGAACAAGAAAATTGAAAGAATTGGTTTTGTTATAGAATGATTTTGCCTCTACCTGTGTACGAAAATAAAAATTAATTTAAATACTTATGGCTATTCGCATCGTAGTCTGTTAAGTCAGCTTAGATTTAAGCATCGCTTAGTCTCTAATAAATTGTGCCTTAGACAGTACAGTGAGTCATAGTCAATTTAAACCAATAAACAGGCCTACACGATCATTATTAAATAAAACTGAAAGAATTTACTAAGGATCTATAAAAATATCTTTCGTACCACTTTTTCTCTACTTAAGTTCCTCACTGTGCATGGAATAATCACTGTTTGTCCTTCTAGAGCATCTATTTCTCTCCTTGTAATTTCGTCAAAGTATGGTACTGCACCGTGACTTTTACTTTGTTGATAGATGGAATAACTAATGTTGGACATGGTTGCTGTGGACGGCACACCTGAAAGGATGTGTAAAAATAAATAATTCACCACAATATTAATTATTTATGTTTGCTTGGGATTTTTTTCTGTCTTACGTTTACTAAACTAATATTTCCTCGGTTTCTTAAAGCATTTCATCACGTAATAAATTTAATTGACTTTTAGAGTCACCTTTAAGGAGTTATATACAGTCAGGAGGCCTAAAAAAGCGATTTTTCAAGAATTTTTCCTGAGAAGACTTTTAAATCTATTAATGTAAAAATTTGTACACATATTATGGTAACTTTTAACTGTATTTTAGGATTTTTGTATTTGTAAAAATAATAATTTTGAAAGCTGCTATAGCTGATTTCCAGGAGTTCCTCTCAAAATAGGCATCTCTTGGTGTGACAGCGATATCTCTGGACTGGATCATCGAAAATGAAAAACCAAACGGATTTCGTTAAAGTAATGTATAATCTTCTAATTAATCGAAGGAATAAGCAAAATAAAAATTTTTGACAAAATGGCGGTTTCTAAAATGAAAAACTCGATATTTGACCAAAATTTTGGCCTTAAATTTTTTATAAAAAAAAGTATTTATCGGTGAGAAAAAACCTTCGATTAATTAGTAAAAAATATACTTAAGAAGCTTGTGTTAAAATTTGAGACTGATCGGTTCAGCCGTTTCCGAGATATTTGCGTCACCGACTTTAAAAACACAGTTTTGAGAAAAACGCGTTTAAAGTTTCAAAAGCACTTTACATAGCGTACAATCGCTCTGGCACGTCTTTACAAATATGCGTGGAACTTCGAAAATAATCGCCGGATTGCCTTGAAATTTTCTACGTGTGTACTTGAATATATGTACATTACGAAAATAAAATTTTAAAAAAATCGATTTTTTGAAAATTCTAACTGTATATAACCCCTTAACAATGACATTAATATGTATGCTGTCACATTACAAGTGTTTAGCTGGCTAGTTACTGATTAAATTGCTTTAAAAAACCGACCATTAGTTCAAATTTTGAAAAAAATGTCGAACAATTTCATTTTCGACAAACACTGTTGTTAAAGAAAAGTATTTAAAATTTTTTTTCTAAAAATAACGCAATTACTGTGATGGTTAGAATCTGCAATACTATATTTTATTAATCCTAAGTCATATTATGCTTGAACCTATGCAAGCATATGGCTTAGGATTAATAAATCATAACAATATATCATTATTTCTCGCGATAATAATTTTTTTGTAATTTATTTCCATTATATGGTGAAGAAATTTAGAGTAAAAGCGGCAACGTAGCTTTTTCTCCGTAGCGTACTGTAATCCCGTTTATTCATGGTTTAAACAGTTGTCAAGATGTAGTATTTTGTGTGTAACGTTTTTGACAGCTCGGAATATACAGTATGTAATAAAGTCTGAAGCGCTTTAAATATCTTATGTCACGATACAAATAAAAGAAGATGTGCACCGCGCAGGTGGGCGTGGCCATTATACGTCACGCTGTGAGTAATTCCTTCATATTTTGTAAACGAAACAAATGTTATAAAACATATTTTAATATACAGTGTCCACTGAAAAAATATATAAAATAAAGAAAGTAGATGAATTTTCTGAAAAAGAAAACAATAATAAACAAGTTTTGCACACATTGTGTATATTTTCCACCCGTAGTAATAAAAGTTTATGAAAATATAAATCGAACAACTTCGAACCGCCATTTCGCCATTGAATCCAGTTATAAAAGGAAACGTTTTGCTATATTTAACCGCAAAAAATGCAGAGCAAATCTTTTGGCAAGTTCAAATAGGATTTCGCGCCACTGAAAATAAAGTTACAAGAAATTTACATTTCACGTACATAGAAAGGGCGGTTTTTTCTTTTGTGTCTGTTCTAGTGGCCTCTGTGCTACGCTTTACTATATATCTTTGTAGCGTAGTAGTAATATAAAGATATGTAAAGATTTCTTTTATTCCGCAACAATAGAAACATGGGTTTCGACAAAATGTAAATTTGGAATATTGTTTTAGAGTTTCCTACTCTTGTCAAGAAAGCTGCCTTGCTCTCGCTCATCTGTCTATTTTGTCACACAGTTTCAGCTTTAATATATAAAAGGTCAAGTTAGCTCTCAAAAACTCTACTGCCAAATGTAGAGAAACGTGCATCTTTTTTTTAGACTTAGAAGTAGCATTCGACAATGTAGAATGGAACAATAAACAATAAACACAATTTATTTCCATATAACTTATAGGTACAAGTGTTGCAATTTTCATAACAAAAATCTAAATACTAGTGTTATATCCAGAATACCTGGTTTACAATTAACTGCATGTATGTAGTACATATGTTGTACAACAATTTTAGTCCCTATTTGTAGGGACTAAAGTGTCACTTTTAATCCCTGAGGAATTAAAATGCTTTAAAACCCTTTAAAAGGTATTTTTAATCTCTGTACTGACAATAAAAATACCAAAAATAACGTTATTATTATATTTATTATGTATATTAAAGCATTGACAATAACCTATTTTCAACTCACTTAAGGAGTTGAGGTCAGAACTTTTAAACGCAACATTTTGCCATGAGGTATGTACCTCATTTTAAGGGTCTTCAAAAAACAATCATTTTACCGCAAACCCGAGGTCCGCATCTTAATTCGTTGTTAAATGGAAAGCTTTTAAAATTTAAAAATCTTTCAAAAAAAATCAAATTTAAAAATACCTTTATTTCTCCTATTACTTTAAAAGTTGTTCAAAATGACCACCATGAACTTCTTGGCAGGGTAAAGTCGATTTTGAAACTCACTTGTCACATTTTTGAGAATGGCAGGTGTTACTTCTTGGCAGAGTTTCAAAATCGACTTTATTACTGCCAAGAAGTTCATGGTGGTCATTTTGAACAATTTTTAAAGTAATAAGAGAAATAGAGGTACTCAAATTTTGTTCACGGTTTTTAATTTTTAGAGGCTTGGCATTTAAGAGCGAGTTAAGATTAGGACCCCGGGTTTGCTAAACCCTTTAAAATAAGGTACCGCACGACAGGGTTGCATTTAAAATTTTTGACCTCAACTCCCTAGCGTAGGGGGTTGAAAAAGTTAAATTACATAAAAAAGTAAATTTATTAACCATTAAGATATACCTAAAATTTGGTGTCTCTATCTTTACTAATAGCAAAGATATTTGCCCATACTAAGACTTTTCGGACACCCTGTATGTGGTGCGTTCTAGTAAAATTCTACTCAATAAATATGTTTTATTGCAGATTTTGAACAAGATAGAATATTACGGGGAAATAATATGATATACGTAAAATGTATCTCTCAGATTTGCAGGAGATACTATATATGCTATTAAAATAACAACATTACTTAGATTTAGGAAAAGAGCAGCAAATTTGATCAATAAATAAATTTTTATTAAGCACAGATTTCTAATTTTTAAAATTTAAATACCCTAATTCCCTATCGTTTTTTCCGCGTAGCAATCCAAACCCAACGGTATTTCAAAAACGTATCTTTAACGAAATAAACCCCATTTCAAGCCAGCGAACAGTAAACAGGCTTAAACTAATAATAATTACGATTTTGTGGCTTCCGGATGTCTTTAAAAGTCTGAGTCAATCAAACTCCAATTCATCTTAATAAACTGAATTTAATAATACCAAAGCAAAAGTGAAAATAACACCCCGAGAAACACTTATTAAAATAGCCACGTCGTTGCCCTTTATGTGGAGCTTTTAAGGGCGCGAAAGGCAATAAAAGGAAATATTAAGGGTTGCATTGTGCTGCCATGCTTTGGGGGAATAAAATACGAATATAAAAGTTCGACTTTCTGTACAGTCCTAAGTCGTGTAGAATAAAATAAAATTTACATATGAAAGAATGGCAGAACACGAAGTAATGTTTTTTATGAGATATCGAAAAAGAAAAGATAAAAATAATATTTGAATAGTTGAAAATATGGTTTTAAACTATACATTAACCTGTATATTTCAGCGATTTGCTGGGTTTCTAAATGATTTTCGTCTTGGAACCAGTTGCTGTAATGAACTTAGTTGTATTATTGTCGAAAGTACCTTCCAAAATTGCTCTTTTCTTTATAATTTTTCGAAAAACCTCAGAAATAAATTCAGAGAATAAAACTTAGTCGTCTTATTCTTACACTTGTCAGTTTAAAACTTTTGGTTGTCAAATTCAACCGGACTATCGTTGGAGAATCTGGCTGTTACTGACTATGTATCGTAGTATACTATTGCTGTACAATAACAGGTGTAAGGAAATATAATTTTTTACAATACAGAAATGAGTATTTCCTAAAAGTTTTCGTTGCCTAGCAACGACTAAATGTATTGTAGTATTTACTTTTTTTTATAAGAAATCTTGTCAGAAATAGTTTTTGAGTTTTTGCGCCAATAAATTAATAAGCCAACCGACAGACTGGTAGAATGAAAAACTATGCTTTTAATAAACTAGACAACCCCGACATATAAGAGTATTTTGCTACTAGGCCAAACAACAGAGCAAAATATTAACGATTTTTTGACAGTAATCCTATTAGAAAACCGCCTGTGCCATCATCTGAAAGACGATCCGTAGATGATTCCTGTTATATTTCCAACTCTAAAATTTTTTCCATTAATTTGTTATAAACATTTTTAAGCAAAAAAACGCGATTTTTTTAATTTTTGCTTATAAAATGGAAAGTAATGAAGCAATCTTAATGGTGTAAAAAAATTCATAAATCGGCCATTTTTAAACGTAGAGGGCTCAAACTTTGGGAACAAGTAGTAATTTATAGCTACTTGATGTGTGCAAAACCCCGACGCTGTCCGACGATTAGTTTTGCCACAATCGTCATTTTAATTTTTCAATACACTATTTTGCAACGTCTGGATGCTCTATGGATCGTCCGATTTTAATTATTGAAACGGATTTGAAAAGCACAAGTTTAATTGAACAAAATGTATATTTTAATTTTTCCATAAAATTCTACGAAACTGGTAGTAAATGCACGTAAAGATGCGTGAAAATGACCGAGCGCGCGAAAGCGGTCGACCAATGGGTAGAGCAGAGGAGCGAAGGAGAGCCACTTTCGCTCGCTCAGTCATTTTCACGTAGGTTTACGTGTTTTTGTTCAAACTTGTACTTTTCAAATCCGTTTCAATAATTAAAACTAGACGATCCATAGAGCATCCAGATCTGTTGCAAAATAGTGTATTGAAAAATTAAAATGACGATTGTGGCAAAACTAATCGTCGGACAGCGTCGGGGTTTTGCACACATCAAGTAGCTATAAATTACTACTTTTTTCCAAAGTTTGAGCCCTCTCCGTTTAAAAAAGGCCGATTTCTGGATTTCAAAGAAACTCTTAATTTTCCTGTTTTTCCGGATTTTCTCCGTTGCTACTTATCCAATCGAGACGTGCCGATCTCATTTTGTTCGTATTTCTATTCTCTACAAATCGTCCATTTAGACCATTAAGATTGCTTCATTACTTTCCATCTTATAAGCAAAAAACTAATAAAATCGCGTTTTTTTGCTTAAAAATGTTTATAACAAATTAATGGGAAAATTTCAGATTTGGAAATATAACAGAAATCATCTACGGATCGTCTTTTAGATGATGGCATAGACGGTTTTCTAATAGGATTAATGTCACGACAAATCGCTCTATTGCTTGGCCTATACTATAATATTTCCATCTAGCAAATGAACTAAAATAAGCAGGGAATATTAATCAAAATTTTGAAATTCACATTTTGTTGTTCCTGTACTATACAAAGAATACCTTGGAGTAGCTACAAACTTTTGTTTAATAATTATTGCAGTAAGGTAGCACCCTCGCTAACTTTCCAACGCGAACGCCCACTGCATTAAAAAAAGTTTTATAACGAGCTAAGGAAGTCGCTCTTCTTTTATTAAAGTTTTAATTCTCATTAAATAAACTTCATTATTTATGCGTAATATCGCAAAGATCTCAGCGTTAATTTATGCAAAACTGCCCTCTAAAAGTTTCCCATTATGAATTATAACCTAAAATTTTTGGTGACTTTTCGGTTCGCTTACCTGACGACTTAATTCTAATTTATTATGATCCTTTCGAAACTTTCAGTTTAAGTTATAGACTTTAAAAGTTATGTATAAAAACAACGCTTTTTTTTGTCACTTCTAAAGCTGTTGTGTAAAGTTAAGGAAAAATGTTTCTTGGTGTCTTTATACAAGCTAAAGAAAATAATGTTTTTTAGTCATTGAACAATAAAAGGCGTTTTGGTGGATTTTTAAAAGAATCGCACAGTAATTTTGCCAGAAGGCATACTAAATCATTTTAAGGAATTCTTACTGCTTTTGTTGAAATTAATAATACTTTTTTACTCTTAAGATTCGTATTTAGACTTCTATGTTTTTTAAAAATAGTCTTATTTTTTATGTTAATCCGGGTTCCACGTCCGATGGCATTTAATTTGACCTCCGTGTTTCTTTTTGCAGACCTGCAGGATATATCCTAACTAAGTTTTGCAACTTGAAAACGTTTAGAACAAAATGAAATGAAACCCACGCTTCAATAACATACTCATACTTAAATTTTTATAAAAAGCCTCCAACAAACCATAGTAATGTTTCAGAAAAAAGACTGACTTTAATTCAATAAATGCAAGAGCTTAGAATCACCCCAAGCACAAATGGCATCCCCCTTGAGGTCGATAAGGGGAAAACTTAAATGTATCTTGAGACATGTGTAAGTGCAGTTCTATAAATCACACATCAGTTTGATATCTTATCTGGTTTAATAAATATTGAGGGTTCCTTGAAGACACTTTTGACCCCTCAGTAGGTATTGATTTTGAAAAATATCTTTAAGGTAGTAGATTTAAGGAAGATAGTGGAAATAATAATATCGACAGCTACTGCGCTTCAGTATTTTATAAAACTCTGATTATACAAGAGATAGAGGATTAATTATGGGGAAATATTATAAATTTAATAAGTTGAGCATCTGGAGCAAGGTGACCAAGTAATATAATTATAAATTTCAGTAGGAACCCTTTCGTATTTGTTTCAATCAAACGAGATCTTTCTACATCGCACGAAATAATACTGTGAAATTTTAAATTTCAAATTTATTGACGTCTGGTGCTTCTTGGTTTGATATGTCAAGTAATTCTTGTAATTTGGGTTTTTTGTTTAAAACTAAATACAATTTACCACGTTCATGTTTTTCCGAAAGAACATTCAGAGTGTTCAATAAATTCTTGTAAAAATTCGGTAGTATACAATGACTTTTCTAAAGCTATATTCAAACTTTGTAAACTTAATAGAGAGTCGATCAAAGCCGAATACTGTTGAACTCCTAAATCTTCTTCCTCTTGCGAATCTCGAAAAAATTGTTGACTTTCGCGAATTCCTTTGCCCTTGGGAATTAAATTGGAAAATGGTGGATCTTACTTATTTGTAATATTGTAGGATAAAGCTGCTTGTACCCATATGCCCAATCTTGTTAATGTTGCCTGGGTGGTAGTGGTAGACAAACATTACGAAATTCGCGATTTTGTTTCGGTGACTCCAGAATACTTTTTTGTGTCAGTTATTTACCTATATCGACGGCTGAATTAGAATTTCGGGTCGTTTCCGCTATTAGACGACGCGACGGAGATAAAATATGCGTGGAATATTTAAATTTAAAATCTTTAAACTTTTAAATTTAAATTTTCACCGAGGCAAGAAATTAATACAATCAAACTATCTTAGAGTCCAAAGATGCTTTTAAGAACCGCACAAAAGATAAAATGTTTTCCTGTCCCAACGGCAGCAAATGTTTCTGGTCACTTGCCAAAAACATTAGTCAAAACTTCTGTAGAAGCACTTTTCCTCCCCTGATCTCTGACAACGAAATTATCTCCACCTCTAAAGGGAAAACTGAACTATTTGCCAACAATTCGCTGCCAATTTCCCCCTTATTCCTCCTGTCAATTTCGCTCTTCCATAATACTCAAGGTCAAACAAGTTAAAAATTCTTCTACTCCTTAACACTAAAATGTTCTCTGATCTGGATGGCTTACCCGCAATTGTTCTAATGAAATGCACTTCAGAACTTGCACCCATCTTAACTGGTCTTTTCCAGATCTTCTATGACAAGGGTTTCTTCCCAGATAGCTGGAAGACTGCTCGTGTTCAGCCTGTTCCGAAAAAAGTTTCCAAGTTCCTTCCATCCATGTATTCTCTCTGTTATCAATAAAGTTATTGAGGAAGCGATCAACTTGCACTTTCGTCACCAAAGATCCACAGCTGATCTCCTTAGTTTTGTCACACATAACTGGAACAAGTCTCTCGAATTTCATGACGAATCTCATATTGTTGTTCTTAATATTTCCAAGGCCTTTGACCCAGTAAGGCATATCGCACTCCTCAACAAGCTACCTTGTTACGGTCTTAATATCTCTTCAACTGCTAATCCCATCCACAGTTATGCAGACGGTAGTACTCCTCACTCCAACATTCATTTTTCCAGAAGTCTCGAATCACGAACTGGAGAATAGGCGCAGATCTATGCACGTATCCCTTTCCCAAGATCTTCAATTAATCTTAGACTCGGGTGCCAAGAACCATGTTCAGTTCAAAGCCTCCAAAACCCAGTCGTACTCCCTGTCATACAAAAAATCCGGCAATAATTACCCCATCCACATGAATAGCCAAGCCCTGCAGAACAACGAAATGTTCGATCTTGTTGGCATCGCTTTCAAACATGATCTCAGCTGGCATAAACATATTACTTCAGTTGCCACATCGGCTGCTAAAAAGCTTGGTTTCTCTTTCGAGTCAATACTTCTCCCCTTCCAACTTATACACTCTCTATGTGTCCCAAATAAGACCTAACCTAGAGTACGCTCCCACATCTGGGGAGCGGCATCACCTTCGACACTTAACATCCTTTATTCTATCCAGAACAGAGCCATTCGACTCATCAATGACCCAGTCCTCACAATAAAACTCCCTTTTCTCGCTCATCGCCGCACTGTTGGGAATGTATCCTTTTCTACCGGTACTTCCACGGATTTTGCTCGTTATGTATGCATCCCTTTACTGTACAGCTACAAAAGCCTGGAATACCCCACTTCTCTCGCTCATTCATACCTAGGGTTATGGATTATGGCAAGATTATGGAACGAATTGCCTGCAGATGTTTTCGTTTCCGCTGGCAACCTCCAATCCTTTAAATCCCGTGTCAATAACTACATTTCCCTTCTCTTCAGACGCCCACGGTACTTAGGCTTGAAGTCTACATGGGCTGTCTCAGATAAAAAAAATATGGAGAAGAGGAATTAGGTGTTTTGCATGCTTTTAGCATATATGCATCTCCATGGCTTACAACATCAGATCTTGTGAAGAAGTTATACCAAATTTTCGCAGAAGTTCCTTTCAAATATTTACTATTATTTTGGAGCCGTCCATGGATTTTAGAATATTTCCCAACGCTTAATAATCAGTAATCACAGTGGAAATGTTATTGCAGGCGCAGCCTCAGATATAAGCAAAATAAATAACAAAAAACTTTACTACTGTCTGGATCGTAGTGCCCCAATTTTGGCAAAGTATCAACTATCTAAAATGTCTGCATCTAAGATTATCGCATTGTAATATTTCCGAAAGGTCGACTGAACACATGTTCTTCTAATCACCGCAGTCGCGTCACATTACCCCATTGTAATTAGCAACAAAATAATTAAGATCGTCTCGTAGTGTGTGCTTAACAACGAAAACTGGAGTATTTAAGGCTCAGTCAGCTATGTTTAAGTAGTATGTTGGGGTTATATTTAACCTTAAGTTAAAATCATGATTAATGTTTAGGTTAGGTAGATTTAAATAAGTACTACTGTGAGATTATAAAGCAGTCTGAAACAGAAAGAAGCTGCTAAAAGTACTACCCTTGGGTACTGTGTGACCACAAATAAAACACGAACATATCAGTAAAAAATACAAGGACAGGACATAAGGATATAACTGCATAAAAATGGCAGTGTTAAAAAACATATTAATAAAGCATTATTAAATAAATAATGTATATACGATTGTGACTGATTCGTTGCCAGAAAACCAGTAGGGTAAAGGAGAAAGGGGAGACCACGGAAAAGATGGATGAATTATGTGAAAAAATATCTAAAAAGACTGAAAATAAGAAATTGGAGGGAGAACAAAGGAGAATGGAGAAAATAGTCCAAAGGGCACTTCAAGAACACTGATTAGATGTATGTGTTAGGACTGGATGTATTGTATTGTAAAATGTAAGCCCATGGCCTTCACGGCCTGTAGAGCAAATAAATAAACATATAAATACATAATTGCCAACTGACAAAAAGACGTTTATAGATAGTTTTGAGTAGTTTAGTAGTGTATAATAGTGTATAGTAGTTTATAGTAGTATAGATAGTTGATAGTTTATAGATAGATACTTAAACCAGACCTAAGCACCAGGAATTTTAACTCAAAGTTAAACTTATCTTCAGGTTGCAATTGCAACGGAATGTTGACAACAGGGCTTAACAGCAGGCGGTTAAGCATCTTAACGTATTTATTACTAATCAGCTGTTCATTTTAAATGATCTATAGCTACATAGGTTCAACAAACCTAAAGAAATTAATATTGTCATCAAGGTAGGTAAATCGAATACTACATCGCTGGTTGGCTGTAATAGTATAATAGATGACATAAGAGTAAAGATCTGTATTAAGACAGAAATACACCAATAATAATTAAGCTTAACTACTAAGTTCCTCCTTTGTTCAGCACACAATTAAATGTAGTTCATATACTCTGCTCTTCCACACTGTATCGTTTTTTTTTTTTAAATACATCATTACCATTGGCAGCTGTTGCATTATCAAGGTACGTTCTTTAACACTAAATTCTCTGCTGTTTCATTTCAAATCGCAATAGTATGCGGTGCGATCTACTGTGCTTTTTGAAAGAGTTTATCTTTTACTGTATTTTCTCTACTTTTTTGGCTTCATCTTGTTCACTATATTTCTGGTTAATTGCCCCACAACGCACGATTCTGAACTTCTTTTTTTGAACATTTTTTCCTTTTGTTCGTCCATTTTTGCTTAGATTTTCCCTCGCCGCTTCTCCCCTACACTTCCCTTGCCTTTACCTTTCTGTTGATATAGTCATTACATCTGTACAGAGTAGTCTTCATTCCTGTTACTCTACATATCCGTTGGGCCATTCTATTTTATATCTAACCTCATACAAGCTACGTTTCCAAATTAAACTTACCAACCTGGATATTTGAAATTCTTTATCTAACGCTTCTTCTTACACCTTTTCCTCTACGCTTCCTTCTCTGTTGCACTTCATATTATGTTTCTCCTGCTAATTTTTCGGCCTCTCTCTCTGTCCAGGCATTTATCTCTCTTTCCGCGTCTGGTGCTTCTTCGTTTGTTATGTCAAGTAATTTCTTGTAATCTGAATAACTTTTTAAAACTGAATACAATTTACCACGTTCATGTTGTTCCGAAAGAACAGTCATAATGTTCAATGAACTTTGCAAATTGTCCATAATACATAATGACACTTCCAAAGTTAGAATCGAATTTTGTAAGCTAGATAGAGTCCATCAGAGCCGAATACTGATACGTGGGATGAAACTAAAATCTTCTTCCACTTGCGAATCTTGAAAAAGTGTTGACTTTCGCTAACTAACCTTGCTCTTGGGGATTAAATTGGAAAATGATGATGATGAGTACCGATTTGTTGTGGTATAATGCTGCTTCTAGCCATGTGCTCCATCTTTATTTGCCTTTCTTTCCTTTCCTCGTCTCTCTTACTGGTGCTATACATTACAACATCGTCCGGAATCATCATGCTCATGTACCAGGCCGCTTCGTCTCCTACTTTCTTGGTTATCGCACCCAAAACAAGGTTGAATAAACATGGGCGTAAGGCTAAACCCTAGTATAGACTAACCTTCACCAGAAATTAACATATTAATCCTCTGCTGGCCGTGTCCTAGCATCTCAGCTCCTGTACACACACATATTCTGGGCAATCCCTTGTGCTTCTTTAGTACTCTCTACTCCATCATACACTTTCTTACTTCCTGTCGAAGAACTGTGTCGCAAGTTTTTTCCAAGACCGTAAAAATCACACACAATCCTGTCCATTTCTCCTTATGCTTTTCCATAGATACTGTTTTAATAAAAAAATTGCTTCAGTGGTCCTCCTAACTGGCACCAATTCAAACATTTGTTCTCCAAGTCTCCGATTTGTAATATGGTTCTAAATTTTCATCGTGTGCTAGGTTGCCCTATAATGTCCACATTCTTGAGTACCTCCTTTTCCTTGTAAACAGGTACATTAATGCTTTCTCTCCACCAACTTAGCATTTACAGTTCAGATTTTGTATATTTTATAAAACTTCGTCATCTCTCTGGTATTTAAAAACTTAAATTGATTCTGTTAAAAGCACACATCAAACACCCAATAAGTTTTATTTAACACGTTGATATTGGTTGAAAATAATTGGGTCTATTTTTATTTTGACTAATTGCCTTTAAACATCAAGGCAGATGCCCGAAATAATTGAGTTGTAGTTGTTAATATTGTTTCTCATTCTCTCAAGCCGCCTCTCCGGAAATAGGTTTTAATTTTAATAGACATGATGCTTTTTAAATTCCTTTTTATTTTGTGTAATCGAATTTATGTGACAGCTTTGCTAAATGGCTTTATTATGTTTTTGTTTCGGAATATTTTTAAGATGAATTTATTCTTTATTAAGTAACAGTTTAGAAATATCATCAATATAATCATTTTCTGTAAATAATAATAATTATTCTTGAAATGTGTCGATATTAGATGGATGTCAACGTAAGCGGACTGCATCTTTTTTCTATTCATTTAAATAGACTGACCAGGCGAAGAAGCATATAATCGTTTTTACTAAAATCGGTTTTAAAATAATTTAAATAGAACGTTACCGTGTGCTTTTGTAGTTTTTTGTTGGAAAATTTGTAGATTTTCTAATTTATTTTCTCTATTATTTATTTGAATTGAGTAGGTACAATTTTATTTCTTAAATAATGGTATCTAATGTATTTAATTATTAATTTTTCTGTTTTACTGTCAAGTCCGGAGACAGTGCTGGCCACTCAATTGTACCCCTACGTCCAATTCATCTTCTAAAAAAAACGCCATTGAGATATTGCGGAACATTATGGGCATAGTGCGGTGGGGCACCATCCTGCTGAAACCATATTTCATCATTTGGTGCTTGATTATTGCCTAAAAAATCATACTCAAGTAATCAATACAACAGGTAAAATAAAGTAACAACACGTACTTACAATTATTTGGAAATAGTTGTACAAGAGCCGGGACAATTTCATTTCTTAGAAGATCCAAATATCTTTCTCCATTTAATGTCTCTTGCATGAAGAAGGGGCCAATTATTCTTCGACCTATTCTACCAGCCCAAACATTTACCTTTTGGGGAAACTGGGTACGATTTTCGCATCTCCAGTGAGGATGCTCCCTGGGCCAATATCGACAACAATGCCTATTAATTTTTCCCTTTAAAAAAATGTTGATTCATCAGAGAAAATTATTCTGTGGACAAAATCTGGATTGGCGTTGCAACGTTCCATCATGGTTTCGCAAAATTCCAACCGCCTGTGGTAATCATCTCCTGAGAGCTCTTGCACAAGTCTTATTTTGTACGAATAAAATTTTTCGGTTTTCAGGCGGTCTACGGACATGTATGCGATGTTGTTTTCTGTTCCCAGTGTTCTGGTAGAAAGATGGGGATTTTCCTCTAAACTAAGTACACTGAAAAAATCGTTTGGACTTTTTTTCACACAAAATTGTTGCAAAGTCTTTGTATAGTAATTTACTCTAATTGGATTATTAGTAACAACAGCAGTTTTTATACATTTTCATACACTTGTAGCAAATTTTGCTACAAGTTGGTCTTGGACGTTTTTGAGAACAAATTGTTGGAAAAAGGTACACAATTGTAGTGAAATGTCCCACAATGTCTTCTCAGTGTACAATATTCAGAGCCTTATCACCATCTGTTGCACTTTTAGGTCGGCCAGAGCCTATAGGATTTTTACGTTTCCAGTTTGACGAATTTTTTTTAAACTTTACTTACAGTATTACTAAAATTTCAATTCTTTGGGTTTCTGTTAAATGATGTCAGACATTTCAGGTAAACTTTCGTGTACAGGTATTTTAAGGTAAAATACAACAAAACAACGATTTTGGACCACCATTTCCTTAAAAACTGTTAGATTTAGGATACAGTGTTCCTAATAAGAAGTATTCAAAATATAGAGCATTCCATTTAAAAACCAAAGTTCCTGTCGATTTTAGGAAAACGGTAACACTTGACAACAATGCGAAACTCACCACTAAGTGTACAAAATTTCATAAAAATGGGATAAGCTAGATGCTTGCAAGATATTTCAAGGTTACCATATTTTTTTACACACTGTATATATAGATATATTAGTAAAAACATAGTTTTAAAATCTGTTTTTAAAATAGCCGCTGATCAATCGTCACCAAATTGGCGGCTGTGAGGATTCTGTTGCCCACATAAATTTTCTTAAGCCATCATATAATAACAAAATACTCCATACGTGCTTCCTTGCATGCGCAGAATAATAATATTTTAAAACTTCGTCGCTACTACACTATTTTTAAATTTGTTATTGATTACAAATTTTCCTTTGAAAAAATCAATTAATCAATGTAACTAATTACAGTAATCGATTACAAAAATAAAATTCTTCCCAGCTTTTTTAAATCTGCACAGAAAGGCTTGCCCGCCCTTAAAGTATTTTCTCAAAAATACTAGGTAACTATAACCAAATATTAAACAAGGAATCCACAAGTGAACCATTTGTTAACATCATCAGCTACTTTAAATCAAATTAGTCACAGCTCTTCGGTGGCTATAATTACCATTTTAAAAATAAACTACCTGCAATAAACCTGTCAGTTCAAAAACCTTTAAAAGAATGCGATGACATATTGATATCGTGTAAGAATTTCAAAAGGTTATTTAGTAATTTATTTTCTAAAACACAAAAGACCCATCTATTGCCCTATAAATAATGTAAATACTATATTAAACTAATCTACATATTTTTTCTGCATTTTAAATGTATAATTCGATTAGGGGATGAGTTGTTTGCTTAAAATAAGAGTTAATTTTAGAGGGGTGTTAAATCAAGCTGCCAAAACGTTTGAAAGTATCATTAATAAAAGCCATCTGGACTGGTAAGCGTTTAAAAAGATATTAGGAAAATTTCAGGGCTGGAGGGTTGAGATGGGTGCCTCGCTGCCTTCAGGATTCTTGATAAAGAACTTCAGCTAAAGCTGAATTTACATGTGACGCCACTTTTAAACCTAGATTGCAAATTTCTAACAGATTTCTTGTGTGTCTCAAACAATGCCATTTATATTTATTTTTCTAATCCCATACTTTACGAGTATTAGTCATTTACTGCCTGTACTGTAATGACATTTATTAAGATACAGATTTTTCATTAAGGTATACGTTTATAACCAATAAAAAAGCAACATCATAGCAATATTTAGTCAATATAAAAGATTGCCTGACCATGACAAATTTAGAATTGATCACTTTTGAGAGTTCATAATAAGAGTCATATAAGTGTTGAAAGTGACACGAGAGGGAATGTTGTCGCACGAGGCGACAGCCGAGTGCGATAATCCCACGAGTGTGCGAAAATTACTTTCACACGAGTAATGTACAATATTTTTCCTACAACCACAAAAATATTTACAAAAAAACCTCAATTTCTGTCTTTTAAAACCCTCACTTTCAACAATAATATTTTCATCAAGTGTGCTGAAAATAAAGCAAATGAAATTGGCACCATCTTTTCCAATGTCATGGTGACAAGTACTTTTCAAGACGTGTGTTGTAAAGTACTTTTACACACGCGTGTGATATAAGGCACTTTCTCGCCAAGTTAACGGTGCTTTTTTTCTCACTTTCGTAGGAAAGATTGTTTTCCTACGACCACCTATGAAAGTGAGTAAAAAAGCACGGTTAACTTGGCGAGAAAGTGCCTTATATCACACACGTGTTGAAAAGTACTTTTCAACACGTGTGCTGAAAAGTACTTGTCAACATGACATTGGAAAAGATGGTGCCAATTTCATTTGTTTTATTTTCAGCACACTTGATGAAAATGTTATTGTTGAAAGTGAGGGTTTTAAAAGACAGAAATTGAGGTTTTTTTGTAAATATTTTTGTGGTCGTAGGAAAAATATTGTACATTACTCGTGTGAAAGTAATTTTCGCACACTCGTGGGTTTACAACATTCCCACCCATGTGAAAAATGTCACTTTCAACACTTGTTATGTAATATACTATTACTTAGTAAATTCGTAATCTTTGTACTTTTTGCAAATAAAATCGTTGAAAATGTGCGATAGTGGCAGTGAAATTGAGAACTTAACTCCACCAAACTTTATACTAGACTATATTAGATAGTTTAGCCCTGAAATGCACAGAGCATAGGAGGATTAACTTTTAAACGCAATTCACTGGTCAGATAAGCTATTTCAGTTAATAGAAATAATGTATTTTCGATCTTACAAGCCATTTAAAGAAAATAGTACAGCTAGCAAACGTATTACTTGTATTTTTATAAAACATTCTTGTAATAAATTGCTTGTACAGTGTTATAAATAATAAAAATATGCCATTTTGAGTTAAAAGACAAAGAGTAGGTACATAAGTGCAAAACACAACAAAATTTCTATATTAACAGGAATAAACCAAAGCTTATTTAAGCTTCCCAAAAGCTTACGAGGATTTTCTGATAATACAGGCGGCTACACATGCTAATAATTTATAGCTGTCTGGTATATGAGGTAAAGGCCGTTCAAGGCATTTAATTGAAAATAACTGGGGAATATTGGGGAAGAATTTTTACCGCATTTTAATGGGATACAAAATTTTTATTTTTCCATACTAAAAATATCGTAATCCAAAAAAAAATGGGATGTATCTGTCTGTGGTTCTATCGTATACTTTATTGTGTTCGATTTAGTCCTCTTTTCTTATTTAGTACATCGTCATTGATGACCATATATCCAACCTAACTGCGCCAGTGTGTTATAACACCATATTTAAAATGTTTCAATTTGCTGTCTTACCTATAACTGAAATTACAAAAATTCATAACTACATTAGGATGATTTTTAAATTCTGTTTTTTTGCATAATGCCCTCTTTGTTTACGCTATCCTTCTCCCCAGGTCGCGGTCAACGGCGCAACGAAGCACATTCTATTTGGGGGGTGGGGCAGCCAAAATTTCCCAACTCATTTTTCAAACATCTTCCAACGTAATCTTGAAATATAACTTGAAATATAATTTCAAAAATAATAATTTTGTAATACAATTTAGTATGCCAGAGAGATAATTTAAGAGAAAAATAATAATATATTCATAATGATAGACAATTTTAGCCAAATTTCCACTTTTATTTAATTCTTTATAACATGACGCGTTTCGCTACACTATAGCTTCATCGGATGTTTGTTACAGACAGTCTGAAAATTTAATCTGAAAAAATCATGAAGATTGAGAATTAGGTAGTATTAAAAAATTCTAGCGCGGACAATTAATTGTTATAACCAATTTAATTGTTTATTTCCTTATAACTGCTGAACCATTGGTTTTACAGGAAAAGATTTTCGGGAAAAAATATTTCTCTCGATGTAGGAACCACTTTTGTCCTTATACATTTTTCAAAATTTTTAATTTGGCTCCGCGCATACGCGATATGATACAGCGATGGTGCCGTGGGCGACGATAGCGCGGCAGATGGCCGGAGATCGGGCGGCCGAGGTTTGCTCAGGTTAAGTGGGGGGCTGATGACACTAATTGTGCAAATATAGCTTGCACTTGACCGAATTTTTTGTCAAAACTTCGAAAAAATGTGTAGGTCTTCCATAAAAGTGTTGTGCGAAAAGAAATATTTTGGAAAAAGACACTTTCCAAAATTTTTTATGCATGGGTCCGAAGATAATCAATTTCTCCGAAAAATACCGCACATTCTCATCCTAACTATATTTATCCATTTTAAGCCATAAAAAATGGCAAGGTATTTACGTCAGTTATTTTTAGAAAATTCAATAAGCCTGGAATGCCAAATAGGCACTTATTAAACGAAAACAAACTGACGTTTTACCGGATGCAATCACTGCTGCAGCGGGTTTTAAAACTATTTTTATTTTCTTTTGACGTTTTCAAATAAATTTACATAGCATTGTTTAAAATCCGGAAAACGTACAGCAACTTTCTATATTTTAAAGTTGATTTTTCAGCTTAAACTCAGATGAAAATGTTTTAAGGCGACTTTAAGTGGGTACCTCCACTGCGTGTAACGCTAAATCTAATACACGGTGTCCCATATAAGAATGCACACTACAGGGATCTCGTAAACCAGAAGAGAATCAAAGATGATTAAATTAGAGAAAAGTTGCGCTTTGCTGAACCTTTCAAAGTCACGATACGAAATCTAAAAAAATCCGATTACTTCCGAAGATCTTTAAGAAAAACCGAATTTTCCCGATTTCGTTTTTATTTTTTTCTGACTGTATTTAACAAGATATGACAAAATAAATTTCACATTCTCATTGCCACTTTTTCTGCTCTACAAGCCGACGTTCTTAGATTTTCAATACGACGTTTCGTTTCTTCGCAACCATCATCAACTTCATTTTTTTAAATAGTCGAAAAATTTTATTTTATTCCTAAAAAATTCTAATTTTAATTCTAAATCCCACGACATATCGCTTCTTACATTTATCCGACGTTTCGGACGAAAAAATCATCATCAATATTATTTGATGATTATTACGAAGGAACGAAACGTCGGATCAAAAATCGAATTACGTTATCATGTAGAGGAGAAAAAATTACATGGGAATGTGGATTTTATTTTGACCTGTCTTCTTTTGTGAAATCAGAAAAAAATTAATTGCCAAAATTTATGTTTAAAATTTCAAGAATTCGTAGATTTTTTCTGATTCTACTGTAAGAGATAGATTAAAATAAATTTTACATTTTTATTGCCGTTTTTCTCTTCTACAACATGACGTCATTCAATTTTTGATTCTACGTTTTGGCTTCTCTCGACCATTATCAATTTTTTTTAAATAATCCGAAAATTTTATTTTAGCACATTTAAATTGCCCTTGTTATTCTGAATTCAACGACTTATCACATACGTGCAAGTAAGCAAGATGTTATTATCAAAAAACAAAATATTTTATTTTTACGCTACAAAAAGTTCATTGAAACAATCTTATTTAATCATATGTTCAGAATAACAAGGGCAATTTAACTGTGCTAAAATAAAATTTTCGGATTATTTAAAAAAAGTTGATAATGGACGATAAAAGCCAAAACAGAATCGAAGCCAAGAACGCCAGAAAAGCCAAAACGACAATAAAAATGTAAAATTTATTTTAATCTATCTCTTACAGTAGAATCAGAAAAAATCTACGAATTCTTGAAATTTTAAACAAAAAGTTTGGCAATTAATTTTTTTCTGATTTCACAAAAGAAGACAGGTCAAAATAAAATCCACATTCCCATGTAATTTTTTCTCCTCTACATGATAACGTAATTCGATTTTTGATCCGACGTTTCGTTCCTTCGTAATAATCATTAAATAATATTGATGATGATTTTTTCGTCCGAAACGTCGGATAAATGTAAGAAGCGATATGTCGTGGGATTTAGAATTAAAATTAGAATGTTTTAGGAATAAAACAAAATTTTTCGACTATTTAAAAAAATGAAGTTTATGATGGTTGCGAAGAAACGAAACGTCGTATTGAAAATCTAAGAACGTCAGCTTGTAGAGCAGAAAAAGTGGCAATGAGAATGTGAAATTTATTTTGTCATATCTTTTTAAATAGAGTCAGAAAAAAATAAAAACGAAATCGGGAAAATTCGGTTTTTCCCAAATATCTTCGGATTTTTTTAGATTTCGTATCGTGACTTTGAAAGGTTCAGCAAAGCGCAACTTTTCTCTAATTTAATCATCTTTGTATCTCTTCTGGTTTACGAGATCCCTGTAGTGTGCATTCTTATATGGGACACCGTGTATATGGTGCGGCTCTAAAATCCACCCTTTTTATTTTTTATGGAGGGAAACATAAAGATTTAAAACTCGGCACATGCCCTAGGTATACAAAACCCAAGCTAATTTTTGATAAAATATGACTCTTCCTCGTAAAACCAATAATAAAGTTTTTTACCTCTAGTCAACTCCATCCGTGGACACACTGTATATGTATACACAATACACATAATTAATTATAAATAATCCAAATTTAAATGGACTGCGTTTTAATATCAATCTCCTGTTTGGGATGCCAATGTTATACTGAAGGTTGTAATCCTGGGCTGGTAGGCAGCGTTGCCACATTGAAAATAAAACAAAAAATTTGCTCCCCACATTTTGCATAAATCCAGTTTTTCCAACTGCCTATTAAATTTTGCTTGACTCCGTAGGTTTACTTTCATTATTACGAAACACTAAAAGTATCCCTTTTACAAACCTAATCAAATTCAGTTCAGAGTTTCACTCTCGCGTTACGCAAGAGAAGAGCGAGAATCAGGCGAGAGTCTCGCGAAAATGTACTCTCAAAATAAATTTCTCGAAAATACATTCGTTTTTCGAAATTTTTTTTGTGGATTCGGAAAATAACCCGAGCAACAATTATTCATCGTCTAAAAATCATCACAAATCAAAATGGAACTTACAAGAACCGCTTTTAAATTTTTGAGCGGTAAAACACCGTCCCACAGCGTGAAAAGAAAAAACGGCATTGTCACGTGATGTTTTAATAAAAATCATTGAAACGTTTAATTTTAACGACTATCTGACGACGACTGATATCATCAAATTTATGTATCTTGCTTGCTATTACTCATAAAATGATGAATTCCTCCCCAAAAAGATAATATAAAATTTATATTTCCATTAGGTGGTCCCGTTAAAAAATACATCTGCCCCTTTGTAGACAAACACGACACTATAAAGGGCCATTTACATTGAGGTGGTTAATAGCTAATATTAATAGGGTGCGGTTTACAACCTATCCACCCTCCTTCCTGAAATCTAATAGGTATGTTGTATTTTCCTCTATTAGGGCAAATTTGGTATTACCACCGTGTTTGTCGGTTAGGGTAAGTATAAATAAAGTCAAAAGGCTGGAATTGGGCTTGATTATTGTGGTATCAGGTTGGTTCTAGCAGCAGCACGCAACACAAAAAACTCTTAGGCTAAAAAATACTTTAAAATAAGCATATAGTTTGGGATCAGTCAAATCCAATCAAATGAGTAGCTCTGACTAGTTGGAAGGCACCACCGAAACAAAGATATTATTATAAATAATAGATTTTGGTTGTAAAATATATAAGATTCACATTATGAAAAATTTAATTTGTTATGCAGGAAGCATAAAAAATACGAAAACGATATTTTGCGTAACAGTAAACATACCCTGTTTATCATTTTCTACCAAAAGAACAAATATGAAATATGTTTTAAAAATTCCATTAAAAAATTAAATATTAAAATTAACTAGTTTTATCACATTATTTCTTTAAAGTCCCAACTATTCTCTCACAACTTTAATCAGAGTGTACCAGAGCACTAGTTGCTACATATTAAACAATAATGACACCAATGGACATGTTTGTCAATGTCTTTATTAAATGAAGCAATTATTTAATTTAAAATGCTATTTTTTGGCGTTTGTGGTAACTTACAAACAATTGTAATTTTTATTTAATTTAAAATTAAATAAAAAATCCTTATGTTGGAAATAAATAAGGTAATTATGTAGTATACCCTTTTCTGCTATTTTTACGTTTTTTGAAAAAATTCTTTTATGGTCACATTCTACAGTCTTTCCCGATTGCCAATATACGTGAGCACAAAAAATTATGTTGTTTTTTAATAATTTTTAATGAAACAAGCTTACGGGACCTGGGAGCGAATAGGGGTGCTGGGCAGGGTAAAAACAAAAAACCCAACATCGTAAAAGGCTTAACAACACTTTTCCCAACGTAATAAAGTTTAAAATAAAAAAAAAACGGTTAATAGCTAAGAAAATTGCTGTTTTCTATACAAAATTCCATTTTAAGCCGCTATTAGCCGCCATTATTTTCCCAGCTGTCAACATTGTCAACAATATTGCTGTGTCCGGTGTTGCTACGTTTACCTATTTTTTATCCCAAATGAAATTAATCTTGGCGAACTTTGTACCGCTTCTAGAACACAGCCGAAAATGACCCCAAGCAACACCCTGGCGCACCGATCCCTCTTCGCCTGCGAGGAAAGAGGCTGGTCAGGGCCTCTAACCAGTTGCTAACCCTGTTCCGACCTTAGGGTGCCCTCCGATCCACCGTTCGCATAAAAAACTTATCTAAGTCGGTCAATTAGGTGACAGATCTAATATTTTCGATCTAACGGTGGGATAATGGTGGATCGGAGGGCACCCTAAGGTCGGAACAGGGCTAGCACCTGGTTAGGGGCCCTGACCAGTCTCTTTCCTCGCAGGCGAAGAGGGATCGGTGCGTCAGGGTGTTGGCTGGGATCATCTTTTTGCCCTTTTGGTGAAATTTGGTTCATTTTCGCATTTTCCCGCTAACTTTATGTAAAGCTAGCAGTATTTGTGGGAAAAACGATTTGTAAATTTGGCAACTTTGGCGTCTTTCCATCAGAAATTTCGAGTATGTGTACCAGGGGTTTCATTGAAAAAGCTAACCTAAAAGTTAAAAAAATTTAAAATTAATAAAAAACAACATAATTTTTTATGTGCGCACGTATATTGGCAACCAGGAAAGACAGTAGAATGAGACCATAAAAGAATTTTTCCAAAAAACGCAAAAATTGCAGAAATGGGTATACTACATAATTACCATAAATAGTTCCGGGATATTTTTTAAAGAAAAAATAGGTGATTGCTAAGTGCCAGAAGAAAGTAAAGAAATAAAACTCATACATGTGTACAGATATCCTATGTATTTTATTGCATTGGCATTCAAATAGCTGTACTAGTTATACACAAAACTGCTTTTACTGCAATAAAATATTCATTTGTATTCCATAAGAGAACGGTTCTGGTGGATATTATAGAGAACTGCATGATTTATTTCGTTTAAATCTTTAAAAAGCAATGAGAGAATGCGTTGCGTGCAACATCATAAATATCATTAAGCTGAGAAAACTAGAAGAAAATTTAATAAAGAAATATTAAACAGACACTTAGCCCTAATGTATTCGCGAAAACCCCTCGTGGAATAATATCATAAATAGAGACCGTACTTTATATACGTGGTAAGTGACGTGCTGATGGGTTTTTATTTTATTAAAGTAACAGTTTTAAGATCGCGATTTTGTGAAAAGAGACACACTATTTTTATTATTGAACAACATTACCAAAGAGTTTCTTTTGATATAAATCTTTCCTGATTTTAATAGTTAAATAGAACTTTGGTGTTCAAGAATGACAAAAAATCATTAGAGAGCACCAAAGGTATTTCGCGCGTGAGTATTACCCAATATGTTTTCTGTAAGTATTTTCTTAAAATCATAAGAAGGACTGAATTATTTAAATTTAAATTTCATATCGCATGAAAATACAAGATTCAGTCACAAGGGATATAATTATTATATTTTTTGACAAACAATTTTAGCTGTCATTTCTTTATTGCGCTCCTAAAAGTTCTTTTTCCTACAAAATAATGGAAATCAGTAGTGACGATGATTTTAGTGCTACACCCCCGGAAATATTAGAAACAGCCAGTGGAGCAGTTTTAAATCTAATACCCGCAAAATCTAAAAAACGGTATGACACAGTGTATAAGCAGTTGATGTGTGGTAAGAAAAGTTGGTAAAATTAGTGAAAATGTTTTTCTGGCGCATTAGAAAAAAAATCAAAAGAAGTGGAGTCTTCTACACTGCGGTCCATATATTCGACGTTAAAAACTACACTAAATGTTAAAGAGAACATATATATAAGAAAATGTAAGAAACATTCCATATTTGAAGAAAAAATCAGTTGGATATCGCCTTAAGAAGTCACAACTTTTAACAAAAGAGCAAATAACCCGTCTTATGAGCTAAGCTGATGACGAAGATTTATTTAACGATAAAGGTAAACAACTGCAGAAAAAATAAATTATATTTTAAGAGGTGAACTGGGTAAAGAATTTATTCAAGCAGCGAAAAAGCCTAAAGATGGAATAGATATCTAGGCCATCCATTATGGGGGAGAAAGCTTGCCAGAAAACTTGGGAGATCAAGAGGACGTAGATAGAGACAAGAGATTCGTAGAGAAGAACTTTATCAGGTTTTAAAGAAATTGAACAGCAATGAGCCATAGGCGCAGAAGAAATATCACCAGAACTCCCACAGCAATCAGGAGGCAAGGTGAAAGACAAGTTATTCAAGTTAGTATGCCGTATTTATGAAGAAGGAAAGATTCAAAGGGACTTCCTGAAGAATGTGATAACATTACCAAAAATAGTAGGGGCCGATGTTTGTGAAAATTGAGACGATTAATTTATTACCACACGCTTCAAGAATCCTCACACAGATCATTTACAGAAGAAGAAGGTAGAGGAAGAGGAGGCTTGCGGATGACCTTTCTCCACTGCTGTTTTTGACCATAAGTGACAGGTACATTCTTAGAGCGACCTCAATATTAGGAGATTAATTTTTGACGTTTTTTTCTAGGAGGAGTTTTTTAAATTCGTGGTAAAAAGCCTTGAACTGAATCAGTTCATTTCCTAATTGATGGTCTATGTCATTGTTGTATGTTTCTACTAAGTTTTGAGCTGTTGCAATTATCTCTTCATTAGTCAGTGTATCCAACTTGTTGAGAAACCCAAACCCCAAAACGGGTATCAACTAGTTTGTATGTAGTTTGATCACCTCCAAGATAATTCTGTGGAGCATGAACCAAAAGCCAATTGGGAGTATTTGTTTATATTTTTCTTCCCTTTTTACTCCAAACGACATAACCATAAAGTGTTCGAAAGTTCCGCGAATCGATCTAATGAAAATTAGTTCAAACTTTGATCGATTCTTCATTAATTCTGTTTTTGACGATTTTAGGGCTAAACTTTGTAAAATAAATTATCTTGCCAAGAGACGATGTTTATTTAAACTTATTTATAGTTCTACTAAAATTATTTTTTCATATTTCTACGCATACGTTGTCAGTAAGTTAATTTCAGCAAGATTTCTGTTCCACTAATTAAACAGACCTAATTTTTTATAAAAAATGTAAAGTCCGGTCCTGACCAAAGTTTAAGTTGTATAAACAGAATGTTACTAGAAATGACATGTGTCAAAGCCCGCCATTAAAATCTTAAGTGGGATTGAGTATAAGAATCTGCATTCCCATAGAATGGTCTAAATATAAAATATCCTTGTACATAGTTTATGTAACGCCTATGAACCGTAAGATTTCTCCCAAGTATTACCATAATATGCGAAATTTTACGTCCTGTATTAGGATGTAAAGTGGTACGCCACATGTTACTGTCTCCTTTTTTTAAGCTTTTTAATATAACTCCCGTTCCTTGTATTTCCTATGTATGTGGCCCGAGTACACAAGGAATATTTTAATATAAAAAGTTTATGAAGGTATTTCAAGTAAAAGAGCGATTTTTAATAGGCCTTTGTCTCTTTAAAATGATGTGATGAGATGTTCATACTTGAATATTAAGCTTTTATGCAACCGTGAAAATTTTTCTATTCTTCTTTTTTATATCTTATACTGGGTGGCCCACCAAAAACTTTCCACCCAGATTTTTTTTTTAAATAAATAAATCAAAAAACGTTTGGACCAGTACACTTTAGATTTCAGGGGGACATATTTTTGATACATTATTTTAAAGGGAAGTGAATTGCCTTTCCAACGAAACTTGCTCGTCACAGCAATTTGGGTTTAAATATAAACAAAATACAGGATTGAAGGATGTATTTTTACACAAAACATAACTTCTGGATGGGTTCCTTTCTTAATATCGTTTTTATTATCAGCCTCTGCTTTTTCAAAAAAAATTTTCAATGTTAAACTGCCACAAATTGTGATTGTGACTCTGAAAAAAGCACTTTTTGCGTCTAATTACAAATTCTTACTTTAGAACATGGTATAAAAATAACCAGTGTTAACTTTTTCCATTATCTTTTTAAAAAAGGTATAAATTTCGAGCACCTAATCCTTAGACATTGTAAATTACCAAGCAACTTTCCACTATTCATCCTATACAATACATAAATTTTACTTTTGTGTTCGTTCATGGAATTTCTAATTTTAACGCTAGAAAAATGTTCCTTCCTATGGGTGAATTTCTGATAATTGAACATTTTAAGGTCCCCGCTAATTTTAATTATTTTATTTAGAAATATCAGTAAAATACACATTCACCTTATTTCTACACACTTCCAAAAAATAAGTGTTAGTTATGTTTTTTTTAATATTTGCATATGTAGGTTAATATCTGTAATCGTAAATACCACAGGCTAAAGAATATGACTAAGGATTACTGAAATATACCATTATTTTTCGTTATAATAAATTAGGCCAATATTTGTCGTGACAATACATAAAAGCTACGGTTGCCGTGGCAAATTCTGATCGGACAGGGAGTGGGGACTCACTTCAGAGTCAGGGGTTTATGTAATGATTGCTACTGCCTGATGGTAAGTATTACTTGTGACTTATACCTTTCAGTAGGAGAGATATTAAAATATTCGTAGACAAGGACCTAGCCACGGTGGGACAGGGTGGGGCCTGGGGCGCTTGCTCCCTCTCCCCGTAGGATAGGAAAAAAGAAATAATAGACTTTCTGTTCTGTTTCTGCATTAATCCTAGACTGGGGTGTCAAGTATCTTATTCAGTTCAACGCCTCCAAAACTCAGTCTTGCTCCCTGTCACGGCAGAAAATCCGAAAACTATTTACTTACCCCATCCACATGAATAACCAATACAGAATAATGAAACGTTCGATCTTGTTGGCTTCCCTTTCGAACGTGATCTCAGCTGTCACAAACACATTACTTCAATGGTCACATCAGCAGTTAAGAAGCTTGGTTTTCTCTTTCAAACCAGAAAAAACTTCTCCCCTTACAACTTACATACACGCTGAAAAAAGAGCTCCACTTGTGTCAAGATATTCAGTGATCTAGGTAAATTGAGTCTTATAATAAAAGCAAAGACATTGAATTAACAGCATTGCTTTTCCCATAAGAACATGAAGGTTTTTAAAGAATTTTACAAATTCTCTTGAATAACTATTGCTTTAAGACAAGAATATTTTTCTTAACATATAATGACATGAACGCTCGTATCAAAGATCTGTTTAGAAAGACTCAGCCATTTAAACAAGATTCTGCGAATTTGGCTGAAGACCCTGTGCTCTACGTATCACTTCCGTTCTAGATAATTTGCGGAGGGTTTTTAACAGAGCCGCGCACACCGACCAAAATTTAGTCGCGCAACAAACCTTGATGATGGAGGATCTGTGTTGTGCTCTTAGCGGTAATTATAGTAATATGCCAGTTACTGGAAGATTGGAATCTAGGCCACTTAGTGGCGAAATACGAAGGTACGTATAACTTATTTCAGTTCATATTATACGTGAAAACTATCGACCCAATTACTGTGTTACTTGACTCAAAAAATGTTGCTAAGGTTTTTATTAGGCAGTAATCAGCAGTATAATATTTTTGTTTAAGCGTTTATCACTCTTATGTGTAAAGCACGATGTTGTAATGGGCGCCAAATTGCACAGTGGTTCGTGTAAAGTTATCGTGTACCAACTAATTAATATTTTTAGAACAAAACTCAGGTGAGCCAAAGCTGCTGATCTATTTAAGAGAGGAGCAGATTACTTCGCTAACCTCTGGGAATTTTGGAGATATCATTAGATTAAAGGTTGATATCGATAATTTGAAAAAAGATGCAAGTATGCATAAAAACAATGTTCTTTTGTTCAAATTGGTTATTTTGTCACGTAATAGTTATAGTAATCACATTTTCAGATTTTTATTATACATCAAATCGACAGTCTATAATTTTTAGGGGACTGGAACTTAGACTGTGAATTATTCATTTGCGTAATTTTTTTGTCCGCTGGTGAACCTACTTGAAGGTGACTCATGCAACTGAACTACCAATCGTTTAAATCAAACCCGAGAAGGTCTTCCACGAAGAAACCGAGGACCTATCACCAAATATAATTTAATTTCTATTATGAACTTTACAATTTTGCTTGGGAAGAATTTTATTTGCTTCGAAGCATGATGCTTTTAAAGCAAGAAACCACGATTTTCAAGCAATAACAAAAAATAAGAAAACTACAATTAAGAAATCAGTCATTTCATTTTAATTTCTGTATTACTAATTAAAGATACTCAAAAAAAGGTACTCTTTAATTAAGAACCTAAACTTAAGTTAATAAATAATTTTTTTTATTATGTACTTTGATTCGTTAGGCTAAGAAAATTGAGAAATCTAGTATTTTGGAAAGAGACCGTTACTCTTGGGCCAAACGCATATTTCATTTATTCAGTCATATAATGGCTTGATAACAAGAGAATAAATACATTTTTTAAGAGAATATTCATTTGGCCCTACTCAGAGCCGCGGTTCCATCGAGTAAAATGCAAATGCGTTTCGGCCAATGTATCCTATATTTCAGTACACTCTCTGTTTCCCAAATAAGACCTAAGCTATAGCACTGTTGCCATATCTGGGGAGTGGCATCACCTTCAACATCCTTGACTCTATCCAAAAGAGAGCCATTCGACTCATCAATGACCCAGTCGTCAAAGAAACACTTATTTCTATTGCTCATCGCTGCGCTGTTGGAGATTTATCCCTTTTCTACCGGTACTTCCCTGGATTTTGCTCCAAATAACTAACCACTATAATTCTCCCCTTGACTGTTCCTAACAAAACAACAAGAGCCGCGTTACGTATGCATCCCTTTACTGTCCAGCTACAAAAACCTAGAACATCCCCCTTCTCTCGTTCATTCATACCTAGGGTCTCCAGATTATGGAACGGATTGCCTGCAGATGTTTCTCCTTCCCCTCCTAGCCCCCAATCCTTTAAATCTCGTATCAATAGATTGCATTTCCATTCTCTTCATACGCCCACTGTACGTTAGTACTCCGGCTTGAAGTCTACGTGAGCTGTCTCACATAAAAAAATTTCACGACTTCTATTTAAAACCTGGTTGCGCGGTCAACCATGACAGAAAATGGTCTTGTTGGACTCTGCATGCTAAGTGTTCATAAGAAAACAGTTTGTTAGAAGAGGAAGGATTGTGAAAACTAAATTTTAAGATTTAGCAGGGGCCGTCGTAAGCAATTGTAATGTATACCAAATCTAATTACCATAGTTAGTGATAAAAACATGTTTTATTACTTAACTGTGTTGCCTCGCCCTACCCTGGACAAAATCCTGGCTACGCCCTTGTTCGTACAACCTTTTAAACCCTGTGTAGCTACACTAAAATTATCAATTATCAGAGATTTACCCTTATATAAATCAAAACCGACCTTTCAGCGCTTTTCTTTCGCGGTAACAATAGAGACAAATTTATTACATTTTTAAGATAATTAAAACAAACTTTTATTCTGTTCCCAGCAATTCATTACTTTTTGTTCGTTTTTCTTCGGAGTGTTAAAAGACTAGAAGATGTATCAGATAACAGATGAAATAGGAATTATTAATGTGACGTTTGAAATAAATGTTTTAAAAACATGTGTTCCCTGCTTTCGTTTAATTAAAAATGGTTGTGGCATAAATTGAAAAAGAGCATTTAGGAATTATGTATTAAATTAAGCATTATTTTACATAATTTAAGTTTTATTCTTATTCCTGCGCCTTTGTTTGTTAACAAGTTAGAAGTGCTTGGGTGTATGTACGTGTTTCATACAATATTTTATGTATGATTTCATACTATACCGTTTTCTTGGCGATTTTTCAATAATTTTTACCTAAAAAAATAAAGTACCAACAATAAAAATATCGGCATTTTATATTGTTTTGAATTTCGTTGCCTTTAATTCTAGAAACATTTTTTGTTCATTGTCAAACATAAATATTAAGACAGAAAACGTAAGCTAAAAGCAGCTTCGATGAAAAAAATTCCGAGGGCGTTAAAATAACTGCAAAGGATACCTCGCTACCATCCAAATCCAGGCATTTATATGAAGCGTTGCGTTCTAGATAATTTGCGAAGGGTTTTTAACAAAGCCGCGCACACCGACCACAATTTAGTCGCGCATCAAACCTTGATGATGGAAGATCTGTGTTGTGCTCTTAGCGGTAATTATGGCAATTTGCCAGTTGCTGGAAGATTGGAATCTAAGCAACTTAGTGACAAAATACGAAGGTACGTATAACTTATTTTACTTCATATTGTATGTGCAAAACTATCGACCCAATTACTGTGTTACTTGACTCAAAAAATGTTGCTATGTTATGCTGCTTCCAGAGAATGATGGGCAAGTAACAACATCAAGAAAACTTCTGAAGACACTATACTGGCATGCTATAATAGCAATAGAGTAGTTTTATTGTACTAGTACAATAATGACCCACTTTATGGCCGCAAAACTGTGCTATAAACAGTAATTTCTAATGAAATCGTTTATTAAATATTTTTGAAAACGGACAAACACCCATCTTAAACGATACCTACATATTAGTATTCCTGTAATGTAGTAAATAAAAATTATTTTCTACAAAATTATTTTTCGTATATGTGTATATTAAAAGGTTTAACATAATGTGTCGATCAGATGAAGCTAGCTGCACAAAATTATGTATTGCAATTTTTTCTTTCTAACGTCTTTATTAGATACTGTTATGACCATTTTTTTGACTCAAATGGTGAAGCTACCAAAATATAAGTTTTATTTAAAAAATGCGTTCATTAAGAAAATCGAAAACATATATTGGAAATGCAAAATGTAATCAATAGAAATCTTACATATCTATGCAATAAATCTAATTATGGTTACAAGAACTTACCCTAATACATACAGAGTATCCGAGAAAAGTCTTAGCATGGGAAAATATCTTTATAATTAGTAAAGATAGAGACACCAAATTATAGGTGTGTTTTATTGGTTAATAAATCCACTTGTTTAAGTAATTTAACTTTTTCAACCCCCTTGATGGGTGACGCTAGGGAGTTAGGGTCAAAAATGTCAAATGTAACACTATGCCATGTGGTACCTCACTTTAAAGGTATTCAAAAAAGAAACATTTTACCGCAAACTTAATTCGTTTTTAAATAGCAAGCCTTTAAAAATCCTAAAAAAAAATAAAAATTTAAATAACTTTATTTCTCTTATCACTTTAAAAGTTGTTCAAAATGACCACCATGAACTTCTTGGCAGTAATATAGTCGATTTTGGAACACACCTCTCACATTTTCGAGAATGGCAGAGTTCCAAAATCGACTTTATTATTGCCAAGAAGTTCATAGTGATCATTTTGAACTTTTAAAGTAATAGAAATAAATAAAGGTACTGCCATTTGAAAACGAATTAAGATACGGACCTCGGGTTTTCGGTAAAATGTTTCTTTTTTGAAGACCTTTAAAATGAGCTACCTTAACTACCTAGCGTCACCCCTCGAGGGGCTTGAAAAAGTTAAATTACATAAAAAGTAGATCTATAAATCAATAAGATACACCTATTATCTTGCGTAATATTTCAATAGTTGTTAGCCAGTCCCAGATTCATAGAACACAGGAATTTAAGCTGCTAATACTTTATATAAACTTTTTAAGTATATTTTTACACTGCAAAAACAACTTATATTACGGAAAAATAATATGTCATGTTTATTTTTCTCATAACCTAACTTTCTACCCCCAGCTATAAAAAATTTTCTAGTATGAGAGAGAAAGAAGACGAGAGGGAAAGTACATGAGAGAGAGACATAATTGATCTCTCCGTTGTAACATGGGTTTCTGTCATAAGTCTCAAATTAAATTGGATACGGTATAGTACAATAATGAGTCAATTTATGGCCGCAAAACTGTGCTATAAACAGTACTTTATAATGAAAGCGAAACACCCATCATAAAAGATACCTATAGTATTCCTGTAACGGTTATTAAAAATAATTTTTTACAAAATTATTTTTCGAATATAACCTACTTTTGCAGAAATGCAATACAATAATATTCTGAACAAGAGCAGCATATATTTGGAAAAGTTCATTCCATTGTTAAAAACAGGAGGACTTTATTTACATAACAAAATGTTATTGGAAAGGTGTAAATAGACGTGTTTATTTTTGGCACTGCAAATTAGTTAGTGACAGTCTCTAATTTAAATATTTTCAGCAGCTGGCCCAATGAATTGTTATTATTTAGGATTTTGTTACTGTTTAGCATTTGTATTGTGTATTCAATACGAATGTTTACTCCAAAATCAGTTATTTTAAACTCTGTTGTTATCAGAGCTGGGAGTAACTAGTAACTAAGTTACTTGAAAGAATCCAAGTTACTTGAATGTAACTTAGTTAGTGTAACTTAGTTCTTTTTTTAAATACCTTAAAAGTATCTTGTACCTAGTTACTTTCACGAAGTAACTTGTAACTGTGACTTTAGAAAAGTAACTTTACAGTGGCGGCTGGTGAAATTTCAAAGTTGTATATCTCTGTTCCTACTTACAGGACCCGTATCAGATTTAGGGGTTTTAATAGTGAGCCCACAGGGAATGTTTTGGTAAAGAAAAAAATATTTTGTAATTTGCGAAAAAAAGTTGAAATATTGCCGAGTCCCCCCTGGGAAAAAATGAACGCGTTTAGGTATTTTACTTATTATTTTTCCAAATTTTACATCATTCTATTCAGAATTTTTTAATATTAGGAGAAAAAAATGTGTTAGTAGAAAGTTAGTGTCATTTGCTTTTTTTTAATTATATTTTAGGTTTAAGAAAATTTGAATGACAATAACTAGTTTTTTGTGTTCCGTAACAAACCCGTTCAACTTTAGGTCAAGCTTTACGGTAACATGTAGATTGACACTTATTTTTTTTATCTCCTGACGTCGCTTGGCTCTTGTATAAATCATATCGAGAAGTAAAAAATTTCTTTTAGTTAAATTATCCAAATAATTCTCTTTAAAATAATATTTCTGGATTTGTAATGACTTCCTTAACGATTTATGCAATAGAAAAATACATTCATATTCCTTACTAAATAAAAATCAAACCCATTACAGATCTCTGTTTTTACACAAAAAGGAAAACAATTTATTCTCTCTAAAAGTCTGATTTCTTAAAGACAGCTTAAAAACGATAAACCTTATATTCAAAACAATGTTGATCTCTTACTCAAAATCCAGTCATCCAGGGGCATTTTCTTATCTCATTTCACTTCCTAAAGATTTTAAACTATTGGATATCGTACCGTAAATCTTTACATCCTGTTGATCCTTTAAACCCTTGCTGCTGCCTTAAAATAATCGGCTCTTCTTTCTGGGCCGTATTAAGGGATTATTATGTGTATTTGACTACACGGCAGGACCTCTCAGCACTATCTCTAAATATGACCTGATCCTCATTATTTATATCGAAGCTTCAATGCAGCGAAAAGAACGCGTCATGTATATGTTTTTACTGATACATTAGTACTGTACTGAACATGATCTCAGCTGGCATAAACACATTACTTTAATAGCCACATCAGCAGCTGAAAAGCTTGGGTTTCTCTTCCGAGCCAAAAAATACTTCTTCCCTTCCAACTTACACACTCTCTGTTTCTCAAAAAAACATAACCTAGAGTACTGTTCCCACATCAGAGGGAGAGGCGCTACCTTCGACACTTAACATCTTTGATTCTATCCAAAATAGAGTCGCTTAACTGATTGATGAACTAGTGCAGGAGAATTCCTTTCTTTCGCTCATGTTGGGATAAAAATTTGCAGATTTGTGACCATTCTCTCCAAATTCTCTATCCAACTACTCCTCTAATATGAATAAGCCAGCTCGAGTGCATATTATAAAATTAATTATTTTCCATATAGGAGTATTACAGGCACTATACTCCGATTGCCGAACAGAACTGAACAGGAGCAAACCACGCGCGCTGACGCACTTTACACACCTGATGCCAATGTCTTTAATTTATCACCTCTTAGAAAACGATATTTGGCCTACCATTATCTATGAAACCCAGCTCGTCTAAACCGGCATCCCCTGATACGCGTCGATCACGCAGTTTTATTGCCCCATCTGTTCGGCGGTTTAACTTTAGCAGCTCCGTACTAAATTTTCATATCCAGATTCTAGAACGCTAGTCCGCTCTAATTTGACAAAAAATGTTTTGAACTGACAAGTAAGAATAGGATTTGTTATAGTTTTATACTAAAAATTTGTACGTATTTTCGACAGTAGTAGAACTAAATTTACTCTAGAAACCCGTTCCAAGATGAAAATCATTTGGAAACCAAGCAAATCGCTGAAATATCAGAATAATTCATAGGTTTTTAATGACGACTTATTAACAATGACAGAACAAAACCCTGTCTAAATATAACTGCTTAACTAGATCCTAATTTAAACCAGTACTAAATATAAAACTTTCTTAGTGGAGTCAATGTCAATAGCACTACGTAATGTATTGTAATTTTAATATTTTTTGAACCATAAATAGGTTTGATGTTATTGTCATAGGCGTTTCTAGGTGTGGGCTTGGGGGGCTTAAGCCCCCCCCCCCCAAATCTCGAATTAGCCCCCCCAAATCCAACTGGGTGACCTAGCCGCCTATATATAAACCAGGGACTTAAGCCCCGTCAAATATGTAAACCGGGGGCTTAAGCCCCCCCAAAAATAGAGGTCTAGAACCGCCTATGGTTATTGTCCAGTCTGTTTATTATTCATTCAATCTCCTGGAGATTAAAAGTGTTTTTAATAATCCCTTAGAGATTAAACGCGACACTTCATTATTCGAAACTAAGGAATAAAACAGCAATTAACAAAGAAGAAATATTAAATTAAAAGAATACTTACCTAACATAGGTGCGAACATAACAAAGGTATAACACGCGAGGGTAAATTTAAACTTCAAACTATACAACACTTTAGTTTCTACATTAATTCCCCTCATATTTAAATATTGCAACAGTTCACCGAGGAATTATTTACTAAGTAATAAAGTTACATTTTGGAATAAATTCCACGCTACACTACCCGAATTTAGTTTTAAACTCACGGTCAATAATTATTCACATCACCACCTCCACTCTAAGCGTAACTTTCCTCGCTCCTAGTCTTTCGTTTTTGTTTTGTTTGGGTTGCTACTTTGTTGCTTAAAGTTCGCCTGACTGGTAGATATCTGCAAATTTAAGGGTTATGGTTAATAATAACATTTTCATTTACATGTAATAAAAATTAAATGAAAGAAAGCCCTAAGTAGAACACATCCAAAAAGGGGTTGATATCTCAGATAATGTAGCAAATAAGATGAAGCTATTCACTAATAATAAATCAATCTATCGCCACACGCCAAAATCTAAGAAAATTGCGTGAATAGGAAAAAGAAAGATGGTGATATGTTAGGGATATTTTTAGTGTTACTATTATCCATAGACCTTCAGCAGAAGAAGACAATATCATTCATTCATAACTAGCCTTTTGTTTCCAGTGGCGTATTTAGGGGGGGGGGGGCAGGGTGCCCCCCCTAGAGCCTTGTACAAAAAGGATTTCAATACAGAATTTTATAAAAATAAATATTGTAACATAAACATTAACCAATTTTTATATATTCTACAAAATATTATAAACAAAAACAAACATTTTGCCATCTATGTAAGGTCTTTGAAATAAATTATACCAAAAGAATATGAATAATAGATCAATACTAATATGTAATATAAAAATGCAAGCCTCTTTTAATATTTTTGATTTACATGCTCTTAGATGGTTTCTGAAAAGATTCCTCACACATTTCACTGCGATTTGCGCCGGATAATTTTGGCTTCTACACGAAGCACATAACCCAATAATTTATTTTTCAAAAAACATCTCTTTGGAAAGTATTTTTTCAAAAAACAGCTTTTTCGAAAATGGATTAACAAAATTTTTGACAAATATTTCAAACCTACATATTTTTAAAAATGTCCTGACCGCTTTTTCAAAGATGCTTTTTAGAAAACGGATTTATAAAATGTTTTTTTAAAAACCTCCTCAAACAAATACATTTTTCGAAAATATATTTTTTAAATTAAAATATGAACTCTAGCTTCTTGGAAAATGTTAGTGAAAAAAAGACGAAAAAAGATCCTGAATAAACCTAAATGAAGCTTTTTCGAAAATGGATTAACAAAATTTTTCAAAAATATTTTCTCGGAAACATATTCCGAACCTACATTTTTCCAAAATATCTCCAAACAAATAATTTTTAAAACATGTACAACTCTTCTAGCTCTTTCTTTATTCAACAAATATCTTTTTTAATATTAAATTAAGTAAATTTTTTCGCAAAACAGCTTCTTTGAAGATATATATTTTTTAAAAAGAACCTTTTAAAAATACATTTCCCGGAAATATATTTTTTAGAAAACAGATTTTCTAAATTTAAATTATGAACTCTACCATTGAATTTCGAATAAGGTTGGGTATATCTAAATTTAATGACTCTACTAACTTACAAAATGTCAATTAAAAATGCCAAAAAGATTCTAAACTAACCTAAACTATTAAATTCCTAAACGAACCTATTTTGTGTTTGGCCAGGTTTACGTTTCCTTGTATTTGCTGTGTTAGTCTGTAGTAAATTACACGAAAAAGTGTTGTTTTTTAATATGAATATCCGAAGTTTTTTCGAAACAATGTTTAAAAAATGTTGTTTCTAGAAACATGTTTTCGTGAAAAAATTGAGTTTCAAAAAGTGGTTAAAAAAAATTCGAAGTTGGTTTCAGAAAAAAAAATTGAAAACATCCCTAGTTTTCGAATATCTGTATTATTGAAAAAGTTCTGTTGTTGAGAAAACATAGTTTCGAAAATATGTGTTTTCGAAAAATTTTCATCAATCATCAGTCCAAATGGACAGAAGGTATAAGTGAATTTTAAAAAATGCTAGAATTGGTAAGTTAGGCTGACAAACCATTCTGTTTTCGCAAGAACAGGTTTAGGTATTTCGTTCATTATGGAAATAGTGTACATTTCGTAGAGCCAAAAACAATAAAAAAGTAATGTCGCACTTGAGCTTGCCCGTTTGATTTTTTTTGGTCTGTACAGTATTGTATATTATTACTATTTCTTTACGAAACACCGCCGCTGATACAGCGGAAAGCCGACAAAACTTTTAATAAAAATGTTAATTTTGTTAAAAAGTATATGTATATTTATGCAGGTTTGGTTATGGATTTTTTATAATTAAAATTTATATTTTTATTAATTTGTCATTTTTATTTCTATTTATTAAATATATTCTCTGTGCATGGCTTATTTGAAGGTAAATCTTTGTACATTATTTTTAGTTTTTAATCGACCGAATCGAACTACAATAATTGTTAAAATACCATAAAATTACAAGAAATGCAATACTTGGGTATATACCAGGTATATACCGGGTACATACTTTCAGTATACCAAATTTTAATATACCCGGTATTTGCCCATCACTGGTCACAACCAAGAGCATCGAGTTTTAAAAATTTCGAAATTTGTACGAAAATTTGTAATATAAAATCTTTTTTTTGTTAATAAAAACCAGAATGAATGGATAAAACCAATACCCATAAATATTTAATTCTTGTAGAGAATACAGCCAAATATTGCAGGTTTATTTGGGTTATATGCATATTCTCCATTACTATGGTTATCTAAAAAATATTATCCAATCAAATATTTCTTATACCCTTAAAAACCCTTTTGATTTTTTACTATAAAACTCTAGAAAGTGTCACGCATCTTTTTTATGTAAAATTCCTATAAAACTTAAGCTTACACTTTAAAAACGTTTTTAGCTTAACCTTATTGATGGTTTGGCTGATCTTCTTTTTTATAAGTTTAACGATAAAATTTATTGGCCTGGAATAAAACCACATTTTATATTTAATAAGGTATTTATTTTAGGTTTTTGAATTTTCGACGGATGTCCAGTGGCGTAACAAATAACTCAAGAGCCCGCATAGAACGAGAATCTACTTGACAAAGTATCCAAAAAATGTATGATAAATTTGAAATTATGAAAACAGATGATAGTTGGCAACATTGCTCTTTTCGTATCTTTCATTTATATTTGATCTTTCTGACTGCTGCAAAATTTACCAAACCATTTTTAAGGTATCACACTGTAACATTTGAAAATCATCACCATGTATTGTTTTGTTTAGTAATCGACTCTTTTACTAAAACTGCATAAGTTAGATACTTACATCTTGGGGTATGCTTTTACATCAATAAAAAGAAACCTGGAAAAGTATCAACCTCTTAAAAAAAATCAATTGACTCTTAAGGCATCTTTAACGGGAAAGCAGATTTGGCTAGCGTATTGGTGTGAGATCGGTATTTTCCGGCCACGGCTGTTCTGCCAGCGTCAGTTGCTAATGTTTTTGTTTAGGTTATGCCCGTTTCCCACGGTGCAACTTTGTCGTGGCAATTCGTGAACTGACATTAAAATCGCAGCAAATTCAAGTGTACTCAATGGCAATTAATAGCAGCAACATAGTTGCATGGTCCTAGTTTGGTGCAACTAGTCGCTACAATTTAGCAACGTCTTTAGTGATTTTTCTCTTGCCAACTTATATTTGTGATTATTAGTAAGTAAATCTTGACAGGGATGAAATAAATAGTATGTTTTCAGTAGAAAATAATGTGAGGGACATATTTTGACCCAATAAGAAGTATTCAGAATTTTAATTCCATTTAAAAAAAGTTTCTGTCGATTTCAGGAAAATGGTAAACACGACAACAATGCGGAGCTCACCATTGGATCGGGAGTAATTTCGTACCTAAGTTTACAAAATTTCAGAAAAATCGGATAAACGGTTTGCAAGATATTTCGAAGTTTCCATATTTTTATTGCGCACGTATGCATCCCTTTACTGTCCAGCTACAAAAGCCTAGAACAGACCACTTCTCTCGCTCATTCATACCTAGGGTTTCCAGATTATGGAACAAATTGCCTGCAGATGTTTTCCCTTCCCGTCCAAAACCTCCAATTCTTCAAATCCCGTGTCAATAGGTAACATTTCCCTTCTCTTCAGACACCCACGGTACGTTAGTATTTAGGCTTGAAGCCTACGTGGGATGTCTTAGATAAAAAAAAAATTTATTGCGCATTGTATAAACGTGAAAATTAATAATCACAAGTAAATTATTCGTTGTACCTAGGCAAAAAATATAGATATAGATACCATTTTCTTTGACGTAGATGATTTTTGACGTTTTCAATAGGTTAGTTGTCAATGTGTTAATATAATATTTAAATAGTGAGTTTCTAACGTTACTTTTTGGTATTTTTATTGTTACTACAGGGATTAAAAGCACCTTTTAAAGGTATTTAAGGTATTTTTAATCCCTCGGGGATTAAAAGTGACTCTTTAGTCCTCATAAATAGAGACTAACGGAGTGCAAAATATTTATTTATTATTTTTATTTGCTCAAAATATATTTAGCAGTTTTAAAAAGTAAAAACGTCAAATATTATATTTTTAATTGGTTCATACAATGCAGCACAATCACAATTTAGTGAAATAGAAAATAAATTCAATGAATAATCAAAGCTTAGTAAAAGAGTCTATTGCCAGCCCACAGAATATTTCCCAATTTTTCAGAAAAATTCTCGAAATACCTGTATTGTAAGCAAAACACATTTAAAAGGAAAAAAACAATAAAAGCTTTAAGCTCGGGGTCTTTTCACATACATATATTTCCTTTTACGAGGTGAGGTATACAAAGAGATAACTTTAGAAATAAATTTTGAAGCTTTGGTTACGTTTACACACGTTCGACCATTTTATCCTTTGGTCTTATGTATACAGCCAGTTTGGTAGAACCCCTGGCTACGTTCAAAAATTTAATTAAGCTTATCTGCTATCTATATTAGTATATAGGAGAGTTTTGGATATATTTTTAAAAACCCGATAAAGTAAAAAAACTGTATCTCAGAAACAAAGGAACTATTGTCCTAATTTTGGCTAAGGAATCTGAGTCAACCCACGATCAATAACACACGTTTTTTGAAACCCTGAGCAACCCCTAGGTGTCTCAAATAACTCGAAAATGATTGATCATATTAGTGAAAGATGCAGAAACACGCGAAAAGATTTGCATATATTGCTATATTAGTGTTAGGGGGTTTTCTTGCAATCTACACCACCAAAGCAATTCCCTTAACTTTTCTACATGGACACATAGAAATACTGTTTTTAGGAATCATAATTGAGAGATGATGAAGATAAAGAGTTACAGAAAAACTTAAAAGGAATGTTTTTTGGTTTGAGTCACATGTAGCGTCAAAAATAAGAATAATTCACATTCTTGGCGCCCAGCACGGGGCAAAACAAAAATTGCTTTTTTCAATAAATTAAAATATATAATATACTACAAGTTTTACCTAAGTAAACCCTGAGCAAACATTATGTATCTCAAATAACTCGAAAACGGTTGATTATATTAGTGACAGATGCAGAAACACGCGAAAAGATTTGCACATGTTTTGCTGTATTAGTGTTTTTAGGAATCCTGACTGAGAGATGATGAAGATAAAGAGTTACAGAAAAACTAGAAAATAATGTTTTTTAGTTTGAGTCACATGTAGCGTCAAAAATAACAATAATTCAAATTCTTGGCGCCCAACACGGGGCAAAACAAAAACTGCTTTTTTGTTAAAAATTAAAATATATAATATACTACAAGTTTTACCTAAGCAAACCCTGAGCAAACATTATATATTTCAAATAACTCGAAAACGGTTGATTATATTAGTGAAAGATGCAGAAACACGCGAAAATATTTGCACATATTTTGCTGTATTAGTGTTAGGGGATTCTTTTGCAATCTAAGCCACCAAAGTAACTCCCTTAACTTTTCTACATGGGCGCATAGAAATACAATTTTTAGGAATCAAGATTGAAAGATGATGAAGATAAAGAGTTACAGAAAAACTAAAAAAGCATTTTTTTTTTGTTTGAGTCACATGGAGCGTCAAAAATAGCAATAATTAAAATTTTGGCGCCCAGCACGGGGAAAAACAAAAACTGCTTTTTTACCAAAAATTAAAATAATAAAGTAGACTGCAAGTTTTATATCAGATATTCCTATAATCAAACTCTCTAATCAGACTTGTAAATCGAGAACGTAGCTTTAAATCAATGACTTGAAAGCTTTTTTACGAGTTGGAAGGTAACCAGAAAACCAGTGTGGATCAGTAGTTAACACCTTTTTATGTTTTTAACTGGTTTTAAATAGATTTTAAATGCTATAAGTATTTAGTGGGAGGTGAAATATTAAATCGCGATGTTTAGAAGACTTGCGACTTTTTTAAGGGAAATTGATAAGGAAAATTGACAAAAAATGTGTGTAGCTCTCATGTTGTAAAATATATATAAAGGGGGTGGTGGTGAATTAAATTTTGTAAATTAGGTATCGCTACTCAGTAACATTACAACTAGGGGAAACCAAGTAGACTTTATTTTCGTCTCCTTTTGCTGAAGGTCAATGGTTAGCATCATTACTAGGGTAATAAAAACAGAGACAACTTAATAGACCAGGCAACTGCATCTGTTTTAAATTTTAAACAAGACCATCTTCGTGACTTTAGCTGAAAACGTTTTATTCTTTACTGTTACCCCCTTATTAGATTTTACTTTTTACACTTCAACACATTAGAAATTTATCCCACAAGTCGAATTAAATTTAATTATATTTAGTTAAACCCATAAAGGATCCAATCAACTGAGTACAAGACAACTGATTTATTCTAGTCATTTGTTTGAAAGCCAATCGACCCGATTCAATTGACTAAAGGTAACGCACCAAATTAAGGGTAAAGCATGATTAATTGAACATATTCTCAAAATCTTTCAGACTTTTTTTCCTTCATTAATTAAATCTTATATTAAAAACCGAGGCTAAGGGTTCAGAGAAGTTTGATTTAATTAAAAATTGGAGCGGTTTATTTATTTATCACTGTAAACAACCCTGTTTCAACCCTTTTTTTAAAGCTAGTAACGGCATTTTTTCAAAAATTTGCACTAGATTTGAAGTAATATAAAATCTAAATAAGTGTAACCTCACCATAAATGCCTATAAATTAAAAAAAAAGAAACTAATTTCATGAAAAATGATACTTAATTGATGTATAGTTAAATTGAGAATACACTTTGTAAAACTCTGCTAATAGAGCCATAAAAAGTAATCAGAAGATCTTGTAATTTCAAAAGGTTTTATTTCGTATGGGAGCCTCTATAAAGAATGCGGTAACCAAATTCTACTGTCTTCGAGTAATTCTTTGTTGTACTAAAAATAAGTTCCAAAATTTGTAGAACAAGAAAATCGTTTCTTAGTATTAGAAAGAACGCAATATATTGACAATGGATTTAAAAGATTGGAGGTTGGGAGGGGAAGGGAAAACATCTGCAGGCAGTCCGTTCCATAATCTGGATACCCTAGGTATGAATGAGCGAGAGAAGTGGGATGTTTACGTAACGCGCCTCTTGTTCTGTTAGGAACAGTGAAGGGATATATAGCAGCAGAAGGGATTATAGCAGCTAGTTTCTTAGAGCAACATCGATGGAAGTATCTGTAAAAATGGATAAATCCACAGCAGCGCGGCGATGAGCGACAGAAGGGAGTGTTCTTGTGATAACTGGGTGATTGGTGAGTCGAATGGCACTGTTCTGGATAGGATCAAGGAAGGCCGAAAGAGAAAACCAAGCTTTTTAGCTGCAGATGTAGCTATTGAAGTATTGTGTTTGTGCCAGTTGAGATCACGTTCGAAAGCGATGCTAACAATACCGAACGTTGCACTGTTCTGTAAGGCTTGATTATTCATGTAGATGGGGTAACTGCTTCCGGATTGTTAGCATGACAGGGAACAAGACTGGGTTTTGGAGGCGTTGAATTGAACAAGGTTCTTGGCAACCCAGTATAAAATGATAATTATCCAAAATTACAGAGATGGCGAGAATTGTTATTGAGAAGTTTCAAGAAAAATTTTCAAATGTACAATTGTGCAGAAGTTCAGTACATATGGAAGTGATCAAATTAAAAAAAAAACTGGATCCGTTAGTGATTTAAAAGAGACCAAGAAAAGTTACGACAAAAACGATGCTTCTACAGTATTAATTTTGCAATCTGTTGATGAAAATTCTATTATGTCTTTAAGAAAACGAGCAATAAATCTACAATTGTGTAAAAAATCATATTAAAAATGCATTTAAGGAAAATAAAATTATTCCTTTTAACCGAGTTTTTAACCAAACTTTGGAAATAGATACAAACGCTTAAATTTTTGTTTCTAGGTCAGTGATAAAATTCGTAACAACGTGAACTTTCATAAGCTGATAATGTTCTCAGATGAATCAACTCTCAGTACAAATGGAACTGTAACTTCTCAGCATGTTAGATACTGGGGTAGGGAAAATCCAGAGTTTAGAATCGCGAACCGCCGTCAGTATTTTAAAAAAATAAATTTTTGGTGCGTCATTTTCTATTTTGGGATTTTAACATATTTTTTTGATAATACATGTAACAGACATTCTTATTTACATATGCTGGAGTCAGTTTTGTCAGACAAGTTAGAAAAATTGCCTCTTCAATATCGCCGAAATATGTATTTTCAACACGATGGGTGTCCTGCATATTTTTCTGCAGATGTAAGGGAGTGGCTCAATCGCAAATTTGGAAATCGATGGATGGGCCGAAATGGTCAAATTTTGTGGCCCCCTAGGAGTCCCAATTTGACAATTTGTGATATGTTTCGCTGGGGGCGCATTAAACAACTAAAATAATAGAAGAAATAAGAAGAAGCCTTAGCCATTTTCACCGTTAGTTAGAAAAATGCGTAGAATATGGAGGAGAAGTTTTTAAAAAATAAATGTGATGTGCCCTTAATTTATTTGAAATTTAATAAAATAAGAAATTTTTCTTGAATTTCTTTAACCTGTATGAGTCTGTAATTTTGGATTATAAATATTCTTTGCTCTAAAGACAACATCTCTATTATTTTGACAAATACATCACAGGTATCAAAGGTGTAATCAAATAAAAAAGGTGACAAAGGTGAAAATGTAATTTAGAAATTTTAAATTTTTAATTCAACAATGGAATTGACTGGAATTAACAATCGTTTTAAAATTTAAAACATGTTTATTTAATGTTTTGTATTGAAAAAAAATTTAAAAAATGTAACTGCTCTTAACTAAATTTTACGTTTTTGTATTTTTTGCATATCCTGTACAAAAAAAATTGTTGGCTTCGTGAATATTATTTTTAAAGCAAGAAAAAGCTTTTATAAAGAACGATCTCTTTTCGTATCTTTCACTTTTTGGTTCATTTGTCCTCTTGTCTATTCCATCCGTAGACATACTGTATAAGCAATACCTTATACCTTCCTAATTTAATTCTAAACCTATTTTTACAATGAACCGCGCATGGCACCACTTCAAGGCGCCTAAAGGAAAATTTAGTTCCTAAAGTTGTTTTAAATTGCACTTACTTGTTATAAAACGATAAAAGGAAAGTGTACCAAATTTCAAACTTAAAGCCTCTTAACACCACTTTCACAAACACGTTTAAAACAAAAAAATGGCACAAAAGACGAAAAATTCAAAACAAAAACTCTTTTAAACTTTTAACTTGGAAGTTTGTGTTGCTGCCAAACGCGCGCTTCTCTTTGCACCACCTTTCGGAAGAGTTTATAATTCCCTCTATTGTTTAGAACTGAAATAGCGTTCCGTATTGTAGCTATTCTTTTCTCTCATAATGCGGGCAACCGGGGCAACACGTGCTTAGTAGTAGGGTTGCCAGTGTCACTTGTGGTCTAAAATAGACTTGTACCGGAGGATTTTTTAAAGATATTTTCGGAAAAACTATTGTAGTTTGACAGCTGGGGGGTTTAAATTGATAAATAGGACAATAGGACAATTAAGTTTTGTAATATAAAAGAATCGTGGTGTGTGATTTGTAAAATTTTAAAGACACACATATTCCCATGAAAATGTGTGTTATTCTTTAAATAACCAACCAGTCCTGAAAATGCACCGCTCATTCTCTTTTTATTATATCGCAACTGCAGTTTTTTATTATAAAAATATGTCAGAGCAGTTTGACATTCTTTGTAAATCATTTTAATTGCTTTTGGCTAATAGTTATTTACGTTATAAGGGATGTAAGTAGGATTTACCAGTCGAGGACGAACTTTGTGCCCGAGCGCCAGCGAGGGCTGGCAAAATAGTCCGAGACTGGTTAAGACATACATCCCGAATAATGTATTGTATTTTTTCCACCCCTAGTATTAATTTTAAGTAAAAAAGTGCCAATTAAAAATTAAAGTTAATAACACACATTTTTACTTTTTGGTAAGTCGCCTTTGGTTGTCTAGGATTTTACTTGAATCGTGACTTGAATGTTTACCTGTCATCGTATGTTTTTTATCAGTGTCAAAAGATCAATTTAATTTTGCCACGTTCTGCGAATTAGTAACACACATGGAAATTAGCCATGAAGCGGCAAGAGTTGCCTGTTTGTCCTTATTACCCGAGAAATCAAAAGGGCGGTATCAAACTGCTTACAAGTGCTTTAAGGAGTGGCGTTATAGAAGTTTCCGAAACAGTTTTGTTAGCACATTTCCTGGAAAAGTCAAAGGTATTAAAATCTCCTGCTAGTTTATGATGCGAGTACTCGATGTTGAAGTCAGTTCTATTTGTTGAAGAAAATGTGGATATTTTGACGAACAGTCACCAAGTTTTGTTAGTTGTAAATTAGAAAATTGTACTTTATATATAAGTAAATAAATAAATATATGTATATTATGTCCAAGGCTTATTTACTTACTTTCCAAGGGTTGTAAGTTGTACTTACGTCTGTCATATTAATGTCATAATAGTGACATAACAATGACTTACAAAGCAAGTAGTGGAAAAAAAGAATATCTTTTTAAAAATGGCAAAACTTCAATTTTTGACAGTGAAAGTTTCTAAAAAATTTAAAAAGTATGTTTCATTTTTACTTTATTGCTTCAATTTGTTAAATAAATACTCATCAACAACACCAAGATTTAAATTAAATTTATCAACAGTAATAACTTTTGCGCGCGGACTATGTCGCATATCCCCATCATAATTTTTTATGGTTTGTGTACGGGGTAATACGAAACTCTACTAATTGGAGGGTGTAACAGTGTGTTTTGTCTCTGAGAACTTCTCACCCTATGCAAGTATTGTTTGCATTATTAAATTTGCAGAACGGTGCATTTCCTTTAATAAAATTTAAACTGGTTACCGGAGAAACGCAAACCAGATGTGGGAATAACATTAAACACTGATCCGCTTTTTTGGACCAATTAATATAGACCAGTAAGATTAAAATTCGGTACACTTTAATGGCCATATTTATAAATTATATATACTTTTTTATGTCAGATTGTTCTAACAATGAAGACGTTTCAATTTTGACTTATTTCTTTGTAATGTAACGGGTAGTCGTGTTGCCGGAAAGATCTCGTTATGTAGGTTATTTTCCTTTAATTTTAAATATTCATACGAATCTAAAACAAGATCGCATGGCAAGAATTGCATTGTTTCAAGCGAAATAAAAATATGTTAAAAATTTTAACAAAAAAAAACTCTATCTTACTCTTGAAATAGAGTAAATCGAGAGATGACGCATATAAAATAATATTAAACAGTGTGTATTTACGTACCAAAAACTAGAAACAAATCCAGATTGTTAGGATCTTGTAAATCAAGTTTTCAAAATGACCACCATAAACTTCTTGGCAGTAATAAAGTCGAGAGTCGATGTGAGAAGTGAGTTCCTAAATCGCCTTTATTACTGCCAAGAAGTTCATGGTGGTTATTTTGAAGGACTTTTAAAGTAATAAGAGAAATAAAGGTAGTATTAACAGCCAGATTCTCCAACGCTAGTCCGGTCTAATTTGACAACCAAAATTTTTAAACTGACAAGTGTAAGAATAATACATCTAAATTTTATACTATGAATTTATTTCTGAGGTTTTTCGCAAGTTTACAAAGGAAATGGCAATTTCAGTACGTACTTTCGACAATAATAGAACTAAATTCATTATAACAACTTGTTCCAAGATAAAAAGCATTTGGAAACCAAGCAAATCGCTGAAATATCAGAATAATTCGTACGTTTTTAACGACGACTTATTAACAATGACAGGACAAAAACCTGTCAAAACATAACTGATCAACTAGAAGATCTTAATTTAAACCAGTACTAAATCTTAAATTTTCTTAGTGAATTTGAACGTTAAATTATAATTTTTTTTAACGATTTTTAATTTTTAAAGGCTTGCCATTTAAAAACGAATCAAGATACGGACCTTGGGTTTGCGGTAAAATATTGCTTTTTGAAGACCTGTCAAATAAGGTACCACACGTCATAAGGTTGCATTTAAAATATCTCCCTCCCTAGCGTCACCCCTCGAGGGGGTTAAAAAGTACAATTACATAAAAAAGGAAATTTATTAACCAGTAAGAACACCTAAAATTTGGTGTATCTATCTTTACTAATAGCAAAGACATTTGCCCATGCTAAGACTTTTCAGACACCCTGTATAAAGCCAAAAATTTAAAAATATTGCTGATTTCGATTGTGTACTAATGAGTTTGCGACATTGTCGAAATATTAATCTTGATTTCCAATAATCATCCATTTTTCGTTATTTCTAGATAACACTTTTTAACACCCCATCAGGCTTTTTCGAATATGAATTCATTTGCTTCCGGTTTTATCGTATTTGAAATTAACCAGTGTTCAAACTACGAGCTCTCAATAAAGTTATTTCCTGTCCACTCTCAAGTAACTCCCCTGTATTTACTTTTCAACCCGAAAAAATCAATCAAACCCAAACATCTGGAAAAGGGTCCTGAAAAAATTCCTAGAGGCTTTAAAACAAATTAAACGTGGATTTGTTTGATAAATCCCTTTGAAAAAAACGATGAAAATGTTAAAACGTTTAGCATGGAAAGTTAGGTAAATCTCGGAGATGTTTGGATTTGGTAAAAATGGCTTTTGACAATTTTTAGGGATTCTGCCTAATCGAAAATGAAAAATAGAGAATTCATATTTTTACCTCACTGCGGCACGTAAAGAGGATATTGTTCTTGTTAGTCTGTAGATCTTTATATTTCTCTGTTGCGATATTTTATCTTTTTTATGATAAATATTCTATTATTTGGTGGTTATAAGCGTGACAAACATAACCTACCTTGTTATGTTATGTTAGTTCAGGTTAATTTAAAAGTATTTTTAATTTTTAAGTTTAGTTATAAGTTCAATAAATCTCCGTGCCATCAGCCTGAGCAAACCTCGGCCGCTCAATCTCCGCCCATCTGCCGCGCTACCCGCCGCTGAAGGCACTAATGCCGTATCAAATCGCGTATGTGCGGAGCTCTGTGGGGAGCATTACGACTGAGTCAGATTAAAAATTGTCAAAAACGTGTAGGAACAAAAGTTGTTCCTTACATCGTGAGAAATATTCTTTGTCGAAAAACTTTTTCTCTAAAACCGGTGGTTCAGCAGTTATAAGGAAATAAACAATTAAATTGTTTGAAACAATGAATCGCGCTAGAATTTTTCAATTCTAATAATTTTGGCCCAATCTATACCTATTCTCAATGTTCATGATTTTTTTCCGATTTTTCTGAGTGATTCTTTTGGTGATGAGGGTGGGGGACAGTAATTTTTAAGCGCTTTTTCCAAAAAATGTTTAAAAAGATGCATAAAAAAATAAATCATATATATATTTATATATATATATATATATATATATATATATATATATATATATATATATATATATATATATATATATATATATATATATATATGTATTTTTGGCAGGTTCTTGGACTGTTGATATATATATTGTTTTTAATTTTGTTTTCTTGGGGATTTAGTCCGTTGTGAGGCAAATAAAATGTGGTGTTTTTGGTTACATTTTATATTACTAACGTCAAACCGCAAGTCTCTATATAGACCGGAAGAGATTTGACGATTTTTAAATTTAAGGATCACGTATCCATACAAATTTAAGATATAGTTATAGTCTAGGAGATGTTCTATTTATTGGTGAAAACCTCAAGTCTCTATATAGACCGGAAGACATTTGACGATTTTTAAATTTAAGGATCACGTGTCCATACAAATTTAAGATAGTTATAGTCTAGGAGATGTTCTATTTATTGGTGAAAACCGCAAGTCTCTATATAGACCGGAAGAGATTTGACGATTTTTAAATTTAAGGATCACGTGTCCATACAAATTTAAGATATAGTTATAGTCTAGGAGATGTTCTATTTATTGGTGAAAACCTCAAGTCTCTATATAGACCGGAAGACATTTGACGATTTTTAAATTTAAGGATCACGTGTCCATACAAATTTAAGATATAGTTATAGTCTAGGAGATGTTCTATTAATTGGTGAAAACCGCAAGTCTCTATATAGACCGGAAGAGATTTGACGATTTTTAAATTTAGGGATCACGTGTCCATACAAATTTAAGATATAGTTATAGTCTAGGAGATGTTCTATTAATTGGTGAAAACCGCAAGTCTCTATATAGACCGGAAGAGATTTGACGATTTTTAAATTTAAGGATCACGTATCCATACAAATTTAAGATATAGTTATAGTCTAGGAAATGTTCAATTTATTGGTGAAAACCTCAAGTCTCTATATAGACCGGAAGACATTTGACGATTTTTAAATTTAGGGATCACGTGTCCATACAAATTTAGGATATAGTTATAGTCTAGGAGATGTTCAATTAATTGGTGAAAACCTCAAGTCTCTGTATAGACCGGAAGACATTTGACGATTTTTAAATTTAAGGATCACGTGTCCATACAAATTTAAGATATAGTTATAGTCTAGGAGATGTTCTATTAATTGGTGAAAACCGCAAGTCTCTATATAGACCGGAAGAGATTTGACGATTTTTAAACTTAGGGATCACGTGTCCATACAAATTTAAGATATAGTTATAGTCTAGGAGATGTTCTATTAATTGGTGAAAACCGCAAGTCTCTATATAGACCGGAAGAGATTTGACGATTTTTAAATTTAAGGATCACGTAACCATACAAATTTAAGATATAGTTATAGTCTAGGAAATGTTCAATTTATTGGTGAAAACCTCAAGTCTCTATATAGACCGGAAGACATTTGACGATTTTTAAATTTAGGGATCACGTGTCCATACAAATTTAGGATATAGTTATAGTCTAGGAGATGTTCAATTAATTGGTGAAAACCGCAAGTCTCTATATAGACCGGAAGAGATTTGACGATTTTTAAATTTAAGGATCACGTGTCCATACAAATTTAAGATATAGTTATAGTCTAGGAGATGTTCAATTAATTGGTCAAAACCGCAAGTCTCTATATAGACCGGAAGAGATTTGACGATTTTTAAATTTAAGGATTACGTATCCATACAAATTTAAGATATAGTTATAGTCTAGGAGATGTTCTATTTATTGGTGAAAACCTCAAGTCTCTATATAGACCGGAAGACATTTGACGATTTTTAAATTTAAGGATCACGTGTCCATACAAATTTAAGATATAGTTATAGTCTAGGAGATGTTCTATTTATTGGTGAAAACCGCAAGTCTCTATATAGACCGGAAGAGATTTGACGATTTTTAAATTTAAGGATCACGTGTCCATACAAATTTAAGATATAGTTATAGTCTAGGAGATGTTCTATTTATTGGTGAAAACCTCAAGTCTCTATATAGACCGGAAGACATTTGACGATTTTTAAATTTAAGGATCACGTGTCCATACAATTTTAAGATATAGTTATAGTCTAGGAGATGTTCTATTTATTGGTGAAAACCGCAAGTCTCTATATAGAGCGGAAGAGATTTGACGATTTTTAAATTTAAGGATCACGTGTCCATACAAATTTAAGATATAGTTATAGTCTAGGAGATGTTCAATTAATTGGTGAAAACCGCAAGACTCTATATAGACCGGAAGAGATTTGACGATTTTTAAATTTAAGGATCACGTGTCCATACAAATTTAAGATATAGTTATAGTCTAGGAGATGTTCTATTAATTGGTGAAAACCGCAAGTCTCTATATAGACCGGAAGAGATTTGACGATTTTTAAATTTAAGGATCACGTATCCATACAAATTTAAGATATAGTTATAGTCTAGGAAATGTTCATTTTATTGGTGAAAACCTCAAGTCTCTATATAGACCGGAAGACATTTGACGATTTTTAAATTTAGGGATCACGTGTCCATACAAATTTAGGATATAGTTATAGTCTAGGAGATGTTCAATTAATTGGTGAAAACCGCAAGTCTCTATATAGACCGGAAGAGATTTGACGATTTTTAAATTTAAGGATCACGTGTCCATACAAATTTAAGATATAGTTATAGTCTAGGAGATGTTCAATTAATTGGTCAAAACCGCAAGTCTCTATATAGACCGGAAGAGATTTGACGATTTTTAAATTTAAGGATCACGTATCCATACAAATTTAAGATATAGTTATAGTCTAGGAGATGTTCTATTTATTGGTGAAAACCTCAAGTCTCTATATAGACCGGAAGACATTTGACGATTTTTATCATTTGTAGTGGTGCATCGTTTAAGTTTTCAGTTTCTATTCATTTATTGTTTTGTAAGATTTGCTCAGAATAAAATAGTTTATTTCAAAACGGCAATCCAAATAAATATTTCATTAATAATGCAGTATTGCTTCATTTTTTTTCCTTTAAAAAATTAAGCAGAATTTGTATTTTTTCTTTCTATAGAAGTCCTGTCCCAAGATGAGCCAGCTCAAGACGAAAGTTATAAATGCAATTGCTCCTGTCCTCAATATAAACTAAAAGTGACCCCCTTAGAGGACGGTCAACCAGGTTAAAGGTTACACTTGTGTTTTTGACATTAATACACTAACTAGTTTGTGCAACTGTTTATAACTAACCCCAATTCAAGAAATATTAATGCAACTGACACACTAATGCTATATTTTGCCACAAATTTGAAAAGAAACGTATTTTTTGTTTTCTCTTCAATAACCTCTGTTACTTCTGTGACTAGACGTGCGTACATTTTTAAAATTTTGTTATGCATATAAGATTTGACAAGTGTGCATTTTGTAAACCACCCTTTGTATAAAATCGAAAAGAAATCGGTGGCTAATCAATAATATACCTGGAAAAAATTTACACCTACAAACGCCCTACTTAAAAGCAACAAAGGGTGGTTTTATTGATTTTATAAAGCAGAATTGGTAAAAAGACAAATGATAAAATTAGTTCTTCTTTTAGTACCCACTGCACAAATTCTGGGAGGGCCAGATCTACACGTGGACAAGGGCAGCACAATCAATTTGACCTGCTCCATAAAGTTCAGCCCAGAACCACCAGCTTACATCTTTTGGTACCATCATGATGACGTAAGTATGTGCCATGCGCAAGCTTTGCTAAAACCTTATTTTTAACTAGCGTTCTATTGTCTTTTAGACACTTTTTATTAGTGGAGGAAAGAAGTTTAGGGTGTGTGCTAAATTTGACACGTGATATTTCAATAATTTGTGAGCTATATGCATTTTTCCAGGATTATACCCTTCTATTACCCCCTTAGGGATTAATTTTTGAAGAAAGGCCAGACTTGGTTTTAGTCAGTGATTTAAATACCAAATTATATATAATTATATATATATATATATATATATATATATATATATATATATATATATATATATATATATATATATATATAATGTCATATTTCCCCAGATATTCATCATTTTTTCCAAATTTCTATACATTTTTCATATTATTTATTTAACATTTCGGAAACCACTCTACGTGCTGCGATTGCATATCGCTGGCCTCGCCTTTATTTTATGAACCCTGACCAGTTTGAACTGTTAGTACAAACTGTTCTTGGGGGATTCATATAAAAAGCGTACCAGCGAGGTGCAAAGGGAGGGCGTCGTGTCCCGACGGGGAAGGCGTCACTGTGGTGCCGCACGAATAGTACGCATAGTACGAATAGCGCCAGCCCTTTAGGCTGACAAAGTACTCGGCTAGAAGCTGCCCCCTACGCTACCCAACTTAGTGACGTAAGTGTATTATTGTGCTTGTACCTGATATCAATATAAGTGTTTTGGTAAACCGCAGCCTATTTTATCAACCCTGACGACCCCTAGCGCGACATTTGGTGGAGGCGCCTGGTTCGTTCTCGTTGGTAAGTTCTTCCTAACTTGCCAAGGGCCTTTTGTGTTTTATAATTTTTACTATCTCTTTCAGGTCATTTTAGTGTTTTTCAGTGCATTTTTAAAGTGTTTTTTTTCAGGACGTTATAGTGCATTTTTTTGTCAAATTATTTTTTACAGTGATTTTTTTAAAGGGCATTTTTACAGTGTTTTCTTTCAGGGTATTTTTTTTTACATTGGTTTTTAAAGGGTATTTATTTTACAGTGGTTTTAAGGGGAATTTTTACAGTGCTTTTTACGTCAATATACTTTCCCTCCCCATTCTTATCCCTAACACGTTTGACATAATTTTGTCTTGTGCCCGTTAACGCTGGCGAGATTAAAATTATCCAAACAGAACCTATAGGAAAACCCACCTCGTGCCCGTTAACGCTGGCGAGGCTAGGTTTACTATAAATCCCACCTCAAAGCGTCTACTGTAGTCCTGTCTTGTGCCCGTTAACGCTGGCGAGATTAGATTACATAGACTGCTAAATATAGAAATAGTTCCACCTCGTGCCCGTTAACGCTGGCGAGGCCAGAATTATTATATATTGGGGTTAATCACTAAACTGCCCTCAACCCTTTTATTCCTGTTATCCCTTTTATTTAATTTTTATGGCCCGTAGGAAGCTTAACAAGATTCAAAGAGAACGAAAAAGGCAAGAGAAGTTGAGGGTTGTTAATAACGGCACATCGTTAGGTTTACCAAATACACTACCCGTAAAAAATTTTTATTTCAAACGAGCAACAATTAAGGGCCCTGAGATTAAAAAGGAAATTTTTAAATTTATTTGGCGACAATGAAATATAATATTTTGTTTTGACATTGAGGTCGTCGCTCATGAACTTAAAGTGTATTTTGAAATTCAATACACAAGGTTCACGGGCTTGTTATGTTATCAATTAAGCATGTAATATTATTAACAAAGTGTTATACAAATAGTATCGATATTTTTATAAACATATTTTCATATCTAAGCGCCATTCAAATAGAAAGATTTCCAATTTTTTAAATATTTTTTTTTATTATTATCTTGTAGGTATATTTGTACTGCCTTTTTTTTTATCGCCATTTTTATAAGGTACCATAGAGATATTTATATTTTATTATCATTTTTAGGTTTGATACTTAATATAATAACAGTACATATGTATATTTCGCCTCTGATGTTTAATGAGCAGCCGCCATTGCCGGTAACCAGGACCACGGGCAGCAAATACAAAACTTTATACCTGTTTTTAGGAGCATGTTCATTTTTTACTTTTTATTTTCTGACTAATCTCTTTTTTATTTTATAGGACGACCTTCCAAAAAATAAAATAATGGATTTTTTTTTCAAAAAGTTTTAAAAGCTGTGGAAAAAATGGAACTAGTACCCTTTTGGGAAATCAAAGAAAGGGATACTTAGTATTTTATACATGGTCTTTATTCATACAATCTGGGCTAAATGTAAGGTACTTTTTCTTTTAAAAAGGGACTTGAGAATTAAGAACAAGAATAATCTATTTAATTTCAAAAATATATAAGGGAGCTCAACTGGATAAAAGAATTTTGGGAATTGATGTATGGTAAGATGGTAAGAAAGAACAAGCTATTCTTGACTGAATTTTATTTTTTCAATTTTTTTATGAATTCAATTTTAAAAATTATAATTATAAAGTTTTCAAATTTGTTTTTATAGTTGGGTACAAACAAATGGTTAGTATTTAAATGTGTGTTTTGTGTTAGTATGAAAGAGGGTATACCCAAAATGTATTGGTTTGAGTGTTTTATGCTTGGGACATTTTAAGAATATTTTACGTATTTGTACTATATGCTTATTTATGAATTACGGTAGTAAATTTTAGATTGTCAGTGCAATCATTTAGAATACCATTTATTTTATTTTATTAAATGTTTTGCGTTTTTAATAAACAAACAAATCATCACGTATAATATTATCAAGTTCATGTATAAATAAATCACGAAGGTAAAGGTAGACAGTTCATTATTTTATTTAATCAGCAGAAAAGTAAACAATTGATATATAATATTAAAGATACCATTCACCTAGGTAGTTTTATTAAATTGTAATATACGGTGTCTAATGAAAATAAGTTAAACAAAAACAAGGGTGTATTTTATGACTGAGACATTGAAAAATAAATCAGGGTCAGAATTTTTTTATAAATCCAACTTCTTTTATACTTTTAAGTCGAATATTATTATTATTAAGTAAATTTAAATATAGCGTAAAATAATGATAACCATATGCATTTTGTAATCGGGTGTTTATTTGTTTATATGACTGAAAGTCATATGTTTTCCAAATAGGGGGACATGGAGGATGACTTTGAACACGGAGTTGAATGTCCGCCTATTTGATGGTGATATGTGTTATGTATATGATTATTTATTTTATTTATGACTAAAAGTCATAATATGTTTTCCGAGTAGGGGAACATGGAAGATGGCCCTGAGCATAGAGCTGAATGTTCGCCTACTCGATGGTGGTATGTATACCGTTATTTAAATGACTAAGAGTCATTATGTGAGTATAGGGAGACATGGAAGATGACCTTCATATAGGGTTGAATGTCTGCCTATGCGAAATATTAAGAGTTATATGCAAGTAGCATTTGAAGTTTATGTGACTTATGTGAAATATTAAGAGTTATATGCAAATTGTATTTGAAGTTTATGTGACTTTATTGATGAACAAATAGGATGGTAAATATGGTAAATATTTGATGATGTGATTACGCTATATTTGGGTTTTAAATTGTTATGTAAATGTGTATAATTTTGTTTTTCCCTGATAAATTAGAGACCGATGTCTCTCTGTCTCCAAAAGAGTAATACTTAGACACCAATAAAAGTTCTATGTAAAAACCGGGTGAATGTTCTTAGCCTGTCTACTTTTACTTAAACATCATAGTATCATGTAGGTTTTCATTATTTTTCATTATTTATAAACTGTTTTTTTCCTTTTAACTGCCGGTAGTCTTTTTTTTTCCATGTACCATTGGGAGACCACACGACCTGGATCGAGAGCCACAAAACACACCAAAAACCCAAAGGCCAGTCGCCGCTCGCATCCACAGAGCCAGCGTCATGCATCAGCCACGCACGGTCCACCATGGCTCGCCAGCCTGGTCTTCCCTCACAAACGCCGAACTTCTGCACAACGAGCCGTGACGACACTGGTTGATCACAACTACCCTTAGGATTAGCCCTGCAAAGTTCCCGTCAATCACGGCTTAGTAACGGCACTCAACGACACCCAAAGTCCGGGTGGCCGAACTCTTTGGAGGAGGGAGACCCCTGCTGCACTGGGAGTCGGCAACAAAACTAGCCGATCCCACCCCCAGGACACAGGAACCGTGACCGCTGCGTCTGAGCAAGAAGCAGATGACAAGGAGCCTCAACGCCTAAGATGTGTCGGGTTTTGTCGGTGTGTAGGCTATTCGATCAGTAACGTGTTGGAACTCCCTAATAATAGAACTTTGTAAAGAAAGTGTGTAAATGTGAACCAGACTACCAGGACAGTAACCATTTTTATTCCTCATTTTTTAAGCTAGTTTTACCATTCCTCATTTCACCCAAATAAATACGGAGTGTACCGAGCCTGCGAGCTCCAATTGTTTGTGTTTGTAATATTGTTTCTATGTTTGTTTATTGTATATTTTGTTTATCTCCGTTTTGTATATTTGTATTTTGTAAATATGTGATATTTTGTATATATGTATTGTGTAAATTTTTAAAGCTAGGGGCTAGCTTTTACAGGCGCGGGGGAAATGTCATATTTCCCCAGATATTCATCATTTTTTCCAAATTTCTATACATTTTTCATATTATTTATTTAACATTTCGGAAACCACTCTACGTGCTGCGATTGCATATCGCTGGCCTCGCCTTTATTTTATGAACCCTGACCAGTTTGAACTGTTAGTACAAACTGTTCTTGGGGGATTCATATAAAAAGCGTACCAGCGAGGTGCAAAGGGAGGGCGTCGTGTCCCGACGGGGAAGGCGTCACTGTGGTGCCGCACGAATAGTACGCATAGTACGAATAGCGCCAGCCCTTTAGGCTGACAAAGTACTCGGCTAGAAGCTGCCCCCTACGCTACCCAACTTAGTGACGTAAGTGTATTATTGTGCTTGTACCTGATATCAATATAAGTGTTTTGGTAAACCGCAGCCTATTTTATCAACCCTGACGACCCCTAGCGCGACAATATATATATATAGTTTTTAATTTTGTTTTCTTGGGGATTTAGTCCGTTGTGAGGCAAATAAAATGTGGTGTTTTTGGTTACATTTTATATTACTAGCGTTTCGGTAATAGATATACCTTCATCAGAGTGCAGTAGCTGAAAACATTTTTTTATTTTAACAGTTTTTAGGTAATATTTTAGGAAATAGTTACTAAGTTTATATATAAGTATAAAGGTGTTACCTTTTGTTAAAAATCCAAGGATTGGCACGTTTAACAAAAGGTAACACCTTTATACTTATATATAAACTTAGTAACTATTTCCTAAAATATTACCTAAAAACTGTTAAAATAAAAAAATGTTTTCAGCTACTGCACTCTGATGAAGGTATATCTATTACCGAAACGTTAGTAATATAAAATGTAACCAAAAACACCACATTTTATTTGCCTCACAACGGACTAAATCCCCAAGAAAACAAAATTAAAAACAATATATATATCAACAGTCCAAGAACCTGCCAAAAATACATATATATATATATATATATATATATATATATATATATATATATATATATATATATATATATATATATATATATATATATGTATTTTTGGCAGGTTCTTGGACTGTTGATATATATATTGTTTTTAATTTTGTTTTCTTGGGGATTTAGTCCGTTGTGAGGCAAATAAAATGTGGTGTTTTTGGTTACATTTTATATTACTAACGTTTCGGTAATAGATATACCTTCATCAGAGTGCAGTAGCTGAAAACATTTTTTTATTTTAACAGTTTTTAGGTAATATTTTAGGAAATAGTTACTAAGTTTATATATAAGTATAAAGGTGTTACCTTTTGTTAAACGTGCCAATCCTTGGATTTTTAACAAAAGGTAACACCTTTATACTTATATATAAACTTAGTAACTATTTCCTAAAATATTACCTAAAAACTGTTAAAATAAAAAAATGTTTTCAGCTACTGCACTCTGATGAAGGTATATCTATTACCGAAACGTTAGTAATATAAAATGTAACCAAAAACACCACATTTTATTTGCCTCACAACGGACTAAATCCCCAAGAAAACAAAATTAAAAACTATATATATATATATATATATATAATTATATATAATTTAGTATTTAAATCACTGACTAAAACCAAGTCTGGCCTTTCTTCAAAAATTAATCCCTAAGGGGGTAATAGAAGGGTATAATCCTGGAAAAATGCATATAGCTCACAAATTATTGAAATATCACGTGTCAAATTTAGCACACACCCTAAACTTCTTTCCTCCACTAATAAAAAGTGTCTAAAAGAAAATAGAACGCTAGTTAAAAATAAGGTTTTAGCAAAGCTTGCGCATGGCACATACTTACGTCATCATGATGGTACCAAAAGATGTAAGCTGGTGGTTCTGGGCTGAACTTTATGGAGCAGGTCAAATTGATTGAGCTGCCCTTGTCCATGGTGTAGATCTGGCCCTCCCAGAATTTGTGCAGTGGGTACTAAAAGAAGAACTAATTTTATCATTTGTCTTTTTACCAATTCTGCTTTATAAAATCAATAAAACCACCCTTTGTTGCTTTTAAGGAGGGCGTTTGTAGGTGTAAATTTTTTCCAGGTATATTATTGATTAGCCACCGATTTCTTTTCGATTTTATACAAAGGGTGGTTTACAAAATGCACACTTGTCAAATCTTATATGCATAACAAAATTTTAAAAATGTACGCACGTCTAGTCACAGAAGTAACAGAGGTTATTGAAGAGAAAACAAAAAATACGTTTCTTTTCAAATTTGTGGCAAAATATAGCATTAGTGTGTCAGTTGCATTAATATTTCTTGAATTGGGGTTAGTTATAAACAGTTGCACAAACTAGTTAGTGTATTAATGTCAAAAATACAAGTGTAACCTTTAACCTGGTTGACCGTCCTCTAAGGGGGTCCCTTTTAGTTTATATTGAGGACAGGAGCAATTGCATTTATAACTTTCGTCTTGAGCTGGCTCATCTTGGGACAGGACTTCTATAGAAAGAAAAAATACAAATTCTGCTTAATTTTTTAAAGGAAAAAAAATGAAGCAATACTGCATTATTAATGAAATATTTATTTGGATTGCCGTTTTGAAATAAACTATTTTATTCTGAGCAAATCTTACAAAACAATAAATGAATAGAAACTGAAAACTTAAACGATGCACCACTACAAATGATAAAAATCGTCAAATGTCTTCCGGTCTATATAGAGACTTGAGGTTTTCACCAATAAATAGAACATCTCCTAGACTATAACTATATCTTAAATTTGTATGGATACGTGATCCTTAAATTTAAAAATCGTCAAATCTCTTCCGGTCTATATAGAGACTTGCGGTTTTGACCAATTAATTGAACATCTCCTAGACTATAACTATATCTTAAATTTGTATGGACACGTGATCCTTAAATTTAAAAATCGTCAAATCTCTTCCGGTCTATATAGAGACTTGCGGTTTTCACCAATTAATTGAACATCTCCTAGACTATAACTATATCCTAAATTTGTATGGACACGTGATCCCTAAATTTAAAAATCGTCAAATGTCTTCCGGTCTATATAGAGACTTGAGGTTTTCACCAATAAATTGAACATTTCCTAGACTATAACTATATCTTAAATTTGTATGGATACGTGATCCTTAAATTTAAAAATCGTCAAATCTCTTCCGGTCTATATAGAGACTTGCGGTTTTCACCAATTAATAGAACATCTCCTAGACTATAACTATATCTTAAATTTGTATGGACACGTGATCCTTAAATTTAAAAATCGTCAAATCTCTTCCGGTCTATATAGAGTCTTGCGGTTTTCACCAATTAATTGAACATCTCCTAGACTATAACTATATCTTAAATTTGTATGGACACGTGATCCTTAAATTTAAAAATCGTCAAATCTCTTCCGGTCTATATAGAGACTTGCGGTTTTCACCAATAAATAGAACATCTCCTAGACTATAACTATATCTTAAAATTGTATGGACACGTGATCCTTAAATTTAAAAATCGTCAAATGTCTTCCGGTCTATATAGAGACTTGAGGTTTTCACCAATAAATAGAACATCTCCTAGACTATAACTATATCTTAAATTTGTATGGACACGTGATCCTTAAATTTAAAAATCGTCAAATCTCTTCCGGTCTATATAGAGACTTGCGGTTTTCACCAATAAATAGAACATCTCCTAGACTATAACTATATCTTAAATTTGTATGGACACGTGATCCTTAAATTTAAAAATCGTCAAATGTCTTCCGGTCTATATAGAGACTTGAGGTTTTCACCAATAAATAGAACATCTCCTAGACTATAACTATATCTTAAATTTGTATGGATACGTGATCCTTAAATTTAAAAATCGTCAAATCTCTTCCGGTCTATATAGAGACTTGCGGTTTTGACCAATTAATTGAACATCTCCTAGACTATAACTATATCTTAAATTTGTATGGACACGTGATCCTTAAATTTAAAAATCGTCAAATCTCTTCCGGTCTATATAGAGACTTGCGGTTTTCACCAATTAATTGAACATCTCCTAGACTATAACTATATCCTAAATTTATATGGACACGTGATCCCTAAATTTAAAAATCGTCAAATGTCTTCCGGTCTATATAGAGACTTGAGGTTTTCACCAATAAATTGAACATCTCCTAGACTATAACTATATCTTAAATTTGTATGGACACGTGATCCTTAAATTTAAAAATCGTCAAATCTCTTCCGGTCTATATAGAGACTTGCGGTTTTCACCAATTAATTGAACATCTCCTAGACTATAACTATATCCTAAATTTGTATGGACACGTGATCCCTAAATTAAAAAATCGTCAAATGTCTTCCGGTCTATATAGAGACTTGAGGTTTTCACCAATAAATTGAACATTTCCTAGACTATAACTATATCTTAAATTTGTATGGATACGTGATCCTTAAATTTAAAAATCGTCAAATCTCTTCCGGTCTATATAGAGACTTGCGGTTTTCACCAATTAATAGAACATCTCCTAGACTATAACTATATCTTAAATTTGTATGGACACGTGATCCTTAAATTTAAAAATCGTCAAATCTCTTCCGGTCTATATAGAGTCTTGCGGTTTTCACCAATTAATTGAACATCTCCTAGACTATAACTATATCTTAAATTTGTATGGACACGTGATCCTTAAATTTAAAAATCGTCAAATCTCTTCCGGTCTATATAGAGACTTGCGGTTTTCACCAATAAATAGAACATCTCCTAGACTATAACTATATCTTAAAATTGTATGGACACGTGATCCTTAAATTTAAAAATCGTCAAATGTCTTCCGGTCTATATAGAGACTTGAGGTTTTCACCAATAAATAGAACATCTCCTAGACTATAACTATATCTTAAATTTGTATGGACACGTGATCCTTAAATTTAAAAATCGTCAAATCTCTTCCGGTCTATATAGAGACTTGCGGTTTTCACCAATAAATAGAACATCTCCTAGACTATAACTATATCTTAAATTTGTATGGACACGTGATCCTTAAATTTAAAAATCGTCAAATGTCTTCCGGTCTATATAGAGACTTGAGGTTTTCACCAATAAATAGAACATCTCCTAGACTATAACTATATCTTAAATTTGTATGGATACGTGATCCTTAAATTTAAAAATCGTCAAATCTCTTCCGGTCTATATAGAGACTTGCGGTTTTGACCAATTAATTGAACATCTCCTAGACTATAACTATATCTTAAATTTGTATGGACACGTGATCCTTAAATTTAAAAATCGTCAAATCTCTTCCGGTCTATATAGAGACTTGCGGTTTTCACCAATTAATTGAACATCTCCTAGACTATAACTATATCCTAAATTTGTATGGACACGGGATCCCTAAATTTAAAAATCGTCAAATGTCTTCCGGTCTATATAGAGACTTGAGGTTTTCACCAATAAATTGAACATTTCCTAGACTATAACTATATCTTAAATTTGTATGGATACGTGATCCTTAAATTTAAAAATCGTCAAATCTCTTCCGGTCTATATAGAGACTTGCGGTTTTCACCAATTAATAGAACATCTCCTAGACTATAACTATATCTTAAATTTGTATGGACACGTGATCCCTAAATTTAAAAATCGTCAAATCTCTTCCGGTCTATATAGAGACTTGCGGTTTTCACCAATTAATAGAACATCTCCTAGACTATAACTATATCTTAAATTTGTATGGACACGTGATCCTTAAATTTAAAAATCGTCAAATGTCTTCCGGTCTATATAGAGACTTGAGGTTTTCACCAATAAATAGAACATCTCCTAGACTATAACTATATCTTAAATTTGTATGGACACGTGATCCTTAAATTTAAAAATCGTCAAATCTCTTCCGGTCTATATAGAGACTTGAGGTTTTCACCAATAAATTGAACATCTCCTAGACTATAACTATATCCTAAATTTGTATGGACACGTGATCCCTAAATTTAAAAATCGTCAAATGTCTTCCGGTCTATATAGAGACTTGAGGTTTTCACCAATAAATTGAACATTTCCTAGACTATAACTATATCTTAAATTTGTATGGATACGTGATCCTTAAATTTAAAAATCGTCAAATCTCTTCCGATCTATATAGAGACTTGCGGTTTTCACCAATTAATAGAACATCTCCTAGACTATAACTATATCTTAAATTTGTATGGACACGTGATCCTTAAATTTAAAAATCGTCAAATCTCTTCCGGTCTATATAGAGTCTTGCGGTTTTCACCAATTAATTGAACATCTCCTAGACTATAACTATATCTTAAATTTGTATGGACACGTGATCCTTAAATTTAAAAATCGTCAAATCTCTTCCGGTCTATATAGAGACTTGCGGTTTTCACCAATAAATAGAACATCTCCTAGACTATAACTATATCTTAAAATTGTATGGACACGTGATCCTTAAATTTAAAAATCGTCAAATGTCTTCCGGTCTATATAGAGACTTGAGGTTTTCACCAATAAATAGAACATCTCCTAGACTATAACTATATCTTAAATTTGTATGGACACGTGATCCTTAAATTTAAAAATCGTCAAATCTCTTCCGGTCTATATAGAGACTTGCGGTTTTCACCAATAAATAGAACATCTCCTAGACTATAACTATATCTTAAATTTGTATGGACACATGATCCTTAAATTTAAAAATCGTCAAATGTCTTCCGGTTTTCACCAATTAATAGAACATCTCCTAGACTATAACTATATCTTAAATTTGTATGGACACGTGATCCTTAAATTTAAAAATCGTCAAATGTCTTCCGGTCTATATAGAGACTTGAGGTTTTCACCAATAAATAGAACATCTCCTAGACTATAACTATATCTTAAATTTGTATGGACACGTGATCCTTAAATTTAAAAATCGTCAAATCTCTTCCGGTCTATATAGAGACTTGCGGTTTTCACCAATAAATTGAACATTTCCTAGACTATAACTATATCTTAAATTTGTATGGATACGTGATCCTTAAATTTAAAAATCGTCAAATCTCTTCCGGTCTATATAGAGACTTGCGGTTTTCACCAATTAATAGAACATCTCCTAGACTATAACTATATCTTAAATTTGTATGGACACGTGATCCCTAAATTTAAAAATCGTCAAATCTCTTCCGGTCTATATAGAGACTTGCGGTTTTCACCAATTAATAGAACATCTCCTAGACTATAACTATATCTTAAATTTGTATGGACACGTGATCCTTAAATTTAAAAATCGTCAAATGTCTTCCGGTCTATATAGAGACTTGAGGTTTTCACCAATAAATAGAACATCTCCTAGACTATAACTATATCTTAAATTTGTATGGACACGTGATCCTTAAATTTAAAAATCGTCAAATCTCTTCCGGTCTATATAGAGACTTGCGGTTTTCACCAATAAATAGAACATCTCCTAGACTATAACTATATCTTAAATTTGTATGGACACGTGATCCTTAAATTTAAAAATCGTCAAATGTCTTCCGGTTTTCACCAATTAATAGAACATCTCCTAGACTATAACTATATCTTAAATTTGTATGGACACGTGATCCTTAAATTTAAAAATCGTCAAATGTCTTCCGGTCTATATAGAGACTTGAGGTTTTCACCAATAAATAGAACATCTCCTAGACTATAACTATATCTTAAATTTGTATGGACACGTGATCCTTAAATTTAAAAATCGTCAAATCTCTTCCGGTCTATATAGAGACTTGCGGTTTTCACCAATAAATTGAACATTTCCTAGACTATAACTATATCTTAAATTTGTATGGATACGTGATCCTTAAATTTAAAAATCGTCAAATCTCTTCCGGTCTATATAGAGACTTGCGGTTTTCACCAATTAATAGAACATCTCCTAGACTATAACTATATCTTAAATTTGTATGGACACGTGATCCCTAAATTTAAAAATCGTCAAATCTCTTCCGGTCTATATAGAGACTTGCGGTTTTCACCAATTAATAGAACATCTCCTAGACTATAACTATATCTTAAATTTGTATGGACACGTGATCCTTAAATTTAAAAATCGTCAAATGTCTTCCGGTCTATATAGAGACTTGAGGTTTTCACCAATAAATAGAACATCTCCTAGACTATAACTATATCTTAAATTTGTATGGACACGTGATCCTTAAATTTAAAAATCGTCAAATCTCTTCCGGTCTATATAGAGACTTGCGGTTTTCACCAATAAATTGAACATTTCCTAGACTATAACTATATCTTAAATTTGTATGGATACGTGATCCTTAAATTTAAAAATCGTCAAATCTCTTCCGGTCTATATAGAGACTTGCGGTTTTCACCAATTAATAGAACATCTCCTAGACTATAACTATATCTTAAATTTGTATGGACACGTGATCCTTAAATTTAAAAATCGTCAAATCTCTTCCGGTCTATATAGAGTCTTGCGGTTTTCACCAATTAATTGAACATCTCCTAGACTATAACTATATCTTAAATTTGTATGGACACGTGATCCTTAAATTTAAAAATCGTCAAATCTCTTCCGGTCTATATAGAGACTTGCGGTTTTCACCAATAAATAGAACATCTCCTAGACTATAACTATATCTTAAAATTGTATGGACACGTGATCCTTAATTTTAAAAATCGTCAAATGTCTTCCGGTCTATATAGAGACTTGAAGTTTTCACCAATAAATAGAACATCTCCTAGACTATAACTATATCTTAAATTTGTATGGACACGTGATCCTTAAATTTAAAAATCGTCAAATCTCTTCCGGTCTATATAGAGACTTGAGGTTTTCACCAATAAATAGAACATCTCCTAGACTATAACTATATCTTAAATTTGTATGGACACGTGATCCTTAAATTTAAAAATCGTCAAATCTCTTCCGGTCTATATAGAGACTTGCGGTTTTCACCAATAAATAGAACATCTCCTAGACTATAACTATATCTTAAATTTGTATGGACACGTGATCCTTAAATTTAAAAATCGTGAAATGTCTTCCGGTCTATATAGAGACTTGAGGTTTTCACCAATAAATAGAACATCTCCTAGACTATAACTATATCTTAAATTTGTATGGATACGTGATCCTTAAATTTAAAAATCGTCAAATCTCTTCCGGTCTATATAGAGACTTGCGGTTTTGACCAATTAATTGAACATCTCCTAGACTATAACTATATCTTAAATTTGTATGGACACGTGATCCTTAAATTTAAAAATCGTCAAATCTCTTCCGGTCTATATAGAGACTTGCGGTTTTCACCAATTAATTGAACATCTCCTAGACTATAACTATATCCTAAATTTGTATGGACACGGGATCCCTAAATTTAAAAATCGTCAAATGTCTTCCGGTCTATATAGAGACTTGAGGTTTTCACCAATAAATTGAACATTTCCTAGACTATAACTATATCTTAAATTTGTATGGATACGTGATCCTTAAATTTAAAAATCGTCAAATCTCTTCCGGTCTATATAGAGACTTGCGGTTTTCACCAATTAATAGAACATCTCCTAGACTATAACTATATCTTAAATTTGTATGGACACGTGATCCCTAAATTTAAAAATCGTCAAATCTCTTCCGGTCTATATAGAGACTTGCGGTTTTCACCAATTAATAGAACATCTCCTAGACTATAACTATATCTTAAATTTGTATGGACACGTGATCCTTAAATTTAAAAATCGTCAAATGTCTTCCGGTCTATATAGAGACTTGAGGTTTTCACCAATAAATAGAACATCTCCTAGACTATAACTATATCTTAAATTTGTATGGACACGTGATCCTTAAATTTAAAAATCGTCAAATCTCTTCCGGTCTATATAGAGACTTGCGGTTTTCACCAATAAATTGAACATTTCCTAGACTATAACTATATCTTAAATTTGTATGGATACGTGATCCTTAAATTTAAAAATCGTCAAATCTCTTCCGGTCTATATAGAGACTTGCGGTTTTCACCAATTAATAGAACATCTCCTAGACTATAACTATATCTTAAATTTGTATGGACACGTGATCCTTAAATTTAAAAATCGTCAAATCTCTTCCGGTCTATATAGAGTCTTGCGGTTTTCACCAATTAATTGAACATCTCCTAGACTATAACTATATCTTAAATTTGTATGGACACGTGATCCTTAAATTTAAAAATCGTCAAATCTCTTCCGGTCTATATAGAGACTTGCGGTTTTCACCAATAAATAGAACATCTCCTAGACTATAACTATATCTTAAAATTGTATGGACACGTGATCCTTAATTTTAAAAATCGTCAAATGTCTTCCGGTCTATATAGAGACTTGAAGTTTTCACCAATAAATAGAACATCTCCTAGACTATAACTATATCTTAAATTTGTATGGACACGTGATCCTTAAATTTAAAAATCGTCAAATCTCTTCCGGTCTATATAGAGACTTGCGGTTTTCACCAATAAATAGAACATCTCCTAGACTATAACTATATCTTAAATTTGTATGGACACGTGATCCTTAAATTTAAAAATCGTCAAATCTCTTCCGGTCTATATAGAGACTTGCGGTTTTCACCAATAAATAGAACATCTCCTAGACTATAACTATATCTTAAAATTGTATGGACACGTGATCCTTAAATTTAAAAATCGTCAAATGTCTTCCGGTCTATATAGAGACTTGAGGTTTTCACCAATAAATAGAACATCTCCTAGACTATAACTATATCTTAAATTTGTATGGACACGTGATCCTTAAATTTAAAAATCGTCAAATCTCTTCCGGTCTATATAGAGACTTGCGGTTTTCACCAATAAATAGAACATCTCCTAGACTATAACTATATCTTAAATTTGTATGGACACGTGATCCTTAAATTTAAAAATCGTCAAATGTCTTCCGGTCTATATAGAGACTTGAGGTTTTCACCAATAAATAGAACATCTCCTAGACTATAACTATATCTTAAATTTGTATGGATACGTGGTCCTTAAATTTAAAAATCGTCAAATCTCTTCCGGTCTATATAGAGACTTGCGGTTTTGACCAATTAATTGAACATCTCCTAGACTATAACTATATCTTAAATTTGTATGGACACGTGATCCTTAAATTTAAAAATCGTCAAATCTCTTCCGGTCTATATAGAGACTTGCGGTTTTCACCAATTAATTGAACATCTCCTAGACTATAACTATATCCTAAATTTGTATGGACACGGGATCCCTAAATTTAAAAATCGTCAAATGTCTTCCGGTCTATATAGAGACTTGAGGTTTTCACCAATAAATTGAACATTTCCTAGACTATAACTATATCTTAAATTTGTATGGATACGTGATCCTTAAATTTAAAAATCGTCAAATCTCTTCCGGTCTATATAGAGACTTGCGGTTTTCACCAATTAATAGAACATCTCCTAGACTATAACTATATCTTAAATTTGTATGGACACGTGATCCCTAAATTTAAAAATCGTCAAATCTCTTCCGGTCTATATAGAGACTTGCGGTTTTCACCAATTAATAGAACATCTCCTAGACTATAACTATATCTTAAATTTGTATGGACACGTGATCCTTAAATTTAAAAATCGTCAAATGTCTTCCGGTCTATATAGAGACTTGAGGTTTTCACCAATAAATAGAACATCTCCTAGACTATAACTATATCTTAAATTTGTATGGACACGTGATCCTTAAATTTAAAAATCGTCAAATCTCTTCCGGTCTATATAGAGACTTGCGGTTTTCACCAATAAATTGAACATTTCCTAGACTATAACTATATCTTAAATTTGTATGGATACGTGATCCTTAAATTTAAAAATCGTCAAATCTCTTCCGGTCTATATAGAGACTTGCGGTTTTCACCAATTAATAGAACATCTCCTAGACTATAACTATATCTTAAATTTGTATGGACACGTGATCCTTAAATTTAAAAATCGTCAAATCTCTTCCGGTCTATATAGAGTCTTGCGGTTTTCACCAATTAATTGAACATCTCCTAGACTATAACTATATCTTAAATTTGTATGGACACGTGATCCTTAAATTTAAAAATCGTCAAATCTCTTCCGGTCTATATAGAGACTTGCGGTTTTCACCAATAAATAGAACATCTCCTAGGCTATAACTATATCTTAAAATTGTATGGACACGTGATCCTTAAATTTAAAAATCGTCAAATGTCTTCCGGTCTATATAGAGACTTGAAGTTTTCACCAATAAATAGAACATCTCCTAGACTATAACTATATCTTAAATTTGTATGGACACGTGATCCTTAAATTTAAAAATCGTCAAATCTCTTCCGGTCTATATAGAGACTTGCGGTTTTCACCAATAAATAGAACATCTCCTAGACTATAACTATATCTTAAATTTGTATGGACACGTGATCCTTAAATTTAAAAATCGTCAAATGTCTTCCGGTCTATATAGAGACTTGAGGTTTTCACCAATAAATAGAACATCTCCTAGACTATAACTATATCTTAAATTTGTATGGATACGTGATCCTTAAATTTAAAAATCGTCAAATCTCTTCCGGTCTATATAGAGACTTGCGGTTTTGACCAATTAATTGAACATCTCCTAGACTATAACTATATCTTAAATTTGTATGGACACGTGATCCTTAAATTTAAAAATCGTCAAATCTCTTCCGGTCTATATAGAGACTTGCGGTTTTCACCAATTAATTGAACATCTCCTAGACTATAACTATATCCTAAATTTGTATGGACACGTGATCCCTAAATTTAAAAATCGTCAAATGTCTTCCGGTCTATATAGAGACTTGAGGTTTTCACCAATAAATTGAACATTTCCTAGACTATAACTATATCTTAAATTTGTATGGATACGTGATCCTTAAATTTAAAAATCGTCAAATCTCTTCCGGTCTATATAGAGACTTGCGGTTTTCACCAATTAATAGAACATCTCCTAGACTATAACTATATCTTAAATTTGTATGGACACGTGATCCCTAAATTTAAAAATCGTCAAATCTCTTCCGGTCTATATAGAGACTTGCGGTTTTCACCAATTAATAGAACATCTCCTAGACTATAACTATATCTTAAATTTGTATGGACACGTGATCCTTAAATTTAAAAATCGTCAAATCTCTTCCGGTCTATATAGAGTCTTGCGGTTTTCACCAATTAATTGAACATCTCCTAGACTATAACTATATCTTAAATTTGTATGGACACGTGATCCTTAAATTTAAAAATCGTCAAATCTCTTCCGGTCTATATAGAGACTTGCGGTTTTCACCAATAAATAGAACATCTCCTAGACTATAACTATATCTTAAATTTGTATGGACACGTGATCCCTAAATTTAAAAATCGTCAAATCTCTTCCGGTCTATATAGAGACTTGCGGTTTTCACCAATAAATAGAACATCTCCTAGACTATAACTATATCAAAACCCAAACCCAATCAAACCCAATCAAACCCAACCAATCAAAATTTTTCAACTCTCAGATTGTCCTGAAATTGAGCTTCCTTGTCAATTTCATACCGGAGAAAACGAAAAACCCCTCCATTTTGTCCTATTTCTTCAGGAAATCTATTTTTCGTCGGAAAATTCCAATTCCCGTAGAGATACGACGAAATGGATGGTTTTTTCGTATTCTCCGGCATCAAATTGACTTGGAAACAACCCATTTTCAGGAAAATCTGAGACCAAAAATTTTGATTTTTTTACAAGGGGGGAGTCTTCTGTATCAATATTTTTTTTTTTCAAAATTTTTCAACTCTCAGATTGTCCTGAAATTGAGCTTCCTTGTCAATTTCATGCCGGAGAAAACGAAAAACCCCTCCATTTTGTCCTATTTCTTCAGGAAATCTATTTTTCGTCGGAAAATTCCAATTCCCGAAGAGATACGACGAAATGGATGGTTTTTTCGTGTTCTCCGGCATCAAATTGACTAGGAAACAACCCATTTTCAGGAAAATCTGAGACCAAAAATTTTGATTTTTTTACAAGGGGGGAGTCTTCTGTATCAATATTTTTTTTTTTTAAATTTTTCAACTCTCAGATTGTCCTGAAATTGAGCTTCCTTGTCAATTTCATACCGGAGAAAACGAAAAACCCCTCCATTTTGTCCTATTTCTTCAGGAAATCTATTTTTCGTCGGAAAATTCCAATTCCCGTAGAGATACGACGAAATGGATGGTTTTTTCGTGTTCTCCGGCATCAAATTGACTAGGAAACAACCCATTTTCAGGAAAATCTGAGACCAAAAATCAAACCCAATCAAACCCAATCAAACCCAACCAATCAAAATTTTTCAACTCTCAGATTGTCCTGAAATTGAGCTCCTTGTCAATTTCATACCGGAGAAAACGAAAAACCCCTCCATTTTGTCCTATTTCTTCAGGAAATCTATTTTTCGTCGGAAAATTCCAATTCCCTTAGAGATACGACGAAATGGATGGTTTTTTCGTGTTCTCCGGCATCAAATTGACTAGGAAACAACCCATTTTCAGGAAAATCTGAGACCAAAAATTTTGATTTTTTTACAAGGGGGGAGTCTTCTGTATCAATATTTTTTTTTTTCAAAATTTTTCAACTCTCAGATTGTCCTGAAATTGAGCTTCCTTGTCAATTTCATACCGGAGAAAACGAAAAACCCCTCCATTTTGTCCTATTTCTTCAGGAAATCTATTTTTCGTCGGAAAATTCCAATTCCCGTAGAGATACGACGAAATGGATGGTTTTTTCGTGTTCTCCGGCATCAAATTGACTAGGAAATAACCCATTTTCAGGAAAATCTGAGACCAAAAATTTTGATTTTTTTTACAAGGGGGGAGTCTTCTGTATCAATATTTTTTTTTTCAAAATTTTTCAACTCTCAGATTGTCCTGAAATTGAGCTTCCTTGTCAATTTCATACCGGAGAAAACGAAAAACCCCTCCATTTTGTCCTTTTCCTTCAGGAAATCTCTTTTTCGTTGGAAAATTCCAATTCCCGTAGAGATACGACGAAATGGATGGTTTTTTCGTGTTCTCCGGCATCAAATTGACTAGGAAACAACCCATTTTCAGGAAAATCTGAGACCAAAAATTTTGATTTTTTTACAAGGGGGGAGTCTTCTGTATCAATATTTTTTTTTTCAAAATTTTTCAACTCTCAGATTGTCCTGAAATTGAGCTTCCTTGTCAATTTCATACCGGAGAAAACGAAAAACCCCTCCATTTTGTCCTATTTCTTCAGGTAATCTATTTTTCGTCGGAAAATTCCAATTCCCGTAGAGATACGACGAAATGGATGGTTTTTTCGTGTTCTCCGGCATCAAATTGACTAGGCAACAATCCATTTTCAGGAAAATCTGAGACCAAAAATTTTGATTTTTTTACAAGGGGGGAGTCTTCTGTATCAATATTTTTTTTTTCAAAATTTTTCAACTCTCAGATTGTCCTGAAATTGAGCTTCCTTGTCAATTTCATACCGGAGAAAACGAAAAACCCCTCCATTTTGTCCTATTCCTTCAGGAAATCTATTTTTCGTTGGAAAATTCCAATTCCCGTAGAGATACGACGAAATGGATGGTTTTTTCGTGTTCTCCGGCATCAAATTGACTAGGAAACAACCCATTTTCAGGAAAATCTGAGACCAAAAATTTTGATTTTTTTACAAGGGGGGAGTCTTCTGTATCAATATTTTTTTTTTCAAAATTTTTCAACTCTCAGATTGTCCTGAAATTGAGCTTCCTTGTCAATTTCATACCGGAGAAAACGAAAAACCCCTCCATTTTGTCCTATTTCTTCAGGAAATCTATTTTTCGTCGGAAAATTCCAATTCCCGTAGAGATACGACGAAATGGATGGTTTTTTCGTGTTCTCCGGCATCAAATTGACTAGGAAACAACCCATTTTCAGGAAAATCTGAGACCAAAAATTTTGATTTTTTTACAAGGGGGTAGTCTTCTGTATCAATATTTTTTTTTTCAAAATTTTTCAACTCTCAGATTGTCCTGAAATTGAGCTTCCTTGTCAATTTCATACCGGAGAAAACGAAAAACCCCTCCATTTTGTCCTTTTCCTTCAGGAAATCTCTTTTTCGTTGGAAAATTCCAATTCCCGTAGAGATACGACGAAATGGATGGTTTTTTCGTGTTCTCCGGCATCAAATTGACTAGGAAACAACCCATTTTCAGGAAAATCTGAGACCAAAAATTTTGATTTTTTTACAAGGGGGGAGTCTTCTGTATCAATATTTTTTTTTCAAAATTTTTCAACTCTCAGATTGTCCTGAAATTGAGCTTCCTTGTCAATTTCATACCGGAGAAAACGAAAAACCCCTCCATTTTGTCCTTTTCCTTCAGGAAATCTCTTTTTCGTTGGAAAATTCCAATTCCCGTAGAGATACGACGAAATGGATGGTTTTTTCGTGTTCTCCGGCATCAAATTGACTAGGAAACAACCCATTTTCAGGAAAATCTGAGACCAAAAATTTTGATTTTTTTACAAGGGGGGAGTCTTCTGTATCAATATTTTTTTTTTCAAAATTTTTCAACTCTCAGATTGTCCTGAAATTGAGCTTCCTTGTCAATTTCATACCGGAGAAAACGAAAAACCCCTCCATTTTGTCCTATTTCTTCAGGAAATCTATTTTTCGTCGGAAAATTCCAATTCCCGTAGAGATACGACGAAATGGATGGTTTTTTCGTGTTCTCCGGCATCAAATTGACTAGGAAACAACCCATTTTCAGGAAAATCTGAGACCAAAAATTTTGATTTTTTTACAAGGGGGGAGTCTTCTGTATCAATATTTTTTTTTTCAAAATTTTTCAACTCTCAGATTGTCCTGAAATTGAGCTTCCTTGTCAATTTCATACCGGAGAAAACGAAAAACCCCTCCATTTTGTCCTATTTCTTCAGGTAATCTATTTTTCGTCGGAAAATTCCAATTCCCGTAGAGATACGACGAAATGGATGGTTTTTTCGTGTTCTCCGGCATCAAATTGACTAGGAAACAATCCATTTTCAGGAAAATCTGAGACCAAAAATTTTGATTTTTTTACAAGGGGGGAGTCTTCTGTATCAATATTTTTTTTTCAAAATTTTTCAACTCTCAGATTGTCCTGAAATTGAGCTTCCTTGTCAATTTCATACCGGAGAAAACGAAAAACCCCTCCATTTTGTCCTATTTCTTCAGGAAATCAATTTTTCGTCGGAAAATTCCAATTCCCGTAGAGATACGACGAAATGGATGGTTTTTTCGTGTTCTCCGGCATCAAATTGACTAGGAAACAACCCATTTTCAGGAAAATCTGAGACCAAAAATTTTGATTTTTTTACGAGGGGGGAGTCTTCTGTATCAATATTTTTTTTTTCAAAATTTTTCAACTCTCAGATTGTCCTGAAATTGAGCTTCCTTGTCAATTTCATACCGGAGAAAACGAAAAACCCCTCCATTTTGTCCTTTTCCTTCAGGAAATCTCTTTTTCGTTGGAAAATTCCAATTCCCGTAGAGATACGACGAAATGGATGGTTTTTTCGTGTTCTCCGGCATCAAATTGACTAGGAAACAACCCATTTTCAGGAAAATCTGAGACCAAAAATTTTGATTTTTTTACAAGGGGGGAGTCTTCTGTATCAATATTTTTTTTTTCAAAATTTTTCAACTCTCAGATTGTCCTGAAATTGAGCTTCCTTGTCAATTTCATACCGGAGAAAACGAAAAACCCCTCCATTTTGTCCTTTTCCTTCAGGAAATCTCTTTTTCGTTGGAAAATTCCAATTCCCGTAGAGATACGACGAAATGGATGGTTTTTTCGTGTTCTCCGGCATCAAATTGACTAGGAAACAACCCATTTTCAGGAAAATCTGAGACCAAAAATTTTGATTTTTTTACAAGGGGGGAGTCTTCTGTATCAATATTTTTTTTTTCAAAATTTTTCAACTCTCAGATTGTCCTGAAATTGAGCTTCCTTGTCAATTTCATACCGGAGAAAACGAAAAACCCCTCCATTTTGTCCTATTTCTTCAGGTAATCTATTTTTCGTCGGAAAATTCCAATTCCCGTAGAGATACGACGAAATGGATGGTTTTTTCGTGTTCTCCGGCATCAAATTGACTAGGCAACAATCCATTTTCAGGAAAATCTGAGACCAAAAATTTTGATTTTTTTACAAGGGGGGAGTCTTCTGTATCAATATTTTTTTTTTCAAAATTTTTCAACTCGCAGATTGTCCTGAAATTGAGCTTCCTTGTCAATTTCATACCGGAGAAAACGAAAAACCCCTCCATTTTGTCCTATTCCTTCAGGAAATCTATTTTTCGTTGGAAAATTCCAATTCCCGTAGAGATACGACGAAATGGATGGTTTTTTCGTGTTCTCCGGCATCAAATTGACTAGGAAACAACCCATTTTCAGGAAAATCTGAGACCAAAAATTTTGATTTTTTTACAAGGGGGGAGTCTTCTGTATCAATATTTTTTTTTTCAAAATTTTTCAACTCTCAGATTGTCCTGAAATTGAGCTTCCTTGTCAATTTCATACCGGAGAAAACGAAAAACCCCTCCATTTTGTCCTATTTCTTCAGGAAATCTATTTTTCGTCGGAAAATTCCAATTCCCGTAGAGATACGACGAAATGGATGGTTTTTTCGTGTTCTCCGGCATCAAATTGACTAGGAAACAACCCATTTTCAGGAAAATCTGAGACCAAAAATTTTGATTTTTTTACAAGGGGGTAGTCTTCTGTATCAATATTTTTTTTTTCAAAATTTTTCAACTCTCAGATTGTCCTGAAATTGAGCTTCCTTGTCAATTTCATACCGGAGAAAACGAAAAACCCCTCCATTTTGTCCTTTTCCTTCAGGAAATCTCTTTTTCGTTGGAAAATTCCAATTCCCGTAGAGATACGACGAAATGGATGGTTTTTTCGTGTTCTCCGGCATCAAATTGACTAGGAAACAACCCATTTTCAGGAAAATCTGAGACCAAAAATTTTGATTTTTTTACAAGGGGGGAGTCTTCTGTATCAATATTTTTTTTTCAAAATTTTTCAACTCTCAGATTGTCCTGAAATTGAGCTTCCTTGTCAATTTCATACCGGAGAAAACGAAAAACCCCTCCATTTTGTCCTTTTCCTTCAGGAAATCTCTTTTTCGTTGGAAAATTCCAATTCCCGTAGAGATACGACGAAATGGATGGTTTTTTCGTGTTCTCCGGCATCAAATTGACTAGGAAACAACCCATTTTCAGGAAAATCTGAGACCAAAAATTTTGATTTTTTTACAAGGGGGGAGTCTTCTGTATCAATATTTTTTTTTTCAAAATTTTTCAACTCTCAGATTGTCCTGAAATTGAGCTTCCTTGTCAATTTCATACCGGAGAAAACGAAAAACCCCTCCATTTTGTCCTATTTCTTCAGGAAATCTATTTTTCGTCGGAAAATTCCAATTCCCGTAGAGATACGACGAAATGGATGGTTTTTTCGTGTTCTCCGGCATCAAATTGACTAGGAAACAACCCATTTTCAGGAAAATCTGAGACCAAAAATTTTGATTTTTTACAAGGGGGGAGTCTTCTGTATCAATATTTTTTTTTTCAAAATTTTTCAACTCTCAGATTGTCCTGAAATTGAGCTTCCTTGTCAATTTCATACCGGAGAAAACGAAAAACCCCTCCATTTTGTCCTATTTCTTCAGGTAATCTATTTTTCGTCGGAAAATTCCAATTCCCGTAGAGATACGACGAAATGGATGGTTTTTTCGTGTTCTCCGGCATCAAATTGACTAGGAAACAATCCATTTTCAGGAAAATCTGAGACCAAAAATTTTGATTTTTTTACAAGGGGGGAGTCTTCTGTATCAATATTTTTTTTTTCAAAATTTTTCAACTCTCAGATTGTCCTGAAATTGAGCTTCCTTGTCAATTTCATACCGGAGAAAACGAAAAACCCCTCCATTTTGTCCTATTTCTTCAGGAAATCAATTTTTCGTCGGAAAATTCCAATTCCCGTAGAGATACGACGAAATGGATGGTTTTTTCGTGTTCTCCGGCATCAAATTGACTAGGAAACAACCCATTTTCAGGAAAATCTGAGACCAAAAATTTTGATTTTTTTACGAGGGGGGAGTCTTCTGTATCAATATTTTTTTTTTCAAAATTTTTCAACTCTCAGATTGTCCTGAAATTGAGCTTCCTTGTCAATTTCATACCGGAGAAAACGAAAAACCCCTCCATTTTGTCCTTTTCCTTCAGGAAATCTCTTTTTCGTTGGAAAATTCCAATTCCCGTAGAGATACGACGAAATGGATGGTTTTTTCGTGTTCTCCGGCATCAAATTGACTAGGAAACAACCCATTTTCAGGAAAATCTGAGACCAAAAATTTTGATTTTTTTACAAGGGGGGAGTCTTCTGTATCAATATTTTTTTTTTCAAAATTTTTCAACTCTCAGATTGTCCTGAAATTGAGCTTCCTTGTCAATTTCATACCGGAGAAAACGAAAAACCCCTCCATTTTGTCCTTTTCCTTCAGGAAATCTCTTTTTCGTTGGAAAATTCCAATTCCCGTAGAGATACGACGAAATGGATGGTTTTTTCGTGTTCTCCGGCATCAAATTGACTAGGAAACAACCCATTTTCAGGAAAATCTGAGACCAAAAATTTTGATTTTTTTACAAGGGGGGAGTCTTCTGTATCAATATTTTTTTTTTCAAAATTTTTCAACTCTCAGATTGTCCTGAAATTGAGCTTCCTTGTCAATTTCATACCGGAGAAAACGAAAAACCCCTCCATTTTGTCCTTTTCCTTCAGGAAATCTCTTTTTCGTTGGAAAATTCCAATTCCCGTAGAGATACGACGAAATGGATGGTTTTTTCGTGTTCTCCGGCATCAAATTGACTAGGAAACAACCCATTTTCAGGAAAATCTGAGACCAAAAATTTTGATTTTTTTACAAGGGGGGAGTCTTCTGTATCAATATTTTTTTTTTCAAAATTTTTCAACTCTCAGATTGTCCTGAAATTGAGCTTCCTTGTCAATTTCATACCGGAGAAAACGAAAAACCCCTCCATTTTGTCCTATTTCTTCAGGTAATCTATTTTTCGTCGGAAAATTCCAATTCCCGTAGAGATACGACGAAATGGATGGTTTTTTCGTGTTCTCCGGCATCAAATTGACTAGGAAACAATCCATTTTCAGGAAAATCTGAGACCAAAAATTTTGATTTTTTTACAAGGGGGGAGTCTTCTGTATCAATATTTTTTTTTTCAAAATTTTTCAACTCTCAGATTGTCCTGAAATTGAGCTTCCTTGTCAATTTCATACCGGAGAAAACGAAAAACCCCTCCATTTTGTCCTATTTCTTCAGGAAATCTATTTTTCGTCGGAAAATTCCAATTCCCGTAGAGATACGACGAAATGGATGGTTTTTTCGTGTTCTCCGGCATCAAATTGACTAGGAAACAACCCATTTTCAGGAAAATCTGAGACCAAAAATTTTGATTTTTTTACAAGGGGGGAGTCTTCTGTATCAATATTTTTTTTTTCAAAATTTTTCAACTCTCAGATTGTCCTGAAATTGAGCTTCCTTGTCAATTTCATACCGGAGAAAACGAAAAACCCCTCCATTTTGTCCTATTTCTTCAGGAAATCTATTTTTCGTCGGAAAATTCCAATTCCCGAAGAGATACGACGAAATGGATGGTTTTTTCGTGTTCTCCGGCATCAAATTGACTAGGAAACAACCCATTTTCAGGAAAATCTGAGACCAAAAATTTTGATTTTTTTACAAGGGGGGAGTCTTCTGTATCAATATTTTTTTTTTCAAAATTTTTCAACTCTCAGATTGTCCTGAAATTGAGCTTCCTTGTCAATTTCATACCGGAGAAAACGAAAAACCCCTCCATTTTGTCCTATTTCTTCAGGAAATCTATTTTTCGTCGGAAAATTCCAATTCCCGTAGAGATACGACGAAATGGATGGTTTTTTCGTGTTCTCCGGCATCAAATAGACTAGGAAACAACCCATTTTCAGGAAAATCTGAGACCAAAAATTTTGATTTTTTTACAAGGGGGGAGTCTTCTGTATCAATATTTTTTTTTTCAAAATTTTTCAACTCTCAGATTGTCCTGAAATTGAGCTTCCTTGTCAATTTCATACCGGAGAAAACGAAAAACCCCTCCATTTTGTCCTATTTCTTCAGGTAATCTATTTTTCGTCGGAAAATTCCAATTCCCGTAGAGATACGACGAAATGGATGGTTTTTTCGTGTTCTCCGGCATCAAATTGACTAGGAAACAATCCATTTTCAGGAAAATCTGAGACCAAAAATTTTGATTTTTTTACAAGGAGGGAGTCTTCTGTATCAATATTTTTTTTTTCAAAATTTTTCAACTCTCAGATTGTCCTGAAATTGAGCTTCCTTGTCAATTTCATGCCAGAGAAAACGAAAAACCCCTCCATTTTGTCCTATTTCTTCAGGAAATCTATTTTTCGTCGGAAAATTCCAATTCCCGAAGAGATACGACGAAATGGATGGTTTTTTCGTGTTCTCCGGCATCAAATTGACTAGGAAACAACCCATTTTCAGGAAAATCTGAGACCAAAAATTTTGATTTTTTTACAAGGGGGGAGTCTTCTGTATCAATATTTTTTTTTTCAAAATTTTTCAACTCTCAGATTGTCCTGAAATTGAGCTTCCTTGTCAATTTCATACCGGAGAAAACGAAAAACCCCTCCATTTTGTCCTATTTCTTCAGGAAATCTATTTTTCGTCGGAAAATTCCAATTCCCGTAGAGATACGACGAAATGGATGGTTTTTTCGTGTTCTCCGGCATCAAATAGACTAGGAAACAACCCATTTTCAGGAAAATCTGAGACCAAAAATTTTGATTTTTTTACAAGGGGGGAGTCTTCTGTATCAATATTTTTTTTTTCAAAATTTTTCAACTCAGATTGTCCTGAAATTGAGCTTCCTTGTCAATTTCATACCGGAGAAAACGAAAAAACCCTCCATTTTGTCCTATTTCTTCAGGAAATCTATTTTTCGTCGGAAAATTCCAATTCCCGAAGAGATACGACGAAATGGATGGTTTTTTCGTGTTCTCCGGCATCAAATTGACTAGGAAACAACCCATTTTCAGGAAAATCTGAGACCAAAAATTTTGATTTTTTTACAAGGGGGGAGTCTTCTGTATCAATATTTTTTTTTTCAAAATTTTTCAACTCTCAGATTGTCCTGAAATTGAGCTTCCTTGTCAATTTCATACCGGAGAAAACGAAAAACCCCTCCATTTTGTCCTATTTCTTCAGGAAATCTATTTTTCGTCGGAAAATTCCAATTCCCGTAGAGATACGACGAAATGGATGGTTTTTTCGTGTTCTCCGGCATCAAATAGACTAGGAAACAACCCATTTTCAGGAAAATCTGAGACCAAAAATTTTGATTTTTTTACAAAGGGGGGAGTCTTCTGTATCAATATTTTTTTTTTCAAAATTTTTCAACTCAGATTGTCCTGAAATTGAGCTTCCTTGTCAATTTCATACCGGAGAAAACGAAAAAACCCTCCATTTTGTCCTATTTCTTCAGGAAATCTATTTTTCGTCGGAAAATTCCAATTCCCGAAGAGATACGACGAAATGGATGGTTTTTTCGTGTTCTCCGGCATCAAATTGACTAGGAAACAACCCATTTTCAGGAAAATCTGAGACCAAAAATTTTGATTTTTTTACAACGGAGCAAAACCAAACCCATCCGGTAGCGGATAAAAACGGAGCAAAACCAAACCCATCCGGTAGCGGATAAAAACGGAGCAAAACCAAACCCATCCAGTAGCGGATAAAAACGGAGCAAAACCAAACCCATCCAGTAGCGAATAAAAACGGAGCAAAACCAAACCCATCCGGTAGCGGATAAAAACGGAGCAAAACCAAACCCATCCGGTAGCGGATAAAAACGGAGCAAAACCAAACCCATCCGGTAGCGGATAAAAACGGAGCAAAACCAAACCCATCCGGTAGCGGATAAAAACGGAGCAAAACCAAACCCATCCGGTAGCGGATAAAAACGGTTATGTTATGTTTGTTATGTAGTAATTTAATTTAATGTATTTAAAACTCTATCTTAAATTTGTATGGACACGTGATCCCTAAATTTAAAAATCGTCAAATCTCTTCCGGTCTATATAGAGACTTGCCGTTTTCACCAATTAATTGAACATCTCCTAGACTATAACTATATCCTAAACTTGTATGGACACGTGATCCCTAAATTTAAAAATCGTCAAATCTCTTCCGGTCTATATAGAGACTTGCGGTTTTCACCAATAAATAGAACATCTCCTAGACTATAACTATATCTTAAATTTGTATGGACACGTGATCCTTAAATTTAAAAATCGTCAAATCTCTTCCGGTCTATATAGGGACTTGCGGTTTTCACCAACAAATAGAACATCTCCTAGACTATAACTATATCTTAAATTTGTATGGACACGTGATCCTTAAATTTAAAAATCGTCAAATCTCTTCCGGTCTATATAGAGACTTGAGGTTTTCACCAATAAATAGAACATCTCCTAGACTATAACTATATCTTAAATTTGTATGGACACGTGATCCTTAAATTTAAAAATCGTCAAATCTCTTCCGGTCTATATAGAGACTTGCGGTTTTCACCAATTAATTGAACATCTCCTAGACTATAACTATATCCTAAATTTGTATGGACACGTGATCCCTAAATTTAAAAATCGTCAAATGTCTTCCGGTCTATATAGAGACTTGCGGTTTTCACCAATAAATAGAACATTTCCTAGACTATAACTATATCTTAAATTTGTATGGACACGTGATCCTTAAATTTAAAAATCGTCAAATCTCTTCCGGTCTATATAGAGACTTGCGGTTTTCACCAATTAATAGAACATCTCCTAGACTATAACTATATCTTAAATTTGTATGGACACGTGATCCTTAAATTTAAAAATCGTCAAATCTCTTCCGGTCTATATAGAGACTTGCGGTTTTCACCAATTAATAGAACATCTCCTAGACTATAACTATATCTTAAATTTGTATGGACACGTGATCCTTAAATTTAAAAATCGTCAAATCTCTTCCGGTCTATATAGAGACTTGCGGTTTTCACCAATTAATAGAACATCTCCTAGACTATAACTATATCTTAAATTTGTATGGACACGTGATCCTTAAATTTAAAAATCGTCAAATCTCTTCCGGTCTATATAGGGACTTGCGGTTTTCACCAACAAATAGAACATCTCCTAGACTATAACTATATCTTAAATTTGTATGGACACGTGATCCTTAAATTTAAAAATCGTCAAATCTCTTCCGGTCTATATAGAGACTTGAGGTTTTCACCAATAAATAGAACATCTCCTAGACTATAACTATATCTTAAATTTGTATGGACACGTGATCCTTAAATTTAAAAATCGTCAAATCTCTTCCGGTCTATATAGAGACTTGCGGTTTTCACCAATTAATTGAACATCTCCTAGACTATAACTATATCTTAAATTTGTATGGACACGTGATCCTTAAATTTAAAAATCGTCAAATCTCTTCCGGTCTATGTAGAGACTTGCGGTTTTCACCAATTAATAGAACATCTCCTAGACTATAACTATATCTTAAATTTGTATGGACACGTGATCCCTAAATTTAAAAATCGTCAAATCTCTTCCGGTCTATATAGAGACTTGCGGTTTTCACCAATAAATAGAACATCTAATAGACTATAACTATATCAAAACCCAAACCCAATCAAACCCAATCAAACCCAACCAATCAAAATTTTTCAACTCTCAGATTGTCCTGAAATTGAGCTTCCTTGTCAATTTCATACCGGAGAAAACGAAAAACCCCTCCATTTTGTCCTATTTCTTCAGGAAATCTATTTTTCGTCGGAAAATTCCAATTCCCGTAGAGATACGACGAAATGGATGGTTTTTTCGTGTTCTCCGGCATCAAATTGACTAGGAAACAACCCATTTTCAGGAAAATCTGAGACCAAGAATCAAACCCAATCAAACCCAATCAAACCCAATCAAACCCAACCAATCAAAATTTTTCAACTCTCAGATTGTCCTGAAATTGAGCTTCCTTGTCAATTTCATACCGGAGAAAACGAAAAACCCCTCCATTTTGTCCTATTTCTTCAGGAAATCTATTTTTCGTCGGAAAATTCCAATTCCCGTAGAGATACGACGAAATGGATGGTTTTTTCGTGTTCTCCGGCATCAAATTGACTAGGAAACAACCCATTTTCAGGAAAATCTGAGACCAAAAATTTTGATTTTTTTTACAAGGGGGGAGTCTTCTGTATCAATATTTTTTTTTTCAAAATTTTTCAACTCTCAGATTGTCCTGAAATTGAGCTTCCTTGTCAATTTCATACCGGAGAAAACGAAAAACCCCTCCATTTTGTCCTATTTCTTCAGGTAATCTATTTTTCGTCGGAAAATTCCAATTCCCGTAGAGATACGACGAAATGGATGGTTTTTTCGTGTTCTCCGGCATCAAATTGACTAGGAAACAATCCATTTTCAGGAAAATCTGAGACCAAAAATTTTGATTTTTTTACAAGGGGGGAGTCTTCTGTATCAATATTTTTTTTTTCAAAATTTTTCAACTCTCAGATTGTCCTGAAATTGAGCTTCCTTGTCAATTTCATACCGGAGAAAACGAAAAACCCCTCCATTTTGTCCTATTTCTTCAGGAAATCAATTTTTCGTCGGAAAATTCCAATTCCCGTAGAGATACGACGAAATGGATGGTTTTTTCGTGTTCTCCGGCATCAAATTGACTAGGAAACAACCCATTTTCAGGAAAATCTGAGACCAAAAATTTTGATTTTTTTACGAGGGGGGAGTCTTCTGTATCAATATTTTTTTTTTCAAAATTTTTCAACTCTCAGATTGTCCTGAAATTGAGCTTCCTTGTCAATTTCATACCGGAGAAAACGAAAAACCCCTCCATTTTGTCCTTTTCCTTCAGAAAATCTCTTTTTCGTTGGAAAATTCCAATTCCCGTAGAGATACGACGAAATGGATGGTTTTTTCGTGTTCTCCGGCATCAAATTGACTAGGAAACAACCCATTTTCAGGAAAATCTGAGACCAAAAATTTTGATTTTTTTACAAGGGGGGAGTCTTCTGTATCAATATTTTTTTTTTCAAAATTTTTCAACTCTCAGATTGTCCTGAAATTGAGCTTCCTTGTCAATTTCATACCGGAGAAAACGAAAAACCCCTCCATTTTGTCCTTTTCCTTCAGGAAATCTCTTTTTCGTTGGAAAATTCCAATTCCCGTAGAGATACGACGAAATGGATGGTTTTTTCGTGTTCTCCGGCATCAAATTGACTAGGAAACAACCCATTTTCAGGAAAATCTGAGACCAAAAATTTTGATTTTTTTACAAGGGGGGAGTCTTCTGTATCAATATTTTTTTTTTCAAAATTTTTCAACTCTCAGATTGTCCTGAAATTGAGCTTCCTTGTCAATTTCATACCGGAGAAAACGAAAAACCCCTCCATTTTGTCCTATTTCTTCAGGTAATCTATTTTTCGTCGGAAAATTCCAATTCCCGTAGAGATACGACGAAATGGATGGTTTTTTCGTGTTCTCCGGCATCAAATTGACTAGGAAACAATCCATTTTCAGGAAAATCTGAGACCAAAAATTTTGATTTTTTTACAAGGGGGGAGTCTTCTGTATCAATATTTTTTTTTTCAAAATTTTTCAACTCTCAGATTGTCCTGAAATTGAGCTTCCTTGTCAATTTCATACCGGAGAAAACGAAAAACCCCTCCATTTTGTCCTATTCCTTCAGGAAATCTATTTTTCGTTGGAAAATTCCAATTCCCGTAGAGATACGACGAAATGGATGGTTTTTTCGTGTTCTCCGGCATCAAATTGACTAGGAAACAACCCATTTTCAGGAAAATCTGAGACCAAAAATTTTGATTTTTTTACAAGGGGGGAGTCTTCTGTATCAATATTTTTTTTTTCAAAATTTTTCAACTCTCAGATTGTCCTGAAATTGAGCTTCCTTGTCAATTTCATACCGGAGAAAACGAAAAACCCCTCCATTTTGTCCTATTTCTTCAGGAAATCTATTTTTCGTCGGAAAATTCCAATTCCCGTAGAGATACGACGAAATGGATGGTTTTTTCGTGTTCTCCGGCATCAAATTGACTAGGAAACAACCCATTTTCAGGAAAATCTGAGACCAAAAATTTTGATTTTTTTACAAGGGGGGAGTCTTCTGTATCAATATTTTTTTTTTCAAAATTTTTCAACTCTCAGATTGTCCTGAAATTGAGCTTCCTTGTCAATTTCATACCGGAGAAAACGAAAAACCCCTCCATTTTGTCCTATTTCTTCAGGTAATCTATTTTTCGTCGGAAAATTCCAATTCCCGTAGAGATACGACGAAATGGATGGTTTTTTCGTGTTTTCCGGCATCAAATTGACTAGGAAACAATCCATTTTCAGGAAAATCTGAGACCAAAAATTTTGATTTTTTTACAAGGGGGGAGTCTTCTGTATCAATATTTTTTTTTTCAAAATTTGTCAACTCTCAGATTGTCCTGAAATTGAGCTTCCTTGTCAATTTCATGCCAGAGAAAACGAAAAACCCCTCCATTTTGTCCTATTTCTTCAGGAAATCTATTTTTCGTCGGAAAATTCCAATTCCCGAAGAGATACGACGAAATGGATGGTTTTTTCGTGTTCTCCGGCATCAAATTGACTAGGAAACAACCCATTTTCAGGAAAATCTGAGACCAAAAATTTTGATTTTTTTACAAGGGGGGAGTCTTCTGTATCAATATTTTTTTTTTCAAAATTTTTCAACTCTCAGATTGTCCTGAAATTGAGCTTCCTTGTCAATTTCATACCGGAGAATGAATAAATAGAACATCTCCTAGACTATAACTATATCTTAAATTTGTATGGACACGTGATCCTTAAATTTAAAAATCGTCAAATCTCTTCCGGTCTATATAGAGACTTGCGGTTTTCACCAATTAATTGAACATCTCCTAGACTATAACTATATCTTAAATTTGTATGGACACGTGATCCTTAAATTTAAAAATCGTCAAATCTCTTCCGGTCTATGTAGAGACTTGCGGTTTTCACCAATTAATAGAACATCTCCTAGACTATAACTATATCTTAAATTTGTATGGACACGTGATCCCTAAATTTAAAAATCGTCAAATCTCTTCCGGTCTATATAGAGACTTGCGGTTTTCACCAATAAATAGAACATCTAATAGACTATAACTATATCAAAACCCAAACCCAATCAAACCCAATCAAACCCAACCAATCAAAATTTTTCAACTCTCAGATTGTCCTGAAATTGAGCTTCCTTGTCAATTTCATACCGGAGAAAACGAAAAACCCCTCCATTTTGTCCTATTTCTTCAGGAAATCTATTTTTCGTCGGAAAATTCCAATTCCCGTAGAGATACGACGAAATGGATGGTTTTTTCGTGTTCTCCGGCATCAAATTGACTAGGAAACAACCCATTTTCAGGAAAATCTGAGACCAAGAATCAAACCCAATCAAACCCAATCAAACCCAATCAAACCCAACCAATCAAAATTTTTCAACTCTCAGATTGTCCTGAAATTGAGCTTCCTTGTCAATTTCATACCGGAGAAAACGAAAAACCCCTCCATTTTGTCCTATTTCTTCAGGAAATCTATTTTTCGTCGGAAAATTCCAATTCCCGTAGAGATACGACGAAATGGATGGTTTTTTCGTGTTCTCCGGCATCAAATTGACTAGGAAACAACCCATTTTCAGGAAAATCTGAGACCAAAAATTTTGATTTTTTTTACAAGGGGGGAGTCTTCTGTATCAATATTTTTTTTTTCAAAATTTTTCAACTCTCAGATTGTCCTGAAATTGAGCTTCCTTGTCAATTTCATACCGGAGAAAACGAAAAACCCCTCCATTTTGTCCTATTTCTTCAGGTAATCTATTTTTCGTCGGAAAATTCCAATTCCCGTAGAGATACGACGAAATGGATGGTTTTTTCGTGTTCTCCGGCATCAAATTGACTAGGAAACAATCCATTTTCAGGAAAATCTGAGACCAAAAATTTTGATTTTTTTACAAGGGGGGAGTCTTCTGTATCAATATTTTTTTTTTCAAAATTTTTCAACTCTCAGATTGTCCTGAAATTGAGCTTCCTTGTCAATTTCATACCGGAGAAAACGAAAAACCCCTCCATTTTGTCCTATTTCTTCAGGAAATCAATTTTTCGTCGGAAAATTCCAATTCCCGTAGAGATACGACGAAATGGATGGTTTTTTCGTGTTCTCCGGCATCAAATTGACTAGGAAACAACCCATTTTCAGGAAAATCTGAGACCAAAAATTTTGATTTTTTTACGAGGGGGGAGTCTTCTGTATCAATATTTTTTTTTTCAAAATTTTTCAACTCTCAGATTGTCCTGAAATTGAGCTTCCTTGTCAATTTCATACCGGAGAAAACGAAAAACCCCTCCATTTTGTCCTTTTCCTTCAGAAAATCTCTTTTTCGTTGGAAAATTCCAATTCCCGTAGAGATCCGACGAAATGGATGGTTTTTTCGTGTTCTCCGGCATCAAATTGACTAGGAAACAACCCATTTTCAGGAAAATCTGAGACCAAAAATTTTGATTTTTTTACAAGGGGGGAGTCTTCTGTATCAATATTTTTTTTTTCAAAATTTTTCAACTCTCAGATTGTCCTGAAATTGAGCTTCCTTGTCAATTTCATACCGGAGAAAACGAAAAACCCCTCCATTTTGTCCTTTTCCTTCAGGAAATCTCTTTTTCGTTGGAAAATTCCAATTCCCGTAGAGATACGACGAAATGGATGGTTTTTTCGTGTTCTCCGGCATCAAATTGACTAGGAAACAACCCATTTTCAGGAAAATCTGAGACCAAAAATTTTGATTTTTTTACAAGGGGGGAGTCTTCTGTATCAATATTTTTTTTTTCAAAATTTTTCAACTCTCAGATTGTCCTGAAATTGAGCTTCCTTGTCAATTTCATACCGGAGAAAACGAAAAACCCCTCCATTTTGTCCTATTTCTTCAGGTAATCTATTTTTCGTCGGAAAATTCCAATTCCCGTAGAGATACGACGAAATGGATGGTTTTTTCGTGTTCTCCGGCATCAAATTGACTAGGAAACAATCCATTTTCAGGAAAATCTGAGACCAAAAATTTTGATTTTTTTACAAGGGGGGAGTCTTCTGTATCAATATTTTTTTTTTCAAAATTTTTCAACTCTCAGATTGTCCTGAAATTGAGCTTCCTTGTCAATTTCATACCGGAGAAAACGAAAAACCCCTCCATTTTGTCCTATTCCTTCAGGAAATCTATTTTTCGTTGGAAAATTCCAATTCCCGTAGAGATACGACGAAATGGATGGTTTTTTCGTGTTCTCCGGCATCAAATTGACTAGGAAACAACCCATTTTCAGGAAAATCTGAGACCAAAAATTTTGATTTTTTTACAAGGGGGGAGTCTTCTGTATCAATATTTTTTTTTTCAAAATTTTTCAACTCTCAGATTGTCCTGAAATTGAGCTTCCTTGTCAATTTCATACCGGAGAAAACGAAAAACCCCTCCATTTTGTCCTATTTCTTCAGGAAATCTATTTTTCGTCGGAAAATTCCAATTCCCGTAGAGATACGACGAAATGGATGGTTTTTTCGTGTTCTCCGGCATCAAATTGACTAGGAAACAACCCATTTTCAGGAAAATCTGAGACCAAAAATTTTGATTTTTTTACAAGGGGGGAGTCTTCTGTATCAATATTTTTTTTTTCAAAATTTTTCAACTCTCAGATTGTCCTGAAATTGAGCTTCCTTGTCAATTTCATACCGGAGAAAACGAAAAACCCCTCCATTTTGTCCTATTTCTTCAGGTAATCTATTTTTCGTCGGAAAATTCCAATTCCCGTAGAGATACGACGAAATGGATGGTTTTTTCGTGTTTTCCGGCATCAAATTGACTAGGAAACAATCCATTTTCAGGAAAATCTGAGACCAAAAATTTTGATTTTTTTACAAGGGGGGAGTCTTCTGTATCAATATTTTTTTTTTCAAAATTTGTCAACTCTCAGATTGTCCTGAAATTGAGCTTCCTTGTCAATTTCATGCCAGAGAAAACGAAAAACCCCTCCATTTTGTCCTATTTCTTCAGGAAATCTATTTTTCGTCGGAAAATTCCAATTCCCGAAGAGATACGACGAAATGGATGGTTTTTTCGTGTTCTCCGGCATCAAATTGACTAGGAAACAACCCATTTTCAGGAAAATCTGAGACCAAAAATTTTGATTTTTTTACAAGGGGGGAGTCTTCTGTATCAATATTTTTTTTTTCAAAATTTTTCAACTCTCAGATTGTCCTGAAATTGAGCTTCCTTGTCAATTTCATACCGGAGAAAACGAAAAACCCCTCCATTTTGTCCTATTTCTTCAGGAAATCTATTTTTCGTCGGAAAATTCCAATTCCCGTAGAGATACGACGAAATGGATGGTTTTTTCGTGTTCTCCGGCATCAAATTGACTAGGAAACAATCCATTTTCAGGAAAATCTGAGACCAAAAATTTTGATTTTTTTACAAGGGGGGAGTCTTCTGTATCAATATTTTTTTTTTCAAAATTTTTCAACTCTCAGATTGTCCTGAAATTGAGCTTCCTTGTCAATTTCATGCCAGAGAAAACGAAAAACCCCTCCATTTTGTCCTATTTCTTCAGGAAATCTATTTTTCGTCGGAAAATTCCAATTCCCGAAGAGATACGACGAAATGGATGGTTTTTTCGTGTTCTCCGGCATCAAATTGACTAGGAAACAACCCATTTTCAGGAAAATCTGAGACCAAAAATTTTGATTTTTTTACAAGGGGGGAGTCTTCTGTATCAATATTTTTTTTTTCAAAATTTTTCAACTCTCAGATTGTCCTGAAATTGAGCTTCCTTGTCAATTTCATACCGGAGAAAACGAAAAACCCCTCCATTTTGTCCTATTTCTTCAGGAAATCTATTTTTCGTCGGAAAATTCCAATTCCCGTAGAGATACGACGAAATGGATGGTTTTTTCGTGTTCTCCGGCATCAAATAGACTAGGAAACAACCCATTTTCAGGAAAATCTGAGACCAAAAATTTTGATTTTTTTACTAGGGGGGAGTCTTCTGTATCAATATTTTTTTTTTCAAAATTTTTCAACTCTCAGATTGTCCTGAAATTGAGCTTCCTTGTCAATTTCATACCGGAGAAAACGAAAAACCCCTCCATTTTGTCCTATTTCTTCAGGTAATCTATTTTTCGTCGGAAAATTCCAATTCCCGTAGAGATACGACGAAATGGATGGTTTTTTCGTGTTCTCCGGCATCAAATTGACTAGGAAACAATCCATTTTCAGGAAAATCTGAGACCAAAAATTTTGATTTTTTTACAAGGGGGGAGTCTTCTGTATCAATATTTTTTTTTTCAAAATTTTTCAACTCTCAGATTGTCCTGAAATTGAGCTTCCTTGTCAATTTCATGCCAGAGAAAACGAAAAACCCCTCCATTTTGTCCTATTTCTTCAGGAAATCTATTTTTCGTCGGAAAATTCCAATTCCCGAAGAGATACGACGAAATGGATGGTTTTTTCGTGTTCTCCGGCATCAAATTGACTAGGAAACAACCCATTTTCAGGAAAATCTGAGACCAAAAATTTTGATTTTTTTACAAGGGGGGAGTCTTCTGTATCAATATTTTTTTTTTCAAAATTTTTCAACTCTCAGATTGTCCTGAAATTGAGCTTCCTTGTCAATTTCATACCGGAGAAAACGAAAAACCCCTCCATTTTGTCCTATTTCTTCAGGAAATCTATTTTTCGTCGGAAAATTCCAATTCCCGTAGAGATACGACGAAATGGATGGTTTTTTCGTGTTCTCCGGCATCAAATAGACTAGGAAACAACCCATTTTCAGGAAAATCTGAGACCAAAAATTTTGATTTTTTTACAAGGGGGGAGTCTTCTGTATCAATATTTTTTTTTTCAAAATTTTTCAACTCAGATTGTCCTGAAATTGAGCTTCCTTGTCAATTTCATGCCGGAGAAAACGAAAAACCCCTCCATTTTGTCCTATTTCTTCAGGAAATCTATTTTTCGTCGGAAAATTCCAATTCCCGAAGAGATACGACGAAATGGATGGTTTTTTCGTGTTCTCCGGCATCAAATTGACTAGGAAACAACCCATTTTCAGGAAAATCTGAGACCAAAAATTTTGATTTTTTTACAACGGAGCAAAAACAAACCCATCCGGTAGCGGATAAAAACGGAGCAAAACCAAACCCATCCGGTAGCGGATAAAAACGGAGCAAAACCAAACCCATCCAGTAGCGGATAAAAACGGAGCAAAACCAAACCCATCCAGTAGCGAATAAAAACGGAGCAAAACCAAACCCATCCGGTAGCGGATAAAAACGGAGCAAAACCAAACCCATCCGGTAGCGGATAAAAACGGAGCAAAACCAAACCCATCCGGTAGCGGATAAAAACGGAGCAAAACCAAACCCATCCGGTAGCGGATAAAAACGGAGCAAAACCAAACCCATCCGGTAGCGGATAAAAACGGTTATGTTATGTTTGTTATGTAGTAATTTAATTTAATGTATTTAAAACTCTATCTTAAATTTGTATGGACACGTGATCCCTAAATTTAAAAATCGTCAAATCTCTTCCGGTCTATATAGAGACTTGCGGTTTTCACCAATAAATAGAACATCTCCTAGACTATAACTATATCTTAAATTTGTATGGACACGTAATCCTTAAATTTAAAAATCGTCAAATCTCTTCCGGTCTATATAGAGACTTGCGGTTTTCACCAATTAATTGAACATCTCCTAGACTATAACTATATCCTAAACTTGTATGGACACGTGATCCCTAAATTTAAAAATCGTCAAATCTCTTCCGGTCTATATAGAGACTTGCGGTTTTCACCAATAAATAGAACATCTCCTAGACTATAACTATATCTTAAATTTGTATGGACACGTGATCCTTAAATTTAAAAATCGTCAAATCTCTTCCGGTCTATATAGGGACTTGCGGTTTTCACCAACAAATAGAACATCTCCTAGACTATAACTATATCTTAAATTTGTATGGACACGTGATCCTTAAATTTAAAAATCGTCAAATCTCTTCCGGTCTATATAGAGACTTGAGGTTTTCACCAATAAATAGAACATCTCCTAGACTATAACTATATCTTAAATTTGTATGGACACGTGATCCTTAAGTTTCAAAATCGTCAAATCTCTTCCGGTCTATATAGAGACTTGTGGTTTTCACCAATTAATTGAACATCTCCTAGACTATAACTATATCCTAAATTTGTATGGACACGTGATCCCTAAATTTAAAAATCGTCAAATCTCTTCCGGTCTATATAGGGACTTGCGGTTTTCACCAACAAATAGAACATCTCCTAGACTATAACTATATCTTAAATTTGTATGGACACGTGATCCTTAAATTTAAAAATCGTCAAATCTCTTCCGGTCTATATAGAGACTTGAGGTTTTCACCAATAAATAGAACATCTCCTAGACTATAACTATATCTTAAATTTGTATGGACACGTGATCCTTAAATTTAAAAATCGTCAAATCTCTTCCGGTCTATATAGAGACTTGCGGTTTTCACCAATTAATTGAACATCTCCTAGACTATAACTATATCCTAAATTTGTATGGACACGTGATCCCTAAATTTAAAAATCGTCAAATGTCTTCCGGTCTATATAGAGACTTGCGGTTTTCACCAATTAATAGAACATCTCCTAGACTATAACTATATCTTAAATTTGTATGGACACGTGATCCTTAAATTTAAAAATCGTCAAATCTCTTCCGGTCTATATAGAGGCTTGCGGTTTTCACCAATAAATAGAACATTTCCTAGACTATAACTATATCTTAAATTTGTATGGATACGTGATCCTTAAATTTAAAAATCGTCAAATCTCTTCCGGTCTATATAGAGACTTGCGGTTTTCACCAATTAATAGAACATCTCCTAGACTATAACTATATCTTAAATTTGTATGGACACGTGATCCCTAAATTTAAAAATCGTCAAATCTCTTCCGGTCTATATAGAGACTTGCGGTTTTCACCAATTAATAGAACATCTCCTAGACTATAACTATATCTTAAATTTGTATGGACACGTGATCCTTAAATTTAAAAATCGTCAAATCTCTTCCGGTCTATATAGAGTCTTGCGGTTTTCACCAATTAATTGAACATCTCCTAGACTATAACTATATCTTAAATTTGTATGGACACGTGATCCTTAAATTTAAAAATCGTCAAATCTCTTCCGGTCTATATAGAGACTTGCGGTTTTCACCAATTAATAGAACATCTCCTAGACTATAACTATATCTTAAATTTGTATGGACACGTGATCCTTAAATTTAAAAATCGTCAAATCTCTTCCGGTCTATATAGAGACTTGCGGTTTTCACCAATTAATAGAACATCTCCTAGACTATAACTATATCTTAAATTTGTATGGACACGTGATCCTTAAATTTAAAAATCGTCAAATCTCTTCCGGTCTATATAGAGACTTGCGGTTTTCACCAATTAATTGAACATCTCCTAGACTATAACTATATCTTAAATTTGTATGGACACGTGATCCCTAAATTTAAAAATCGTCAAATCTCTTCCGGTCTATATAGAGACTTGCGGTTTTCACCAATAAATAGAACATCTAATAGACTATAACTATATCAAAACCCAAACCCAATCAAACCCAATCAAACCCAATCAAACCCAACCAATCAAAATTTTTCAACTCTCAGATTGTCCTGAAATTGAGCTTCCTTGTCAATTTCATACCGGAGAAAACGAAAAACCCCTCCATTTTGTCCTATTTCTTCAGGAAATCTATTTTTCGTCGGAAAATTCCAATTCCCGTAGAGATACGACGAAATGGATGGTTTTTTCGTGTTCTCCGGCATCAAATTGACTAGGAAACAACCCATTTTCAGGAAAATCTGAGACCAAGAATCAAACCCAATCAAACCCAATCAAACCCAATCAAACCCAACCAATCAAAATTTTTCAACTCTCAGATTGTCCTGAAATTGAGCTTCCTTGTCAATTTCATACCGGAGAAAACGAAAAACCCCTCCATTTTGTCCTATTTCTTCAGGAAATCTATTTTTCGTCGGAAAATTCCAATTCCCTTAGAGATACGACGAAATGGATGGTTTTTTCGTGTTCTCCGGCATCAAATTGACTAGGAAACAACCCATTTTCAGGAAAATCTGAGACCAAAAATTTTGATTTTTTTACAAGGGGGGAGTCTTCTGTATCAATATTTTTTTTTTCAAAATTTTTCAACTCTCAGATTGTCCTGAAATTGAGCTTCCTTGTCAATTTCATACCGGAGAAAACGAAAAACCCCTCCATTTTGTCCTATTTCTTCAGGAAATCTATTTTTCGTCGGAAAATTCCAATTCCCGTAGAGATACGACGAAATGGATGGTTTTTTCGTGTTCTCCGGCATCAAATTGACTAGGAAACAACCCATTTTCAGGAAAATCTGAGACCAAAAATTTTGATTTTTTTTACAAGGGGGGAGTCTTCTGTATCAATATTTTTTTTTTCAAAATTTTTCAACTCTCAGATTGTCCTGAAATTGAGCTTCCTTGTCAATTTCATACCGGAGAAAACGAAAAACCCCTCCATTTTGTCCTATTTCTTCAGGTAATCTATTTTTCGTCGGAAAATTCCAATTCCCGTAGAGATACGACGAAATGGATGGTTTTTTCGTGTTCTCCGGCATCAAATTGACTAGGAAACAATCCATTTTCAGGAAAATCTGAGACCAAAAATTTTGATTTTTTTACAAGGGGGGAGTCTTCTGTATCAATATTTCTTTTTTCAAAATTTTTCAACTCTCAGATTGTCCTGAAATTGAGCTTCCTTGTCAATTTCATACCGGAGAAAACGAAAAACCCCTCCATTTTGTCCTATTTCTTCAGGAAATCAATTTTTCGTCGGAAAATTCCAATTCCCGTAGAGATACGACGAAATGGATGGTTTTTTCGTGTTCTCCGGCATCAAATTGACTAGGAAACAATCCATTTTCAGGAAAATCTGAGACCAAAAATTTTGATTTTTTTACAAGGGGGGAGTCTTCTGTATCAATATTTTTTTTTTCAAAATTTTTCAACTCTCAGATTGTCCTGAAATTGAGCTTCCTTGTCAATTTCATGCCAGAGAAAACGAAAAACCCCTCCATTTTGTCCTATTTCTTCAGGAAATCTATTTTTCGTCGGAAAATTCCAATTCCCGAAGAGATACGACGAAATGGATGGTTTTTTCGTGTTCTCCGGCATCAAATTGACTAGGAAACAACCCATTTTCAGGAAAATCTGAGACCAAAAATTTTGATTTTTTTACAAGGGGGGAGTCTTCTGTATCAATATTTTTTTTTTCAAAATTTTTCAACTCTCAGATTGTCCTGAAATTGAGCTTCCTTGTCAATTTCATACCGGAGAAAACGAAAAACCCCTCCATTTTGTCCTATTTCTTCAGGAAATCTATTTTTCGTCGGAAAATTCCAATTCCCGTAGAGATACGACGAAATGGATGGTTTTTTCGTGTTCTCCGGCATCAAATAGACTAGGAAACAACCCATTTTCAGGAAAATCTGAGACCAAAAATTTTGATTTTTTTACTAGGGGGGAGTCTTCTGTATCAATATTTTTTTTTTCAAAATTTTTCAACTCTCAGATTGTCCTGAAATTGAGCTTCCTTGTCAATTTCATACCGGAGAAAACGAAAAACCCCTCCATTTTGTCCTATTTCTTCAGGTAATCTATTTTTCGTCGGAAAATTCCAATTCCCGTAGAGATACGACGAAATGGATGGTTTTTTCGTGTTCTCCGGCATCAAATTGACTAGGAAACAATCCATTTTCAGGAAAATCTGAGACCAAAAATTTTGATTTTTTTACAAGGGGGGAGTCTTCTGTATCAATATTTTTTTTTTCAAAATTTTTCAACTCTCAGATTGTCCTGAAATTGAGCTTCCTTGTCAATTTCATGCCAGAGAAAACGAAAAACCCCTCCATTTTGTCCTATTTCTTCAGGAAATCTATTTTTCGTCGGAAAATTCCAATTCCCGAAGAGATACGACGAAATGGATGGTTTTTTCGTGTTCTCCGGCATCAAATTGACTAGGAAACAACCCATTTTCAGGAAAATCTGAGACCAAAAATTTTGATTTTTTTACAAGGGGGGAGTCTTCTGTATCAATATTTTTTTTTTCAAAATTTTTCAACTCTCAGATTGTCCTGAAATTGAGCTTCCTTGTCAATTTCATACCGGAGAAAACGAAAAACCCCTCCATTTTCTCCTATTTCTTCAGGAAATCTATTTTTCGTCGGAAAATTCCAATTCCCGTAGAGATACGACGAAATGGATGGTTTTTTCGTGTTCTCCGGCATCAAATAGACTAGGAAACAACCCATTTTCAGGAAAATCTGAGACCAAAAATTTTGATTTTTTTACAAGGGGGGAGTCTTCTGTATCAATATTTTTTTTTTCAAAATTTTTCAACTCAGATTGTCCTGAAATTGAGCTTCCTTGTCAATTTCATGCCGGAGAAAACGAAAAACCCCTCCATTTTGTCCTATTTCTTCAGGAAATCTATTTTTCGTCGGAAAATTCCAATTCCCGAAGAGATACGACGAAATGGATGGTTTTTTCGTGTTCTCCGGCATCAAATTGACTAGGAAACAACCCATTTTCAGGAAAATCTGAGACCAAAAATTTTGATTTTTTTACAACGGAGCAAAAACAAACCCATCCGGTAGCGGATAAAAACGGAGCAAAACCAAACCCATCCGGTAGCGGATAAAAACGGAGCAAAACCAAACCCATCCAGTAGCGGATAAAAACGGAGCAAAACCAAACCCATCCAGTAGCGAATAAAAACGGAGCAAAACCAAACCCATCCGGTAGCGGATAAAAACGGAGCAAAACCAAACCCATCCGGTAGCGGATAAAAACGGAGCAAAACCAAACCCATCCGGTAGCGGATAAAAACGGAGCAAAACCAAACCCATCCGGTAGCGGATAAAAACGGAGCAAAACCAAACCCATCCGGTAGCGGATAAAAACGGTTATGTTATGTTTGTTATGTAGTAATTTAATTTAATGTATTTAAAACTCTATCTTAAATTTGTATGGACACGTGATCCCTAAATTTAAAAATCGTCAAATCTCTTCCGGTCTATATAGAGACTTGCGGTTTTCACCAATAAATAGAACATCTCCTAGACTATAACTATATCTTAAATTTGTATGGACACGTGATCCTTAAATTTAAAAATCGTCAAATCTCTTCCGGTCTATATAGAGTCTTGCGGTTTTCACCAATTAATTGAACATCTCCTAGACTATAACTATATCTTAAATTTGTATGGACACGTGATCCTTAAATTTAAAAATCGTCAAATCTCTTCCGGTCTATATAGAGACTTGCGGTTTTCACCAATTAATAGAACATCTCCTAGACTATAACTATATCTTAAATTTGTATGGACACGTGATCCTTAAATTTAAAAATCGTCAAATCTCTTCCGGTCTATATAGAGACTTGCGGTTTTCACCAATTAATAGAACATCTCCTAGACTATAACTATATCTTAAATTTGTATGGACACGTGATCCTTAAATTTAAAAATCGTCAAATCTCTTCCGGTCTATATAGAGACTTGCGGTTTTCACCAATTAATTGAACATCTCCTAGACTATAACTATATCTTAAATTTGTATGGACACGTGATCCCTAAATTTAAAAATCGTCAAATCTCTTCCGGTCTATATAGAGACTTGCGGTTTTCACCAATAAATAGAACATCTAATAGACTATAACTATATCAAAACCCAAACCCAATCAAACCCAATCAAACCCAATCAAACCCAACCAATCAAAATTTTTCAACTCTCAGATTGTCCTGAAATTGAGCTTCCTTGTCAATTTCATACCGGAGAAAACGAAAAACCCCTCCATTTTGTCCTATTTCTTCAGGAAATCTATTTTTCGTCGGAAAATTCCAATTCCCGTAGAGATACGACGAAATGGATGGTTTTTTCGTGTTCTCCGGCATCAAATTGACTAGGAAACAACCCATTTTCAGGAAAATCTGAGACCAAGAATCAAACCCAATCAAACCCAATCAAACCCAATCAAACCCAACCAATCAAAATTTTTCAACTCTCAGATTGTCCTGAAATTGAGCTTCCTTGTCAATTTCATACCGGAGAAAACGAAAAACCCCTCCATTTTGTCCTATTTCTTCAGGAAATCTATTTTTCGTCGGAAAATTCCAATTCCCTTAGAGATACGACGAAATGGATGGTTTTTTCGTGTTCTCCGGCATCAAATTGACTAGGAAACAACCCATTTTCAGGAAAATCTGAGACCAAAAATTTTGATTTTTTTACAAGGGGGGAGTCTTCTGTATCAATATTTTTTTTTTCAAAATTTTTCAACTCTCAGATTGTCCTGAAATTGAGCTTCCTTGTCAATTTCATACCGGAGAAAACGAAAAACCCCTCCATTTTGTCCTATTTCTTCAGGAAATCTATTTTTCGTCGGAAAATTCCAATTCCCGTAGAGATACGACGAAATGGATGGTTTTTTCGTGTTCTCCGGCATCAAATTGACTAGGAAACAACCCATTTTCAGGAAAATCTGAGACCAAAAATTTTGATTTTTTTTACAAGGGGGGAGTCTTCTGTATCAATATTTTTTTTTTCAAAATTTTTCAACTCTCAGATTGTCCTGAAATTGAGCTTCCTTGTCAATTTCATACCGGAGAAAACGAAAAACCCCTCCATTTTGTCCTATTTCTTCAGGTAATCTATTTTTCGTCGGAAAATTCCAATTCCCGTAGAGATACGACGAAATGGATGGTTTTTTCGTGTTCTCCGGCATCAAATTGACTAGGAAACAATCCATTTTCAGGAAAATCTGAGACCAAAAATTTTGATTTTTTTACAAGGGGGGAGTCTTCTGTATCAATATTTCTTTTTTCAAAATTTTTCAACTCTCAGATTGTCCTGAAATTGAGCTTCCTTGTCAATTTCATACCGGAGAAAACGAAAAACCCCTCCATTTTGTCCTATTTCTTCAGGAAATCAATTTTTCGTCGGAAAATTCCAATTCCCGTAGAGATACGACGAAATGGATGGTTTTTTCGTGTTCTCCGGCATCAAATTGACTAGGAAACAATCCATTTTCAGGAAAATCTGAGACCAAAAATTTTGATTTTTTTACAAGGGGGGAGTCTTCTGTATCAATATTTTTTTTTTCAAAATTTTTCAACTCTCAGATTGTCCTGAAATTGAGCTTCCTTGTCAATTTCATGCCAGAGAAAACGAAAAACCCCTCCATTTTGTCCTATTTCTTCAGGAAATCTATTTTTCGTCGGAAAATTCCAATTCCCGAAGAGATACGACGAAATGGATGGTTTTTTCGTGTTCTCCGGCATCAAATTGACTAGGAAACAACCCATTTTCAGGAAAATCTGAGACCAAAAATTTTGATTTTTTTACAAGGGGGGAGTCTTCTGTATCAATATTTTTTTTTTCAAAATTTTTCAACTCTCAGATTGTCCTGAAATTGAGCTTCCTTGTCAATTTCATACCGGAGAAAACGAAAAACCCCTCCATTTTGTCCTATTTCTTCAGGAAATCTATTTTTCGTCGGAAAATTCCAATTCCCGTAGAGATACGACGAAATGGATGGTTTTTTCGTGTTCTCCGGCATCAAATAGACTAGGAAACAACCCATTTTCAGGAAAATCTGAGACCAAAAATTTTGATTTTTTTACTAGGGGGGAGTCTTCTGTATCAATATTTTTTTTTTCAAAATTTTTCAACTCTCAGATTGTCCTGAAATTGAGCTTCCTTGTCAATTTCATACCGGAGAAAACGAAAAACCCCTCCATTTTGTCCTATTTCTTCAGGTAATCTATTTTTCGTCGGAAAATTCCAATTCCCGTAGAGATACGACGAAATGGATGGTTTTTTCGTGTTCTCCGGCATCAAATTGACTAGGAAACAATCCATTTTCAGGAAAATCTGAGACCAAAAATTTTGATTTTTTTACAAGGGGGGAGTCTTCTGTATCAATATTTTTTTTTTCAAAATTTTTCAACTCTCAGATTGTCCTGAAATTGAGCTTCCTTGTCAATTTCATGCCAGAGAAAACGAAAAACCCCTCCATTTTGTCCTATTTCTTCAGGAAATCTATTTTTCGTCGGAAAATTCCAATTCCCGAAGAGATACGACGAAATGGATGGTTTTTTCGTGTTCTCCGGCATCAAATTGACTAGGAAACAACCCATTTTCAGGAAAATCTGAGACCAAAAATTTTGATTTTTTTACAAGGGGGGAGTCTTCTGTATCAATATTTTTTTTTTCAAAATTTTTCAACTCTCAGATTGTCCTGAAATTGAGCTTCCTTGTCAATTTCATACCGGAGAAAACGAAAAACCCCTCCATTTTGTCCTATTTCTTCAGGAAATCTATTTTTCGTCGGAAAATTCCAATTCCCGTAGAGATACGACGAAATGGATGGTTTTTTCGTGTTCTCCGGCATCAAATAGACTAGGAAACAACCCATTTTCAGGAAAATCTGAGACCAAAAATTTTGATTTTTTTACAAGGGGGGAGTCTTCTGTATCAATATTTTTTTTTTCAAAATTTTTCAACTCAGATTGTCCTGAAATTGAGCTTCCTTGTCAATTTCATGCCGGAGAAAACGAAAAACCCCTCCATTTTGTCCTATTTCTTCAGGAAATCTATTTTTCGTCGGAAAATTCCAATTCCCGAAGAGATACGACGAAATGGATGGTTTTTTCGTGTTCTCCGGCATCAAATTGACTAGGAAACAACCCATTTTCAGGAAAATCTGAGACCAAAAATTTTGATTTTTTTACAACGGAGCAAAAACAAACCCATCCGGTAGCGGATAAAAACGGAGCAAAACCAAACCCATCCGGTAGCGGATAAAAACGGAGCAAAACCAAACCCATCCAGTAGCGGATAAAAACGGAGCAAAACCAAACCCATCCAGTAGCGAATAAAAACGGAGCAAAACCAAACCCATCCGGTAGCGGATAAAAACGGAGCAAAACCAAACCCATCCGGTAGCGGATAAAAACGGAGCAAAACCAAACCCATCCGGTAGCGGATAAAAACGGAGCAAAACCAAACCCATCCGGTAGCGGATAAAAACGGAGCAAAACCAAACCCATCCGGTAGCGGATAAAAACGGTTATGTTATGTTTGTTATGTAGTAATTTAATTTAATGTATTTAAAACTCTATCTTAAATTTGTATGGACACGTGATCCCTAAATTTAAAAATCGTCAAATCTCTTCCGGTCTATATAGAGACTTGCGGTTTTCACCAATAAATAGAACATCTCCTAGACTATAACTATATCTTAAATTTGTATGGACACGTAATCCTTAAATTTAAAAATCGTCAAATCTCTTCCGGTCTATATAGAGACTTGCGGTTTTCACCAATTAATTGAACATCTCCTAGACTATAACTATATCCTAAACTTGTATGGACACGTGATCCCTAAATTTAAAAATCGTCAAATCTCTTCCGGTCTATATAGAGACTTGCGGTTTTCACCAATAAATAGAACATCTCCTAGACTATAACTATATCTTAAATTTGTATGGACACGTGATCCTTAAATTTAAAAATCGTCAAATCTCTTCCGGTCTATATAGGGACTTGCGGTTTTCACCAACAAATAGAACATCTCCTAGACTATAACTATATCTTAAATTTGTATGGACACGTGATCCTTAAATTTAAAAATCGTCAAATCTCTTCCGGTCTATATAGAGACTTGAGGTTTTCACCAATAAATAGAACATCTCCTAGACTATAACTATATCTTAAATTTGTATGGACACGTGATCCTTAAGTTTCAAAATCGTCAAATCTCTTCCGGTCTATATAGAGACTTGTGGTTTTCACCAATTAATTGAACATCTCCTAGACTATAACTATATCCTAAATTTGTATGGACACGTGATCCCTAAATTTAAAAATCGTCAAATCTCTTCCGGTCTATATAGGGACTTGCGGTTTTCACCAACAAATAGAACATCTCCTAGACTATAACTATATCTTAAATTTGTATGGACACGTGATCCTTAAATTTAAAAATCGTCAAATCTCTTCCGGTCTATATAGAGACTTGAGGTTTTCACCAATAAATAGAACATCTCCTAGACTATAACTATATCTTAAATTTGTATGGACACGTGATCCTTAAATTTAAAAATCGTCAAATCTCTTCCGGTCTATATAGAGACTTGCGGTTTTCACCAATTAATTGAACATCTCCTAGACTATAACTATATCCTAAATTTGTATGGACACGTGATCCCTAAATTTAAAAATCGTCAAATGTCTTCCGGTCTATATAGAGACTTGCGGTTTTCACCAATTAATAGAACATCTCCTAGACTATAACTATATCTTAAATTTGTATGGACACGTGATCCTTAAATTTAAAAATCGTCAAATCTCTTCCGGTCTATATAGAGGCTTGCGGTTTTCACCAATAAATAGAACATTTCCTAGACTATAACTATATCTTAAATTTGTATGGATACGTGATCCTTAAATTTAAAAATCGTCAAATCTCTTCCGGTCTATATAGAGACTTGCGGTTTTCACCAATTAATAGAACATCTCCTAGACTATAACTATATCTTAAATTTGTATGGACACGTGATCCCTAAATTTAAAAATCGTCAAATCTCTTCCGGTCTATATAGAGACTTGCGGTTTTCACCAATTAATAGAACATCTCCTAGACTATAACTATATCTTAAATTTGTATGGACACGTGATCCTTAAATTTAAAAATCGTCAAATCTCTTCCGGTCTATATAGAGTCTTGCGGTTTTCACCAATTAATTGAACATCTCCTAGACTATAACTATATCTTAAATTTGTATGGACACGTGATCCTTAAATTTAAAAATCGTCAAATCTCTTCCGGTCTATATAGAGACTTGCGGTTTTCACCAATTAATAGAACATCTCCTAGACTATAACTATATCTTAAATTTGTATGGACACGTGATCCTTAAATTTAAAAATCGTCAAATCTCTTCCGGTCTATATAGAGACTTGCGGTTTTCACCAATTAATAGAACATCTCCTAGACTATAACTATATCTTAAATTTGTATGGACACGTGATCCTTAAATTTAAAAATCGTCAAATCTCTTCCGGTCTATATAGAGACTTGCGGTTTTCACCAATTAATTGAACATCTCCTAGACTATAACTATATCTTAAATTTGTATGGACACGTGATCCCTAAATTTAAAAATCGTCAAATCTCTTCCGGTCTATATAGAGACTTGCGGTTTTCACCAATAAATAGAACATCTAATAGACTATAACTATATCAAAACCCAAACCCAATCAAACCCAATCAAACCCAATCAAACCCAACCAATCAAAATTTTTCAACTCTCAGATTGTCCTGAAATTGAGCTTCCTTGTCAATTTCATACCGGAGAAAACGAAAAACCCCTCCATTTTGTCCTATTTCTTCAGGAAATCTATTTTTCGTCGGAAAATTCCAATTCCCGTAGAGATACGACGAAATGGATGGTTTTTTCGTGTTCTCCGGCATCAAATTGACTAGGAAACAACCCATTTTCAGGAAAATCTGAGACCAAGAATCAAACCCAATCAAACCCAATCAAACCCAATCAAACCCAACCAATCAAAATTTTTCAACTCTCAGATTGTCCTGAAATTGAGCTTCCTTGTCAATTTCATACCGGAGAAAACGAAAAACCCCTCCATTTTGTCCTATTTCTTCAGGAAATCTATTTTTCGTCGGAAAATTCCAATTCCCTTAGAGATACGACGAAATGGATGGTTTTTTCGTGTTCTCCGGCATCAAATTGACTAGGAAACAACCCATTTTCAGGAAAATCTGAGACCAAAAATTTTGATTTTTTTACAAGGGGGGAGTCTTCTGTATCAATATTTTTTTTTTCAAAATTTTTCAACTCTCAGATTGTCCTGAAATTGAGCTTCCTTGTCAATTTCATACCGGAGAAAACGAAAAACCCCTCCATTTTGTCCTATTTCTTCAGGAAATCTATTTTTCGTCGGAAAATTCCAATTCCCGTAGAGATACGACGAAATGGATGGTTTTTTCGTGTTCTCCGGCATCAAATTGACTAGGAAACAACCCATTTTCAGGAAAATCTGAGACCAAAAATTTTGATTTTTTTTACAAGGGGGGAGTCTTCTGTATCAATATTTTTTTTTTCAAAATTTTTCAACTCTCAGATTGTCCTGAAATTGAGCTTCCTTGTCAATTTCATACCGGAGAAAACGAAAAACCCCTCCATTTTGTCCTATTTCTTCAGGTAATCTATTTTTCGTCGGAAAATTCCAATTCCCGTAGAGATACGACGAAATGGATGGTTTTTTCGTGTTCTCCGGCATCAAATTGACTAGGAAACAATCCATTTTCAGGAAAATCTGAGACCAAAAATTTTGATTTTTTTACAAGGGGGGAGTCTTCTGTATCAATATTTTTTTTTTCAAAATTTTTCAACTCTCAGATTGTCCTGAAATTGAGCTTCCTTGTCAATTTCATACCGGAGAAAACGAAAAACCCCTCCATTTTGTCCTATTTCTTCAGGAAATCAATTTTTCGTCGGAAAATTCCAATTCCCGTAGAGATACGACGAAATGGATGGTTTTTTCGTGTTCTCCGGCATCAAATTGACTAGGAAACAACCCATTTTCAGGAAAATCTGAGACCAAAAATTTTGATTTTTTTACGAGGGGGGAGTCTTCTGTATCAATATTTTTTTTTTCAAAATTTTTCAACTCTCAGATTGTCCTGAAATTGAGCTTCCTTGTCAATTTCATACCGGAGAAAACGAAAAACCCCTCCATTTTGTCCTTTTCCTTCAGAAAATCTCTTTTTCGTTGGAAAATTCCAATTCCCGTAGAGATACGACGAAATGGATGGTTTTTTCGTGTTCTCCGGCATCAAATTGACTAGGAAACAACCCATTTTCAGGAAAATCTGAGACCAAAAATTTTGATTTTTTTACAAGGGGGGAGTCTTCTGTATCAATATTTTTTTTTTCAAAATTTTTCAACTCTCAGATTGTCCTGAAATTGAGCTTCCTTGTCAATTTCATACCGGAGAAAACGAAAAACCCCTCCATTTTGTCCTTTTCCTTCAGGAAATCTCTTTTTCGTTGGAAAATTCCAATTCCCGTAGAGATACGACGAAATGGATGGTTTTTTCGTGTTCTCCGGCATCAAATTGACTAGGAAACAACCCATTTTCAGGAAAATCTGAGACCAAAAATTTTGATTTTTTTACAAGGGGGGAGTCTTCTGTATCAATATTTTTTTTTTCAAAATTTTTCAACTCTCAGATTGTCCTGAAATTGAGCTTCCTTGTCAATTTCATACCGGAGAAAACGAAAAACCCCTCCATTTTGTCCTATTTCTTCAGGTAATCTATTTTTCGTCGGAAAATTCCAATTCCCGTAGAGATACGACGAAATGGATGGTTTTTTCGTGTTCTCCGGCATCAAATTGACTAGGAAACAATCCATTTTCAGGAAAATCTGAGACCAAAAATTTTGATTTTTTTACAAGGGGGGAGTCTTCTGTATCAATATTTTTTTTTTCAAAATTTTTCAACTCTCAGATTGTCCTGAAATTGAGCTTCCTTGTCAATTTCATACCGGAGAAAACGAAAAACCCCTCCATTTTGTCCTATTCCTTCAGGAAATCTATTTTTCGTTGGAAAATTCCAATTCCCGTAGAGATACGACGAAATGGATGGTTTTTTCGTGTTCTCCGGCATCAAATTGACTAGGAAACAACCCATTTTCAGGAAAATCTGAGACCAAAAATTTTGATTTTTTTACAAGGGGGGAGTCTTCTGTATCAATATTTTTTTTTTCAAAATTTTTCAACTCTCAGATTGTCCTGAAATTGAGCTTCCTTGTCAATTTCATACCGGAGAAAACGAAAAACCCCTCCATTTTGTCCTATTTCTTCAGGAAATCTATTTTTCGTCGGAAAATTCCAATTCCCGTAGAGATACGACGAAATGGATGGTTTTTTCGTGTTCTCCGGCATCAAATTGACTAGGAAACAACCCATTTTCAGGAAAATCTGAGACCAAAAATTTTGATTTTTTTACAAGGGGGGAGTCTTCTGTATCAATATTTTTTTTTTCAAAATTTTTCAACTCTCAGATTGTCCTGAAATTGAGCTTCCTTGTCAATTTCATACCGGAGAAAACGAAAAACCCCTCCATTTTGTCCTATTTCTTCAGGTAATCTATTTTTCGTCGGAAAATTCCAATTCCCGTAGAGATACGACGAAATGGATGGTTTTTTCGTGTTCTCCGGCATCAAATTGACTAGGAAACAATCCATTTTCAGGAAAATCTGAGACCAAAAATTTTGATTTTTTTACAAGGGGGGAGTCTTCTGTATCAATATTTTTTTTTTCAAAATTTTTCAACTCTCAGATTGTCCTGAAATTGAGCTTCCTTGTCAATTTCATACCGGAGAAAACGAAAAACCCCTCCATTTTGTCCTATTCCTTCAGGAAATCTATTTTTCGTTGGAAAATTCCAATTCCCGTAGAGATACGACGAAATGGATGGTTTTTTCGTGTTCTCCGGCATCAAATTGACTAGGAAACAACCCATTTTCAGGAAAATCTGAGACCAAAAATTTTGATTTTTTTACAAGGGGGGAGTCTTCTGTATCAATATTTTTTTTTTCAAAATTTTTCAACTCTCAGATTGTCCTGAAATTGAGCTTCCTTGTCAATTTCATACCGGAGAAAACGAAAAACCCCTCCATTTTGTCCTATTTCTTCAGGAAATCTATTTTTCGTCGGAAAATTCCAATTCCCGTAGAGATACGACGAAATGGATGGTTTTTTCGTGTTCTCCGGCATCAAATTGACTAGGAAACAACCCATTTTCAGGAAAATCTGAGACCAAAAATTTTGATTTTTTTACAAGGGGGGAGTCTTCTGTATCAATATTTTTTTTTTCAAAATTTTTCAACTCTCAGATTGTCCTGAAATTGAGCTTCCTTGTCAATTTCATACCGGAGAAAACGAAAAACCCCTCCATTTTGTCCTATTTCTTCAGGTAATCTATTTTTCGTCGGAAAATTCCAATTCCCGTAGAGATACGACGAAATGGATGGTTTTTTCGTGTTTTCCGGCATCAAATTGACTAGGAAACAATCCATTTTCAGGAAAATCTGAGACCAAAAATTTTGATTTTTTTACAAGGGGGGAGTCTTCTGTATCAATATTTTTTTTTTCAAAATTTGTCAACTCTCAGATTGTCCTGAAATTGAGCTTCCTTGTCAATTTCATGCCAGAGAAAACGAAAAACCCCTCCATTTTGTCCTATTTCTTCAGGAAATCTATTTTTCGTCGGAAAATTCCAATTCCCGAAGAGATACGACGAAATGGATGGTTTTTTCGTGTTCTCCGGCATCAAATTGACTAGGAAACAACCCATTTTCAGGAAAATCTGAGACCAAAAATTTTGATTTTTTTACAAGGGGGGAGTCTTCTGTATCAATATTTTTTTTTTCAAAATTTTTCAACTCTCAGATTGTCCTGAAATTGAGCTTCCTTGTCAATTTCATACCGGAGAAAACGAAAAACCCCTCCATTTTGTCCTATTTCTTCAGGAAATCTATTTTTCGTCGGAAAATTCCAATTCCCGTAGAGATACGACGAAATGGATGGTTTTTTCGTGTTCTCCGGCATCAAATTGACTAGGAAACAATCCATTTTCAGGAAAATCTGAGACCAAAAATTTTGATTTTTTTACAAGGGGGGAGTCTTCTGTATCAATATTTTTTTTTTCAAAATTTTTCAACTCTCAGATTGTCCTGAAATTGAGCTTCCTTGTCAATTTCATGCCAGAGAAAACGAAAAACCCCTCCATTTTGTCCTATTTCTTCAGGAAATCTATTTTTCGTCGGAAAATTCCAATTCCCGAAGAGATACGACGAAATGGATGGTTTTTTCGTGTTCTCCGGCATCAAATTGACTAGGAAACAACCCATTTTCAGGAAAATCTGAGACCAAAAATTTTGATTTTTTTACAAGGGGGGAGTCTTCTGTATCAATATTTTTTTTTTCAAAATTTTTCAACTCTCAGATTGTCCTGAAATTGAGCTTCCTTGTCAATTTCATACCGGAGAAAACGAAAAACCCCTCCATTTTGTCCTATTTCTTCAGGAAATCTATTTTTCGTCGGAAAATTCCAATTCCCGTAGAGATACGACGAAATGGATGGTTTTTTCGTGTTCTCCGGCATCAAATAGACTAGGAAACAACCCATTTTCAGGAAAATCTGAGACCAAAAATTTTGATTTTTTTACTAGGGGGGAGTCTTCTGTATCAATATTTTTTTTTTCAAAATTTTTCAACTCTCAGATTGTCCTGAAATTGAGCTTCCTTGTCAATTTCATACCGGAGAAAACGAAAAACCCCTCCATTTTGTCCTATTTCTTCAGGTAATCTATTTTTCGTCGGAAAATTCCAATTCCCGTAGAGATACGACGAAATGGATGGTTTTTTCGTGTTCTCCGGCATCAAATTGACTAGGAAACAATCCATTTTCAGGAAAATCTGAGACCAAAAATTTTGATTTTTTTACAAGGGGGGAGTCTTCTGTATCAATATTTTTTTTTTCAAAATTTTTCAACTCTCAGATTGTCCTGAAATTGAGCTTCCTTGTCAATTTCATGCCAGAGAAAACGAAAAACCCCTCCATTTTGTCCTATTTCTTCAGGAAATCTATTTTTCGTCGGAAAATTCCAATTCCCGAAGAGATACGACGAAATGGATGGTTTTTTCGTGTTCTCCGGCATCAAATTGACTAGGAAACAACCCATTTTCAGGAAAATCTGAGACCAAAAATTTTGATTTTTTTACAAGGGGGGAGTCTTCTGTATCAATATTTTTTTTTTCAAAATTTTTCAACTCTCAGATTGTCCTGAAATTGAGCTTCCTTGTCAATTTCATACCGGAGAAAACGAAAAACCCCTCCATTTTGTCCTATTTCTTCAGGAAATCTATTTTTCGTCGGAAAATTCCAATTCCCGTAGAGATACGACGAAATGGATGGTTTTTTCGTGTTCTCCGGCATCAAATAGACTAGGAAACAACCCATTTTCAGGAAAATCTGAGACCAAAAATTTTGATTTTTTTACAAGGGGGGAGTCTTCTGTATCAATATTTTTTTTTTCAAAATTTTTCAACTCAGATTGTCCTGAAATTGAGCTTCCTTGTCAATTTCATGCCGGAGAAAACGAAAAACCCCTCCATTTTGTCCTATTTCTTCAGGAAATCTATTTTTCGTCGGAAAATTCCAATTCCCGAAGAGATACGACGAAATGGATGGTTTTTTCGTGTTCTCCGGCATCAAATTGACTAGGAAACAACCCATTTTCAGGAAAATCTGAGACCAAAAATTTTGATTTTTTTACAACGGAGCAAAACCAAACCCATCCGGTAGCGGATAAAAACGGAGCAAAACCAAACCCATCCGGTAGCGGATAAAAACGGAGCAAAACCAAACCCATCCAGTAGCGGATAAAAACGGAGCAAAACCAAACCCATCCAGTAGCGAATAAAAACGGAGCAAAACCAAACCCATCCGGTAGCGGATAAAAACGGAGCAAAACCAAACCCATCCGGTAGCGGATAAAAACGGAGCAAAACCAAACCCATCCGGTAGCGGATAAAAACGGAGCAAAACCAAACCCATCCGGTAGCGGATAAAAACGGAGCAAAACCAAACCCATCCGGTAGCGGATAAAAACGGTTATGTTATGTTTGTTATGTAGTAATTTAATTTAATGTATTTAAAACTCTATCTTAAATTTGTATGGACACGTGATCCCTAAATTTAAAAATCGTCAAATCTCTTCCGGTCTATATAGAGACTTGCGGTTTTCACCAATAAATAGAACATCTCCTAGACTATAACTATATCTTAAATTTGTATGGACACGTAATCCTTAAATTTAAAAATCGTCAAATCTCTTCCGGTCTATATAGAGACTTGCGGTTTTCACCAATTAATTGAACATCTCCTAGACTATAACTATATCCTAAACTTGTATGGACACGTGATCCCTAAATTTAAAAATCGTCAAATCTCTTCCGGTCTATATAGAGACTTGCGGTTTTCACCAATAAATAGAACATCTCCTAGACTATAACTATATCTTAAATTTGTATGGACACGTGATCCTTAAATTTAAAAATCGTCAAATCTCTTCCGGTCTATATAGGGACTTGCGGTTTTCACCAACAAATAGAACATCTCCTAGACTATAACTATATCTTAAATTTGTATGGACACGTGATCCTTAAATTTAAAAATCGTCAAATCTCTTCCGGTCTATATAGAGACTTGAGGTTTTCACCAATAAATAGAACATCTCCTAGACTATAACTATATCTTAAATTTGTATGGACACGTGATCCTTAAGTTTCAAAATCGTCAAATCTCTTCCGGTCTATATAGAGACTTGCGGTTTTCACCAATTAATTGAACATCTCCTAGACTATAACTATATCCTAAATTTGTATGGACACGTGATCCCTAAATTTAAAAATCGTCAAATCTCTTCCGGTCTATATAGGGACTTGCGGTTTTCACCAACAAATAGAACATCTCCTAGACTATAACTATATCTTAAATTTGTATGGACACGTGATCCTTAAATTTAAAAATCGTCAAATCTCTTCCGGTCTATATAGAGACTTGAGGTTTTCACCAATAAATAGAACATCTCCTAGACTATAACTATATCTTAAATTTGTATGGACACGTGATCCTTAAATTTAAAAATCGTCAAATCTCTTCCGGTCTATATAGAGACTTGCGGTTTTCACCAATTAATTGAACATCTCCTAGACTATAACTATATCCTAAATTTGTATGGACACGTGATCCCTAAATTTAAAAATCGTCAAATGTCTTCCGGTCTATATAGAGACTTGCGGTTTTCACCAATTAATAGAACATCTCCTAGACTATAACTATATCTTAAATTTGTATGGACACGTGATCCTTAAATTTAAAAATCGTCAAATCTCTTCCGGTCTATATAGAGGCTTGCGGTTTTCACCAATAAATAGAACATTTCCTAGACTATAACTATATCTTAAATTTGTATGGATACGTGATCCTTAAATTTAAAAATCGTCAAATCTCTTCCGGTCTATATAGAGACTTGCGGTTTTCACCAATTAATAGAACATCTCCTAGACTATAACTATATCTTAAATTTGTATGGACACGTGATCCCTAAATTTAAAAATCGTCAAATCTCTTCCGGTCTATATAGAGACTTGCGGTTTTCACCAATTAATAGAACATCTCCTAGACTATAACTATATCTTAAATTTGTATGGACACGTGATCCTTAAATTTAAAAATCGTCAAATCTCTTCCGGTCTATATAGAGTCTTGCGGTTTTCACCAATTAATTGAACATCTCCTAGACTATAACTATATCTTAAATTTGTATGGACACGTGATCCTTAAATTTAAAAATCGTCAAATCTCTTCCGGTCTATATAGAGACTTGCGGTTTTCACCAATTAATAGAACATCTCCTAGACTATAACTATATCTTAAATTTGTATGGACACGTGATCCTTAAATTTAAAAATCGTCAAATCTCTTCCGGTCTATATAGAGACTTGCGGTTTTCACCAATTAATAGAACATCTCCTAGACTATAACTATATCTTAAATTTGTATGGACACGTGATCCTTAAATTTAAAAATCGTCAAATCTCTTCCGGTCTATATAGAGACTTGCGGTTTTCACCAATTAATTGAACATCTCCTAGACTATAACTATATCCTAAACTTGTATGGACACGTGATCCCTAAATTTAAAAATCGTCAAATCTCTTCCGGTCTATATAGAGACTTGCGGTTTTCACCAATAAATAGAACATCTCCTAGACTATAGCTATATCTTAAATTTGTATGGACACGTGATCCTTAAATTTAAAAATCGTCAAATCTCTTCCGGTCTATATAGGGACTTGCGGTTTTCACCAACAAATAGAACATCTCCTAGACTATAACTATATCTTAAATTTGTATGGACACGTGATCCTTAAATTTAAAAATCGTCAAATCTCTTCCGGTCTATATAGAGACTTGAGGTTTTCACCAATAAATAGAACATCTCCTAGACTATAACTATATCTTAAATTTGTATGGACACGTGATACTTAAATTTAAAAATCGTCAAATCTCTTCCGGTCTATATAGAGACTTGCGGTTTTCACCAATTAATTGAACATCTCCTAGACTATAACTATATCCTAAATTTGTATGGACACGTGATCCCTAAATTTAAAAATCGTCAAATGTCTTCCGGTCTATATAGAGACTTGCGGTTTTCACCAATTAATAGAACATCTCCTAGACTATAACTATATCTTAAATTTGTATGGACACGTGATCCTTAAATTTAAAAATCGTCAAATCTCTTCCGGTCTATATAGAGACTTGCGGTTTTCACCAATAAATAGAACATTTCCTAGACTATAACTATATCTTAAATTTGTATGGATACGTGATCCTTAAATTTAAAAATCGTCAAATCTCTTCCGGTCTATATAGAGACTTGCGGTTTTCACCAATTAATAGAACATCTCCTAGACTATAACTATATCTTAAATTTGTATGGACACGTGATCCTTAAATTTAAAAATCGTCAAATCTCTTCCGGTCTATATAGAGACTTGCGGTTTTCACCAATTAATTGAACATCTCCTAGACTATAACTATATCCTAAATTTGTATGGACACGTGATCCCTAAATTTAAAAATCGTCAAATGTCTTCCGGTCTATATAGAGACTTGCGGTTTTCACCAATTAATAGAACATCTCCTAGACTATAACTATATCCTAAACTTGTATGGACACGTGATCCCTAAATTTAAAAATCGTCAAATCTCTTCCGGTCTATATAGAGACTTGCGGCTTTCACCAATAAATAGAACATCTCCTAGACTATAACTATATCTTAAATTTGTATGGACACGTGATCCTTAAATTTAAAAATCGTCAAATCTCTTCCGGTCTATATAGGGACTTGCGGTTTTCACCAACAAATAGAACATCTCCTAGACTATAACTATATCTTAAATTTGTATGGACACGTGATCCTTAAATTTAAAAATCGTCAAATCTCTTCCGGTCTATATAGAGACTTGAGGTTTTCACCAATAAATAGAACATCTCCTAGACTATAACTATAGCTTAAATTTGTATGGACACGTGATCCTTAAATTTAAAAATCGTCAAATCTCTTCCGGTCTATATAGAGACTTGCGGTTTTCACCAATTAATTGAACATCTCCTAGACTATAACTATATCCTAAATTTGTATGGACACGTGATCCCTAAATTTAAAAATCGTCAAATCTCTTCCGGTCTATATAGGGACTTGCGGTTTTCACCAACAAATAGAACATCTCCTAGACTATAACTATATCTTAAATTTGTATGGACACGTGATCCTTAAATTTAAAAATCGTCAAATCTCTTCCGGTCTATATAGAGACTTGAGGTTTTCACCAATAAATAGAACATCTCCTAGACTATAACTATATCTTAAATTTGTATGGACACGTGATCCTTAAATTTAAAAATCGTCAAATCTCTTCCGGTCTATATAGAGACTTGCGGTTTTCACCAATTAATTGAACATCTCCTAGACTATAACTATATCCTAAATTTGTATGGACACGTGATCCCTAAATTTAAAAATCGTCAAATGTCTTCCGGTCTATATAGAGACTTGCGGTTTTCACCAATTAATAGAACATCTCCTAGACTATAACTATATATTAAATTTGTATGGACACGTGATCCTTAAATTTAAAAATCGTCAAATCTCTTCCGGTCTATATAGAGGCTTGCGGTTTTCACCAATAAATAGAACATTTCCTAGACTATAACTATATCTTAAATTTGTATGGATACGTGATCCTTAAATTTAAAAATCGTCAAATCTCTTCCGGTCTATATAGAGACTTGCGGTTTTCACCAATTAATAGAACATCTCCTAGACTATAACTATATCTTAAATTTGTATGGACACGTGATCCCTAAATTTAAAAATCGTCAAATCTCTTCCGGTCTATATAGAGACTTGCGGTTTTCACCAATTAATAGAACATCTCCTAGACTATAACTATATCTTAAATTTGTATGGACACGTGATCCTTAAATTTAAAAATCGTCAAATCTCTTCCGGTCTATATAGAGTCTTGCGGTTTTCACCAATTAATTGAACATCTCCTAGACTATAACTATATCTTAAATTTGTATGGACACGTGATCCTTAAATTTAAAAATCGTCAAATCTCTTCCGGTCTATATAGAGACTTGCGGTTTTCACCAATTAATAGAACATCTCCTAGACTATAACTATATCTTAAATTTGTATGGACACGTGATCCTTAAATTTAAAAATCGTCAAATCTCTTCCGGTCTATATAGAGACTTGCGGTTTTCACCAATTAATAGAACATCTCCTAGACTATAACTATATCTTAAATTTGTATGGACACGTGATCCTTAAATTTAAAAATCGTCAAATCTCTTCCGGTCTATATAGAGACTTGCGGTTTTCACCAATTAATTGAACATCTCCTAGACTATAACTATATCCTAAACTTGTATGGACACGTGATCCCTAAATTTAAAAATCGTCAAATCTCTTCCGGTCTATATAGAGACTTGCGGTTTTCACCAATAAATAGAACATCTCCTAGACTATAACTATATCTTAAATTTGTATGGACACGTGATCCTTAAATTTAAAAATCGTCAAATCTCTTCCGGTCTATATAGGGACTTGCGGTTTTCACCAACAAATAGAACATCTCCTAGACTATAACTATATCTTAAATTTGTATGGACACGTGATCCTTAAATTTAAAAATCGTCAAATCTCTTCCGGTCTATATAGAGACTTGAGGTTTTCACCAATAAATAGAACATCTCCTAGACTATAACTATATCTTAAATTTGTATGGACACGTGATACTTAAATTTAAAAATCGTCAAATCTCTTCCGGTCTATATAGAGACTTGCGGTTTTCACCAATTAATTGAACATCTCCTAGACTATAACTATATCCTAAATTTGTATGGACACGTGATCCCTAAATTTAAAAATCGTCAAATGTCTTCCGGTCTATATAGAGACTTGCGGTTTTCACCAATTAATAGAACATCTCCTAGACTATAACTATATCTTAAATTTGTATGGACACGTGATCCTTAAATTTAAAAATCGTCAAATCTCTTCCGGTCTATATAGAGACTTGCGGTTTTCACCAATAAATAGAACATTTCCTAGACTATAACTATATCTTAAATTTGTATGGATACGTGATCCTTAAATTTAAAAATCGTCAAATCTCTTCCGGTCTATATAGAGACTTGCGGTTTTCACCAATTAATAGAACATCTCCTAGACTATAACTATATCTTAAATTTGTATGGACACGTGATCCCTAAATTTAAAAATCGTCAAATCTCTTCCGGTCTATATAGAGACTTGCGGTTTTCACCAATTAATAGAACATCTCCTAGACTATAACTATATCTTAAATTTGTATGGACACGTGATCCTTAAATTTAAAAATCGTCAAATCTCTTCCGGTCTATATAGAGTCTTGCGGTTTTCACCAATTAATTGAACATCTCCTAGACTATAACTATATCTTAAATTTGTATGGACACGTGATCCTTAAATTTAAAAATCGTCAAATCTCTTCCGGTCTATATAGAGACTTGCGATTTTCACCAATTAATAGAACATCTCCTAGACTATAACTATATCTTAAATTTGTATGGACACGTGATCCTTAAATTTAAAAATCGTCAAATCTCTTCCGGTCCATATAGAGACTTGCGGTTTTCACCAATTAATTGAACATCTCCTAGACTATAACTATATCCTAAACTTGTATGGACACGTGATCCCTAAATTTAAAAATCGTCAAATCTCTTCCGGTCTATATAGAGACTTGCGGTTTTCACCAATTAATAGAACATCTCCTAGACTATAACTATATCTTAAATTTGTATGGACACGTGATCCTTAAATTTAAAAATCGTCAAATCTCTTCCGGTCTATATAGGGACTTGCGGTTTTCACCAACAAATAGAACATCTCCTAGACTATAACTATATCTTAAATTTGTATGGACACGTGATCCTTAAATTTAAAAATCGTCAAATCTCTTCCGGTCTATATAGAGACTTGAGGTTTTCACCAATAAATAGAACATCTCCTAGACTATAACTATATCTTAAATTTGTATGGACACGTGATACTTAAATTTAAAAATCGTCAAATCTCTTCCGGTCTATATAGAGACTTGCGCTTTTCACCAATTAATTGAACATCTCCTAGACTATAACTATATCCTAAATTTGTATGGACACGTGATCCCTAAATTTAAAAATCGTCAAATGTCTTCCGGTCTATATAGAGACTTGCGGTTTTCACCAATTAATAGAACATCTCCTAGACTATAACTATATCTTAAATTTGTATGGACACGTGATCCTTAAATTTAAAAATCGTCAAATCTCTTCCGGTCTATATAGAGACTTGCGGTTTTCACCAATAAATAGAACATTTCCTAGACTATAACTATATCTTAAATTTGTATGGATACGTGATCCTTAAATTTAAAAATCGTCAAATCTCTTCCGGTCTATATAGAGACTTGCGGTTTTCACCAATTAATAGAACATCTCCTAGACTATAACTATATCTTAAATTTGTATGGACACGTGATCCTTAAATTTAAAAATCGTCAAATCTCTTCCGGTCTATATAGAGACTTGCGGTTTTCACCAATTAATTGAACATCTCCTAGACTATAACTATATCCTAAATTTGTATGGACACGTGATCCCTAAATTTAAAAATCGTCAAATGTCTTCCGGTCTATATAGAGACTTGCGGTTTTCACCAATTAATAGAACATCTCCTAGACTATAACTATATCCTAAACTTGTATGGACACGTGATCCCTAAATTTAAAAATCGTCAAATCTCTTCCGGTCTATATAGAGACTTGCGGTTTTCACCAATAAATAGAACATCTCCTAGACTATAACTATATCTTAAATTTGTATGGACACGTGATCCTTAAATTTAAAAATCGTCAAATCTCTTCCGGTCTATATAGGGACTTGCGGTTTTCACCAACAAATAGAACATCTCCTAGACTATAACTATATCTTAAATTTGTATGGACACGTGATCCTTAAATTTAAAAATCGTCAAATCTCTTCCGGTCTATATAGAGACTTGAGGTTTTCACCAATAAATAGAACATCTCCTAGACTATAACTATATCTTAAATTTGTATGGACACGTGATCCTTAAATTTAAAAATCGTCAAATCTCTTCCGGTCTATATAGAGACTTGCGGTTTTCACCAATTAATTGAACATCTCCTAGACTATAACTATATCCTAAATTTGTATGGACACGTGATCCCTAAATTTAAAAATCGTCAAATCTCTTCCGGTCTATATAGGGACTTGCGGTTTTCACCAACAAATAGAACATCTCCTAGACTATAACTATATCTTAAATTTGTATGGACACGTGATCCTTAAATTTAAAAATCGTCAAATCTCTTCCGGTCTATATAGAGACTTGAGGTTTTCACCAATAAATAGAACATCTCCTAGACTATAACTATATCTTAAATTTGTATGGACACGTGATCCTTAAATTTAAAAATCGTCAAATCTCTTCCGGTCTATATAGAGACTTGCGGTTTTCACCAATTAATTGAACATCTCCTAGACTATAACTATATCCTAAATTTGTATGGACACGTGATCCCTAAATTTAAAAATCGTCAAATGTCTTCCGGTCTATATAGAGACTTGCGGTTTTCACCAATTAATAGAACATCTCCTAGACTATAACTATATCTTAAATTTGTATGGACACGTGATCCTTAAATTTAAAAATCGTCAAATCTCTTCCGGTCTATATAGAGGCTTGCGGTTTTCACCAATAAATAGAACATTTCCTAGACTATAACTATATCTTAAATTTGTATGGATACGTGATCCTTAAATTTAAAAATCGTCAAATCTCTTCCGGTCTATATAGAGACTTGCGGTTTTCACCAATTAATAGAACATCTCCTAGACTATAACTATATCTTAAATTTGTATGGACACGTGATCCCTAAATTTAAAAATCGTCAAATCTCTTCCGGTCTATATAGAGACTTGCGGTTTTCACCAATTAATAGAACATCTCCTAGACTATAACTATATCTTAAATTTGTATGGACACGTGATCCTTAAATTTAAAAATCGTCAAATCTCTTCCGGTCTATATAGAGTCTTGCGGTTTTCACCAATTAATTGAACATCTCCTAGACTATAACTATATCTTAAATTTGTATGGACACGTGATCCTTAAATTTAAAAATCGTCAAATCTCTTCCGGTCTATATAGAGACTTGCGGTTTTCACCAATTAATAGAACATCTCCTAGACTATAACTATATCTTAAATTTGTATGGACACGTGATCCTTAAATTTAAAAATCGTCAAATCTCTTCCGGTCTATATAGAGACTTGCGGTTTTCACCAATTAATAGAACATCTCCTAGACTATAACTATATCTTAAATTTGTATGGACACGTGATCCTTAAATTTAAAAATCGTCAAATCTCTTCCGGTCTATATAGAGACTTGCGGTTTTCACCAATTAATTGAACATCTCCTAGACTATAACTATATCCTAAACTTGTATGGACACGTGATCCCTAAATTTAAAAATCGTCAAATCTCTTCCGGTCTATATAGAGACTTGCGGTTTTCACCAATAAATAGAACATCTCCTAGACTATAACTATATCTTAAATTTGTATGGACACGTGATCCTTAAATTTAAAAATCGTCAAATCTCTTCCGGTCTATATAGGGACTTGCGGTTTTCACCAACAAATAGAACATCTCCTAGACTATAACTATATCTTAAATTTGTATGGACACGTGATCCTTAAATTTAAAAATCGTCAAATCTCTTCCGGTCTATATAGAGACTTGAGGTTTTCACCAATAAATAGAACATCTCCTAGACTATAACTATATCTTAAATTTGTATGGACACGTGATACTTAAATTTAAAAATCGTCAAATCTCTTCCGGTCTATATAGAGACTTGCGGTTTTCACCAATTAATTGAACATCTCCTAGACTATAACTATATCCTAAATTTGTATGGACACGTGATCCCTAAATTTAAAAATCGTCAAATGTCTTCCGGTCTATATAGAGACTTGCGGTTTTCACCAATTAATAGAACATCTCCTAGACTATAACTATATCTTAAATTTGTATGGACACGTGATCCTTAAATTTAAAAATCGTCAAATCTCTTCCGGTCTATATAGAGACTTGCGGTTTTCACCAATAAATAGAACATTTCCTAGACTATAACTATATCTTAAATTTGTATGGATACGTGATCCTTAAATTTAAAAATCGTCAAATCTCTTCCGGTCTATATAGAGACTTGCGGTTTTCACCAATTAATAGAACATCTCCTAGACTATAACTATATCTTAAATTTGTATGGACACGTGATCCCTAAATTTAAAAATCGTCAAATCTCTTCCGGTCTATATAGAGACTTGCGGTTTTCACCAATTAATAGAACATCTCCTAGACTATAACTATATCTTAAATTTGTATGGACACGTGATCCTTAAATTTAAAAATCGTCAAATCTCTTCCGGTCTATATAGAGTCTTGCGGTTTTCACCAATTAATTGAACATCTCCTAGACTATAACTATATCTTAAATTTGTATGGACACGTGATCCTTAAATTTAAAAATCGTCAAATCTCTTCCGGTCTATATAGAGACTTGCGATTTTCACCAATTAATAGAACATCTCCTAGACTATAACTATATCTTAAATTTGTATGGACACGTGATCCTTAAATTTAAAAATCGTCAAATCTCTTCCGGTCTATGTAGAGACTTGCGGTTTTCACCAATTAATAGAACATCTCCTAGACTATAACTATATCTTAAATTTGTATGGACACGTGATCCCTAAATTTAAAAATCGTCAAATCTCTTCCGGTCTATATAGAGACTTGCGGTTTTCACCAATAAATAGAACATCTCCTAGACTATAACTATATCTTAAATTTGTATGGACACGTGATCCCTAAATTTAAAAATCGTCAAATCTCTTCCGGTCTATATAGAGACTTGCGGTTTTCACCAATTAATAGAACATCTCCTAGACTATAACTATATCTTAAATTTGTATGGACACGTGATCCTTAAATTTAAAAATCGTCAAATCTCTTGCGGTCTATATAGAGTCTTGCGGTTTTCACCAATTAATTGAACATCTCCTAGACTATAACTATATCTTAAATTTGTATGGACACGTGATCCTTAAATTTAAAAATCGTCAAATCTCTTCCGGTCTATATAGAGACTTGCGATTTTCACCAATTAATAGAACATCTCCTAGACTATAACTATATCTTAAATTTGTATGGACACGTGATCCTTAAATTTAAAAATCGTCAAATCTCTTCCGGTCTATGTAGAGACTTGCGGTTTTCACCAATTAATAGAACATCTCCTAGACTATAACTATATCTTAAATTTGTATGGACACGTGATCCCTAAATTTAAAAATCGTCAAATCTCTTCCGGTCTATATAGAGACTTGCGGTTTTCACCAATAAATAGAACATCTCCTAGACTATAACTATATCAAAACCCAAACCCAATCAAACCCAATCAAACCCAATCAAACCCAACCAATCAAAATTTTTCAACTCTCAGATTGTCCTGAAATTGAGCTTCCTTGTCAATTTCATACCGGAGAAAACGAAAAACCCCTCCATTTTGTCCTATTTCTTCAGGAAATCTATTTTTCGTCGGAAAATTCCAATTCCCGTAGAGATACGACGAAATGGATGGTTTTTTCGTGTTCTCCGGCATCAAATTGACTAGGAAACAACCCATTTTCAGGAAAATCTGAGACCAAAAATTTTGATTTTTTTACAAGGGGGGAGTCTTCTGTATCAATATTTTTTTTTTTCAAAATTTTTCAACTCTCAGATTGTCCTGAAATTGAGCTTCCTTGTCAATTTCATGCCGGAGAAAACGAAAAACCCCTCCATTTTGTCCTATTTCTTCAGGAAATCTATTTTTCGTCGGAAAATTCCAATTCCCGAAGAGATACGACGAAATGGATGGTTTTTTCGTGTTCTCCGGCATCAAATTGACTAGGAAACAACCCATTTTCAGGAAAATCTGAGACCAAAAATTTTGATTTTTTTACAAGGGGGGAGTCTTCTGTATCAATATTTTTTTTTTTTTAAATTTTTCAACTCTCAGATTGTCCTGAAATTGAGCTTCCTTGTCAATTTCATACCGGAGAAAACGAAAAACCCCTCCATTTTGTCCTATTTCTTCAAGAAATCTATTTTTCGTCGGAAAATTCCAATTCCCGTAGAGATACGACGAAATGGATGGTTTTTTCGTGTTCTCCGGCATCAAATTGACTAGGAAACAACCCATTTTCAGGAAAATCTGAGACCAAAAATCAAACCCAATCAAACCCAATCAAACCCAATCAAACCCAATCAAACCCAATCAAACCCAACCAATCAAAATTTTTCAACTCTCAGATTGTCCTGAAATTGAGCTTCCTTGTCAATTTCATACCGGAGAAAACGAAAAACCCCTCCATTTTGTCCTATTTCTTCAGGAAATCTATTTTTCGTCGGAAAATTCCAATTCCCTTAGAGATACGACGAAATGGATGGTTTTTTCGTGTTCTCCGGCATCAAATTGACTAGGAAACAACCCATTTTCAGGAAAATCTGAGACCAAAAATTTTGATTTTTTTACAAGGGGGGAGTCTTCTGTATCAATATTTTTTTTTTCAAAATTTTTCAACTCTCAGATTGTCCTGAAATTGAGCTTCCTTGTCAATTTCATACCGGAGAAAACGAAAAACCCCTCCATTTTGTCCTATTTCTTCAGGAAATCTATTTTTCGTCGGAAAATTCCAATTCCCGTAGAGATACGACGAAATGGATGGTTTTTTCGTGTTCTCCGGCATCAAATTGACTAGGAAACAACCCATTTTCAGGAAAATCTGAGACCAAAAATTTTGATTTTTTTTACAAGGGGGGAGTCTTCTGTATCAATATTTTTTTTTTCAAAATTTTTCAACTCTCAGATTGTCCTGAAATTGAGCTTCCTTGTCAATTTCATACCGGAGAAAACGAAAAACCCCTCCATTTTGTCCTTTTCCTTCAGGAAATCTCTTTTTCGTTGGAAAATTCCAATTCCCGTAGAGATACGACGAAATGGATGGTTTTTTCGTGTTCTCCGGCATCAAATTGACTAGGAAACAACCCATTTTCAGGAAAATCTGAGACCAAAAATTTTGATTTTTTTACAAGGGGGGAGTCTTCTGTATCAATATTTTTTTTTTCAAAATTTTTCAACTCTCAGATTGTCCTGAAATTGAGCTTCCTTGTCAATTTCATACCGGAGAAAACGAAAAACCCCTCCATTTTGTCCTATTTCTTCAGGTAATCTATTTTTCGTCGGAAAATTCCAATTCCCGTAGAGATACGACGAAATGGATGGTTTTTTCGTGTTCTCCGGTATCGAATTGACTAGGAAACAATCCATTTTCAGGAAAATCTGAGACCAAAAATTTTGATTTTTTTACAAGGGGGGAGTCTTCTGTATCAATATTTTTTTTTTCAAAATTTTTCAACTCTCAGATTGTCCTGAAATTGAGCTTCCTTGTCAATTTCATACCGGAGAAAACGAAAAACCCCTCCATTTTGTCCTATTCCTTCAGGAAATCTATTTTTCGTTGGAAAATTCCAATTCCCGTAGAGATACGACGAAATGGATGGTTTTTTCGTGTTCTCCGGCATCAAATTGACTAGGAAACAACCCATTTTCAGGAAAATCTGAGACCAAAAATTTTGATTTTTTTACAAGGGGGGAGTCTTCTGTATCAATATTTTTTTTTTCAAAATTTTTCAACTCTCAGATTGTCCTGAAATTGAGCTTCCTTGTCAATTTCATACCGGAGAAAACGAAAAACCTTTCCATTTTGTCCTATTTCTTCAGGAAATCTATTTTTCGGCGGAAAATTCCAATTCCCGAAGAGATACGACGAAATGGATGGTTTTTTCGTGTTCTCCGGCATCAAATTGACTAGGAAACAACCCATTTTCAGGAAAATCTGAGACCAAAAATTTTGATTTTTTTACAAGGGGGGAGTCTTCTGTGTCAATATTTTTTTTTTTTTTAAATTTTTCAACTCTCAGATTGTCCTGAAATTGAGCTTCCTTGTCAATTTCATACCGGAGAAAACGAAAAACCCCTCCATTTTGTCCTATTTCTTCAGGAAATCTATTTTTCGTCGGAAAATTCCAATTCCCGTAGAGATACGACGAAATGGATGGTTTTTTCGTGTTCTCCGGCATCAAATTGACTAGGAAACAACCCATTTTCAGGAAAATCTGAGACCAAAAATTTTGATTTTTTTACAAGGGGGGAGTCTTCTGTATCAATATTTTTTTTTTCAAAATTTTTCAACTCTCAGATTGTCCTGAAATTGAGCTTCCTTGTCAATTTCATACCGGAGAAAACGAAAAACCCCTCCATTTTGTCCTTTTCCTTCAGGAAATCTCTTTTTCGTTGGAAAATTCCAATTCCCGTAGAGATACGACGAAATGGATGGTTTTTTCGTGTTCTCCGGCATCAAATTGACTAGGAAACAACCCATTTTCAGGAAAATCTGAGACCAAAAATTTTGATTTTTTTACAAGGGGGGAGTCTTCTGTATCAATATTTTTTTTTTCAAAATTTTTCAACTCTCAGATTGTCCTGAAATTGAGCTTCCTTGTCAATTTCATACCGGAGAAAACGAAAAACCCCTCCATTTTGTCCTATTTCTTCAGGTAATCTATTTTTCGTCGGAAAATTCCAATTCCCGTAGAGATACGACGAAATGGATGGTTTTTTCGTGTTCTCCGGCATCAAATTGACTAGGAAACAATCCATTTTCAGGAAAATCTGAGACCAAAAATTTTGATTTTTTTACAAGGGGGGAGTCTTCTGTATCAATATTTTTTTTTTCAAAATTTTTCAACTCTCAGATTGTCCTGAAATTGAGCTTCCTTGTCAATTTCATACCGGAGAAAACGAAAAACCCCTCCATTTTGTCCTATTCCTTCAGGAAATCTATTTTTCGTTGGAAAATTCCAATTCCCGTAGAGATACGACGAAATGGATGGTTTTTTCGTGTTCTCCGGCATCAAATTGACTAGGAAACAACCCATTTTCAGGAAAATCTGAGACCAAAAATTTTGATTTTTTTACAAGGGGGGAGTCTTCTGTATCAATATTTTTTTTTTCAAAATTTTTCAACTCTCAGATTGTCCTGAAATTGAGCTTCCTTGTCAATTTCATGCCAGAGAAAACGAAAAACCCCTCCATTTTGTCCTATTTCTTCAGGAAATCTATTTTTCGTCGGAAAATTCCAATTCCCGAAGAGATACGACGAAATGGATGGTTTTTTCGTGTTCTCCGGCATCAAATTGACTAGGAAACAACCCATTTTCAGGAAAATCTGAGACCAAAAATTTTGATTTTTTTACAAGGGGGGTTCATACCGGAGAAAACGAAAAACCCCTCCATTTTGTCCTATTTCTTCAGGAAATCTATTTTTCGTCGGAAAATTCCAATTCCCGTAGCGATACGACGAAATGGATGGTTTTTTCGTGTTCTCCGGCATCAAATAGACTAGGAAACAACCCATTTTCAGGAAAATCTGAGACCAAAAATTTTGATTTTTTTACAAGGGGGGAGTCTTCTGTCTCAATATTTTTTTTTTCAAAATTTTTCAACTCTCAGATTGTCCTGAAATTGGGCTTCCTTGTCAATTTCATGCCAGAGAAAACGAAAAACCCCTCCATTTTGTCCTATTTCTTCAGGAAATCTATTTTTCGTCGGAAAATTCCAATTCCCGAAGAGATACGACGAAATGGATGGTTTTTTCGTGTTCTCCGGCATCACATTGACTAGGAAACAACCCATTTTCAGGAAAATCTGAGACCAAAAATTTTGATTTTTTTACAAGGGGGGAGTCTTCTGTATCAATATTTTTTTTTTCAAAATTTTTCAACTCTCAGATTGTCCTGAAATTGAGCTTCCTTGTCAATTTCATACCGGAGAAAACGAAAAACCCCTCCATTTTGTCCTATTTCTTCAGGAAATCTATTTTTCGTCGGAAAATTCCAATTCCCGTAGAGATACGACGAAATGGATGGTTTTTTCGTGTTCTCCGGCATCAAATAGACTAGGAAACAACCCATTTTCAGGAAAATCTGAGACCAAAAATTTTGATTTTTTTACAAGGGGGGAGTCTTCTGTATCAATATTTTTTTTTTCAAAATTTTTCAACTCAGATTGTCCTGAAATTGAGCTTCCTTGTCAATTTCATGCCGGAGAAAACGAAAAACCCCTCCATTTTGTCCTATTTCTTCAGGAAATCTATTTTTCGTCGGAAAATTCCAATTCCCGAAGAGATACGACGAAATGGATGGTTTTTTCGTGTTCTCCGGCATCAAATTGACTAGGAAACAACCCATTTTCAGGAAAATCTGAGACCAAAAATTTTGATTTTTTTACAACGGAGCAAAACCAAACCCATCCGGTAGCGGATAAAAACGGAGCAAAACCAAACCCATCCGGTAGCGGATAAAAACCGAGCAAAACCAAACCCATCCAGTAGCGGATAAAAACGGAGCAAAACCAAACCCATCCAGTAGCGAATAAAAACCGAGCAAAACCAAACCCATCCGGTAGCGGATAAAAACGGAGCAAAACCAAACCCATCCGGTAGCGGATAAAAACGGAGCAAAACCAAACCCATCCGGTAGCGGATAAAAACGGAGCAAAACCAAACCCATCCGGTAGCGGATAAAAACGGAGCAAAACCAAACCCATCCGGTAGCGGATAAAAACGGTTATGTTATGTTTGTTATGTAGTAATTTAATTTAATGTATTTAAAACTCTATCTTAAATTTGTATGGACACGTGATCCCTAAATTTAAAAATCGTCAAATCTCTTCCGGTCTATATAGAGACTTGCGGTTTTCACCAATAAATAGAACATCTCCTAGACTATAACTATATCTTAAATTTGTATGGACACGTCATCCTTAAATTTAAAAATCGTCAAATCTCTTCCGGTCTATATAGAGACTTGCGGTTTTCACCAATTAATTGAACATCTCCTAGACTATAACTATATCCTAAACTTGTATGGACACGTGATCCCTAAATTTAAAAATCGTCAAATCTCTTCCGCTCTATATAGAGACTTGCGGTTTTCACCAATAAATAGAACATCTCCTAGACTATAACTATATCTTAAATTTGTATGGACACGTGATCCTTAAATTTAAAAATCGTCAAATCTCTTCCGGTCTATATAGGGACTTGCGGTTTTCACCAACAAATAGAACATCTCCTAGACTATAACTATATCTTAAATTTGTATGGACACGTGATCCTTAAATTTAAAAATCGTCAAATCTCTTCCGGTCTATATAGAGACTTGAGGTTTTCACCAATAAATAGAACATCTCCTAGACTATAACTATATCTTAAATTTGTATGGACACGTGATCCTTAAATTTAAAAATCGTCAAATCTCTTCCGGTCTATATAGAGACTTGCGGTTTTCACCAATTAATAGAACATCTCCTAGACTATAACTATATCTTAAATTTGTATGGACACGTGATCCTTAAATTTAAAAATCGTCAAATCTCTTCCGGTCTATATAGAGACTTGCGGTTTTCACCAATTAATAGAACATCTCCTAGACTATAACTATATCTTAAATTTGTATGGACACGTGATCCTTAAATTTAAAAATCGTCAAATCTCTTCCGGTCTATATAGAGACTTGCGGTTTTCACCAATTAATTGAACATCTCCTAGACTATAACTATATCCTAAACTTGTATGGACACGTGATCCCTAAATTTAAAAATCGTCAAATCTCTTCCGGTCTATATAGAGACTTGCGGGTTTCACCAATAAATAGAACATCTCCTAGACTATAACTATATCTTAAATTTGTATGGACACGTGATCCTTAAATTTAAAAATCGTCAAATCTCTTCCGGTCTATATAGGGACTTGCGGTTTTCACCAACAAATAGAACATCTCCTAGACTATAACTATATCTTAAATTTGTATGGACACGTGATCCTTAAATTTAAAAATCGTCAAATCTCTTCCGGTCTATATAGAGACTTGAGGTTTTCACCAATAAATAGAACATCTCCTAGACTATAACTATATCTTAAATTTGTATGGACACGTGATACTTAAATTTAAAAATCGTAAAATCTCTTCCGGTCTATATAGAGACTTGCGGTTTTCACCAATTAATTGAACATCTCCTAGACTATAACTATATCCTAAATTTGTATGGACACGTGATCCCTAAATTTAAAAATCGTCAAATGTCTTCCGGTCTATATAGAGACTTGCGGTTTTCACCAATTAATAGAACATCTCCTAGACTATAACTATATCTTAAATTTGTATGGACACGTGATCCTTAAATTTAAAAATCGTCAAATCTCTTCCGGTCTATATAGAGACTTGCGGTTTTCACCAATAAATAGAACATTTCCTAGACTATAACTATATCTTAAATTTGTATGGATACGTGATCCTTAAATTTAAAAATCGTCAAATCTCTTCCGGTCTATATAGAGACTTGCGGTTTTCACCAATTAATAGAACATCTCCTAGACTATAACTATATCTTAAATTTGTATGGACACGTGATCCCTAAATTTAAAAATCGTCAAATCTCTTCCGGTCTATATAGAGACTTGCGGTTTTCACCAATTAATAGAACATCTCCTAGACTATAACTATATCTTAAATTTGTATGGACACGTGATCCTTAAATTTAAAAATCGTCAAATCTCTTCCGGTCTATATAGAGTCTTGCGGTTTTCACCAATTAATTGAACATCTCCTAGACTATAACTATATCTTAAATTTGTATGGACACGTGATCCTTAAATTTAAAAATCGTCAAATCTCTTCCGGTCTATATAGAGACTTGCGATTTTCACCAATTAATAGAACATCTCCTAGACTATAACTATATCTTAAATTTGTATGGACACGTGATCCTTAAATTTAAAAATCGTCAAATCTCTTCCGGTCTATGTAGAGACTTGCGGTTTTCACCAATTAATAGAACATCTCCTAGACTATAACTATATCTTAAATTTGTATGGACACGTGATCCCTAAATTTAAAAATCGTCAAATCTCTTCCGGTCTATATAGAGACTTGCGGTTTTCACCAATTAATAGAACATCTCCTAGACTATAACTATATCTTAAATTTGTATGGACACGTGATCCTTAAATTTAAAAATCGTCAAATCTCTTCCGGTCTATATAGAGTCTTGCGGTTTTCACCAATTAATTGAACATCTCCTAGACTATAACTATATCTTAAATTTGTATGGACACGTGATCCTTAAATTTAAAAATCGTCAAATCTCTTCCGGTCTATATAGAGACTTGCGATTTTCACCAATTAATAGAACATCTCCTAGACTATAACTATATCTTAAATTTGTATGGACACGTGATCCTTAAATTTAAAAATCGTCAAATCTCTTCCGGTCTATGTAGAGACTTGCGGTTTTCACCAATTAATAGAACATCTCCTAGACTATAACTATATCTTAAATTTGTATGGACACGTGATCCCTAAATTTAAAAATCGTCAAATCTCTTCCGGTCTATATAGAGACTTGCGGTTTTCACCAATAAATAGAACATCTCCTAGACTATAACTATATCAAAACCCAAACCCAATCAAACCCAATCAAACCCAATCAAACCCAACCAATCAAAATTTTTCAACTCTCAGATTGTCCTGAAATTGAGCTTCCTTGTCAATTTCATACCGGAGAAAACGAAAAACCCCTCCATTTTGTCCTATTTCTTCAGGAAATCTATTTTTCGTCGGAAAATTCCAATTCCCGTAGAGATACGACGAAATGGATGGTTTTTTCGTGTTCTCCGGCATCAAATTGACTAGGAAACAACCCATTTTCAGGAAAATCTGAGACCAAAAATTTTGATTTTTTTACAAGGGGGGAGTCTTCTGTATCAATATTTTTTTTTTCAAAATTTTTCAACTCTCAGATTGTCCTGAAATTGAGCTTCCTTGTCAATTTCATGCCGGAGAAAACGAAAAACCCCTCCATTTTGTCCTATTTCTTCAGGAAATCTATTTTTCGTCGGAAAATTCCAATTCCCGAAGAGATACGACGAAATGGATGGTTTTTTCGTGTTCTCCGGCATCAAATTGACTAGGAAACAACCCATTTTCAGGAAAATCTGAGACCAAAAATTTTGATTTTTTTACAAGGGGGGAGTCTTCTGTATCAATATTTTTTTTTTTAAATTTTTCAACTCTCAGATTGTCCTGAAATTGAGCTTCCTTGTCAATTTCATACCGGAGAAAACGAAAAACCCCTCCATTTTGTCCTATTTCTTCAAGAAATCTATTTTTCGTCGGAAAATTCCAATTCCCGTAGAGATACGACGAAATGGATGGTTTTTTCGTGTTCTCCGGCATCAAATTGACTAGGAAACAACCCATTTTCAGGAAAATCTGAGACCAAAAATCAAACCCAATCAAACCCAATCAAACCCAACCAATCAAAATTTTTCAACTCTCAGATTGTCCTGAAATTGAGCTTCCTTGTCAATTTCATACCGGAGAATACGAAAAACCCCTCCATTTTGTCCTATTTCTTCAGGAAATCTATTTTTCGTCGGAAAATTCCAATTCCCTTAGAGATACGACGAAATGGATGGTTTTTTCGTGTTCTCCGGCATCAAATTGACTAGGAAACAACCCATTTTCAGGAAAATCTGAGACCAAAAATTTTGATTTTTTTACAAGGGGGGAGTCTTCTGTATCAATATTTTTTTTTTCAAAATTTTTCAACTCTCAGATTGTCCTGAAATTGAGCTTCCTTGTCAATTTCATACCGGAGAAAACGAAAAACCCCTCCATTTTGTCCTATTTCTTCAGGAAATCTATTTTTCGTCGGAAAATTCCAATTCCCGAAGAGATACGACGAAATGGATGGTTTTTTCGTGTTCTCCGGCATCAAATTGACTAGGAAACAACCCATTTTCAGGAAAATCTGAGAGCAAGAATTTTGATTTTTTTACAAGGGGGGAGTCTTCTGTATCAATATTTTTTTTTTTTAAATTTTTCAACTCTCAGATTGTCCTGAAATTGAGCTTCCTTGTCAATTTCATACCGGAGAAAACGAAAAACCCCTCCATTTTGTCCTATTTCTTCAAGAAATCTATTTTTCGTCGGAAAATTCCAATTCCCGTAGAGATACGACGAAATGGATGGTTTTTTCGTGTTCTCCGGCATCAAATTGACTAGGAAACAACCCATTTTCAGGAAAATCTGAGACCAAAAATCAAACCCAATCAAACCCAATCAAACCCAACCAATCAAAATTTTTCAACTCTCAGATTGTCCTGAAATTGAGCTTCCTTGTCAATTTCATACCGGAGAAAACGAAAAACCCCTCCATTTTGTCCTATTTCTTCAGGAAATCTATTTTTCGTCGGAAAATTCCAATTCCCTTAGAGATACGACGAAATGGATGGTTTTTTCGTGTTCTCCGGCATCAAATTGACTAGGAAACAATCCATTTTCAGGAGAATCTGAGACCAAAAATTTTGATTTTTTTACAAGGGGGGAGTCTTCTGTATCAATATTTTTTTTTTTCAAAATTTTTCAACTCTCAGATTGTCCTGAAATTGAGCTTCCTTGTCAATTTCATACCGGAGAAAACGAAAAACCCCTCCATTTTGTCCTTTTCCTTCAGGAAATCTCTTTTTCGTTGGAAAATTCCAATTCCCGTAGAGATACGACGAAATGGATGGTTTTTTCGTGTTCTCCGGCATCAAATTGACTAGGAAACAACCCATTTTCAGGAAAATCTGAGACCAAAAATTTTGATTTTTTTTACAAGGGGGGAGTCTTCTGTATCAATATTTTTTTTTTCAAAATTTTTCAACTCTCAGATTGTCCTGAAATTGAGCTTCCTTGTCAATTTCATACCGGAGAAAACGAAAAACCCCTCCATTTTGTCCTATTTCTTCAGGAAATCTATTTTTCGTCGGAAAATTCCAATTCCCGTAGAGATACGACGAAATGGATGGTTTTTCGTGTTCTCCGGCATCAAATTGACTAGGAAACAACCCATTTTCAGGAAAATCTGAGACCAAAAATTTTGATTTTTTTTACAAGGGGGGAGTCTTCTGTATCAATATTTTTTTTTTCAAAATTTTTCAACTCTCAGATTGTCCTGAAATTGAGCTTCCTTGTCAATTTCATACCGGAGAAAACGAAAAACCCCTCCATTTTGTCCTTTTCCTTCAGGAAATCTCTTTTTCGTTGGAAAATTCCAATTCCCGTAGAGATACGACGAAATGGATGGTTTTTTCGTGTTCTCCGGCATCAAATTGACTAGGAAACAACCCATTTTCAGGAAAATCTGAGACCAAAAATTTTGATTTTTTTACAAGGGGGGAGTCTTCTGTATCAATATTTTTTTTTTCAAAATTTTTCAACTCTCAGATTGTCCTGAAATTGAGCTTCCTTGTCAATTTCATACCGGAGAAAACGAAAAACCCCTCCATTTTGTCCTATTTCTTCAGGTAATCTATTTTTCGTCGGAAAATTCCAATTCCCGTAGAGATACGACGAAATGGATGGTTTTTTCGTGTTCTCCGGCATCAAATTGACTAGGAAACAATCCATTTTCAGGAAAATCTGAGACCAAAAATTTTGATTTTTTTACAAGGGGGGAGTCTTCTGTATCAATATTTTTTTTTTCAAAATTTTTCAACTCTCAGATTGTCCTGAAATTGAGCTTCCTTGTCAATTTCATACCGGAGAAAACGAAAAACCCCTCCATTTTGTCCTATTCCTTCAGGAAATCTATTTTTCGTTGGAAAATTCCAATTCCCGTAGAGATACGACGAAATGGATGGTTTTTTCGTGTTCTCCGGCATCAAATTGACTAGGAAACAACCCATTTTCAGGAAAATCTGAGACCAAAAATTTTGATTTTTTTACAAGGGGGGAGTCTTCTGTATCAATATTTTTTTTTTCAAAATTTTTCAACTCTCAGATTGTCCTGAAATTGAGCTTCCTTGTCAATTTCATACCGGAGAAAACGAAAAACCTTTCCATTTTGTCCTATTTCTTCAGGAAATCTATTTTTCGTCGGAAAATTCCAATTCCCGAAGAGATACGACGAAATGGATGGTTTTTTCGTGTTCTCCGGCATCAAATTGACTAGGAAACAACCCATTTTCAGGAAAATCTGAGACCAAAAATTTTGATTTTTTTACAAGGGGGGAGTCTTCTGTATCAATATTTTTTTTTTTTTTTAATTTTTCAACTCTCAGATTGTCCTGAAATTGAGCTTCCTTGTCAATTTCATACCGGAGAAAACGAAAAACCCCTCCATTTTGTCCTATTTCTTCAGGTAATCTATTTTTCGTCGGAAAATTCCAATTCCCGTAGAGATACGACGAAATGGATGGTTTTTTCGTGTTCTCCGGCATCAAATTGACTAGGAAACAATCCATTTTCAGGAAAATCTGAGACCAAAAATTTTGATTTTTTTACAAGGGGGGAGTCTTCTGTATCAATATTTTTTTTTTCAAAATTTTTCAACTCTCAGATTGTCCTGAAATTGAGCTTCCTTGTCAATTTCATGCCAGAGAAAACGAAAAACCCCTCCATTTTGTCCTATTTCTTCAGGAAATCTATTTTTCGTCGGAAAATTCCAATTCCCGAAGAGATACGACGAAATGGATGGTTTTTTCGTGTTCTCCGGCATCAAATTGACTAGGAAACAACCCATTTTCAGGAAAATCTGAGACCAAAAATTTTGATTTTTTTACAACGGAGCAAAACCAAACCCATCCGGTAGCGGATAAAAACGGAGCAAAACCAAACCCATCCGGTAGCGGATAAAAACGGAGCAAAACCAAACCCATCCAGTAGCGGATAAAAACGGAGCAAAACCAAACCCATCCAGTAGCGAATAAAAACCGAGCAAAACCAAACCCATCCGGTAGCGGATAAAAACGGAGCAAAACCAAACCCATCCGGTAGCGGATAAAAACGGAGCAAAACCAAACCCATCCGGTAGCGGATAAAAACGGAGCAAAACCAAACCCATCCGGTAGCGGATAAAAACGGAGCAAAACCAAACCCATCCGGTAGCGCATAAAAACGGTTATGTTATGTTTGTTATGTAGTAATTTAATTTAATGTAGAGACTTGCGGTTTTCACCAATTAATAGAACATCTCCTAGACTATAACTATATCTTAAATTTGTATGGACACGTGATTCTTAAATTTAAAAATCGTCAAATCTCTTCCGGTCTATATAGAGACTTGCGGTTTTCACCAATAAATAGAACATTTCCTAGACTATAACTATATCTTAAATTTGTATGGACACGTGATCCCTAAATTTAAAAATCGTCAAATCTCTTCCGGTCTATATAGAGACTTGCGGTTTTCACCAATAAATAGAACATCTCCTAGACTATAACTATATCTTAAATTTGTATGGCCACGTCATCCTTAAATTTAAAAATCATCAAATCTCTTCCGGTCTATATAGAGACTTGCGGTTTTCACCAATTAATTGAACATCTCCTAGACTATAACTATATCCTAAACTTGTATGGACACGTGATCCCTAAATTTAAAAATCGTCAAATCTCTTCCGGTCTATATAGAGACTTGCGGTTTTCACCAATAAATAGAACATCTCCTAGACTATAACTATATCTTAAATTTGTATGGACACGTGATCCTTAAATTTAAAAATCGTCAAATCTCTTCCGGTCTATATAGGGACTTGCGGTTTTCACCAACAAATAGAACATCTCCTAGACTATAACTATATCTTAAATTTGTATGGACACGTGATCCTTAAATTTAAAAATCGTCAAATCTCTTCCGGTCTTGAGGTTTTCACCAATAAATAGAACATCTCCTAGACTATAACTATATCTTAAATTTGTATGGACACGTGATCCTTAAATTTAAAAATCGTCAAATCTCTTCCGGTCTATATAGAGACTTGCGGTTTTCACCAATTAATTGAACATCTCCTAGACTATAACTATATCCTAAATTTGTATGGACACGTGATCCCTAAATTTAAAAATCGTCAAATGTCTTCCGGTCTATATAGAGACTTGCGGTTTTCACCAATTAATAGAACATCTCCTAGACTATAACTATATCTTAAATTTGTATGGACACGTGATCCTTAAATTTAAAAATCGTCAAATCTCTTCCGGTCTATATAGAGACTTGCGGTTTTCACCAATAAATAGAACATTTCCTAGACTATAACTATATCTTAAATTTGTATGGATACGTGATCCTTAAATTTAAAAATCGTCAAATCTCTTCCGGTCTATATAGAGACTTGCGGTTTTCACCAATTAATAGAACATCTCCTAGACTATAACTATATCTTAAATTTGTATGGACACGTGATCCCTAAATTTAAAAATCGTCAAATCTCTTCCGGTCTATATAGAGACTTGCGGTTTTCACCAATTAATAGAACATCTCCTAGACTATAACTATATCTTAAATTTGTATGGACACGTGATCCTTAAATTTAAAAATCGTCAAATCTCTTCCGGTCTATATAGAGTCTTGCGGTTTTCACCAATTAATTGAACATCTCCTAGACTATAACTATATCTTAAATTTGTATGGACACGTGATCCTTAAATTTAAAAATCGTCAAATCTCTTCCGGTCTATATAGAGACTTGCGGTTTTCACCAATTAATAGAACATCTCCTAGACTATAATTATATCTTAAATTTGTATGGACACGTGATCCTTAAATTTAAAAATCGTCAAATCTCTTCCGGTCTATATAGAGACTTGCGGTTTTCACCAATTAATAGAACATCTCCTAGACTATAACTATATCTTAAATTTGTATGGACACGTGATCCTTAAATTTAAAAATCGTCAAATCTCTTCCGGTCTATATAGAGACTTGCGGTTTTCACCAATTAATTGAACATCTCCTAGACTATAACTATATCCTAAACTTGTATGGACACGTGATCCCTAAATTTAAAAATCGTCAAATCTCTTCCGGTCTATATAGAGACTTGCGGTTTTCACCAATAAATAGAACATCTCCTAGACTAAAACTATATCTTAAATTTGTATGGACACGTGATCCTTAAATTTAAAAATCGTCAAATCTCTTCCGGTCTATATAGGGACTTGCGGTTTTCACCAACAAATAGAACATCTCCTAGACTATAACTATATCTTAAATTTGTATGGACACGTGATCCTTAAATTTAAAAATCGTCAAATCTCTTCCGGTCTATATAGAGACTTGCGGTTTTCACCAATTAATAGAACATCTCCTAGACTATAACTATATCTTAAATTTGTATGGACACGTGATCCCTAAATTTAAAAATCGTCAAATCTCTTCCGGTCTATATAGAGACTTGCGGTTTTCACCAATTAATAGAACATCTCCTAGACTATAACTATATCTTAAATTTGTATGGACACGTGATCCTTAAATTTAAAAATCGTCAAATCTCTTCCGGTCTATATAGAGTCTTGCGGTTTTCACCAATTAATTGAACATCTCCTAGACTATAACTATATCTTAAATTTGTATGGACACGTGATCCTTAAATTTAAAAATCGTCAAATCTCTTCCGGTCTATATAGAGACTTGCGGTTTTCACCAATTAATAGAACATCTCCTAGACTATAACTATATCTTAAATTTGTATGGACACGTGATCCTTAAATTTAAAAATCGTCAAATCTCTTCCGGTCTATATAGAGACTTGCGGTTTTCACCAATTAATAGAACATCTCCTAGACTATAACTATATCTTAAATTTGTATGGACACGTGATCCTTAAATTTAAAAATCGTCAAATCTCTTCCGGTCTATATAGAGACTTGCGGTTTTCACCAATTAATTGAACATCTCCTAGACTATAACTATATCCTAAACTTGTATGGACACGTGATCCCTAAATTTAAAAATCGTCAAATCTCTTCCGGTCTATATAGAGACTTGCGGTTTTCACCAATAAATAGAACATCTCCTAGACTATAACTATATCTTAAATTTGTATGGACACGTGATCCTTAAATTTAAAAATCGTCAAATCTCTTCCGGTCTATATAGGGACTTGCGGTTTTCACCAACAAATAGAACATCTCCTAGACTATAACTATATCTTAAATTTGTATGGACACGTGATCCTTAAATTTAAAAATCGTCAAATCTCTTCCGGTCTATATAGAGACTTGAGGTTTTCACCAATAAATAGAACATCTCCTAGACTATAACTATATCTTAAATTTGTATGGACACGTGATCCTTAAATTTAAAAATCGTCAAATCTCTTCCGGTCTATATAGAGACTTGCGGTTTTCACCAATTAATTGAACATCTCCTAGACTATAACTATATCCTAAATTTGTATGGACACGTGATCCCTAAATTTAAAAATCGTCAAATGTCTTCCGGTCTATATAGAGACTTGCGGTTTTCACCAATTAATAGAACATCTCCTAGACTATAACTATATCTTAAATTTGTATGGACACGTGATCCTTAAATTTAAAAATCGTCAAATCTCTTCCGGTCTATATAGAGACTTGCGGTTTTCACCAATAAATAGAACATTTCCTAGACTATAACTATATCTTAAATTTGTATGGATACGTGATCCTTAAATTTAAAAATCGTCAAATCTCTTCCGGTCTATATAGAGACTTGCGGTTTTCACCAATTAATTGAACATCTCCTAGACTATAACTATATCTTAAATTTGTATGGACACGTGATCCTTAAATTTAAAAATCGTCAAATCTCTTCCGGTCTATATAGAGACTTGCGGTTTTCACCAACGAAATGGATGGTTTTTTCGTGTTCTCCGGCATCAAATTGACTAGGAAAGAACCCATTTTCAGGAAAATCTGAGACCAACAATCAAACCCAATCAAACCCAATCAAACCCAATCAAACCCAACCAATCAAAATTTTTCAACTCTCAGATTGTCCTGAAATTGAGCTTCCTTGTCACCAATAAATAGAACATCTCCTAGACTATAACTATATCTTAAATTTGTATGGACACGTGATCCTTAAATTTAAAAATCGTCAAATCTCTTCCGGTCTATATAGGGACTTGCGGTTTTCACCAACAAATAGAACATCTCCTAGACTATAACTATATCTTAAATTTGTATGGACACGTGATCCTTAAATTTAAAAATCGTCAAATCTCTTCCGGTCTATATAGAGACTTGAGGTTTTCACCAATAAATAGAACATCTCCTAGACTATAACTATATCTTAAATTTGTATGGACACGTGATCCTTAAATTTAAAAATCGTCAAATCTCTTCCGGTCTATATAGAGACTTGCGGTTTTCACCAATTAATTGAACATCTCCTAGACTATAACTATATCCTAAATTTGTAGGGACACGTGATCCCTAAATTTAAAAATCGTCAAATGTCTTCCGGTCTATATAGAGACTTGCGGTTTTCACCAATTAATAGAACATCTCCTAGACTATAACTATATCTTAAATTTGTATGGACACGTGATCCTTAAATTTAAAAATCGTCAAATCTCTTCCGGTCTATATAGAGACTTGCGGTTTTCACCAATAAATAGAACATTTCCTAGACTATAACTATATCTTAAATTTGTATGGATACGTGATCCTTAAATTTAAAAATCGTCAAATCTCTTCCGGTCTATATAGAGACTTGCGGTTTTCACCAATTAATAGAACATCTCCTAGACTATAACTATATCTTAAATTTGTATGGACACGTGATCCCTAAATTTAAAAATCGTCAAATCTCTTCCGGTCTATATAGAGACTTGCGGTTTTCACCAATTAATAGAACATCTCCTAGACTATAACTATATCTTAAATTTGTATGGACACGTGATCCTTAAATTTAAAAATCGTCAAATCTCTTCCGGTCTATATAGAGTCTTGCGGTTTTCACCAATTAATTGAACATCTCCTAGACTATAACTATATCTTAAATTTGTATGGACACGTGATCCTTAAATTTAAAAATCGTCAAATCTCTTCCGGTCTATATAGAGACTTGCGGTTTTCACCAATTAATAGAACATCTCCTAGACTATAACTATATCTTAAATTTGTATGGACACGTGATCCTTAAATTTAAAAATCGTCAAATCTCTTCCGGTCTATGTAGAGACTTGCGGTTTTCACCAATTAATAGAACATCTCCTAGACTATAACTATATCTTAAATTTGTATGGACACGTGATCCCTAAATTTAAAAATCGTCAAATCTCTTCCGGTCTATATAGAGACTTGCGGTTTTCACCAATAAATAGAACATCTCCTAGACTATAACTATATCAAAACCCAAACCCAATCAAACCCAATCAAACCCAATCAAACCCAACCAATCAAAATTTTTCAACTCTCAGATTGTCCTGAAATTGAGCTTCCTTGTCAATTTCATACCGGAGAAAACGAAAAACCCCTCCATTTTGTCCTATTTCTTCAGGAAATCTATTTTTCGTCGGAAAATTCCAATTCCCGTAGAGATACGACGAAATGGATGGTTTTTTCGTGTTCTCCGGCATCAAATTGACTAGGAAACAACCCATTTTCAGGAAAATCTGAGACCAAAAATTTTGATTTTTTTACAAGGGGGGAGTCTTCTGTATCAATATTTTTTTTTCAAAATTTTTCAACTCTCAGATTGTCCTGAAATTTAGCTTCCTTGTCAATTTCATGCCGGAGAAAACGAAAAACCCCTCCATTTTGTCCTATTTCTTCAGGAAATCTATTTTTCGTCGGAAAATTCCAATTCCCGAAGAGATACGACGAAATGGATGGTTTTTTCGTGTTCTCCGGCATCAAATTGACTAGGAAACAACCCATTTTCAGGAAAATCTGAGACCAAAAATTTTGATTTTTTTACAAGGGGGGAGTCTTCTGTATCAATATTTTTTTTTTTTTAAATTTTTCAACTCTCAGATTGTCCTGAAATTGAGCTTCCTTGTCAATTTCATACCGGAGAAAACGAAAAACCCCTCCATTTTGTCCTATTTCTTCAGGAAATCTATTTTTCGTCGGAAAATTCCAATTCCCGTAGAGATACGACGAAATGGATGGTTTTTTCGTGTTCTCCGGCATCAAATTGACTAGGAAACAACCCATTTTCAGGAAAATCTGAGACCAAAAATCAAACCCAATCAAACCCAATCAAACCCAATCAAACCCAACCAATCAAAATTTTTCAACTCTCAGATTGTCCTGAAATTGAGCTTCCTTGTCAATTTCATACCGGAGAAAACGAAAAACCCCTCCATTTTGTCCTATTTCTTCAGGAAATCTATTTTTCGTCGGAAAATTCCAATTCCCTTAGAGATACGACGAAATGGATGGTTTTTTCGTGTTCTCCGGCATCAAATTGACTAGGAAACAACCCATTTTCAGGAAAATCTGAGACCAAAAATTTTGATTTTTTTACAAGGGGGGAGTCTTCTGTATCAATATTTTTTTTTTCAAAATTTTTCAACTCTCAGATTGTCCTGAAATTGAGCTTCCTTGTCAATTTCATACCGGAGAAAACGAAAAACCCCTCCATTTTGTCCTATTTCTTCAGGAAATCTATTTTTCGTCGGAAAATTCCAATTACCGTAGAGATACGACGAAATGGATGGTTTTTTCGTGTTCTCCGGCATCAAATTGACTAGGAAACAACCCATTTTCAGGAAAATCTGAGACCAAAAATTTTGATTTTTTTTACAAGGGGGGAGTCTTCTGTATCAATATTTTTTTTTTCAAAATTTTTCAACTCTCAGATTGTCCTGAAATTGAGCTTCCTTGTCAATTTCATACCGGAGAAAACGAAAAACCCCTCCATTTTGTCCTTTTCCTTCAGGAAATCTCTTTTTCGTTGGAAAATTCCAATTCCCGTAGAGATACGACGAAATGGATGGTTTTTTCGTGTTCTCCGGCATCAAATTGACTAGGAAACAACCCATTTTCAGGAAAATCTGAGACCAAAAATTTTGATTTTTTTACAAGGGGGGAGTCTTCTGTATCAATATTTTTTTTTTCAAAATTTTTCAACTCTCAGATTGTCCTGAAATTGAGCTTCCTTGTCAATTTCATACCGGAGAAAACGAAAAACCCCTCCATTTTGTCCTATTTCTTCAGGTAATCTATTTTTCGTCGGAAAATTCCAATTCCCGTAGAGATACGACGAAATGGATGGTTTTTTCGTGTTCTCCGGCATCAAATTGACTAGGAAACAATCCATTTTCAGGAAAATCTGAGACCAAAAATTTTGATTTTTTTACAAGGGGGGAGTCTTCTGTATCAATATTTTTTTTTTCAAAATTTTTCAACTCTCAGATTGTCCTGAAATTGAGCTTCCTTGTCAATTTCATGCCGGAGAAAACGAAAAACCCCTCCATTTTGTCCTATTTCTTCAGGAAATCTATTTTTCGTCGGAAAATTCCAATTCCCGAAGAGATACGACGAAATGGATGGTTTTTTCGTGTTCTCCGGCATCAAATTGACTAGGAAACAACCCATTTTCAGGAAAATCTGAGACCAAAAATTTTGATTTTTTTACAAGGGGGGAGTCTTCTGTATCAATATTTTTTTTTTTAAAATTTTTCAACTCTCAGATTGTCCTGAAATTGAGCTTCCTTGTCAATTTCATACCGGAGAAAACGAAAAACCCCTCCATTTTGTCCTATTTCTTCAGGAAATCTATTTTTCGTCGGAAAATTCCAATTCCCGTAGAGATACGACGAAATGGATGGTTTTTTCGTGTTCTCCGGCATCAAATTGACTAGGAAACAACCCATTTTCAGGAAAATCTGAGACCAAAAATCAAACCCAATCAAACCCAATCAAACCCAATCAAACCCAACCAATCAAAATTTTTCAACTCTCAGATTGTCCTGAAATTGAGCTTCCTTGTCAATTTCATACCGGAGAAAACGAAAAACCCCTCCATTTTGTCCTATTTCTTCAGGAAATCTATTTTTCGTCGGAAAATTCCAATTCCCGTAGAGATACGACGAAATGGATGGTTTTTTCGTGTTCTCCGGCATCAAATTGACTAGGAAACAACCCATTTTCAGGAAAATCTGAGACCAAAAATTTTGATTTTTTTACAAGGGGGGAGTCTTCTGTATCAATATTTTTTTTTCAAAATTTTTCAACTCTCAGATTGTCCTGAAATTTAGCTTCCTTGTCAATTTCATGCCGGAGAAAACGAAAAACCCCTCCATTTTGTCCTATTTCTTCAGGAAATCTATTTTTCGTCGGAAAATTCCAATTCCCGAAGAGATACGACGAAATGGATGGTTTTTTCGTGTTCTCCGGCATCAAATTGACTAGGAAACAACCCATTTTCAGGAAAATCTGAGACCAAAAATTTTGATTTTTTTACAAGGGGGGAGTCTTCTGTATCAATATTTTTTTTTTTTTAAATTTTTCAACTCTCAGATTGTCCTGAAATTGAGCTTCCTTGTCAATTTCATACCGGAGAAAACGAAAAACCCCTCCATTTTGTCCTATTTCTTCAGGAAATCTATTTTTCGTCGGAAAATTCCAATTCCCGTAGAGATACGACGAAATGGATGGTTTTTTCGTGTTCTCCGGCATCAAATTGACTAGGAAACAACCCATTTTCAGGAAAATCTGAGACCAAAAATCAAACCCAATCAAACCCAATCAAACCCAATCAAACCCAACCAATCAAAATTTTTCAACTCTCAGATTGTCCTGAAATTGAGCTTCCTTGTCAATTTCATACCGGAGAAAACGAAAAACCCCTCCATTTTGTCCTATTTCTTCAGGAAATCTATTTTTCGTCGGAAAATTCCAATTCCCTTAGAGATACGACGAAATGGATGGTTTTTTCGTGTTCTCCGGCATCAAATTGACTAGGAAACAACCCATTTTCAGGAAAATCTGAGACCAAAAATTTTGATTTTTTTACAAGGGGGGAGTCTTCTGTATCAATATTTTTTTTTTCAAAATTTTTCAACTCTCAGATTGTCCTGAAATTGAGCTTCCTTGTCAATTTCATACCGGAGAAAACGAAAAACCCCTCCATTTTGTCCTATTTCTTCAGGAAATCTATTTTTCGTCGGAAAATTCCAATTACCGTAGAGATACGACGAAATGGATGGTTTTTTCGTGTTCTCCGGCATCAAATTGACTAGGAAACAACCCATTTTCAGGAAAATCTGAGACCAAAAATTTTGATTTTTTTTACAAGGGGGGAGTCTTCTGTATCAATATTTTTTTTTTCAAAATTTTTCAACTCTCAGATTGTCCTGAAATTGAGCTTCCTTGTCAATTTCATACCGGAGAAAACGAAAAACCCCTCCATTTTGTCCTTTTCCTTCAGGAAATCTCTTTTTCGTTGGAAAATTCCAATTCCCGTAGAGATACGACGAAATGGATGGTTTTTTCGTGTTCTCCGGCATCAAATTGACTAGGAAACAACCCATTTTCAGGAAAATCTGAGACCAAAAATTTTGATTTTTTTACAAGGGGGGAGTCTTCTGTATCAATATTTTTTTTTTCAAAATTTTTCAACTCTCAGATTGTCCTGAAATTGAGCTTCCTTGTCAATTTCATACCGGAGAAAACGAAAAACCCCTCCATTTTGTCCTATTTCTTCAGGTAATCTATTTTTCGTCGGAAAATTCCAATTCCCGTAGAGATACGACGAAATGGATGGTTTTTTCGTGTTCTCCGGCATCAAATTGACTAGGAAACAATCCATTTTCAGGAAAATCTGAGACCAAAAATTTTGATTTTTTTACAAGGGGGGAGTCTTCTGTATCAATATTTTTTTTTTCAAAATTTTTCAACTCTCAGATTGTCCTGAAATTGAGCTTCCTTGTCAATTTCATACCGGAGAAAACGAAAAACCCCTCCATTTTGTCCTATTTCTTCAGGTAATCTATTTTTCGTCGGAAAATTCCAATTCCCGTAGAGATACGACGAAATGGATGGTTTTTTCGTGTTCTCCGGCATCAAATTGACTAGGAAACAATCCATTTTCAGGAAAATCTGAGACCAAAAATTTTGATTTTTTTACAAGGGGGGAGTCTTCTGTATCAATATTTTTTTTTTCAAAATTTTTCAACTCTCAGATTGTCCTGAAATTGAGCTTCCTTGTCAATTTCATGCCGGAGAAAACGAAAAACCCCTCCATTTTGTCCTATTTCTTCAGGAAATCTATTTTTCGTCGGAAAATTCCAATTCCCGAAGAGATACGACGAAATGGATGGTTTTTTCGTGTTCTCCGGCATCAAATTGACTAGGAAACAACCCATTTTCAGGAAAATCTGAGACCAAAAATTTTGATTTTTTTACAAGGGGGGAGTCTTCTGTATCAATATTTTTTTTTTTAAAATTTTTCAACTCTCAGATTGTCCTGAAATTGAGCTTCCTTGTCAATTTCATACCGGAGAAAACGAAAAACCCCTCCATTTTGTCCTATTTCTTCAGGAAATCTATTTTTCGTCGGAAAATTCCAATTCCCGTAGAGATACGACGAAATGGATGGTTTTTTCGTGTTCTCCGGCATCAAATTGACTAGGAAACAACCCATTTTCAGGAAAATCTGAGACCAAAAATCAAACCCAATCAAACCCAATCAAACCCAATCAAACCCAACCAATCAAAATTTTTCAACTCTCAGATTGTCCTGAAATTGAGCTTCCTTGTCAATTTCATACCGGAGAAAACGAAAAACCCCTCCATTTTGTCCTATTTCTTCAGGAAATCTATTTTTCGTCGGAAAATTCCAATTCCCTTAGAGATACGACGAAATGGATGGTTTTTTCGTGTTCTCCGGCATCAAATTGACTAGGAAACAACCCATTTTCAGGAAAATCTGAGACCAAAAATTTTGATTTTTTTACAAGGGGGGAGTCTTCTGTATCAATATTTTTTTTTTCAAAATTTTTCAACTCTCAGATTGTCCTGAAATTGAGCTTCCTTGTCAATTTCATACCGGAGAAAACGAAAAACCCCTCCATTTTGTCCTATTTCTTCAGGAAATCTATTTTTCGTCGGAAAATTCCAATTCCCGTAGAGATACGACGAAATGGATGGTTTTTTCGTGTTCTCCGGCATCAAATTGACTAGGAAACAACCCATTTTCAGGAAAATCTGAGACCAAAAATTTTGATTTTTTTACAAGGGGGGAGTCTTCTGTATCAATATTTTTTTTTTCAAAATTTTTCAACTCTCAGATTGTCCTGAAATTGAGCTTCCTTGTCAATTTCATACCGGAGAAAACGAAAAACCCCTCCATTTTGTCCTATTTCTTCAGGTAATCTATTTTTCGTCGGAAAATTCCAATTCCCGTAGAGATACGACGAAATGGATGGTTTTTTCGTGTTCTCCGGCATCAAATTGACTAGGAAACAATCCATTTTCAGGAGAATCTGAGACCAAAAATTTTGATTTTTTTACAAGGGGGGAGTCTTCTGTATCAATATTTTTTTTTTTCAAAATTTTTCAACTCTCAGATTGTCCTGAAATTGAGCTTCCTTGTCAATTTCATACCGGAGAAAACGAAAAACCCCTCCATTTTGTCCTATTCCTTCAGGAAATCTATTTTTCGTTGGAAAATTCCAATTCCCGTAGAGATACGACGAAATGGATGGTTTTTTCGTGTTCTCCGGCATCAAATTGACTAGGAAACAACCCATTTTCAGGAAAATCTGAGACCAAAAATTTTGATTTTTTTACAAGGGGGGAGTCTTCTGTATCAATATTTTTTTTTTCAAAATTTTTCAACTCTCAGATTGTCCTGAAATTGAGCTTCCTTGTCAATTTCATACCGGAGAAAACGAAAAACCCCTCCATTTTGTCCTTTTCCTTCAGGAAATCTCTTTTTCGTTGGAAAATTCCAATTCCCGTAGAGATACGACGAAATGGATGGTTTTTTCGTGTTCTCCGGCATCAAATTGACTAGGAAACAACCCATTTTCAGGAAAATCTGAGACCAAAAATTTTGATTTTTTTTACAAGGGGGGAGTCTTCTGTATCAATATTTTTTTTTTCAAAATTTTTCAACTCTCAGATTGTCCTGAAATTGAGCTTCCTTGTCAATTTCATACCGGAGAAAACGAAAAACCCCTCCATTTTGTCCTATTCCTTCAGGAAATCTATTTTTCGTTGGAAAATTCCAATTCCCGTAGAGATACGACGAAATGGATGGTTTTTTCGTGTTCTCCGGCATCAAATTGACTAGGAAACAACCCATTTTCAGGAAAATCTGAGACCAAAAATTTTGATTTTTTTACAAGGGGGGAGTCTTCTGTATCAATATTTTTTTTTTCAAAATTTTTCAACTCTCAGATTGTCCTGAAATTGAGCTTCCTTGTCAATTTCATACCGGAGAAAACGAAAAACCCCTCCATTTTGTCCTTTTCCTTCAGGAAATCTCTTTTTCGTTGGAAAATTCCAATTCCCGTAGAGATACGACGAAATGGATGGTTTTTTCGTGTTCTCCGGCATCAAATTGACTAGGAAACAACCCATTTTCAGGAAAATCTGAGACCAAAAATTTTGATTTTTTTACAAGGGGGGAGTCTTCTGTATCAATATTTTTTTTTTCAAAATTTTTCAACTCTCAGATTGTCCTGAAATTGAGCTTCCTTGTCAATTTCATGCCGGAGAAAACGAAAAACCCCTCCATTTTGTCCTATTTCTTCAGGAAATCTATTTTTCGTCGGAAAATTCCAATTCCCGAAGAGATACGACGAAATGGATGGTTTTTTCGTGTTCTCCGGCATCAAATTGACTAGGAAACAACCCATTTTCAGGAAAATCTGAGACCAAAAATTTTGATTTTTTTACAAGGGGGGAGTCTTCTGTATCAATATTTTTTTTTTTTAAATTTTTCAACTCTCAGATTGTCCTGAAATTGAGCTTCCTTGTCAATTTCATACCGGAGAAAACGAAAAACCCCTCCATTTTGTCCTATTTCTTCAGGAAATCTATTTTTCGTCGGAAAATTCCAATTCCCGTAGAGATACGACGAAATGGATGGTTTTTTCGTGTTCTCCGGCATCAAATTGACTAGGAAACAACCCATTTTCAGGAAAATCTGAGACCAAAAATTTTGATTTTTTTACAAGGGGGGAGTCTTCTGTATCAATATTTTTTTTTTTTAAATTTTTCAACTCTCAGATTGTCCTGAAATTGAGCTTCCTTGTCAATTTCATACCGGAGAAAACGAAAAACCCCTCCATTTTGTCCTATTTCTTCAGGAAATCTATTTTTCGTCGGAAAATTCCAATTCCCGTAGAGATACGACGAAATGGATGGTTTTTTCGTGTTCTCCGGCATCAAATTGACTAGGAAACAACCCATTTTCAGGAAAATCTGAGACCAAAAATCAAACCCAATCAAACCCAATCAAACCCAACCAATCAAAATTTTTCAACTCTCAGATTGTCCTGAAATTGAGCTTCCTTGTCAATTTCATACCGGAGAAAACGAAAAACCCCTCCATTTTGTCCTATTTCTTCAGGAAATCTATTTTTCGTCGGAAAATTCCAATTCCCTTAGAGATACGACGAAATGGATGGTTTTTTCGTGTTCTCCGGCATCAAATTGACTAGGAAACAACCCATTTTCAGGAAAATCTGAGACCAAAAATTTTGATTTTTTTACAAGGGGGGAGTCTTCTGTATCAATATTTTTTTTTTCAAAATTTTTCAACTCTCAGATTGTCCTGAAATTGAGCTTCCTTGTCAATTTCATACCGGAGAAAACGAAAAACCCCTCCATTTTGTCCTATTTCTTCAGGAAATCTATTTTTCGTCGGAAAATTCCAATTCCCGTAGAGATACGACGAAATGGATGGTTTTTTCGTGTTCTCCGGCATCAAATTGACTAGGAAACAATCCATTTTCAGGAAAATCTGAGACCAAAAATTTTGATTTTTTGACAAGGGGGGAGTCTTCTGTATCAATATTTTTTTTTTCAAAATTTTTCAACTCTCAGATTGTCCTGAAATTGAGCTTCCTTGTCAATTTCATGCCGGAGAAAACGAAAAACCCCTCCATTTTGTCCTATTTCTTCAGGAAATCTATTTTTCGTCGGAAAATTCCAATTCCCGAAGAGATACGACGAAATGGATGGTTTTTTCGTGTTCTCCGGCATCAAATTGACTAGGAAACAACCCATTTTCAGGAAAATCTGAGACCAAAAATTTTGATTTTTTTACAAGGGGGGAGTCTTCTGTATCAATATTTTTTTTTTTAAATTTTTCAACTCTCAGATTGTCCTGAAATTGAGCTTCCTTGTCAATTTCATACCGGAGAAAACGAAAAACCCCTCCATTTTGTCCTATTTCTTCAGGAAATCTATTTTTCGTCGGAAAATTCCAATTCCCGTAGAGATACGACGAAATGGATGGTTTTTTCGTGTTCTCCGGCATCAAATTGACTAGGAAACAACCCATTTTCAGGAAAATCTGAGACCAAAAATCAAACCCAATCAAACCCAATCAAACCCAACCAATCAAAATTTTTCAACTCTCAGATTGTCCTGAAATTGAGCTTCCTTGTCAATTTCATACCGGAGAAAACGAAAAACCCCTCCATTTTGTCCTATTTCTTCAGGAAATCTATTTTTCGTCGGAAAATTCCAATTCCCTTAGAGATACGACGAAATGGATGGTTTTTTCGTGTTCTCCGGCATCAAATTGACTAGGAAACAACCCATTTTCAGGAAAATCTGAGACCAAAAATTTTGATTTTTTTACAAGGGGGGAGTCTTCTGTATCAATATTTTTTTTTTCAAAATTTTTCAACTCTCAGATTGTCCTGAAATTGAGCTTCCTTGTCAATTTCATACCGGAGAAAACGAAAAACCCCTCCATTTTGTCCTATTTCTTCAGGAAATCTATTTTTCGTCGGAAAATTCCAATTCCCGTAGAGATACGACGAAATGGATGGTTTTTTCGTGTTCTCCGGCATCAAATTGACTAGGAAACAACCCATTTTCAGGAAAATCTGAGACCAAAAATTTTGATTTTTTTTACAAGGGGGGAGTCTTCTGTATCAATATTTTTTTTTTCAAAATTTTTCAACTCTCAGATTGTCCTGAAATTGAGCTTCCTTGTCAATTTCATACCGGAGAAAACGAAAAACCCCTCCATTTTGTCCTTTTCCTTCAGGAAATCTCTTTTTCGTTGGAAAATTCCAATTCCCGTAGAGATACGACGAAATGGATGGTTTTTTCGTGTTCTCCGGCATCAAATTGACTAGGAAACAACCCATTTTCAGGAAAATCTGAGACCAAAAATTTTGATTTTTTTACAAGGGGGGAGTCTTCTGTATCAATATTTTTTTTTTCAAAATTTTTCAACTCTCAGATTGTCCTGAAATTGAGCTTCCTTGTCAATTTCATACCGGAGAAAACGAAAAACCCCTCCATTTTGTCCTATTTCTTCAGGTAATCTATTTTTCGTCGGAAAATTCCAATTCCCGTAGAGATACGACGAAATGGATGGTTTTTTCGTGTTCTCCGGCATCAAATTGACTAGGAAACAATCCATTTTCAGGAAAATCTGAGACCAAAAATTTTGATTTTTTTACAAGGGGGGAGTCTTCTGTATCAATATTTTTTTTTTTCAAAATTTTTCAACTCTCAGATTGTCCTGAAATTGAGCTTCCTTGTCAATTTCATACCGGAGAAAACGAAAAACCCCTCCATTTTGTCCTATTTCTTCAGGAAATCTATTTTTCGTCGGAAAATTCCAATTCCCGTAGAGATACGACGAAATGGATGGTTTTTTCGTGTTCTCCGGCATCAAATTGACTAGGAAACAACCCATTTTCAGGAAAATCTGAGACCAAAAATCAAACCCAATCAAACCCAATCAAACCCAACCAATCAAAATTTTTCAACTCTCAGATTGTCCTGAAATTGAGCTTCCTTGTCAATTTCATACCGGAGAAAACGAAAAACCCCTCCATTTTGTCCTATTTCTTCAGGAAATCTATTTTTCGTCGGAAAATTCCAATTCCCTTAGAGATACGACGAAATGGATGGTTTTTTCGTGTTCTCCGGCATCAAATTGACTAGGAAACAACCCATTTTCAGGAAAATCTGAGACCAAAAATTTTGATTTTTTTACAAGGGGGGAGTCTTCTGTATCAATATTTTTTTTTTCAAAATTTTTCAACTCTCAGATTGTCCTGAAATTGAGCTTCCTTGTCAATTTCATACCGGAGAAAACGAAAAACCCCTCCATTTTGTCCTATTTCTTCAGGAAATCTATTTTTCGTCGGAAAATTCCAATTCCCGTAGAGATACGACGAAATGGATGGTTTTTTCGTGTTCTCCGGCATCAAATTGACTAGGAAACAACCCATTTTCAGGAAAATCTGAGACCAAAAATTTTGATTTTTTTACAAGGGGGGAGTCTTCTGTATCAATATTTTTTTTTTCAAAATTTTTCAACTCTCAGATTGTCCTGAAATTGAGCTTCCTTGTCAATTTCATACCGGAGAAAACGAAAAACCCCTCCATTTTGTCCTATTTCTTCAGGTAATCTATTTTTCGTCGGAAAATTCCAATTCCCGTAGAGATACGACGAAATGGATGGTTTTTTCGTGTTCTCCGGCATCAAATTGACTAGGAAACAATCCATTTTCAGGAGAATCTGAGACCAAAAATTTTGATTTTTTTACAAGGGGGGAGTCTTCTGTATCAATATTTTTTTTTTTCAAAATTTTTCAACTCTCAGATTGTCCTGAAATTGAGCTTCCTTGTCAATTTCATACCGGAGAAAACGAAAAACCCCTCCATTTTGTCCTATTCCTTCAGGAAATCTATTTTTCGTTGGAAAATTCCAATTCCCGTAGAGATACGACGAAATGGATGGTTTTTTCGTGTTCTCCGGCATCAAATTGACTAGGAAACAACCCATTTTCAGGAAAATCTGAGACCAAAAATTTTGATTTTTTTACAATGGGGGAGTCTTCTGTATCAATATTTTTTTTTTCAAAATTTTTCAACTCTCAGATTGTCCTGAAATTGAGCTTCCTTGTCAATTTCATACCGGAGAAAACGAAAAACCCCTCCATTTTGTCCTTTTCCTTCAGGAAATCTCTTTTTCGTTGGAAAATTCCAATTCCCGTAGAGATACGACGAAATGGATGGTTTTTTCGTGTTCTCCGGCATCAAATTGACTAGGAAACAACCCATTTTCAGGAAAATCTGAGACCAAAAATTTTGATTTTTTTACAAGGGGGGAGTCTTCTGTATCAATATTTTTTTTTTCAAAATTTTTCAACTCTCAGATTGTCCTGAAATTGAGCTTCCTTGTCAATTTCATGCCGGAGAAAACGAAAAACCCCTCCATTTTGTCCTATTTCTTCAGGAAATCTATTTTTCGTCGGAAAATTCCAATTCCCGAAGAGATACGACGAAATGGATTGTTTTTTCGTGTTCTCCGGCATCAAATTGACTAGGAAACAACCCATTTTCAGGAAAATCTGAGACCAAAAATTTTGATTTTTTTACAAGGGGGGAGTCTTCTGTATCAATATTTTTTTTTTTTTAATTTTTCAACTCTCAGATTGTCCTGAAATTGAGCTTCCTTGTCAATTTCATACCGGAGAAAACGAAAAACCCCTCCATTTTGTCCTATTTCTTCAGGAAATCTATTTTTCGTCGGAAAATTCCAATTCCCGTAGAGATACGACGAAATGGATGGTTTTTTCGTGTTCTCCGGCATCAAATTGACTAGGAAACAACCCATTTTCAGGAAAATCTGAGACCAAAAATTTTGATTTTTTTACAAGGGGGGAGTCTTCTGTATCAATATTTTTTTTTTTAAAATTTTTCAACTCTCAGATTGTCCTGAAATTGAGCTTCCTTGTCAATTTCATACCGGAGAAAACGAAAAACCCCTCCATTTTGTCCTATTTCTTCAGGAAATCGATTTTTCGTCGGAAAATTCCAATTCCCGTAGAGATACGACGAAATGGATGGTTTTTTCGTGTTCTCCGGCATCAAATTGACTAGGAAACAACCCATTTTCAGGAAAATCTGAGACCAAAAATCAAACCCAATCAAACCCAATCAAACCCAATCAAACCCAACCAATCAAAATTTTTCAACTCTCAGATTGTCCTGAAATTGAGCTTCCTTGTCAATTTCATACCGGAGAAAACGAAAAACCCCTCCATTTTGTCCTATTTCTTCAGGAAATCTATTTTTCGTTGGAAAATTCCAATTCCCGTAGAGATACGACGAAATGGATGGTTTTTTCGTGTTCTCCGGCATCAAATTGACTAGGAAACAACCCATTTTCAGGAAAATCTGAGACCAAAAATTTTGATTTTTTTACAAGGGGGGAGTCTTCTGTATCAATATTTTTTTTTTCAAAATTTTTCAACTCTCAGATTGTCCTGAAATTGAGCTTCCTTGTCAATTTCATACCGGAGAAAACGAAAAACCCCTCCATTTTGTCCTATTTCTTCAGGTAATCTATTTTTCGTCGGAAAATTCCAATTCCCGTAGAGATACGACGAAATGGATGGTTTTTTCGTGTTCTCCGGCATCAAATTGACTAGGAAACAATCCATTTTCAGGAGAATCTGAGACCAAAAATTTTGATTTTTTTACAAGGGGGGAGTCTTCTGTATCAATATTTTTTTTTTTCAAAATTTTTCAACTCTCAGATTGTCCTGAAATTGAGCTTCCTTGTCAATTTCATACCGGAGAAAACGAAAAACCCCTCCATTTTGTCCTATTCCTTCAGGAAATCTATTTTTCGTTGGAAAATTCCAATTCCCGTAGAGATACGACGAAATGGATGGTTTTTTCGTGTTCTCCGGCATCAAATTGACTAGGAAACAACCCATTTTCAGGAAAATCTGAGACCAAAAATTTTGATTTTTTTACAAGGGGGGAGTCTTCTGTATCAATATTTTTTTTTCAAAATTTTTCAACTCTCAGATTGTCCTGAAATTGAGCTTCCTTGTGAATTTCATACCGGAGAAAACGAAAAACCCCTCCATTTTGTCCTTTTCCTTCAGGAAATCTCTTTTTCGTTGGAAAATTCCAATTCCCGTAGAGATACGACGAAATGGATGGTTTTTTCGTGTTCTCCGGCATCAAATTGACTAGGAAACAACCCATTTTCAGGAAAATCTGAGACCAAAAATTTTGATTTTTTTACAAGGGGGGAGTCTTCTGTATCAATATTTTTTTTTTCAAAATTTTTCAACTCTCAGATTGTCCTGAAATTGAGCTTCCTTGTCAATTTCATGCCGGAGAAAACGAAAAACCCCTCCATTTTGTCCTATTTCTTCAGGAAATCTATTTTTCGTCGGAAAATTCCAATTCCCGAAGAGATACGACGAAATGGATGGTTTTTTCGTGTTCTCCGGCATCAAATTGACTAGGAAACAACCCATTTTCAGGAAAATCTGAGACCAAAAATTTTGATTTTTTTACAAGGGGGGAGTCTTCTGTATCAATATTTTTTTTTTTTAAATTTTTCAACTCTCAGATTGTCCTGAAATTGAGCTTCCTTGTCAATTTCATACCGGAGAAAACGAAAAACCCCTCCATTTTGTCCTATTTCTTCAGGAAATCTATTTTTCGTCGGAAAATTCCAATTCCCGTAGAGATACGACGAAATGGATGGTTTTTTCGTGTTCTCCGGCATCAAATTGACTAGGAAACAACCCATTTTCAGGAAAATCTGAGACCAAAAATCAAACCCAATCAAACCCAATCAAACCCAATCAAACCCAACCAATCAAAATTTTTCAACTCTCAGATTGTCCTGAAATTGAGCTTCCTTGTCAATTTCATACCGGAGAAAACGAAAAACCCCTCCATTTTGTCCTATTTCTTCAGGAAATCTATTTTTCGTCGGAAAATTCCAATTCCCTTAGAGATACGACGAAATGGATGGTTTTTTCGTGTTCTCCGGCATCAACTTGACTAGGAAACAACCCATTTTCAGGAAAATCTGAGACCAAAAATCAAACCCAATCAAACCCAATCAAACCCAATCAAACCCAACCAATCAAAATTTTTCAACTCTCAGATTGTCCTGAAATTGAGCTTCCTTGTCAATTTCATACCGGAGAAAACGAAAAACCCCTCCATTTTGTCCTATTTCTTCAGGAAATCTATTTTTCGTTGGAAAATTCCAATTCCCGTAGAGATACGACGAAATGGATGGTTTTTTCGTGTTCTCCGGCATCAAATTGACTAGGAAACAACCCATTTTCAGGAAAATCTGAGACCAAAAATTTTGATTTTTTTACAAGGGGGGAGTCTTCTGTATCAATATTTTTTTTTTCAAAATTTTTCAACTCTCAGATTGTCCTGAAATTGAGCTTCCTTGTCAATTTCATACCGGAGAAAACGAAAAACCCCTCCATTTTGTCCTATTTCTTCAGGTAATCTATTTTTCGTCGGAAAATTCCAATTCCCGTAGAGATACGACGAAATGGATGGTTTTTTCGTGTTCTCCGGCATCAAATTGACTAGGAAACAATCCATTTTCAGGAGAATCTGAGACCAAAAATTTTGATTTTTTTACAAGGGGGGAGTCTTCTGTATCAATATTTTTTTTTTTCAAAATTTTTCAACTCTCAGATTGTCCTGAAATTGAGCTTCCTTGTCAATTTCATACCGGAGAAAACGAAAAACCCCTCCATTTTGTCCTATTCCTTCAGGAAATCTATTTTTCGTTGGAAAATTCCAATTCCCGTAGAGATACGACGAAATGGATGGTTTTTTCGTGTTCTCCGGCATCAAATTGACTAGGAAACAACCCATTTTCAGGAAAATCTGAGACCAAAAATTTTGATTTTTTTACAAGGGGGGAGTCTTCTGTATCAATATTTTTTTTTCAAAATTTTTCAACTCTCAGATTGTCCTGAAATTGAGCTTCCTTGTGAATTTCATACCGGAGAAAACGAAAAACCCCTCCATTTTGTCCTTTTCCTTCAGGAAATCTCTTTTTCGTTGGAAAATTCCAATTCCCGTAGAGATACGACGAAATGGATGGTTTTTTCGTGTTCTCCGGCATCAAATTGACTAGGAAACAACCCATTTTCAGGAAAATCTGAGACCAAAAATTTTGATTTTTTTACAAGGGGGGAGTCTTCTGTATCAATATTTTTTTTTTCAAAATTTTTCAACTCTCAGATTGTCCTGAAATTGAGCTTCCTTGTCAATTTCATGCCGGAGAAAACGAAAAACCCCTCCATTTTGTCCTATTTCTTCAGGAAATCTATTTTTCGTCGGAAAATTCCAATTCCCGAAGAGATACGACGAAATGGATGGTTTTTTCGTGTTCTCCGGCATCAAATTGACTAGGAAACAACCCATTTTCAGGAAAATCTGAGACCAAAAATTTTGATTTTTTTACAAGGGGGGAGTCTTCTGTATCAATATTTTTTTTTTTTAAATTTTTCAACTCTCAGATTGTCCTGAAATTGAGCTTCCTTGTCAATTTCATACCGGAGAAAACGAAAAACCCCTCCATTTTGTCCTATTTCTTCAGGAAATCTATTTTTCGTCGGAAAATTCCAATTCCCGTAGAGATACGACGAAATGGATGGTTTTTTCGTGTTCTCCGGCATCAAATTGACTAGGAAACAACCCATTTTCAGGAAAATCTGAGACCAAAAATCAAACCCAATCAAACCCAATCAAACCCAATCAAACCCAACCAATCAAAATTTTTCAACTCTCAGATTGTCCTGAAATTGAGCTTCCTTGTCAATTTCATACCGGAGAAAACGAAAAACCCCTCCATTTTGTCCTATTTCTTCAGGAAATCTATTTTTCGTCGGAAAATTCCAATTCCCTTAGAGATACGACGAAATGGATGGTTTTTTCGTGTTCTCCGGCATCAAATTGACTAGGAAACAACCCATTTTCAGGAAAATCTGAGACCAAAAATTTTGATTTTTTTACAAGGGGGGAGTCTTCTGTATCAATATTTTTTTTTTCAAAATTTTTCAACTCTCAGATTGTCCTGAAATTGAGCTTCCTTGTCAATTTCATGCCAGAGAAAACGAAAAACCCCTCCATTTTGTCCTATTTCTTCAGGAAATCTATTTTTCGTCGGAAAATTCCAATTCCCGAAGAGATACGACGAAATGGATGGTTTTTTCGTGTTCTCCGGCATCAAATTGACTAGGAAACAACCCATTTTCAGGAAAATCTGAGACCAAAAATTTTGATTTTTTTACAAGGGGGGAGTCTTCTGTATCAATATTTTTTTTTTTTAAATTTTTCAACTCTCAGATTGTCCTGAAATTGAGCTTCCTTGTCAATTTCATACCGGAGAAAACGAAAAACCCCTCCATTTTGTCCTATTTCTTCAGGAAATCTATTTTTCGTCGGAAAATTCCAATTCCCGTAGAGATACGACGAAATGGATGGTTTTTTCGTGTTCTCCGGCATCAAATTGACTAGGAAACAACCCATTTTCAGGAAAATCTGAGACCAAAAATCAAACCCAATCAAACCCAATCAAACCCAATCAAACCCAACCAATCAAAATTTTTCAACTCTCAGATTGTCCTGAAATTGAGCTTCCTTGTCAATTTCATACCGGAGAAAACGAAAAACCCCTCCATTTTGTCCTATTTCTTCAGGAAATCTATTTTTCGTCGGAAAATTCCAATTCCCTTAGAGATACGACGAAATGGATGGTTTTTTCGTGTTCTCCGGCATCAAATTGACTAGGAAACAACCCATTTTCAGGAAAATCTGAGACCAAAAATTTTGATTTTTTTACAAGGGGGGAGTCTTCTGTATCAATATTTTTTTTTTCAAAATTTTTCAACTCTCAGATTGTCCTGAAATTGAGCTTCCTTGTCAATTTCATACCGGAGAAAACGAAAAACCCCTCCATTTTGTCCTATTTCTTCAGGAAATCTATTTTTCGTCGGAAAATTCCAATTCCCGTAGAGATACGACGAAATGGATGGTTTTTTCGTGTTCTCCGGCATCAAATTGACTAGGAAACAACCCATTTTCAGGAAAATCTGAGACCAAAAATTTTGATTTTTTTTACAAGGGGGGAGTCTTCTGTATCAATATTTTTTTTTTCAAAATTTTTCAACTCTCAGATTGTCCTGAAATTGAGCTTCCTTGTCAATTTCATACCGGAGAAAACGAAAAACCCCTCCATTTTGTCCTATTCCTTCAGGAAATCTATTTTTCGTTGGAAAATTCCAATTCCCGTAGAGATACGACGAAATGGATGGTTTTTTCGTGTTCTCCGGCATCAAATTGACTAGGAAACAACCCATTTTCAGGAAAATCTGAGACCAAAAATTTTGATTTTTTTACAAGGGGGGAGTCTTCTGTATCAATATTTTTTTTTTCAAAATTTTTCAACTCTCAGATTGTCCTGAAATTGAGCTTTCTTGTCAATTTCATACCGGAGAAAACGAAAAACCCCTCCATTTTGTCCTATTTCTTCAGGAAATCTATTTTTCGTCGGAAAATTCCAATTCCCGTAGAGATACGACGAAATGGATGGTTTTTTCGTGTTCTCCGGCATCAAATTGACTAGGAAACAACCCATTTTCAGGAAAATCTGAGACCAAAAATTTTGATTTTTTTACAAGGGGGGAGTCTTCTGTATCAATATTTTTTTTTTCAAAATTTTTCAACTCTCAGATTGTCCTGAAATTGAGCTTCCTTGTCAATTTCATACCGGAGAAAACGAAAAACCCCTCCATTTTGTCCTATTTCTTCAGGTAATCTATTTTTCGTCGGAAAATTCCAATTCCCATAGAGATACGACGAAATGGATGGTTTTTTCGTGTTCTCCGGCATCAAATTGACTAGGAAACAATCCATTTTCAGGAAAATCTGAGACCAAAAATTTTGATTTTTTTACAAGGGGGGAGTCTTCTGTATAAATATTTTTTTTTTCAAAATTTTTCAACTCTCAGATTGTCCTGAAATTGAGCTTCCTTGTCAATTTCATGCCAGAGAAAACGAAAAACCCCTCCATTTTGTCCTATTTCTTCAGGAAATCTATTTTTCGTCGGAAAATTCCAATTCCCGAAGAGATACGACGAAATGGATGGTTTTTTCGTGTTCTCCGGCATCAAATTGACTAGGAAACAACCCATTTTCAGGAAAATGTGAGACCAAAAATTTTGATTTTTTTACAAGGGGGGAGTCTTCTGTATCAATATTTTTTTTTTCAAAATTTTTCAACTCTCAGATTGTCCTGAAATTGAGCTTCCTTGTCAATTTCATACCGGAGAAAACGAAAAACCCCTCCATTTTGTCCTATTTCTTCAGGAAATCTATTTTTCGTCGGAAAATTCCAATTCCCGTAGAGATACGACGAAATGGATGGTTTTTTCGTGTTCTCCGGCATCAAATTGACTAGGAAACAATCCATTTTCAGGAAAATCTGAGACCAAAAATTTTGATTTTTTTACAAGGGGGGAGTCTTCTGTATCAATATTTTTTTTTTCAAAATTTTTCAACTCTCAGATTGTCCTGAAATTGAGCTTCCTTGTCAATTTCATGCCAGAGAAAACGAAAAACCCCTCCATTTTGTCCTATTTCTTCAGGAAATCTATTTTTCGTCGGAAAATTCCAATTCCCGAAGAGATACGACGAAATGGATGGTTTTTTCGTGTTCTCCGGCATCAAATTGACTAGGAAACAACCCATTTTCAGGAAAATCTGAGACCAAAAATTTTGATTTTTTTACAAGGGGGGAGTCTTCTGTATAAATATTTTTTTTTTCAAAATTTTTCAACTCTCAGATTGTCCTGAAATTGAGCTTCCTTGTCAATTTCATACCAGTGAAAACGAAAAACCCCTCCATTTTGTCCTATTTCTTCAGGAAATCTATTTTTCGTCGGAAAATTCCAATTCCCGTAGAGATACGACGAAATGGATGGTTTTTTCGTGTTCTCCGGCATCAAATTGACTAGGAAACAATCCATTTTCAGGAAAATCTGAGACCAAAAATTTTGATTTTTTTACAAGGGGGGAGTCTTCTGTATCAATATTTTTTTTTTCAAAATTTTTCAACTCTCAGATTGTCCTGAAATTGAGCTTCCTTGTCAATTTCATACCGGAGAAAACGAAAAACCCCTCCATTTTGTCCTATTTCTTCAGGTAATCTATTTTTCGTCGGAAAATTCCAATTCCCGTAGAGATACGACGAAATGGATGGTTTTTTCGTGTTCTCCGGCATCAAATTGACTAGGAAACAATCCATTTTCAGGAAAATCTGAGACCAAAAATTTTGATTTTTTTACAAGGGGGGAGTCTTCTGTATCAATATTTTTTTTTTCAAAATTTTTCAACTCTCAGATTGTCCTGAAATTGAGCTTCCTTGTCAATTTCATGCCAGAGAAAACGAAAAACCCCTCCATTTTGTCCTATTTCTTCAGGAAATCTATTTTTCGTCGGAAAATTCCAATTCCCGAAGAGATACGACGAAATGGATGGTTTTTTCGTGTTCTCCGGCATCAAATTGACTAGGAAACAACCCATTTTCAGGAAAATCTGAGACCAAAAATTTTGATTTTTTTACAAGGGGGGAGTCTTCTGTATCAATATTTTTTTTTTCAAAATTTTTCAACTCTCAGATTGTCCTGAAATTGAGCTTCCTTGTCAATTTCATACCGGAGAAAACGAAAAACCCCTCCATTTTGTCCTATTTCTTCAGGAAATCTATTTTTCGTCGGAAAATTCCAATTCCCGTAGAGATACGACGAAATGGATGGTTTTTTCGTGTTCTCCGGCATCAAATAGACTAGGAAACAACCCATTTTCAGGAAAATCTGAGACCAAAAATTTTGATTTTTTTACAAGGGGGGAGTCTTCTGTATCAATATTTTTTTTTTCAAAATTTTTCAACTCAGATTGTCCTGAAATTGAGCTTCCTTGTCAATTTCATGCCGGAGAAAACGAAAAACCCCTCCATTTTGTCCCATTTCTTCAGGAAATCTATTTTTCGTCGGAAAATTCCAATTCCCGAAGAGATACGACGAAATGGATGGTTTTTTCGTGTTCTCCGGCATCAAATTGACTAGGAAACAACCCATTTTCAGGAAAATCTGAGTATCAATCTTCTGTATCAATATTTTTTTTTTCAAAATTTTTCAACTCAGATTGTCCTGAAATTGAGCTTCCTTGTCAATTTCATGCCGGAGAAAACGAAAAACCCCTCCATTTTGTCCCATTTCTTCAGGAAATCTATTTTTCGTCGGAAAATTCCAATTCCCGAAGAGATACGACGAAATGGATGGTTTTTTCGTGTTCTCCGGCATCAAATTGACTAGGAAACAACCCATTTTCAGGAAAATCTGAGACCAAAAATTTTGATTTTTTTACAACGGAGCAAAACCAAACCCATCCGGTAGCGGATAAAAACGGAGCAAAACCAAACCCATCCGGTAGCGGATAAAAACGGAGCAAACCAAACCCATCCAGTAGCGGATAAAAACGGAGCAAAACCAAACCCATCCAGTAGCGAATAAAAACGGAGCAAAACCAAACCCATCCGGTAGCGGATAAAAACGGAGCAAAACCAAACCCATCCGGTAGCGGATAAAAACGGAGCAAAACCAAACCCATCCGGTAGCGGATAAAAACGGAGCAAAACCAAACCCATCCGGTAGCGGATAAAAACGGAGCAAAACCAAACCCATCCGGTAGCGGATAAAAACGGTTATGTTATGTTTGTTATGTAGTAATTTAATTTAATGTATTTAAAACTCTATCTTAAATTTGTATGGACACGTGATCCCTAAATTTAAAAATCGTCAAATCTGAGACCAAAAATTTTGATTTTTTTACAAGGGGGGAGTCTTCTGTATCAATATTTTTTTTTCAAAATTTTTCAACTCTCAGATTGTCCTGAAATTGAGCTTCCTTGTCAATTTCATGCCAGAGAAAACGAAAAACCCCTCCATTTTGTCCTATTTCTTCAGGAAATCTATTTTTCGTCGGAAAATTCCAATTCCCGAAGAGATACGACGAAATGGATGGTTTTTTCGTGTTCTCCGTCATCAAATTGACTAGGAAACAACCCATTTTCAGGAAAATCTGAGACCAAAAATTTTGATTTTTTTACAAGGGGGGAGTCTTCTGTATCAATATTTTTTTTTTCAAAATTTTTCAACTCTCAGATTGTCCTGAAATTGAGCTTCCTTGTCAATTTCATACCGGAGAAAACGAAAAACCCCTCCATTTTGTCCTATTTCTTCAGGAAATCTATTTTTCGTCGGAAAATTCCAATTCCCGTAGAGATACGACGAAATGGATGGTTTTTTCGTGTTCTCCGGCATCAAATAGACTAGGAAACAACCCATTTTCAGGAAAATCTGAGACCAAAAATTTTGATTTTTTTACAAGGGGGGAGTCTTCTGTATCAATATTTTTTTTTTCAAAATTTTTCAACTCAGATTGTCCTGAAATTGAGCTTCCTTGTCAATTTCATGCCGGAGAAAACGAAAAACCCCTCCATTTTGTCCTATTTCTTCAGGAAATCTATTTTTCGTCGGAAAATTCCAATTCCCGAAGAGATACGACGAAATGGATGGTTTTTTCGTGTTCTCCGGCATCAAATTGACTAGGAAACAACCCATTTTCAGGAAAATCTGAGACCAAAAATTTTGATTTTTTTACAACGGAGCAAAACCAAACCCATCCGGTAGCGGATAAAAACGGAGCAAAACCAAACCCATCCGGTAGCGGATAAAAACGGAGCAAACCAAACCCATCCAGTAGCGGATAAAAACGGAGCAAAACCAAACCCATCCAGTAGCGAATAAAAACGGAGCAAAACCAAACCCATCCGGTAGCGGATAAAAACGGAGCAAAACCAAACCCATCCGGTAGCGGATAAAAACGGAGCAAAACCAAACCCATCCGGTAGCGGATAAAAACGGAGCAAAACCAAACCCATCCGGTAGCGGATAAAAACGGAGCAAAACCAAACCCATCCGGTAGCGGATAAAAACGGTTATGTTATGTTTGTTATGTAGTAATTTAATTTAATGTATTTAAAACTCTATCTTAAATTTGTATGGACACGTGATCCTTAAATTTAAAAATCGTCAAATCTCTTCCGGTCTATATAGAGACTTGCGGTTTTCACCAATAAATAGAACATCTCCTAGACTATAACTATATCTTAAATTTGTATGGACACGTGATCCTTAAATTTAAAAATCGTCAAATCTCTTCCGGTCTATATAGAGACTTGCGGTTTTCACCAATTAATTGAACATCTCCTAGACTATAACTATATCCTAAACTTGTATGGACACGTGATCCCTAAATTTAAAAATCGTCAAATCTCTTTCGGTCTATATAGAGACTTGCGGTTTTCACCAATAAATAGAACATCTCCTAGACTATAACTATATCTTAAATTTGTATGGACACGTGATCCTTAAATTTAAAAATCGTCAAATCTCTTCCGGTCTATATAGGGACTTGCGGTTTTCACCAACAAATAGAACATCTCCTAGACTATAACTATATCTTAAATTTGTATGGACACGTGATCCTTAAATTTAAAAATCGTCAAATCTCTTCCGGTCTATATAGAGACTTGCGGTTTTCACCAATTAATAGAACATCTCCTAGACTATAACTATATCTTAAATTTGTATGGACACGTGATCCCTAAATTTAAAAATCGTCAAATCTCTTCCGGTCTATATAGAGACTTGCGGTTTTCACCAATTAATAGAACATCTCCTAGACTATAACTATATCTTAAATTTGTATGGACACGTGATCCTTAAATTTAAAAATCGTCAAATCTCTTCCGGTCTATATAGAGTCTTGCGGTTTTCACCAATTAATTGAACATCTCCTAGACTATAACTATATCTTAAATTTGTATGGACACGTGATCCTTAAATTTAAAAATCGTCAAATCTCTTCCGGTCTATATAGAGACTTGCGGTTTTCACCAATTAATAGAACATCTCCTAGACTATAACTATATCTTAAATTTGTATGGACACGTGATCCTTAAATTTAAAAATCGTCAAATCTCTTCCGGTCTATATAGAGACTTGCGGTTTTCACCAATAAATAGAACATCTCCTAGACTATAACTATATCAAAACCCAAACCCAATCAAACCCAATCAAACCCAATCAAACCCAACCAATCAAAATTTTTCAACTCTCAGATTGTCCTGAAATTGAGCTTCCTTGTCAATTTCATACCGGAGAAAACGAAAAACCCCTCCATTTTGTCCTATTTCTTCAGGAAATCTATTTTTCGTCGGAAAATTCCAATTCCCGTAGAGATACGACGAAATGGATGGTTTTTTCGTGTTCTCCGGCATCAAATTGACTAGGACACAACCCATTTTCAGGAAAATCTGAGACCAAAAATTTTGATTTTTTTTCTGTATCAATATTTTTTTTTTTTCAAAATTTTTCAACTCTCAGATTGTCCTGAAATTGAGCTTCCTTGTCAATTTCATGCCGGAGAAAACGAAAAACCCCTCCATTTTGTCCTATTTCTTCAGGAAATCTATTTTTCGTCGGAAAATTCCAATTCCCGAAGAGATACGACGAAATGGATGGTTTTTTCGTGTTCTCCGGCATCAAATTGACTAGGAAACAACCCATTTTCAGGAAAATCTGAGACCAAAAATTTTGATTTTTTTACAAGGGGGGAGTCTTCTGTATCAATATTTTTTTTTTTTAAAATTTTTCAACTCTCAGATTGTCCTGAAATTGAGCTTCCTTGTCAATTTCATACCGGAGAAAACGAAAAACCCCTCCATTTTGTCCTATTTCTTCAGGAAATCTATTTTTCGTCGGAAAATTCCAATTCCCGTAGAGATACGACGAAATGGATGGTTTTTTCGTGTTCTCCGGCATCAAATTGACTAGGAAACAACCCATTTTCAGGAAAATCTGAGACCAAAAATCAAACCCAATCAAACCCAATCAAACCCAATCAAACCCAACCAATCAAAATTTTTCAACTCTCAGATTGTCCTGAAATTGAGCTTCCTTGTCAATTTCATACCGGAGAAAACGAAAAACCCCTCCATTTTGTCCTATTTCTTCAGGAAATCTATTTTTCGTCGGAAAGTTCCAATTCCCTTAGAGATACGACGAAATGGATGGTTTTTTCGTGTTCTCCGGCATCAAATTGACTAGGAAACAACCCATTTTCAGGAAAATCTGAGACCAAAAATTTTGATTTTTTTACAAGGGGGGAGTCTTCTGTATCAATATTTTTTTTTTCAAAATTTTTCAACTCTCAGATTGTCCTGAAATTGAGCTTCCTTGTCAATTTCATACCGGAGAAAACGAAAAACCCCTCCATTTTGTCCTATTTCTTCAGGAAATCTATTTTTCGTCGGAAAATTCCAATTCCCGTAGAGATACGACGAAATGGATGGTTTTTTCGTGTTCTCCGGCATCAAATTGACTAGGAAACAACCCATTTTCAGGAAAATCTGAGACCAAAAATTTTGATTTTTTTTACAAGGGGGGAGTCTTCTGTATCAATATTTTTTTTTTCAAAATTTTTCAACTCTCAGATTGTCCTGAAATTGAGCTTCCTTGTCAATTTCATACCGGAGAAAACGAAAAACCCCTCCATTTTGTCCTTTTCCTTCAGGAAATCTCTTTTTCGTTGGAAAATTCCAATTCCCGTAGAGATACGACGAAATGGATGGTTTTTTCGTGTTCTCCGGCATCAAATTGACTAGGAAACAACCCATTTTCAGGAAAATCTGAGACCAAAAATTTTGATTTTTTTACAAGGGGGGAGTCTTCTGTATCAATATTTTTTTTTTCAAAATTTTTCAACTCTCAGATTGTCCTGAAATTGAGCTTCCTTGTCAATTTCATACCGGAGAAAACGAAAAACCCCTCCATTTTGTCCTATTTCTTCAGGTAATCTATTTTTCGTCGGAAAATTCCAATTCCCGTAGAGATACGACGAAATGGATGGTTTTTTCGTGTTCTCCGGCATCAAATTGACTAGGAAACAATCCATTTTCAGGAAAATCTGAGACCAAAAATTTTGATTTTTTTACAAGGGGGGAGTCTTCTGTATCAATATTTTTTTTTTTCAAAATTTTTCAACTCTCAGATTGTCCTGAAATTGAGCTTCCTTGTCAATTTCATACCGGAGAAAACGAAAAACCCCTCCATTTTGTCCTATTCCTTCAGGAAATCTATTTTTCGTTGGAAAATTCCAATTCCCGTAGAGATACGACGAAATGGATGGTTTTTTCGTGTTCTCCGGCATCAAATTGACTAGGAAACAACCCATTTTCAGGAAAATCTGAGACCAAAAATTTTGATTTTTTTACAAGGGGGGAGTCTTCTGTATCAATATTTTTTTTTTCAAAATTTTTCAACTCTCAGATTGTCCTGAAATTGAGCTTCCTTGTCAATTTCATACCGGAGAAAACGAAAAACCCCTCCATTTTGTCCTATTTCTTCAGGAAATCTATTTTTCGTCGGAAAATTCCAATTCCCGTAGAGATACGACGAAATGGATGGTTTTTTCGTGTTCTCCGGCATCAAATTGACTAGGAAACAACCCATTTTCAGGAAAATCTGAGACCAAAAATTTTGATTTTTTTACAAGGGGGGAGTCTTCTGTATCAATATTTTTTTTTTCAAAATTTTTCAACTCTCAGATTGTCCTGAAATTGAGCTTCCTTGTCAATTTCATACCGGAGAAAACGAAAAACCCCTCCATTTTGTCCTATTTCTTCAGGTAATCTATTTTTCGTCGGAAAATTCCAATTCCCGTAGAGATACGACGAAATGGATGGTTTTTTCGTGTTCTCCGGCATCAAATTGACTAGGAAACAATCCATTTTCAGGAAAATCTGAGACCAAAAATTTTGATTTTTTTACAAGGGGGGAGTCTTCTGTATCAATATTTTTTTTTTCAAAATTTTTCAACTCTCAGATTGTCCTGAAATTGAGCTTCCTTGTCAATTTCATGCCAGAGAAAACGAAAAACCCCTCCATTTTGTCCTATTTCTTCAGGAAATCTATTTTTCGTCGGAAAATTCCAATTCCCGAAGAGATACGACGAAATGGATGGTTTTTTCGTGTTCTCCGGCATCAAATTGACTAGGAAACAACCCATTTTCAGGAAAATCTGAGACCAAAAATTTTGATTTTTTTACAACGGAGCAAAACCAAACCCATCCGGTAGCGGATAAAAACGGAGCAAAACCAAACCCATCCGGTAGCGGATAAAAACGGAGCAAAACCAAACCCATCCAGTAGCGGATAAAAACGGAGCAAAACCAAACCCATCCAGTAGCGAATAAAAACGGAGCAAAACCAAACCCATCCGGTAGCGGATAAAAACGGAGCAAAACCAAACCCATCCGGTAGCGGATAAAAACGGAGCAAAACCAAACCCATCCGGTAGCGGATAAAAACGGAGCAAAACCAAACCCATCCGGTAGCGGATAAAAACGGAGCAAAACCAAACCCATCCGGTAGCGGATAAAAACGGTTATGTTATGTTTGTTATGTAGTAATTTAATTTAATGTATTTAAAACTCTATCTTAAATTTGTATGGACACGTGATCCCTAAATTTAAAAATCGTCAAATCTCTTCCGGTCTATATAGAGACTTGCGGTTTTCACCAATAAATAGAACATCTCCTAGACTATAACTATATCTTAAATTTGTATGGACACGTGATCCTTAAATTTAAAAATCGTCAAATCTCTTCCGGTCTATATAGAGACTTGCGGTTTTCACCAATTAATTGAACATCTCCTAGACTATAACTATATCCTAAACTTGTATGGACACGTGATCCCTAAATTTAAAAATCGTCAAATCTCTTCCGGTCTATATAGAGACTTGCGGTTTTCACCAATAAATAGAACATCTCCTAGACTATAACTATATCTTAAATTTGTATGGACACGTGATCCTTAAATTTAAAAATCGTCAAATCTCTTCCGGTCTATATAGAGACTTGCGGTTTTCACCAATAAATAGAACATTTCCTAGACTATAACTATATCTTAAATTTGTATGGATACGTGATCCTTAAATTTAAAAATCGTCAAATCTCTTCCGGTCTATATAGAGACTTGCGGTTTTCACCAATTAATAGAACATCTCCTAGACTATAACTATATCTTAAATTTGTATGGACACGTGATCCTTAAATTTAAAAATCGTCAAATCTCTTCCGGTCTATATAGAGACTTGCGGTTTTCACCAATAAATAGAACATCTCCTAGACTATAACTATATCAAAACCCAAACCCAATCAAACCCAATCAAACCCAATCAAACCCAACCAATCAAAATTTTTCAACTCTCAGATTGTCCTGAAATTGAGCTTCCTTGTCAATTTCATACCGGAGAAAACGAAAAACCCCTCCATTTTGTCCTATTTCTTCAGGAAATCTATTTTTCGTCGGAAAATTCCAATTCCCGTAGAGATACGACGAAATGGATGGTTTTTTCGTGTTCTCCGGCATCAAATTGACTAGGACACAACCCATTTTCAGGAAAATCTGAGACCAAAAATTTTGATTTTTTTTCTGTATCAATATTTTTTTTTTTCAAAATTTTTCAACTCTCAGATTGTCCTGAAATTGAGCTTCCTTGTCAATTTCATGCCGGAGAAAACGAAAAACCCCTCCATTTTGTCCTATTTCTTCAGGAAATCTATTTTTCGTCGGAAAATTCCAATTCCCGAAGAGATACGACGAAATGGATGGTTTTTTCGTGTTCTCCGGCATCAAATTGACTAGGAAACAACCCATTTTCAGGAAAATCTGAGACCAAAAATTTTGATTTTTTTACAAGGGGGGAGTCTTCTGTATCAATATTTTTTTTTTTTTAAATTTTTCAACTCTCAGATTGTCCTGAAATTGAGCTTCCTTGTCAATTTCATACCGGAGAAAACGAAAAACCCCTCCATTTTGTCCTATTTCTTCAGGAAATCTATTTTTCGTCGGAAAATTCCAATTCCCGTAGAGATACGACGAAATGGATGGTTTTTTCGTGTTCTCCGGCATCAAATTGACTAGGAAACAACCCATTTTCAGGAAAATCTGAGACCAAAAATCAAACCCAATCAAACCCAATCAAACCCAATCAAACCCAACCAATCAAAATTTTTCAACTCTCAGATTGTCCTGAAATTGAGCTTCCTTGTCAATTTCATACCGGAGAAAACGAAAAACCCCTCCATTTTGTCCTATTTCTTCAGGAAATCTATTTTTCGTCGGAAAATTCCAATTCCCTTAGAGATACGACGAAATGGATGGTTTTTTCGTGTTCTCCGGCATCAAATTGACTAGGAAACAACCCATTTTCAGGAAAATCTGAGACCAAAAATTTTGATTTTTTTACAAGGGGGGAGTCTTCTGTATCAATATTTTTTTTTTCAAAATTTTTCAACTCTCAGATTGTCCTGAAATTGAGCTTCCTTGTCAATTTCATACCGGAGAAAACGAAAAACCCCTCCATTTTGTCCTATTTCTTCAGGAAATCTATTTTTCGTCGGAAAATTCCAATTCCCGTAGAGATACGACGAAATGGATGGTTTTTTCGTGTTCTCCGGCATCAAATTGACTAGGAAACAACCCATTTTCAGGAAAATCTGAGACCAAAAATTTTGATTTTTTTTACAAGGGGGGAGTCTTCTGTATCAATATTTTTTTTTCAAAATTTTTCAACTCTCAGATTGTCCTGAAATTGAGCTTCCTTGTCAATTTCATACCGGAGAAAACGAAAAACCCCTCCATTTTGTCCTTTTCCTTCAGGAAATCTCTTTTTCGTTGGAAAATTCCAATTCCCGTAGAGATACGACGAAATGGATGGTTTTTTCGTGTTCTCCGGCATCAAATTGACTAGGAAACAACCCATTTTCAGGAAAATCTGAGACCAAAAATTTTGATTTTTTTACAAGGGGGGAGTCTTCTGTATCAATATTTTTTTTTTCAAAATTTTTCAACTCTCAGATTGTCCTGAAATTGAGCTTCCTTGTCAATTTCATACCGGAGAAAACGAAAAACCCCTCCATTTTGTCCTATTTCTTCAGGTAATCTATTTTTCGTCGGAAAATTCCAATTCCCGTAGAGATACGACGAAATGGATGGTTTTTTCGTGTTCTCCGGCATCAAATTGACTAGGAAACAATCCATTTTCAGGAAAATCTGAGACCAAAAATTTTGATTTTTTTACAAGGGGGGAGTCTTCTGTATCAATATTTTTTTTTTTCAAAATTTTTCAACTCTCAGATTGTCCTGAAATTGAGCTTCCTTGTCAATTTCATACCGGAGAAAACGAAAAACCCCTCCATTTTGTCCTATTCCTTCAGGAAATCTATTTTTCGTTGGAAAATTCCAATTCCCGTAGAGATACGACGAAATGGATGGTTTTTTCGTGTTCTCCGGCATCAAATTGACTAGGAAACAACCCATTTTCAGGAAAATCTGAGACCAAAAATTTTGATTTTTTTACAAGGGGGGAGTCTTCTGTATCAATATTTTTTTTTTCAAAATTTTTCAACTCTCAGATTGTCCTGAAATTGAGCTTCCTTGTCAATTTCATACCGGAGAAAACGAAAAACCCCTCCATTTTGTCCTATTTCTTCAGGAAATCTATTTTTCGTCGGAAAATTCCAATTCCCGTAGAGATACGACGAAATGGATGGTTTTTTCGTGTTCTCCGGCATCAAATTGACTAGGAAACAACCCATTTTCAGGAAAATCTGAGACCAAAAATTTTGATTTTTTTACAAGGGGGGAGTCTTCTGTATCAATATTTTTTTTTTCAAAATTTTTCAACTCTCAGATTGTCCTGAAATTGAGCTTCCTTGTCAATTTCATACCGGAGAAAACGAAAAACCCCTCCATTTTGTCCTATTTCTTCAGGTAATCTATTTTTCGTCGGAAAATTCCAATTCCCGTAGAGATACGACGAAATGGATGGTTTTTTCGTGTTCTCCGGCATCAAATTGACTAGGAAACAATCCATTTTCAGGAAAATCTGAGACCAAAAATTTTGATTTTTTTACAAGGGGGGAGTCTTCTGTACCAATATTTTTTTTTTCAAAATTTTTCAACTCTCAGATTGTCCTGAAATTGAGCTTCCTTGTCAATTTCATGCCAGAGAAAACGAAAAACCCCTCCATTTTGTCCTATTTCTTCAGGAAATCTATTTTTCGTCGGAAAATTCCAATTCCCGAAGAGATACGACGAAATGGATGGTTTTTTCGTGTTCTCCGGCATCAAATTGACTAGGAAACAACCCATTTTCAGGAAAATCTGAGACCAAAAATTTTGATTTTTTTACAACGGAGCAAAACCAAACCCATCCGGTAGCGGATAAAAACGGAGCAAAACCAAACCCATCCGGTAGCGGATAAAAACGGAGCAAAACCAAACCCATCCAGTAGCGGATAAAAACGGAGCAAAACCAAACCCATCCAGTAGCGAATAAAAACGGAGCAAAACCAAACCCATCCGGTAGCGGATAAAAACGGAGCAAAACCAAACCCATCCGGTAGCGGATAAAAACGGAGCAAAACCAAACCCATCCGGTAGCGGATAAAAACGGAGCAAAACCAAACCCATCCGGTAGCGGATAAAAACGGAGCAAAACCAAACCCATCCGGTAGCGGATAAAAACGGTTATGTTATGTTTGTTATGTAGTAATTTAATTTAATGTATTTAAAACTCTATCTTAAATTTGTATGGACACGTGATCCCTAAATTTAAAAATCGTCAAATCTCTTCCGGTCTATATAGAGACTTGCGGTTTTCACCAATAAATAGAACATCTCCTAGACTATAACTATATCTTAAATTTGTATGGACACGTGATCCTTAAATTTAAAAATCGTCAAATCTCTTCCGGTCTATATAGAGACTTGCGGTTTTCACCAATTAATTGAACATCTCCTAGACTATAACTATATCCTAAACTTGTATGGACACGTGATCCCTAAATTTAAAAATCGTCAAATCTCTTCCGGTCTATATAGAGACTTGCGGTTTTCACCAATAAATAGAACATCTCCTAGACTATAACTATATCTTAAATTTGTATGGACACGTGATCCTTAAATTTAAAAATCGTCAAATCTCTTCCGGTCTATATAGGGACTTGCGGTTTTCACCAACAAATAGAACATCTCCTAGACTATAACTATATCTTAAATTTGTATGGACACGTGATCCTTAAATTTAAAAATCGTCAAATCTCTTCCGGTCTATATAGAGACTTGAGGTTTTCACCAATAAATAGAACATCTCCTAGACTATAACTATATCTTAAATTTGTATGGACACGTGATCCTTAAATTTAAAAATCGTCAAATCTCTTCCGGTCTATATAGAGACTTGCGGTTTTCACCAATTAATTGAACATCTCCTAGACTATAACTATATCCTAAATTTGTATGGACACGTGATCCCTAAATTTAAAAATCGTCAAATGTCTTCCGGTCTATATAGAGACTTGCGGTTTTCACCAATTAATAGAACATCTCCTAGACTATAACTATATCTTAAATTTGTATGGACACGTGATCCTTAAATTTAAAAATCGTCAAATCTCTTCCGGTCTATATAGAGACTTGCGGTTTTCACCAATAAATAGAACATTTCCTAGACTATAACTATATCTTAAATTTGTATGGATACGTGATCCTTAAATTTAAAAATCGTCAAATCTCTTCCGGTCTATATAGAGACTTGCGGTTTTCACCAATTAATAGAACATCTCCTAGACTATAACTATATCTTAAATTTGTATGGACACGTGATCCCTAAATTTAAAAATCGTCAAATCTCTTCCGGTCTATATAGAGACTTGCGGTTTTCACCAATTAATAGAACATCTCCTAGACTATAACTATATCTTAAATTTGTATGGACACGTGATCCTTAAATTTAAAAATCGTCAAATCTCTTCCGGTCTATATAGAGTCTTGCGGTTTTCACCAATTAATTGAACATCTCCTAGACTATAACTATATCTTAAATTTGTATGGACACGTGATCCTTAAATTTAAAAATCGTCAAATCTCTTCCGGTCTATATAGAGACTTGCGGTTTTCACCAATTAATAGAACATCTCCTAGACTATAACTATATCTTAAATTTGTATGGACACGTGATCCTTAAATTTAAAAATCGTCAAATCTCTTCCGGTCTATATAGAGACTTGCGGTTTTCACCAATTAATAGAACATCTCCTAGACTATAACTATATCTTAAATTTGTATGGACACGTGATCCTTAAATTTAAAAATCGTCAAATCTCTTCCGGTCTATATAGAGACTTGCGGTTTCCACCAATTAATTGAACATCTCCTAGACTATAACTATATCCTAAACTTGTATGGACACGTGATCCCTAAATTTAAAAATCGTCAAATCTCTTCCGGTCTATATAGAGACTTGCGGTTTTCACCAATAAATAGAACATCTCCTAGACTATAACTATATCTTAAATTTGTATGGACACGTGATCCTTAAATTTAAAAATCGTCAAATCTCTTCCGGTCTATATAGGGACTTGCGGTTTTCACCAACAAATAGAACATCTCCTAGACTATAACTATATCTTAAATTTGTATGGACACGTGATCCTTAAATTTAAAAATCGTGAAATCTCTTCCGGTCCATATAGAGACTTGAGGTTTTCACCAATAAATAGAACATCTCCTAGACTATAACTATATCTTAAATTTGTATGGACACGTGATCCTTAAATTTAAAAATCGTCAAATCTCTTCCGGTCTATATAGAGACTTGCGGTTTTCACCAATTAATTGAACATCTCCTAGACTATAACTATATCCTAAATTTGTATGGACACGTGATCCCTAAATTTAAAAATCGTCAAATGTCTTCCGGTCTATATAGAGACTTGCGGTTTTCACCAATTAATAGAACATCTCCTAGACTATAACTATATCTTAAATTTGTATGGACACGTGATCCTTAAATTTAAAAATCGTCAAATCTCTTCCGGTCTATATAGAGACTTGCGGTTTTCACCAATAAATAGAACATTTCCTAGACTATAACTATATCTTAAATTTGTATGGATACGTGATCCTTAAATTTAAAAATCGTCAAATCTCTTCCGGTCTATATAGAGACTTGCGGTTTTCACCTATTAATAGAACATCTCCTAGATTATAACTATATCTTAAATTTGTATGGACACGTGATCCCTAAATTTAAAAATCGTCAAATCTCTTCCGGTCTATATAGAGACTTGCGGTTTTCACCAATTAATAGAACATCTCCTAGACTATAACTATATCTTAAATTTGTATGGACACGTGATCCTTAAATTTAAAAATCGTCAAATCTCTTCCGGTCTATATAGAGTCTTGCGGTTTTCACCAATTAATTGAACATCTCCTAGACTATAACTATATCTTAAATTTGTATGGACACGTGATCCTTAAATTTAAAAATCGTCAAATCTCTTCCGGTCTATATAGAGACTTGCGGTTTTCACCAATTAATAGAACATCTCCTAGACTATAACTATATCTTAAATTTGTATGGACACGTGATCCTTAAATTTAAAAATCGTCAAATCTCTTCCGGTCTATGTAGAGACTTGCGGTTTTCACCAATTAATAGAACATCTCCTAGACTATAACTATATCTTAAATTTGTATGGACACGTGATCCTTAAATTTAAAAATCGTCAAATCTCTTCCGGTCTATATAGAGACTTGCGGTTTCCACCAATTAATTGAACATCTCCTAGACTATAACTATATCCTAAACTTGTATGGACACGTGATCCCTAAATTTAAAAATCGTCAAATCTCTTCCGGTCTATATAGAGACTTGCGGTTTTCACCAATAAATAGAACATCTCCTAGACTATAACTATATCTTAAATTTGTATGGACACGTGATCCTTAAATTTAAAAATCGTCAAATCTCTTCCGGTCTATATAGGGACTTGCGGTTTTCACCAACAAATAGAACATCTCCTAGACTATAACTATATCTTAAATTTGTATGGACACGTGATCCTTAAATTTAAAAATCGTGAAATCTCTTCCGGTCCATATAGAGACTTGAGGTTTTCACCAATAAATAGAACATCTCCTAGACTATAACTATATCTTAAATTTGTATGGACACGTGATCCTTAAATTTAAAAATCGTCAAATCTCTTCCGGTCTATATAGAGACTTGCGGTTTTCACCAATTAATTGAACATCTCCTAGACTATAACTATATCCTAAATTTGTATGGACACGTGATCCCTAAATTTAAAAATCGTCAAATGTCTTCCGGTCTATATAGAGACTTGCGGTTTTCACCAACTAATAGAACATCTCCTAGACTATAACTATATCTTAAATTTGTATGGACACGTGATCCTTAAATTTAAAAATCGTCAAATCTCTTCCGGTCTATATAGAGACTTGCGGTTTTCACCAATAAATAGAACATTTCCTAGACTATAACTATATCTTAAATTTGTATGGATACGTGATCCTTAAATTTAAAAATCGTCAAATCTCTTCCGGTCTATATAGAGACTTGCGGTTTTCACCTATTAATAGAACATCTCCTAGATTATAACTATATCTTAAATTTGTATGGACACGTGATCCCTAAATTTAAAAATCGTCAAATCTCTTCCGGTCTATATAGAGACTTGCGGTTTTCACCAATTAATAGAACATCTCCTAGACTATAACTATATCTTAAATTTGTATGGACACGTGATCCTTAAATTTAAAAATCGTCAAATCTCTTCCGGTCTATATAGAGTCTTGCGGTTTTCACCAATTAATTGAACATCTCCTAGACTATAACTATATCTTAAATTTGTATGGACACGTGATCCTTAAATTTAAAAATCGTCAAATCTCTTCCGGTCTATATAGAGACTTGCGGTTTTCACCAATTAATAGAACATCTCCTAGACTATAACTATATCTTAAATTTGTATGGACACGTGATCCTTAAATTTAAAAATCGTCAAATCTCTTCCGGTCTATGTAGAGACTTGCGGTTTTCACCAATTAATAGAACATCTCCTAGACTATAACTATATCTTAAATTTGTATGGACACGTGATCCCTAAATTTAAAAATCGTCAAATCTCTTCCGGTCTATATAGAGACTTGCGGTTTTCACCAATAAATAGAACATCTCCTAGACTATAACTATATCAAAACCCAAACCCAATCAAACCCAATCAAACCCAATCAAACCCAATCAAACCCAACCAATCAAAATTTTTCAACTCTCAGATTGTCCTGAAATTGAGCTTCCTTGTCAATTTCATACCGGAGAAAACGAAAAACCCCTCCATTTTGTCCTATTTCTTCAGGAAATCTATTTTTCGTCGGAAAATTCCAATTCCCGTAGAGATACGACGAAATGGATGGTTTTTTCGTGTTCTCCGGCATCAAATTGACTAGGAAACAACCCATTTTCAGGAAAATCTGAGACCAAAAATTTTGATTTTTTTACAAGGGGGGAGTCTTCTGTATCAATATTTTTTTTTTCAAAATTTTTCAACTCTCAGATTGTCCTGAAATTGAGCTTCCTTGTCAATTTCATACCGGAGAAAACGAAAAACCCCTCCATTTTGTCCTTTTCCTTCAGGAAATCTCTTTTTCGTTGGAAAATTCCAATTCCCGTAGAGATACGACGAAATGGATGGTTTTTTCGTGTTCTCCGGCATCAAATTGACTAGGAAACAACCCATTTTCAGGAAAATCTGAGACCAAAAATTTTGATTTTTTTACAGGGGGGAGTCTTCTGTATCAATATTTTTTTTTTCAAAATTTTTCAACTCTCAGATTGTCCTGAAATTGAGCTTCCTTGTCAATTTCATACCGGAGAAAACGAAAAACCCCTCCATTTTGTCCTATTCCTTCAGGAAATCTATTTTTCGTTGGAAAATTCCAATTCCCGTAGAGATACGACGAAATGGATGGTTTTTTCGTGTTCTCCGGCATCAAATTGACTAGGAAACAACCCATTTTCAGGAAAATCTGAGACCAAAAATTTTGATTTTTTTACAAGGGGGGAGTCTTCTGTATCAATATTTTTTTTTTCAAAATTTTTCAACTCTCAGATTGTCCTGAAATTGAGCTTCCTTGTCAATTTCATACCGGAGAAAACGAAAAACCCCTCCATTTTGTCCTATTTCTTCAGGAAATCTATTTTTCGTCGGAAAATTCCAATTCCCGTAGAGATACGACGAAATGGATGGTTTTTTCGTGTTCTCCGGCATCAAATTGACTAGGAAACAACCCATTTTCAGGAAAATCTGAGACCAAAAATTTTGATTTTTTTACAAGGGGGGAGTCTTCTGTATCAATATTTTTTTTTTCAAAATTTTTCAACTCTCAGATTGTCCTGAAATTGAGCTTCCTTGTCAATTTCATACCGGAGAAAACGAAAAACCCCTCCATTTTGTCCTATTTCTTCAGGTAATCTATTTTTCGTCGGAAAATTCCAATTCCCGTAGAGATACGACGAAATGGATGGTTTTTTCGTGTTCTCCGGCATCAAATTGACTAGGAAACAATCCATTTTCAGGAAAATCTGAGACCAAAAATTTTGATTTTTTTACAAGGGGGGAGACTTCTGTATCAATATTTTTTTTTTCAAAATTTTTCAACTCTCAGATTGTCCTGAAATTGAGCTTCCTTGTCAATTTCATGCCAGAGAAAACGAAAAACCCCTCCATTTTGTCCTATTTCTTCAGGAAATCTATTTTTCGTCGGAAAATTCCAATTCCCGAAGAGATACGACGAAATGGATGGTTTTTTCGTGTTCTCCGGCATCAAATTGACTAGGAAACAACCCATTTTCAGGAAAATCTGAGACCAAAAATTTTGATTTTTTTACAAGGGGGGAGTCTTCTGTATCAATATTTTTTTTTTCAAAATTTTTCAACTCTCAGATTGTCCTGAAATTGAGCTTCCTTGTCAATTTCATACCGGAGAAAACGAAAAACCCCTCCATTTTGTCCTATTTCTTCAGGAAATCTATTTTTCGTCGGAAAATTCCAATTCCCGTAGAGATACGACGAAATGGATGGTTTTTTCGTGTTCTCCGGCATCAAATAGACTAGGAAACAACCCATTTTCAGGAAAATCTGAGACCAAAAATTTTGATTTTTTTACAAGGGGGGAGTCTTCTGTATCAATATTTTTTTTTTCAAAATTTTTCAACTCAGATTGTCCTGAAATTGAGCTTGCTTGTCAATTTCATGCCGGAGAAAACGAAAAACCCCTCCATTTTGTCCTATTTCTTCAGGAAATCTATTTTTCGTCGGAAAATTCCAATTCCCGAAGAGATACGACGAAATGGATGGTTTTTTCGTGTTCTCCGGCATCAAATTGACTAGGAAACAACCCATTTTCAGGAAAATCTGAGACCAAAAATTTTGATTTTTTTACAACGGAGCAAAACCAAACCCATCCGGTAGCGGATAAAAACGGAGCAAAACCAAACCCATCCGGTAGCGGATAAAAACGGAGCAAAACCAAACCCATCCAGTAGCGGATAAAAACGGAGCAAAACCAAACCCATCCAGTAGCGAATAAAAACGGAGCAAAACCAAACCCATCCGGTAGCGGATAAAAACGGAGCAAAACCAAACCCATCCGGTAGCGGATAAAAACGGAGCAAAACCAAACCCATCCGGTAGCGGATAAAAACGGAGCAAAACCAAACCCATCCGGTAGCGGATAAAAACGGAGCAAAACCAAACCCATCCGGTAGCGGATAAAAACGGTTATGTTATGTTTGTTATGTAGTAATTTAATTTAATGTATTTAAAACTCTATCTTAAATTTGTATGGACACGTGATCCCTAAATTTAAAAATCGTCAAATCTCTTCCGGTCTATATAGAGACTTGCGGTTTCCACCAATAAATAGAACATCTCCTAGACTATAACTATATCTTAAATTTGTATGGACACGTGATCCTTAAATTTAAAAATCGTCAAATCTCTTCCGGTCTATATAGAGACTTGCGGTTTTCACCAATTAATTGAACATCTCCTAGACTATAACTATATCCTAAACTTGTATGGACACGTGATCCCTAAATTTAAAAATCGTCAAATCTCTTCCGGTCTATATAGAGACTTGCGGTTTTCACCAATAAATAGAACATCTCCTAGACTATAACTATATCTTAAATTTGTATGGACACGTGATCCTTAAATTTAAAAATCGTCAAATCTCTTCCGGTCTATATAGGGACTTGCGGTTTTCACCAACAAATAGAACATCTCCTAGACTATAACTATATCTTAAATTTGTATGGACACGTGATCCTTAAATTTAAAAATCGTCAAATCTCTTCCGGTCTATATAGAGACTTGCGGTTTTCACCAATTAATTGAACATCTCCTAGACTATAACTATATCCTAAATTTGTATGGACACGTGATCCCTAAATTTAAAAATCGTCAAATGTCTTCCGGTCTATATAGAGACTTGCGGTTTTCACCAATTAATAGAACATCTCCTAGACTATAACTATATCTTAAATTTGTATGGACACGTGATCCTTAAATTTAAAAATCGTCAAATCTCTTCCGGTCTATATAGAGACTTGCGGTTTTCACCAATAAATAGAACATTTCCTAGACTATAACTATATCTTAAATTTGTATGGATACGTGATCCTTAAATTTAAAAATCGTCAAATCTCTTCCGGTCTATATAGAGACTTGCGGTTTTCACCAATTAATAGAACATCTCCTAGACTATAACTATATCTTAAATTTGTATGGACACGTGATCCCTAAATTTAAAAATCGTCAAATCTCTTCCGGTCTATATAGAGACTTGCGGTTTTCACCAATTAATAGAACATCTCCTAGACTATAACTATATCTTAAATTTGTATGGACACGTGATCCTTAAATTTAAAAATCGTCAAATCTCTTCCGGTCTATATAGAGTCTTGCGGTTTTCACCAATTAATTGAACATCTCCTAGACTATAACTATATCTTAAATTTGTATGGACACGTGATCCTTAAATTTAAAAATCGTCAAATCTCTTCCGGTCTATATAGAGACTTGCGGTTTTCACCAATTAATAGAACATCTCCTAGACTATAACTATATCTTAAATTTGTATGGACACGTGATCCTTAAATTTAAAAATCGGCAAATCAAATTGACTAGGAAACAATCCATTTTCAGGAAAATCTGAGACCAAAAATTTTGATTTTTTTACAAGGGGGGAGTCTTCTGTATCAATATTTTTTTTTTCAAAATTTTTCAACTCTCAGATTGTCCTGAAATTGAGCTTCCTTGTCAATTTCATGCCAGAGAAAACGAAAAACCCCTCCATTTTGTCCTATTTCTTCAGGAAATCTATTTTTCGTCGGAAAATTCCAATTCCCGAAGAGATACGACGAAATGGATGGTTTTTTCGTGTTCTCCGGCATCAAATTGACTAGGAAACAACCCATTTTCAGGAAAATCTGAGACCAAAAATTTTGATTTTTTTACAAGGGGGGAGTCTTCTGTATCAATATTTTTTTTTTCAAAATTTTTCAACTCTCAGATTGTCCTGAAATTGAGCTTCCTTGTCAATTTCATACCGGAGAAAACGAAAAACCCCTCCATTTTGTCCTATTTCTTCAGGAAATCTATTTTTCGTCGGAAAATTCCAATTCCCGTAGAGATACGACGAAATGGATGGTTTTTTCGTGTTCTCCGGCATCAAATAGACTAGGAAACAACCCATTTTCAGGAAAATCTGAGACCAAAAATTTTGATTTTTTTACAAGGGGGGAGTCTTCTGTATCAATATTTTTTTTTTCAAAATTTTTCAACTCAGATTGTCCTGAAATTGAGCTTGCTTGTCAATTTCATGCCGGAGAAAACGAAAAACCCCTCCATTTTGTCCTATTTCTTCAGGAAATCTATTTTTCGTCGGAAAATTCCAATTCCCGAAGAGATACGACGAAATGGATGGTTTTTTCGTGTTCTCCGGCATCAAATTGACTAGGAAACAACCCATTTTCAGGAAAATCTGAGACCAAAAATTTTGATTTTTTTACAACGGAGCAAAACCAAACCCATCCGGTAGCGGATAAAAACGGAGCAAAACCAAACCCATCCGGTAGCGGATAAAAACGGAGCAAAACCAAACCCATCCAGTAGCGGATAAAAACGGAGCAAAACCAAACCCATCCAGTAGCGAATAAAAACGGAGCAAAACCAAACCCATCCGGTAGCGGATAAAAACGGAGCAAAACCAAACCCATCCGGTAGCGGATAAAAACGGAGCAAAACCAAACCCATCCGGTAGCGGATAAAAACGGAGCAAAACCAAACCCATCCGGTAGCGGATAAAAACGGAGCAAAACCAAACCCATCCGGTAGCGGATAAAAACGGTTATGTTATGTTTGTTATGTAGTAATTTAATTTAATGTATTTAAAACTCTATCTTAAATTTGTATGGACACGTGATCCCTAAATTTAAAAATCGTCAAATCTCTTCCGGTCTATATAGAGACTTGCGGTTTTCACCAATAAATAGAACATCTCCTAGACTATAACTATATCTTAAATTTGTATGGACACGTGATCCTTAAATTTAAAAATCGTCAAATCTCTTCCGGTCTATATAGAGACTTGCGGTTTTCACCAATTAATTGAACATCTCCTAGACTATAACTATATCCTAAACTTGTATGGACACGTGATCCCTAAATTTAAAAATCGTCAAATCTCTTCCGGTCTATATAGAGACTTGCGGTTTTCACCAATAAATAGAACATCTCCTAGACTATAACTATATCTTAAATTTGTATGGACACGTGATCCTTAAATTTAAAAATCGTCAAATCTCTTCCGGTCTATATAGGGACTTGCGGTTTTCACCAACAAATAGAACATCTCCTAGACTATAACTATATCTTAAATTTGTATGGACACGTGATCCTTAAATTTAAAAATCGTCAAATCTCTTCCGGTCTATATAGAGACTTGCGGTTTTCACCAATTAATTGAACATCTCCTAGACTATAACTATATCCTAAATTTGTATGGACACGTGATCCCTAAATTTAAAAATCGCCAAATGTCTTCCGGTCTATATAGAGACTTGCGGTTTTCACCAATTAATAGAACATCTCCTAGACTATAACTATATCTTAAATTTGTATGGACACGTGATCCTTAAATTTAAAAATCGTCAAATCTCTTCCGGTCTATATAGAGACTTGCGGTTTTCACCAATAAATAGAACATTTCCTAGACTATAACTATATCTTAAATTTGTATGGATACGTGATCCTTAAATTTAAAAATCGTCAAATCTCTTCCGGTCTATATAGAGACTTGCGGTTTTCACCAATTAATAGAACATCTCCTAGACTATAACTATATCTTAAATTTGTATGGACACGTGATCCCTAAATTTAAAAATCGTCAAATCTCTTCCGGTCTATATAGAGACTTGCGGTTTTCACCAATTAATAGAACATCTCCTAGACTATAACTATATCTTAAATTTGTATGGACACGTGATCCTTAAATTTAAAAATCGTCAAATCTCTTCCGGTCTATATAGAGTCTTGCGGTTTTCACCAATTAATTGAACATCTCCTAGACTATAACTATATCTTAAATTTGTATGGACACGTGATCCTTAAATTTAAAAATCGTCAAATCTCTTCCGGTCTATATAGAGACTTGCGGTTTTCACCAATTAATAGAACATCTCCTAGACTATAACTATATCTTAAATTTGTATGGACACGTGACCCTTAAATTTAAAAATCGTCAAATCAAATTGACTAGGAAACAATCCATTTTCAGGAAAATCTGAGACCAAAAATTTTGATTTTTTTACAAGGGGGGAGTCTTCTGTATCAATATTTTTTTTTTCAAAATTTTTCAACTCTCAGATTGTCCTGAAATTGAGCTTCCTTGTCAATTTCATGCCAGAGAAAACGAAAAACCCCTCCATTTTGTCCTATTTCTTCAGGAAATCTATTTTTCGTCGGAAAATTCCAATTCCCGTAGAGATACGACGAAATGGATGGTTTTTTCGTGTTCTCCGGCATCAAATTGACTAGGAAACAACCCATTTTCAGGAAAATCTGAGACCAAAAATTTTGATTTTTTTACAAGGGGGGAGTCTTCTGTATCAATATTTTTTTTTTCAAAATTTTTCAACTCTCAGATTGTCCTGAAATTGAGCTTCCTTGTCAATTTCATACCGGAGAAAACGAAAAACCCCTCCATTTTGTCCTATTTCTTCAGGTAATCTATTTTTCGTCGGAAAATTCCAATTCCCGTAGAGATACGACGAAATGGATGGTTTTTTCGTGTTCTCCGGCATCAAATTGACTAGGAAACAACCCATTTTCAGGAAAATCTGAGACCAAAAATTTTGATTTTTTTACAAGGGGGGAGTCTTCTGTATCAATATTTTTTTTTTCAAAATTTTTCAACTCTCAGATTGTCCTGAAATTGAGCTTCCTTGTCAATTTCATGCCAGAGAAAACGAAAAACCCCTCCATTTTGTCCTATTTCTTCAGGAAATCTATTTTTCGTCGGAAAATTCCAATTCCCGAAGAGATACGACGAAATGGATGGTTTTTTCGTGTTCTCCGGCATCAAATTGACTAGGAAACAACCCATTTTCAGGAAAATCTGAGACCAAAAATTTTGATTTTTTTACAAGGGGGGAGTCTTCTGTATCAATATTTTTTTTTTCAAAATTTTTCAACTCTCAGATTGTCCTGAAATTGAGCTTCCTTGTCAATTTCATACCGGAGAAAACGAAAAACCCCTCCATTTTGTCCTATTTCTTCAGGAAATCTATTTTTCGTCGGAAAATTCCAATTCCCGTAGAGATACGACGAAATGGATGGTTTTTTCGTGTTCTCCGGCATCAAATAGACTAGGAAACAACCCATTTTCAGGAAAATCTGAGACCAAAAATTTTGATTTTTTTACAAGGGGGGAGTCTTCTGTATCAATATTTTTTTTTTCAAAATTTTTCAACTCAGATTGTCCTGAAATTGAGCTTGCTTGTCAATTTCATGCCGGAGAAAACGAAAAACCCCTCCATTTTGTCCTATTTCTTCAGGAAATCTATTTTTCGTCGGAAAATTCCAATTCCCGAAGAGATACGACGAAATGGATGGTTTTTTCGTGTTCTCCGGCATCAAATTGACTAGGAAACAACCCATTTTCAGGAAAATCTGAGACCAAAAATTTTGATTTTTTTACAACGGAGCAAAACCAAACCCATCCGGTAGCGGATAAAAACGGAGCAAAACCAAACCCATCCGGTAGCGGATAAAAACGGAGCAAAACCAAACCCATCCAGTAGCGGATAAAAACGGAGCAAAACCAAACCCATCCAGTAGCGAATAAAAACGGAGCAAAACCAAACCCATCCGGTAGCGGATAAAAACGGAGCAAAACCAAACCCATCCGGTAGCGGATAAAAACGGAGCAAAACCAAACCCATCCGGTAGCGGATAAAAACGGAGCAAAACCAAACCCATCCGGTAGCGGATAAAAACGGAGCAAAACCAAACCCATCCGGTAGCGGATAAAAACGGTTATGTTATGTTTGTTATGTAGTAATTTAATTTAATGTATTTAAAACTCTATCTTAAATTTGTATGGACACGTGATCCCTAAATTTAAAAATCGTCAAATCTCTTCCGGTCTATATAGAGACTTGCGGTTTTCACCAATAAATAGAACATCTCCTAGACTATAACTATATCTTAAATTTGTATGGACACGTGATCCTTAAATTTAAAAATCGTCAAATCTCTTCCGGTCTATATAGAGACTTGCGGTTTTCACCAATTAATTGAACATCTCCTAGACTATAACTATATCCTAAACTTGTATGGACACGTGATCCCTAAATTTAAAAATCGTCAAATCTCTTCCGGTCTATATAGAGACTTGCGGTTTTCACCAATAAATAGAACATCTCCTAGACTATAACTATATCTTAAATTTGTATGGACACGTGATCCTTAAATTTAAAAATCGTCAAATCTCTTCCGGTCTATATAGGGACTTGCGGTTTTCACCAACAAATAGAACATCTCCTAGACTATAACTATATCTTAAATTTGTATGGACACGTGATCCTTAAATTTAAAAATCGTCAAATCTCTTCCGGTCTATATAGAGACTTGCGGTTTTCACCAATTAATTGAACATCTCCTAGACTATAACTATATCCTAAATTTGTATGGACACGTGATCCCTAAATTTAAAAATCGTCAAATGTCTTCCGGTCTATATAGAGACTTGCGGTTTTCACCAATTAATAGAACATCTCCTAGACTATAGCTATATCTTAAATTTGTATGGACACGTGATCCTTAAATTTAAAAATCGTCAAATCTCTTCCGGTCTATATAGAGACTTGCGGTTTTCACCAATAAATAGAACATTTCCTAGACTATAACTATATCTTAAATTTGTATGGATACGTGATCCTTAAATTTAAAAATCGTCAAATCTCTTCCGGTCTATATAGAGACTTGCGGTTTTCACCAATTAATAGAACATCTCCTAGACTATAACTATATCTTAAATTTGTATGGACACGTGATCCCTAAATTTAAAAATCGTCAAATCTCTTCCGGTCTATATAGAGACTTGCGGTTTTCACCAATTAATAGAACATCTCCTAGACTATAACTATATCTTAAATTTGTATGGACACGTGATCCTTAAATTTAAAAATCGTCAAATCTCTTCCGGTCTATATAGAGTCTTGCGGTTTTCACCAATTAATTGAACATCTCCTAGACTATAACTATATCTTAAATTTGTATGGACACGTGATCCTTAAATTTAAAAATCGTCAAATCTCTTCCGGTCTATATAGAGACTTGCGGTTTTCACCAATTAATAGAACATCTCCTAGACTATAACTATATCTTAAATTTGTATGGACACGTGATCCTTAAATTTAAAAATCGTCAAATCAAATTGACTAGGAAACAATCCATTTTCAGGAAAATCTGAGACCAAAAATTTTGATTTTTTTACAAGGGGGGAGTCTTCTGTATCAATATTTTTTTTTTCAAAATTTTTCAACTGTCAGATTGTCCTGAAATTGAGCTTCCTTGTCAATTTCATGCCAGAGAAAACGAAAAACCCCTCCATTTTGTCCTATTTCTTCAGGAAATCTATTTTTCGTCGGAAAATTCCAATTCCCGAAGAGATACGACGAAATGGATGGTTTTTTCGTGTTCTCCGGCATCAAATTGACTAGGAAACAACCCATTTTCAGGAAAATCTGAGATCAAAAATTTTGATTTTTTTACAAGGGGGGAGTCTTCTGTATCAATATTTTTTTTTTCAAAATTTTTCAACTCTCAGATTGTCCTGAAATTGAGCTTCCTTGTCAATTTCATACCGGAGAAAACGAAAAACCCCTCCATTTTGTCCTATTTCTTCAGGAAATCTATTTTTCGTCGGAAAATTCCAATTCCCGTAGAGATACGACGAAATGGATGGTTTTTTCGTGTTCTCCGGCATCAAATAGACTAGGAAACAACCCATTTTCAGGAAAATCTGAGACCAAAAATTTTGATTTTTTTACAAGGGGGGAGTCTTCTGTATCAATATTTTTTTTTTCAAAATTTTTCAACTCAGATTGTCCTGAAATTGAGCTTGCTTGTCAATTTCATGCCGGAGAAAACGAAAAACCCCTCCATTTTGTCCTATTTCTTCAGGAAATCTATTTTTCGTCGGAAAATTCCAATTCCCGAAGAGATACGACGAAATGGATGGTTTTTTCGTGTTCTCCGGCATCAAATTGACTAGGAAACAACCCATTTTCAGGAAAATCTGAGACCAAAAATTTTGATTTTTTTACAACGGAGCAAAACCAAACCCATCCGGTAGCGGATAAAAACGGAGCAAAACCAAACCCATCCGGTAGCGGATAAAAACGGAGCAAAACCAAACCCATCCAGTAGCGGATAAAAACGGAGCAAAACCAAACCCATCCAGTAGCGAATAAAAACGGAGCAAAACCAAACCCATCCGGTAGCGGATAAAAACGGAGCAAAACCAAACCCATCCGGTAGCGGATAAAAACGGAGCAAAACCAAACCCATCCGGTAGCGGATAAAAACGGAGCAAAACCAAACCCATCCGGTAGCGGATAAAAACGGAGCAAAACCAAACCCATCCGGTAGCGGATAAAAACGGTTATGTTATGTTTGTTATGTAGTAATTTAATTTAATGTATTTAAAACTCTATCTTAAATTTGTATGGACACGTGATCCCTAAATTTAAAAATCGTCAAATCTCTTCCGGTCTATATAGAGACTTGCGGTTTTCACCAATAAATAGAACATCTCCTAGACTATAACTATATCTTAAATTTGTATGGACACGTGATCCTTAAATTTAAAAATCGTCAAATCTCTTCCGGTCTATATAGAGACTTGCGGTTTTCACCAATTAATTGAACATCTCCTAGACTATAACTATATCCTAAACTTGTATGGACACGTGATCCCTAAATTTAAAAATCGTCAAATCTCTTCCGGTCTATATAGAGACTTGCGGTTTTCACCAATAAATAGAACATCTCCTAGACTATAACTATATCTTAAATTTGTATGGACACGTGATCCTTAAATTTAAAAATCGTCAAATCTCTTCCGGTCTATATAGGGACTTGCGGTTTTCACCAACAAATAGAACATCTCCTAGACTATAACTATATCTTAAATTTGTATGGACACGTGATCCTTAAATTTAAAAATCGTCAAATCTCTTCCGGTCTATATAGAGACTTGCGGTTTTCACCAATTAATTGAACATCTCCTAGACTATAACTATATCCTAAATTTGTATGGACACGTGATCCCTAAATTTAAAAATCGTCAAATGTCTTCCGGTCTATATAGAGACTTGCGGTTTTCACCAATTAATAGAACATCTCCTAGACTATAGCTATATCTTAAATTTGTATGGACACGTGATCCTTAAATTTAAAAATCGTCAAATCTCTTCCGGTCTATATAGAGACTTGCGGTTTTCACCAATAAATAGAACATTTCCTAGACTATAACTATATCTTAAATTTGTATGGATACGTGATCCTTAAATTTAAAAATCGTCAAATCTCTTCCGGTCTATATAGAGACTTGCGGTTTTCACCAATTAATAGAACATCTCCTAGACTATAACTATATCTTAAATTTGTATGGACACGTGATCCCTAAATTTAAAAATCGTCAAATCTCTTCCGGTCTATATAGAGACTTGCGGTTTTCACCAATTAATAGAACATCTCCTAGACTATAACTATATCTTAAATTTGTATGGACACGTGATCCTTAAATTTAAAAATCGTCAAATCTCTTCCGGTCTATATAGAGTCTTGCGGTTTTCACCAATTAATTGAACATCTCCTAGACTATAACTATATCTTAAATTTGTATGGACACGTGATCCTTAAATTTAAAAATCGTCAAATCTCTTCCGGTCTATATAGAGACTTGCGGTTTTCACCAATTAATAGAACATCTCCTAGACTATAACTATATCTTAAATTTGTATGGACACGTGATCCTTAAATTTAAAAATCGTCAAATCAAATTGACTAGGAAACAATCCATTTTCAGGAAAATCTGAGACCAAAAATTTTGATTTTTTTACAAGGGGGAGTCTTCTGTATCAATATTTTTTTTTTCAAAATTTTTCAACTCTCAGATTGTCCTGAAATTGAGCTTCCTTGTCAATTTCATGCCAGAGAAAACGAAAAACCCCTCCATTTTGTCCTATTTCTTCAGGAAATCTATTTTTCGTCGGAAAATTCCAATTCCCGAAGAGATACGACGAAATGGATGGTTTTTTCGTGTTCTCCGGCATCAAATTGACTAGGAAACAACCCATTTTCAGGAAAATCTGAGACCAAAAATTTTGATTTTTTTACAAGGGGGGAGTCTTCTGTATCAATATTTTTTTTTTCAAAATTTTTCAACTCTCAGATTGTCCTGAAATTGAGCTTCCTTGTCAATTTCATACCGGAGAAAACGAAAAACCCCTCCATTTTGTCCTATTTCTTCAGGAAATCTATTTTTCGTCGGAAAATTCCAATTCCCGTAGAGATACGACGAAATGGATGGTTTTTTCGTGTTCTCCGGCATCAAATAGACTAGGAAACAACCCATTTTCAGGAAAATCTGAGACCAAAAATTTTGATTTTTTTACAAGGGGGGAGTCTTCTGTATCAATATTTTTTTTTTCAAAATTTTTCAACTCTCAGATTGTCCTGAAATTGAGCTTGCTTGTCAATTTCATGCCGGAGAAAACGAAAAACCCCTCCATTTTGTCCTATTTCTTCAGGAAATCTATTTTTCGTCGGAAAATTCCAATTCCCGAAGAGATACGACGAAATGGATGGTTTTTTCGTGTTCTCCGGCATCAAATTGACTAGGAAACAACCCATTTTCAGGAAAATCTGAGACCAAAAATTTTGATTTTTTTACAATGGAGCAAAACCAAACCCATCCGGTAGCGGATAAAAACGGAGCAAAACCAAACCCATCCGGTAGCGGATAAAAACGGAGCAAAACCAAACCCATCCAGTAGCGGATAAAAACGGAGCAAAACCAAACCCATCCAGTAGCGAATAAAAACGGAGCAAAACCAAACCCATCCGGTAGCGGATAAAAACGGAGCAAAACCAAACCCATCCGGTAGCGGATAAAAACGGAGCAAAACCAAACCCATCCGGTAGCGGATAAAAACGGAGCAAAACCAAACCCATCCGGTAGCGGATAAAAACGGAGCAAAACCAAACCCATCCGGTAGCGGATAAAAACGGTTATGTTATGTTTGTTATGTAGTAATTTAATTTAATGTATTTAAAACTCTATCTTAAATTTGTATGGACACGTGATCCCTAAATTTAAAAATCGTCAAATCTCTTCCGGTCTATATAGAGACTTGCGGTTTTCACCAATAAATAGAACATCTCCTAGACTATAACTATATCTTAAATTTGTATGGACACGTGATCCTTAAATTTAAAAATCGTCAAATCTCTTCCGGTCTATATAGGGACTTGCGGTTTTCACCAATTAATTGAACATCTCCTAGACTATAACTATATCCTAAACTTGTATGGACACGTGATCCCTAAATTTAAAAATCGTCAAATCTCTTCCGGTCTATATAGAGACTTGCGGTTTTCACCAATAAATAGAACATCTCCTAGACTATAACTATATCTTAAATTTGTATGGACACGTGATCCTTAAATTTAAAAATCGTCAAATCTCTTCCGGTCTATATAGGGACTTGCGGTTTTCACCAACAAATAGAACATCTCCTAGACTATAACTATATCTTAAATTTGTATGGACACGTGATCCTTAAATTTAAAAATCGTCAAATCTCTTCCGGTCTATATAGAGACTTGCGGTTTTCACCAATTAATTGAACATCTCCTAGACTATAACTATATCCTAAATTTGTATGGACACGTGATCCCTAAATTTAAAAATCGTCAAATGTCTTCCGGTCTATATAGAGACTTGCGGTTTTCACCAATTAATAGAACATCTCCTAGACTATAACTATATCTTAAATTTGTATGGACACGTGATCCTTAAATTTAAAAATCGTCAAATCTCTTCCAGTCTATATAGAGACTTGCGGTTTTCACCAATAAATAGAACATTTCCTAGACTATAACTATATCTTAAATTTGTATGGATATGTGATCCTTAAATTTAAAAATCGTCAAATCTCTTCCGGTCTATATAGAGACTTGCGGTTTTCACCAATTAATAGAACATCTCCTAGACTATAACTATATCTTAAATTTGTATGGACACGTGATCCCTAAATTTAAAAATCGTCAAATCTCTTCCGGTCTATATAGAGACTTGCGGTTTTCACCAATTAATAGAACATCTCCTAGACTATAACTATATCTTAAATTTGTATGGACACGTGATCCTTAAATTTAAAAATCGTCAAATCTCTTCCGGTCTATATAGAGTCTTGCGGTTTTCACCAATTAATTGAACATCTCCTAGACTATAACTATATCTTAAATTTGTATGGACACGTGATCCTTAAATTTAAAAATCGTCAAATCTCTTCCGGTCTATATAGAGACTTGCGGTTTTCACCAATTAATAGAACATCTCCTAGACTATAACTATATCTTAAATTTGTATGGACACGTGATCCTTAAATTTAAAAATCGTCAAATCAAATTGACTAGGAAACAATCCATTTTCAGGAAAATCTGAGACCAAAAATTTTGATTTTTTTACAAGGGGGGAGTCTTCTGTATCAATATTTTTTTTTTCAAAATTTTTCAACTCTCAGATTGTCCTGAAATTGAGCTTCCTTGTCAATTTCATGCCAGAGAAAACGAAAAACCCCTCCATTTTGTCCTATTTCTTCAGGAAATCTATTTTTCGTCGGAAAATTCCAATTCCCGAAGAGATACGACGAAATGGATGGTTTTTTCGTGTTCTCCGGCATCAAATTGACTAGGAAACAACCCATTTTCAGGAAAATCTGAGACCAAAAATTTTGATTTTTTTACAAGGGGGGAGTCTTCTGTATCAATATTTTTTTTTTCAAAATTTTTCAACTCTCAGATTGTCCTGAAATTGAGCTTCCTTGTCAATTTCATACCGGAGAAAACGAAAAACCCCTCCATTTTGTCCTATTTCTTCAGGAAATCTATTTTTCGTCGGAAAATTCCAATTCCCGTAGAGATACGACGAAATGGATGGTTTTTTCGTGTTCTCCGGCATCAAATAGACTAGGAAACAACCCATTTTCAGGAAAATCTGAGACCAAAAATTTTGATTTTTTTACAAGGGGGGAGTCTTCTGTATCAATATTTTTTTTTTCAAAATTTTTCAACTCTCAGATTGTCCTGAAATTGAGCTTGCTTGTCAATTTCATGCCGGAGAAAACGAAAAACCCCTCCATTTTGTCCTATTTCTTCAGGAAATCTATTTTTCGTCGGAAAATTCCAATTCCCGAAGAGATACGACGAAATGGATGGTTTTTTCGTGTTCTCCGGCATCAAATTGACTAGGAAACAACCCATTTTCAGGAAAATCTGAGACCAAAAATTTTGATTTTTTTACAATGGAGCAAAACCAAACCCATCCGGTAGCGGATAAAAACGGAGCAAAACCAAACCCATCCGGTAGCGGATAAAAACGGAGCAAAACCAAACCCATCCAGTAGCGGATAAAAACGGAGCAAAACCAAACCCATCCAGTAGCGAATAAAAACGGAGCAAAACCAAACCCATCCGGTAGCGGATAAAAACGGAGCAAAACCAAACCCATCCGGTAGCGGATAAAAACGGAGCAAAACCAAACCCATCCGGTAGCGGATAAAAACGGAGCAAAACCAAACCCATCCGGTAGCGGATAAAAACGGAGCAAAACCAAACCCATCCGGTAGCGGATAAAAACGGTTATGTTATGTTTGTTATGTAGTAATTTAATTTAATGTATTTAAAACTCTATCTTAAATTTGTATGGACACGTGATCCCTAAATTTAAAAATCGTCAAATCTCTTCCGGTCTATATAGAGACTTGCGGTTTTCACCAATAAATAGAACATCTCCTAGACTATAACTATATCTTAAATTTGTATGGACACGTGATCCTTAAATTTAAAAATCGTCAAATCTCTTCCGGTCTATATAGGGACTTGCGGTTTTCACCAATTAATTGAACATCTCCTAGACTATAACTATATCCTAAACTTGTATGGACACGTGATCCCTAAATTTAAAAATCGTCAAATCTCTTCCGGTCTATATAGAGACTTGCGGTTTTCACCAATAAATAGAACATCTCCTAGACTATAACTATATCTTAAATTTGTATGGACACGTGATCCTTAAATTTAAAAATCGTCAAATCTCTTCCGGTCTATATAGGGACTTGCGGTTTTCACCAACAAATAGAACATCTCCTAGACTATAACTATATCTTAAATTTGTATGGACACGTGATCCTTAAATTTAAAAATCGTCAAATCTCTTCCGGTCTATATAGAGACTTGCGGTTTTCACCAATTAATTGAACATCTCCTAGACTATAACTATATCCTAAATTTGTATGGACACGTGATCCCTAAATTTAAAAATCGTCAAATGTCTTCCGGTCTATATAGAGACTTGCGGTTTTCACCAATTAATAGAACATCTCCTAGACTATAACTATATCTTAAATTTGTATGGACACGTGATCCTTAAATTTAAAAATCGTCAAATCTCTTCCGGTCTATATAGAGACTTGCGGTTTTCACCAATAAATAGAACATTTCCTAGACTATAACTATATCTTAAATTTGTATGGATACGTGATCCTTAAATTTAAAAATCGTCAAATCTCTTCCGGTCTATATAGAGACTTGCGGTTTTCACCAATTAATAGAACATCTCCTAGACTATAACTATATCTTAAATTTGTATGGACACGTGATCCCTAAATTTAAAAATCGTCAAATCTCTTCCGGTCTATATAGAGACTTGCGGTTTTCACCAATTAATAGAACATCTCCTAGACTATAACTATATCTTAAATTTGTATGGACACGTGATCCTTAAATTTAAAAATCGTCAAATCTCTTCCGGTCTATATAGAGTCTTGCGCTTTTTCACCAATTAATTGAACATCTCCTAGACTATAACTATATCTTAAATTTGTATGGACACGTGATCCTTAAATTTAAAAATCGTCAAATCTCTTCCGGTCTATATAGAGACTTGCGGTTTTCACCAATTAATAGAACATCTCCTAGACTATAACTATATCTTAAATTTGTATGGACACGTGATCCTTAAATTTAAAAATCGTCAAATCAAATTGACTAGGAAACAATCCATTTTCAGGAAAATCTGAGACCAAAAATTTTGATTTTTTTACAAGGGGGGAGTCTTCTGTATCAATATTTTTTTTTTCAAAATTTTTCAACTCTCAGATTGTCCTGAAATTGAGCTTCCTTGTCAATTTCATGCCAGAGAAAACGAAAAACCCCTCCATTTTGTCCTATTTCTTCAGGAAATCTATTTTTCGTCGGAAAATTCCAATTCCCGAAGAGATACGACGAAATGGATGGTTTTTTCGTGTTCTCCGGCATCAAATTGACTAGGAAACAACCCATTTTCAGGAAAATCTGAGACCAAAAATTTTGATTTTTTTACAAGGGGGGAGTCTTCTGTATCAATATTTTTTTTTTCAAAATTTTTCAACTCTCAGATTGTCCTGAAATTGAGCTTCCTTGTCAATTTCATACCGGAGAAAACGAAAAACCCCTCCATTTTGTCCTATTTCTTCAGGAAATCTATTTTTCGTCGGAAAATTCCAATTCCCGTAGAGATACGACGAAATGGATGGTTTTTTCGTGTTCTCCGGCATCAAATAGACTAGGAAACAACCCATTTTCAGGAAAATCTGAGACCAAAAATTTTGATTTTTTTACAAGGGGGGAGTCTTCTGTATCAATATTTTTTTTTTCAAAATTTTTCAACTCAGATTGTCCTGAAATTGAGCTTCCTTGTCAATTTCATGCCGGAGAAAACGAAAAACCCCTCCATTTTGTCCTATTTCTTCAGGAAATCTATTTTTCGTCGGAAAATTCCAATTCCCGAAGAGATACGACGAAATGGATGGTTTTTTCGTGTTCTCCGGCATCAAATTGACTAGGAAACAACCCATTTTCAGGAAAATCTGAGACCAAAAATTTTGATTTTTTTACAACGGAGCAAAACCAAACCCATCCGGTAGCGGATAAAAACGGAGCAAAACCAAACCCATCCGGTAGCGGATAAAAACGGAGCAAAACCAAACCCATCCAGTAGCGGATAAAAACGGAGCAAAACCAAACCCATCCAGTAGCGAATAAAAACGGAGCAAAACCAAACCCATCCGGTAGCGGATAAAAACGGAGCAAAACCAAACCCATCCGGTAGCGGATAAAAACGGAGCAAAACCAAACCCATCCGGTAGCGGATAAAAACGGAGCAAAACCAAACCCATCCGGTAGCGGATAAAAACGGAGCAAAACCAAACCCATCCGGTAGCGGATAAAAACGGTTATGTTATGTTTGTTATGTAGTAATTTAATTTAATGTATTTAAAACTCTATCTTAAATTTGTATGGACACGTGATCCCTAAATTTAAAAATCGTCAAATCTCTTCCGGTCTATATAGAGACTTGCGGTTTTCACCAATAAATAGAACATCTCCTAGACTATAACTATATCTTAAATTTGTATGGACACGTGATCCTTAAATTTAAAAATCGTCAAATCACTTCCGGTCTATATAGAGACTTGCGGTTTTCACCAATTAATTGAACATCTCCTAGACTATAACTATATCCTAAACTTGTATGGACACGTGATCCCTAAATTTAAAAATCGTCAAATCTCTTCCGGTCTATATAGAGACTTGCGGTTTTCACCAATAAATAGAACATCTCCTAGACTATAACTATATCTTAAATTTGTATGGACACGTGATCCTTAAATTTAAAAATCGTCAAATCTCTTCCGGTCTATATAGGGACTTGCGGTTTTCACCAACAAATAGAACATCTCCTAGACTATAACTATATCTTAAATTTGTATGGACACGTGATCCTCAAATTTAAAAATCGTCAAATCTCTTCCGGTCTATATAGAGACTTGAGGTTTTCACCAATAAATAGAACATCTCCTAGACTATAACTATATCTTAAATTTGTATGGACACGTGATCCTTAAATTTAAAAATCGTCAAATCTCTTCCGGTCTATATAGAGACTTGCGGTTTTCACCAATTAATTGAACATCTCCTAGACTATAACTATATCCTAAATTTGTATGGACACGTGATCCCTAAATTTAAAAATCGTCAAATGTCTTCCGGTCTATATAGAGACTTGCGGTTTTCACCAATTAATAGAACATCTCCTAGACTATAACTATATCTTAAATTTGTATGGACACGTGATCCTTAAATTTAAAAATCGTCAAATCTCTTCCGGTCTATATAGAGACTTGCGGTTTTCACCAATAAATAGAACATTTCCTAGACTATAACTATATCTTAAATTTGTATGGATACGTGATCCTTAAATTTAAAAATCGTCAAATCTCTTCCGGTCTATATAGAGACTTGCGGTTTTCACCAATTAATAGAACATCTCCTAGACTATAACTATATCTTAAATTTGTATGGACACGTGATCCTTAAATTTAAAAATCGTCAAATCTCTTCCGGTCTATATAGAGTCTTGCGGTTTTCACCAATTAATTGAACATCTCCTAGACTATAACTATATCTTAAATTTGTATGGACACGTGATCCTTAAATTTAAAAATCGTCAAATCTCTTCCGGTCTATATAGAGACTTGAGGTTTTCACCAATAAATAGAACATCTCCTAGACTATAACTATATCTTAAATTTGTATGGACACGTGATCCTTAAATTTAAAAATCGTCAAATCTCTTCCGGTCTATATAGAGACTTGCGGTTTTCACCAATTAATTGAACATCTCCTAGACTATAACTATATCCTAAATTTGTATGGACACGTGATCCCTAAATTTAAAAATCGTCAAATGTCTTCCGGTCTATATAGAGACTTGCGGTTTTCACCAATTAATAGAACATCTCCTAGAATATAACTATATCTTAAATTTGTATGGACACGTGATCCTTAAATTTAAAAATCGTCAAATCTCTTCCGGTCTATATAGGGACTTGCGGTTTTCACCAACAAATAGAACATCTCCTAGACTATAACTATATCTTAAATTTGTATGGACACGTGATCCTTAAATTTAAAAATCGTCAAATCTCTTCCGGTCTATATAGAGACTTGAGGTTTTCACCAATAAATAGAACATCTCCTAGACTATAACTATATCTTAAATTTGTATGGACACGTGATCCTTAAATTTAAAAATCGTCAAATCTCTTCCGGTCTATATAGAGACTTGCGGTTTTCACCAATTAATTGAACATCTCCTAGACTATAACTATATCCTAAATTTGTATGGACACGTGATCCCTAAATTTAAAAATCGTCAAATGTCTTCCGGTCTATATAGAGACTTGCGGTTTTCACCAATTAATAGAACATCTCCTAGACTATAACTATATCTTAAATTTGTATGGACACGTGATCCTTAAATTTAAAAATCGTCAAATCTCTTCCGGTCTATATAGAGACTTGCGGTTTTCACCAATAAATAGAACATTTCCTAGACTATAACTATATCTTAAATTTGTATGGATACGTGATCCTTAAATTTAAAAATCGTCAAATCTCTTCCGGTCTATATAGAGACTTGCGGTTTTCACCAATTAATAGAACATCTCCTAGACTATAACTATATCTTAAATTTGTATGGACACGTGATCCTTAAATTTAAAAATCGTCAAATCTCTTCCGGTCTATATAGAGTCTTGCGGTTTTCACCAATTAATTGAACATCTCCTAGACTATAACTATATCTTAAATTTGTATGGACACGTGATCCTTAAATTTAAAAATCGTCAAATCTCTTCCGGTCTATATAGAGACTTGCGGTTTTCACCAATTAATAGAACATCTCCTAGACTATAACTATATCTTAAATTTGTATGGACACGTGATCCTTAAATTTAAAAATCGTCAAATCTCTTCCGGTCTATGTAGAGACTTGCGGTTTTCACCAATTAATAGAACATCTCCTAGACTATAACTATATCTTAAATTTGTATGGACACGTGATCCCTAAATTTAAAAATCGTCAAATCTCTTCCGGTCTATATAGAGACTTGCGGTTTTCACCAATAAATAGAACATCTCCTAGACTATAACTATATCAAAACCCAAACCCAATCAAACCCAATCAAACCCAATCAAACCCAACCAATCAAAATTTTTCAACTCTCAGATTGTCCTGAAATTGAGCTTCCTTGTCAATTTCATGCCGGAGAAAACGAAAAACCCCTCCATTTTGTCCTATTTCTTCAGGAAATCTATTTTTCGTCGGAAAATTCCAATTCCCGAAGAGATACGACGAAATGGATGGTTTTTTCGTGTTCTCCGGCATCAAATTGACTAGGAAACAACCCATTTTCAGGAAAATCTGAGACCAAAAATTTTGATTTTTTTACAAGGGGGGAGTCTTCTGTATCAATATTTTTTTTTTTTAAATTTTTCAACTCTCAGATTGTCCTGAAATTGAGCTTCCTTGTCAATTTCATACCGGAGAAAACGAAAAACCCCTCCATTTTGTCCTATTTCTTCAGGAAATCTATTTTTCGTCGGAAAATTCCAATTCCCGTAGAGATACGACGAAATGGATGGTTTTTTCGTGTTCTCCGGCATCAAATTGACTAGGAAACAACCCATTTTCAGGAAAATCTGAGACCAAAAATCAAACCCAATCAAACCCAATCAAACCCCATCAAACCCAACCAATCAAAATTTTTCAACTCTCAGATTGTCCTGAAATTGAGCTTCCTTGTCAATTTCATACCGGAGAAAACGAAAAACCCCTCCATTTTGTCCTATTTCTTCAGGAAATCTATTTTTCGTCGGAAAATTCCAATTCCCGTAGAGATACGACGAAATGGATGGTTTTTTCGTGTTCTCCGGCATCAAATTGACTAGGAAACAACCCATTTTCAGGAAAATCTGAGACCAAAAATTTTGATTTTTTTTACAAGGGGGGAGTCTTCTGTATCAATATTTTTTTTTTCAAAATTTTTCAACTCTCAGATTGTCCTGAAATTGAGCTTCCTTGTCAATTTCATACCGGAGAGAACGAAAAACCCCTCCATTTTGTCCTTTTCCTTCAGGAAATCTCTTTTTCGTTGGAAAATTCCAATTCCCGTAGAGATACGACGAAATGGATGGTTTTTTCGTGTTCTCCGGCATCAAATTGACTAGGAAACAACCCATTTTCAGGAAAATCTGAGACCAAAAATTTTGATTTTTTTACAAGGGGGGAGTCTTCTGTATCAATATTTTTTTTTTCAAAATTTTTCAACTCTCAGATTGTCCTGAAATTGAGCTTCCTTGTCAATTTCATACCGGAGAAAACGAAAAACCCCTCCATTTTGTCCTATTTCTTCAGGTAATCTATTTTTCGTCGGAAAATTCCAATTCCCGTAGAGATACGACGAAATGGATGGTTTTTTCGTGTTCTCCGGCATCAAATTGACTAGGAAACAATCCATTTTCAGGAAAATCTGAGACCAAAAATTTTGATTTTTTTACAAGGGGGGAGTCTTCTGTATCAATATTTTTTTTTTCAAAATTTTTCAACTCTCAGATTGTCCTGAAATTGAGCTTCCTTGTCAATTTCATACCGGAGAAAACGAAAAACCCCTCCATTTTGTCCTATTCCTTCAGGAAATCTATTTTTCGTTGGAAAATTCCAATTCCCGTAGAGATACGACGAAATGGATGGTTTTTTCGTGTTCTCCGGCATCAAATTGACTAGGAAACAACCCATTTTCAGGAAAATCTGAGACCAAAAATTTTGATTTTTTTACAAGGGGGGAGTCTTCTGTATCAATATTTTTTTTTTCAAAATTTTTCAACTCTCAGATTGTCCTGAAATTGAGCTTCCTTGTCAATTTCACACCGGATAAAACGAAAAACCCCTCCATTTTGTCCTATTTCTTCAGGAAATCTATTTTTCGTCGGAAAATTCCAATTCCCGTAGAGATACGACTAAATGGATGGTTTTTTCGTGTTCTCCGGCATCAAATTGACTAGGAAACAACCCATTTTCAGGAAAATCTGAGACCAAAAATTTTGATTTTTTTACAAGGGGGGAGTCTTCTGTATCAATATTTTTTTTTTCAAAATTTTTCAACTCTCAGATTGTCCTGAAATTGAGCTTCCTTGTCAATTTCATACCGGAGAAAACGAAAAACCCCTCCATTTTGTCCTATTTCTTCAGGTAATCTAATTCCCGTAGAGATACGACGAAATGGATGGTTTTTTCGTGTTCTCCGGCATCAAATTGACTAGGAAACAATCCATTTTCAGGAAAATCTGAGACCAAAAATTTTGATTTTTTTACAAGGGGGGAGTCTTCTGTATCAATATTTTTTTTTTCAAAATTTTTCAACTCTCAGATTGTCCTGAAATTGAGCTTCCTTGTCAATTTCATGCCAGAGAAAACGAAAAACCCCTCCATTTTGTCCTATTTCTTCAGGAAATCTATTTTTCGTCGGAAAATTCCAATTCCCGAAGAGATACGACGAAATGGATGGTTTTTTCGTGTTCTCCGGCATCAAATTGACTAGGAAACAACCCATTTTCAGGAAAATCTGAGACCAAAAATTTTGATTTTTTTACAAGGGGGGAGTCTTCTGTATCAATATTTTTTTTTTCAAAATTTTTCAATCAAAACTGTCAGATTGTCCTGAAATTGAGCTTCCTTGTCAATTTCATACCGGAGAAAACGAAAAACCCCTCCATTTTGTCCTATTTCTTCAGGTAATCTATTTTTCGTCGGAAAATTCCAATTCCCGTAGAGATACGACGAAATGGATGGTTTTTTCGTGTTCTCCGGCATCAAATTGACTAGGAAACAATCCATTTTCAGGAAAATCTGAGACCAAAAATTTTGATTTTTTTACAAGGGGGGAGTCTTCTGTATCAATATTTTTTTTTTCAAAATTTTTCAACTCTCAGATTGTCCTGAAATTGAGCTTCCTTGTCAATTTCATACCGGAGAAAACGAAAAACCCCTCCATTTTGTCCTATTCCTTCAGGAAATCTATTTTTCGTTGGAAAATTCCAATTCCCGTAGAGATACGACGAAATGGATGGTTTTTTCGTGTTCTCCGGCATCAAATTGACTAGGAAACAACACATTTTCAGGAAAATCTGAGACCAAAAATTTTGATTTTTTTACAAGGGGGGAGTCTTCTGTATCAATATTTTTTTTTTCAAAATTTTTCAACTCTCAGATTGTCCTGAAATTGAGCTTCCTTGTCAATTTCACACCGGATAAAACGAAAAACCCCTCCATTTTGTCCTATTTCTTCAGGAAATCTATTTTTCGTCGGAAAATTCCAATTCCCGTAGAGATACGACGAAATGGATGGTTTTTTCGTGTTCTCCGGCATCAAATTGACTAGGAAACAACCCATTTTCAGGAAAATCTGAGACCAAAAATTTTGATTTTTTTACAAGGGGGGAGTCTTCTGTATCAATATTTTTTTTTTCAAAATTTTTCAACTCTCAGATTGTCCTGAAATTGAGCTTCCTTGTCAATTTCATACCGGAGAAAACGAAAAACCCCTCCATTTTGTCCTATTTCTTCAGGTAATCTAATTCCCGTAGAGATACGACGAAATGGATGGTTTTTTCGTGTTCTCCGGCATCAAATTGACTAGGAAACAATCCATTTTCAGGAAAATCTGAGACCAAAAATTTTGATTTTTTTACAAGGGGGGAGTCTTCTGTATCAATATTTTTTTTTTCAAAATTTTTCAACTCTCAGATTGTCCTGAAATTGAGCTTCCTTGTCAATTTCATGCCAGAGAAAACGAAAAACCCCTCCATTTTGTCCTATTTCTTCAGGAAATCTATTTTTCGTCGGAAAATTCCAATTCCCGAAGAGATACGACGAAATGGATGGTTTTTTCGTGTTCTCCGGCATCAAATTGACTAGGAAACAACCCATTTTCAGGAAAATCTGAGACCAAAAATTTTGATTTTTTTACAAGGGGGGAGTCTTCTGTATCAATATTTTTTTTTTCAAAATTTTTCAACTCTCAGATTGTCCTGAAATTGAGCTTCCTTGTCAATTTCATACCGGAGAAAACGAAAAACCCCTGCATTTTGTCCTATTTCTTCAGGAAATCTATTTTTCGTCGGAAAATTCCAATTCCCGTAGAGATACGACGAAATGGATGGTTTTTTCGTGTTCTCCGGCATCAAATAGACTAGGAAACAACCCATTTTCAGGAAAATCTGAGACCAAAAATTTTGATTTTTTTACAAGGGGGGAGTCTTCTGTATCAATATTTTTTTTTTCAAAATTTTTCAACTCAGATTGTCCTGAAATTGAGCTTGCTTGTCAATTTCATGCCGGAGAAAACGAAAAACCCCTCCATTTTGTCCTATTTCTTCAGGAAATCTATTTTTCGTCGGAAAATTCCAATTCCCGAAGAGATACGACGAAATGGATGGTTTTTTCGTGTTCTCCGGCATCAAATTGACTAGGAAACAACCCATTTTCAGGAAAATCTGAGACCAAAAATTTTGATTTTTTTACAATGGAGCAAAACCAAACCCATCCGGTAGCGGATAAAAACGGAGCAAAACCAAACCCATCCAGTAGCGGATAAAAACGGAGCAAAACCAAACCCATCCAGTAGCGAATAAAAACGGAGCAAAACCAAACCCATCCGGTAGCGGATAAAAACGGAGCAAAACCAAACCCATCCGGTAGAGGATAAAAACGGAGCAAAACCAAACCCATCCGGTAGCGGATAAAAACGGAGCAAAACCAAACCCATCCGGTAGCGGATAAAAACGGAGCAAAACCAAACCCATCCGGTAGCGGATAAAAACGGTTATGTTATGTTTGTTATGTAGTAATTTAATTTAATGTATTTAAAACTCTATCTTAAATTTGTATGGACACGTGATCCCTAAATTTAAAAATCGTCAAATCTCTTCCGGTCTATATAGAGACTTGCGGTTTTCACCAATAAATAGAACATCTCCTAGACTATAACTATATCTTAAATTTGTATGGACACGTGATCCTTAAATTTAAAAATCGTCAAATCTCTTCCGGTCTATATAGAGACTTGCGGTTTTCACCAATTAATTGAACATCTCCTAGACTATAACTATATCCTAAACTTGTATGGACACGTGATCCCTAAATTTAAAAATCGTCAAATCTCTTCCGGTCTATATAGAGACTTGCGGTTTTCACCAATAAATAGAACATCTCCTAGACTATAACTATATCTTAAATTTGTATGGACACGTGATCCTTAAATTTAAAAATCGTCAAATCTCTTCCGGTCTATATAGGGACTTGCGGTTTTCACCAACAAATAGAACATCTCCTAGACTATAACTATATCTTAAATTTGTATGGACACGTGATCCTTAAATTTAAAAATCGTCAAATCTCTTCCGGTCTATATAGAGACTTGCGGTTTTCACCAATTAATTGAACATCTCCTAGACTATAACTATATCCTAAATTTGTATGGACACGTGATCCCTAAATTTAAAAATCGTCAAATGTCTTCCGGTCTATATAGAGACTTGCGGTTTTCACCAATTAATAGAACATCTCCTAGACTATAACTATATCTTAAATTTGTATGGACACGTGATCCTTAAATTTAAAAATCGTCAAATCTCTTCCGGTCTATATAGAGACTTGCGGTTTTCACCAATAAATAGAATATTTTTTTTTTCAAAATTTTTCAACTCTCAGATTGTCCTGAAATTGAGCTTCCTTGTCAATTTCACACCGGATAAAACGAAAAACCCCTCCATTTTGTCCTATTTCTTCAGGAAATCTATTTTTCGTCGGAAAATTCCAATTCCCGTAGAGATACGACGAAATGGATGGTTTTTTCGTGTTCTCCGGCATCAAATTGACTAGGAAACAACCCATTTTCAGGAAAATCTGAGACCAAAAATTTTGATTTTTTTACAAGGGGGGAGTCTTCTGTATCAATATTTTTTTTTTCAAAATTTTTCAACTCTCAGATTGTCCTGAAATTGAGCTTCCTTGTCAATTTCATACCGGAGAAAACGAAAAACCCCTCCATTTTGTCCTATTTCTTCAGGTAATCTAATTCCCGTAGAGATACGACGAAATGGATGGTTTTTTCGTGTTCTCCGGCATCAAATTGACTAGGAAACAATCCATTTTCAGGAAAATCTGAGACCAAAAATTTTGATTTTTTTACAAGGGGGGAGTCTTCTGTATCAATATTTTTTTTTTCAAAATTTTTCAACTCTCAGATTGTCCTGAAATTGAGCTTCCTTGTCAATTTCATGCCAGAGAAAACGAAAAACCCCTCCATTTTGTCCTATTTCTTCAGGAAATCTATTTTTCGTCGGAAAATTCCAATTCCCGAAGAGATACGACGAAATGGATGGTTTTTTCGTGTTCTCCGGCATCAAATTGACTAGGAAACAACCCATTTTCAGGAAAATCTGAGACCAAAAATTTTGATTTTTTTACAAGGGGGGAGTCTTCTGTATCAATATTTTTTTTTTCAAAATTTTTCAACTCTCAGATTGTCCTGAAATTGAGCTTCCTTGTCAATTTCATACCGGAGAAAACGAAAAACCCCTCCATTTTGTCCTATTTCTTCAGGAAATCTATTTTTCGTCGGAAAATTCCAATTCCCGTAGAGATACGACGAAATGGATGGTTTTTTCGTGTTCTCCGGCATCAAATAGACTAGGAAACAACCCATTTTCAGGAAAATCTGAGACCAAAAATTTTGATTTTTTTACAAGGGGGGAGTCTTCTGTATCAATATTTTTTTTTTCAAAATTTTTCAACTCAGATTGTCCTGAAATTGAGCTTGCTTGTCAATTTCATGCCGGAGAAAACGAAAAACCCCTCCATTTTGTCCTATTTCTTCAGGAAATCTATTTTTCGTCGGAAAATTCCAATTCCCGAAGAGATACGACGAAATGGATGGTTTTTTCGTGTTCTCCGGCATCAAATTGACTAGGAAACAACCCATTTTCAGGAAAATCTGAGACCAAAAATTTTGATTTTTTTACAATGGAGCAAAACCAAACCCATCCGGTAGCGGATAAAAACGGAGCAAAACCAAACCCATCCGGTAGCGGATAAAAACGGAGCAAAACCAAACCCATCCAGTAGCGGATAAAAACGGAGCAAAACCAAACCCATCCAGTAGCGAATAAAAACGGAGCAAAACCAAACCCATCCGGTAGCGGATAAAAACGGAGCAAAACCAAACCCATCCGGTAGCGGATAAAAACGGAGCAAAACCAAACCCATCCGGTAGCGGATAAAAACGGAGCAAAACCAAACCCATCCGGTAGCGGATAAAAACGGAGCAAAACCAAACCCATCCGGTAGCGGATAAAAACGGTTATGTTATGTTTGTTATGTAGTAATTTAATTTAATGTATTTAAAACTCTATCTTAAATTTGTATGGACACGTGATCCCTAAATTTAAAAATCGTCAAATCTCTTCCGGTCTATATAGAGACTTGCGGTTTTCACCAATAAATAGAACATCTCCTAGACTATAACTATATCTTAAATTTGTATGGACACGTGATCCTTAAATTTAAAAATCGTCAAATCTCTTCCGGTCTATATAGAGACTTGCGGTTTTCACCAATTAATTGAACATCTCCTAGACTATAACTATATCCTAAACTTGTATGGACACGTGATCCCTAAATTTAAAAATCGTCAAATCTCTTCCGGTCTATATAGAGACTTGCGGTTTTCACCAATAAATAGAACATCTCCTAGACTATAACTATATCTTAAATTTGTATGGACACGTGATCCTTAAATTTAAAAATCGTCAAATCTCTTCCGGTCTATATAGGGACTTGCGGTTTTCACCAACAAATAGAACATCTCCTAGACTATAACTATATCTTAAATTTGTATGGACACGTGATCCTTAAATTTAAAAATCGTCAAATCTCTTCCGGTCTATATAGAGACTTGCGGTTTTCACCAATTAATTGAACATCTCCTAGACTATAACTATATCCTAAATTTGTATGGACACGTGATCCCTAAATTTAAAAATCGTCAAATGTCTTCCGGTCTATATAGAGACTTGCGGTTTTCACCAATTAATAGAACATCTCCTAGACTATAACTATATCTTAAATTTGTATGGACACGTGATCCTTAAATTTAAAAATCGTCAAATCTCTTCCGGTCTATATAGAGACTTGCGGTTTTCACCAATAAATAGAACATTTCCTAGACTATAACTATATCTTAAATTTGTATGGATACGTGATCCTTAAATTTAAAAATCGTCAAATCTCTTCCGGTCTATATAGAGACTTGCGGTTTTCACCAATTAATAGAACATCTCCTAGACTATAACTATATCTTAAATTTGTATGGACATGTGATCCCTAAATTTAAAAATCGTCAAATCTCTTCCGGTCTATATAGAGACTTGCGGTTTTCACCAATTAATAGAACATCTCCTAGACTATAACTATATCTTAAATTTGTATGGACACGTGATCCTTAAATTTAAAAATCGTCAAATCTCTTCCGGTCTATATAGAGTCTTGCGCTTTTTCACCAATTAATTGAACATCTCCTAGACTATAACTATATCTTAAATTTGTATGGACACGTGATCCTTAAATTTAAAAATCGTCAAATCTCTTCCGGTCTATATAGAGACTTGCGGTTTTCACCAATTAATAGAACATCTCCTAGACTATAACTATATCTTAAATTTGTATGGACACGTGATCCTTAAATTTAAAAATCGTCAAATCAAATTGACTAGGAAACAATCCATTTTCAGGAAAATCTGAGACCAAAAATTTTGATTTTTTTACAAGGGGGGAGTCTTCTGTATCAATATTTTTTTTTTCAAAATTTTTCAACTCTCAGATTGTCCTGAAATTGAGCTTCCTTGTCAATTTCATGCCAGAGAAAACGAAAAACCCCTCCATTTTGTCCTATTTCTTCAGGAAATCTATTTTTCGTCGGAAAATTCCAATTCCCGAAGAGATACGACGAAATGGATGGTTTTTTCGTGTTCTCCGGCATCAAATTGACTAGGAAACAACCCATTTTCAGGAAAATCTGAGACCAAAAATTTTGATTTTTTTACAAGGGGGGAGTCTTCTGTATCAATATTTTTTTTTTCAAAATTTTTCAACTCTCAGATTGTCCTGAAATTGAGCTTCCTTGTCAATTTCATACCGGAGAAAACGAAAAACCCCTCCATTTTGTCCTATTTCTTCAGGAAATCTATTTTTCGTCGGAAAATTCCAATTCCCGTAGAGATACGACGAAATGGATGGTTTTTTCGTGTTCTCCGGCATCAAATAGACTAGGAAACAACCCATTTTCAGGAAAATCTGAGACCAAAAATTTTGATTTTTTTACAAGGGGGGAGTCTTCTGTATCAATATTTTTTTTTTCAAAATTTTTCAACTCAGATTGTCCTGAAATTGAGCTTCCTTGTCAATTTCATGCCGGAGAAAACGAAAAACCCCTCCATTTTGTCCTATTTCTTCAGGAAATCTATTTTTCGTCGGAAAATTCCAATTCCCGAAGAGATACGACGAAATGGATGGTTTTTTCGTGTTCTCCGGCATCAAATTGACTAGGAAACAACCCATTTTCAGGAAAATCTGAGACCAAAAATTTTGATTTTTTTACAACGGAGCAAAACCAAACCCATCCGGTAGCGGATAAAAACGGAGCAAAACCAAACCCATCCGGTAGCGGATAAAAACGGAGCAAAACCAAACCCATCCAGTAGCGGATAAAAACGGAGCAAAACCAAACCCATCCAGTAGCGAATAAAAACGGAGCAAAACCAAACCCATCCGGTAGCGGATAAAAACGGAGCAAAACCAAACCCATCCGGTAGCGGATAAAAACGGAGCAAAACCAAACCCATCCGGTAGCGGATAAAAACGGAGCAAAACCAAACCCATCCGGTAGCGGATAAAAACGGAGCAAAACCAAACCCATCCGGTAGCGGATAAAAACGGAGCAAAACCAAACCCATCCGGTAGCGGATAAAAACGGTTATGTTATGTTTGTTATGTAGTAATTTAATTTAATGTATTTAAAACTCTATCTTAAATTTGTATGGACACGTGATCCCTAAATTTAAAAATCGTCAAATCTCTTCCGGTCTATATAGAGACTTGCGGTTTTCACCAATAAATAGAACATCTCCTAGACTATAACTATATCTTAAATTTGTATGGACACGTGATCCTTAAATTTAAAAATCGTCAAATCTCTTCCGGTCTATATAGAGACTTGCGGTTTTCACCAATTAATTGAACATCTCCTAGACTATAACTATATCCTAAACTTGTATGGACACGTGATCCCTAAATTTAAAAATCGTCAAATCTCTTCCGGTCTATATAGAGACTTGCGGTTTTCACCAATAAATAGAACATCTCCTAGACTATAACTATATCTTCAATTTGTATGGACACGTGATCCTTAAATTTAAAAATCGTCAAATCTCTTCCGGTCTATATAGGGACTTGCGGTTTTCACCAACAAATAGAACATCTCCTAGACTATAACTATATCTTAAATTTGTATGGACACGTGATCCTTAAATTTAAAAATCGTCAAATCTCTTCCGGTCTATATAGAGACTTGAGGTTTTCACCAATAAATAGAACATCTCCTAGACTATAACTATATCTTAAATTTGTATGGACACGTGATCCTTAAATTTAAAAATCGTCAAATCTCTTCCGGTCTATATAGAGACTTGCGGTTTTCACCAATTAATTGAACATCTCCTAGACTATAACTATATCCTAAATTTGTATGGACACGTGATCCCTAAATTTAAAAATCGTCAAATGTCTTCCGGTCTATATAGAGACTTGCGGTTTTCACCAATTAATAGAACATCTCCTAGACTATAACTATATCTTAAATTTGTATGGACACGTGATCCTTAAATTTAAAAATCGTCAAATCTCTTCCGGTCTATATAGAGACTTGCGGTTTTCACCAATAAATAGAACATTTCCTAGACTATAACTATATCTTAAATTTGTATGGATACGTGATCCTTAAATTTAAAAATCGTCAAATCTCTTCCGGTCTATATAGAGACTTGCGGTTTTCACCAATTAATAGAACATCTCCTAGACTATAACTATATCTTAAATTTGTATGGACACGTGATCCTTAAATTTAAAAATCGTCAAATCTCTTCCGGTCTATATAGAGTCTTGCGGTTTTCACCAATTAATTGAACATCTCCTAGACTATAACTATATCTTAAATTTGTATGGACACGTGATCCTTAAATTTAAAAATCGTCAAATCTCTTCCGGTCTATATAGAGACTTGCGGTTTTCACCAATTAATAGAACATCTCCTAGACTATAACTATATCTTAAATTTGTATGGACACGTGATCCTTAAATTTAAAAATCGTCAAATCTCTTCCGGTCTATGTAGAGACTTGCGGTTTTCACCAATTAATAGAACATCTCCTAGACTATAACTATATCTTAAATTTGTATGGACACGTGATCCCTAAATTTAAAAATCGTCAAATCTCTTCCGGTCTATATAGAGACTTGCGGTTTTCACCAATAAATAGAACATCTCCTAGACTATAACTATATCAAAACCCAAACCCAATCAAACCCAATCAAACCCAATCAAACCCAACCAATCAAAATTTTTCAACTCTCAGATTGTCCTGAAATTGAGCTTCCTTGTCAATTTCATACCGGAGAAAACGAAAAACCCCTCCATTTTGTCCTATTTCTTCAGGAAATCTATTTTTCGTCGGAAAATTCCAATTCCCGTAGAGATACGACGAAATGGATGGTTTTCTCGTGTTCTCCGGCATCAAATTGACTAGGAAACAACCCATTTTCAGGAAAATCTGAGACCAAAAATTTTGATTTTTTTACGAGGGGGGAGTCTTCTGTATCAATATTTTTTTTTTTCAAAATTTTTCAACTCTCAGATTGTCCTGAAATTGAGCTTCCTTGTCAATTTCATGCCGGAGAAAACGAAAAACCCCTCCATTTTGTCCTATTTCTTCAGGAAATCTATTTTTCGTCGGAAAATTCCAATTCCCGAAGAGATACGACGAAATGGATGGTTTTTTCGTGTTCTCCGGCATCAAATTGACTAGGACACAACCCATTTTCAGGAAAATCTGAGACCAAAAATTTTGATTTTTTTACAAGGGGGGAGTCTTCTGTATCAATATTTTTTTTTTTAAATTTTTCAACTCTCAGATTGTCCTGAAATTGAGCTTCCTTGTCAATTTCATACCGGAGAAAACGAAAAACCCCTCCATTTTGTCCTATTTCTTCAGGAAATCTATTTTTCGTCGGAAAATTCCAATTCCCGTAGAGATACGACGAAATGGATGGTTTTTTCGTGTTCTCCGGCATCAAATTGACTAGGAAACAACCCATTTTCAGGAAAATCTGAGACCAAAAATCAAACCCAATCAAACCCAATCAAACCCCATCAAACCCAACCAATCAAAATTTTTCAACTCTCAGATTGTCCTGAAATTGAGCTTCCTTGTCAATTTCATACCGGAGAAAACGAAAAACCCCTCCATTTTGTCCTATTTCTTCAGGAAATCTATTTTTCGTCGGAAAATTCCAATTCCCGTAGAGATACGACGAAATGGATGGTTTTTTCGTGTTCTCCGGCATCAAATTGACTAGGAAACAACCCATTTTCAGGAAAATCTGAGACCAAAAATTTTGATTTTTTTTACAAGGGGGGAGTCTTCTGTATCAATATTTTTTTTTTCAAAATTTTTCAACTCTCAGATTGTCCTGAAATTGAGCTTCCTTGTCAATTTCATACCGGAGAAAACGAAAAACCCCTCCATTTTGTCCTTTTCCTTCAGGAAATCTCTTTTTCGTTGGAAAATTCCAATTCCCGTAGAGATACGACGAAATGGATGGTTTTTTCGTGTTCTCCGGCATCAAATTGACTAGGAAACAACCCATTTTCAGGAAAATCTGAGACCAAAAATTTTGATTTTTTTACAAGGGGGGAGTCTTCTGTATCAATATTTTTTTTTTCAAAATTTTTCAACTCTCAGATTGTCCTGAAATTGAGCTTCCTTGTCAATTTCATACCGGAGAAAACGAAAAACCCCTCCATTTTGTCCTATTTCTTCAGGTAATCTATTTTTCGTCGGAAAATTCCAATTCCCGTAGAGATACGACGAAATGGATGGTTTTTTCGTGTTCTCCGGCATCAAATTGACTAGGAAACAATCCATTTTCAGGAAAATCTGAGACCAAAAATTTTGATTTTTTTACAAGGGGGGAGTCTTCTGTATCAATATTTTTTTTTTCAAAATTTTTCAACTCTCAGATTGTCCTGAAATTGAGCTTCCTTGTCAATTTCATACCGGAGAAAACGAAAAACCCCTCCATTTTGTCCTATTCCTTCAGGAAATCTATTTTTCGTTGGAAAATTCCAATTCCCGTAGAGATACGACGAAATGGATGGTTTTTTCGTGTTCTCCGGCATCAAATTGACTAGGAAACAACCCATTTTCAGGAAAATCTGAGACCAAAAATTTTGATTTTTTTACAAGGGGGGAGTCTTCTGTATCAATATTTTTTTTTTCAAAATTTTTCAACTCTCAGATTGTCCTGAAATTGAGCTTCCTTGTCAATTTCACACCGGATAAAACGAAAAACCCCTCCATTTTGTCCTATTTCTTCAGGAAATCTATTTTTCGTCGGAAAATTCCAATTCCCGTAGAGATACGACTAAATGGATGGTTTTTTCGTGTTCTCCGGCATCAAATTGACTAGGAAACAACCCATTTTCAGGAAAATCTGAGACCAAAAATTTTGATTTTTTTACAAGGGGGGAGTCTTCTGTATCAATATTTTTTTTTTCAAAATTTTTCAACTCTCAGATTGTCCTGAAATTGAGCTTCCTTGTCAATTTCATACCGGAGAAAACGAAAAACCCCTCCATTTTGTCCTATTTCTTCAGGTAATCTAATTCCCGTAGAGATACGACGAAATGGATGGTTTTTTCGTGTTCTCCGGCATCAAATTGACTAGGAAACAATCCATTTTCAGGAAAATCTGAGACCAAAAATTTTGATTTTTTTACAAGGGGGGAGTCTTCTGTATCAATATTTTTTTTTTCAAAATTTTTCAACTCTCAGATTGTCCTGAAATTGAGCTTCCTTGTCAATTTCATGCCAGAGAAAACGAAAAACCCCTCCATTTTGTCCTATTTCTTCAGGAAATCTATTTTTCGTCGGAAAATTCCAATTCCCGAAGAGATACGACGAAATGGATGGTTTTTTCGTGTTCTCCGGCATCAAATTGACTAGGAAACAACCCATTTTCAGGAAAATCTGAGACCAAAAATTTTGATTTTTTTACAAGGGGGGAGTCTTCTGTATCAATATTTTTTTTTCAAAATTTTTCAACTCTCAGATTGTCCTGAAATTGAGCTTCCTTGTCAATTTCATACCGGAGAAAACGAAAAACCCCTCCATTTTGTCCTATTTCTTCAGGTAATCTATTTTTCGTCGGAAAATTCCAATTCCCGTAGAGATACGACGAAATGGATGGTTTTTTCGTGTTCTCCGGCATCAAATTGACTAGGAAACAATCCATTTTCAGGAAAATCTGAGACCAAAAATTTTGATTTTTTTACAAGGGGGGAGTCTTCTGTATCAATATTTTTTTTTTCAAAATTTTTCAACTCTCAGATTGTCCTGAAATTGAGCTTCCTTGTCAATTTCATACCGGAGAAAACGAAAAACCCCTCCATTTTGTCCTATTCCTTCAGGAAATCTATTTTTCGTTGGAAAATTCCAATTCCCGTAGAGATACGACGAAATGGATGGTTTTTTCGTGTTCTCCGGCATCAAATTGACTAGGAAACAACCCATTTTCAGGAAAATCTGAGACCAAAAATTTTGATTTTTTTACAAGGGGGGAGTCTTCTGTATCAATATTTTTTTTTTCAAAATTTTTCAACTCTCAGATTGTCCTGAAATTGAGCTTCCTTGTCAATTTCACACCGGATAAAACGAAAAACCCCTCCATTTTGTCCTATTTCTTCAGGAAATCTATTTTTCGTCGGAAAATTCCAATTCCCGTAGAGATACGACGAAATGGATGGTTTTTTCGTGTTCTCCGGCATCAAATTGACTAGGAAACAACCCATTTTCAGGAAAATCTGAGACCAAAAATTTTGATTTTTTTACAAGGGGGGAGTCTTCTGTATCAATATTTTTTTTTTCAAAATTTTTCAACTCTCAGATTGTCCTGAAATTGAGCTTCCTTGTCAATTTCATACCGGAGAAAACGAAAAACCCCTCCATTTTGTCCTATTTCTTCAGGTAATCTAATTCCCGTAGAGATACGACGAAATGGATGGTTTTTTCGTGTTCTCCGGCATCAAATTGACTAGGAAACAATCCATTTTCAGGAAAATCTGAGACCAAAAATTTTGATTTTTTTACAAGGGGGGAGTCTTCTGTATCAATATTTTTTTTTCAAAATTTTTCAACTCTCAGATTGTCCTGAAATTGAGCTTCCTTGTCAATTTCATGCCAGAGAAAACGAAAAACCCCTCCATTTTGTCCTATTTCTTCAGGAAATCTATTTTTCGTCGGAAAATTCCAATTCCCGAAGAGATACGACGAAATGGATGGTTTTTTCGTGTTCTCCGGCATCAAATTGACTAGGAAACAACCCATTTTCAGGAAAATCTGAGACCAAAAATTTTGATTTTTTTACAAGGGGGGAGTCTTCTGTATCAATATTTTTTTTTTCAAAATTTTTCAACTCTCAGATTGTCCTGAAATTGAGCTTCCTTGTCAATTTCATACCGGAGAAAACGAAAAACCCCTCCATTTTGTCCTATTTCTTCAGGAAATCTATTTTTCGTCGGAAAATTCCAATTCCCGTAGAGATACGACGAAATGGATGGTTTTTTCGTGTTCTCCGGCATCAAATAGACTAGGAAACAACCCATTTTCAGGAAAATCTGAGACCAAAAATTTTGATTTTTTTACAAGGGGGGAGTCTTCTGTATCAATATTTTTTTTTTCAAAATTTTTCAACTCAGATTGTCCTGAAATTGAGCTTCCTTGTCAATTTCATGCCGGAGAAAACGAAAAACCCCTCCATTTTGTCCTATTTCTTCAGGAAATCTATTTTTCGTCGGAAAATTCCAATTCCCGAAGAGATACGACGAAATGGATGGTTTTTTCGTGTTCTCCGGCATCAAATTGACTAGGAAACAACCCATTTTCAGGAAAATCTGAGACCAAAAATTTGGATTTTTTTACAACGGAGCAAAACCAAACCCATCCGGTAGCGGATAAAAACGGAGCAAAACCAAACCCATCCGGTAGCGGATAAAAACGGAGCAAAACCAAACCCATCCAGTAGCGGATAAAAACGGAGCAAAACCAAACCCATCCAGTAGCGAATAAAAACGGAGCAAAACCAAACCCATCCGGTAGCGGATAAAAACGGAGCAAAACCAAACCCATCCGGTAGCGGATAAAAACGGAGCAAAACCAAACCCATCCGGTAGCGGATAAAAACGGAGCAAAACCAAACCCATCCGGTAGCGGATAAAAACGGAGCAAAACCAAACCCATCCGGTAGCGGATAAAAACGGTTATGTTATGTTTGTTATGTAGTAATTTAATTTAATGTATTTAAAATTCTATCTTAAATTTGTATGGACACGTGATCCCTAAATTTAAAAATCGTCAAATCTCTTCCGGTCTATATAGAGACTTGCGGTTTTCACCAATAAATAGAACATCTCCTAGACTATAACTATATCTTAAATTTGTATGGACACGTGATCCTTAAATTTAAAAATCGTCAAATCTCTTCCGGTCTATATAGAGACTTGCGGTTTTCACCAATTAATTGAACATCTCCTAGACTATAACTATATCCTAAACTTGTATGGACACGTGATCCCTAAATTTAAAAATCGTCAAATCTCTTCCGGTCTATATAGAGACTTGCGGTTTTCACCAATAAATAGAACATCTCCTAGACTATAACTATATCTTAAATTTGTATGGACACGTGATCCTTAAATTTAAAAATTGTCAAATCTCTTCCGGTCTATATAGGGACTTGCGGTTTTCACCAACAAATAGAACATCTCCTAGACTATAACTATATCGTAAATTTGTATGGACACGTGATCCTTAAATTTAAAAATCGTCAAATCTCTTCCGGTCTATATAGAGACTTGAGGTTTTCACCAATAAATAGAACATCTCCTAGACTATAACTATATCTTAAATTTGTATGGACACGTGATCCTTAAATTTAAAAATCGTCAAGTCTCTTCCGGTCTATATAGAGACTTGCGGTTTTCACCAATTAATTGAACATCTCCTAGACTATAACTATATCCTAAATTTGTATGGACACGTGATCCCTAAATTTAAAAATCGTCAAATGTCTTCCGGTCAATATAGAGACTTGCGGTTTTCACCAATTAATAGAACATCTCCTAGACTATAACTATATCTTAAATTTGTATGGACACGTGATCCTTAAATTTAAAAATCGTCAAATCTCTTCCGGTCTATATAGAGACTTGCGGTTTTCACCAATAAATAGAACATTTCCTAGACTATAACTATATCTTAAATTTGTATGGATACGTGATCCTTAAATTTAAAAATCGTCAAATCTCTTCCGGTCTATATAGAGACTTGCGGTTTTCACCAATTAATAGAACATCTCCTAGACTATAACTATATCTTAAATTTGTATGGACACGTGATCCCTAAATTTAAAAATCGTCAAATCTCTTCCGGTCTATATAGAGACTTGCGGTTTTCACCAATTAATAGAACATCTCCTAGACTATAACTATATCTTAAATTTGTATGGACACGTGATCCTTAAATTTAAAAATCGTCAAATCTCTTCCGGTCTATATAGAGTCTTGCGGTTTTCACCAATTAATTGAACATCTCCTAGACTATAACTATATCTTAAATTTGTATGGACACGTGATCCTTAAATTTAAAAATCGTCAAATCTCTTCCGGTCTATATAGAGACTTGCGGTTTTCACCAATTAATAGAACATCTCCTAGACTATAACTATATCTTAAATTTGTATGGACACGTGATCCTTAAATTTAAAAATCGTCAAATCTCTTCCGGTCTATATAGAGACTTGCGGCTTTCACCAATTAATAGAACATCTCCTAGACTATAACTATATCTTAAAAAATTTTGATCTCCTAGACTATAACTATATCTTAAATTTGTATGGACACGTGATCCTTAAATTTAAAAATCGTCAAATCTCTTCCGGTCTATATAGAGACTTGCGGTTTTCACCAATTAATAGAACATCTCCTAGACTATAACTATATCTTAAATTTGTATGGACACGTGATCCTTAAATTTAAAAATCGTCAAATCTCTTCCGGTCTATGTAGAGACTTGCGGTTTTCACCAATTAATAGAACATCTCCTAGACTATAACTATATCTTAAATTTGTATGGACACGTGATCCCTAAATTTAAAAATCGTCAAATCTCTTCCGGTCTATATAGAGACTTGCGGTTTTCACCAATAAATAGAACATCTCCTAGACTATAACTATATCAAAACCCAAACCCAATCAAACCCAATCAAACCCAATCAAACCCAACCAATCATAATTTTTCAACTCTCAGATTGTCCTGAAATTGAGCTTCCTTGTCAATTTCATACCGGAGAAAACGAAAAACCCCTCCATTTTGTCCTATTTCTTCAGGAAATCTATTTTTCGTCGGAAAATTCCAATTCCCGTAGAGATACGACGAAATGGATGGTTTTTTCGTGTTCTCCGGCATCAAATTGACTAGGAAACAACCCATTTTCAGGAAAATCTGAGACCAAAAATTTTGATTTTTTTACAAGGGGGGAGTCTTCTGTATCAATATTTTTTTTTTTCAAAATTTTTCAACTCTCAGATTGTCCTGAAATTGAGCTTCCTTGTCAATTTCATGCCGGAGAAAACGAAAAACCCCTCCATTTTGTCCTATTTCTTCAGGAAATCTATTTTTCGTCGGAAAATTCCAATTCCCGAAGAGATACGACGAAATGGATGGTTTTTTCGTGTTCTCCGGCATCAAATTGACTAGGAAACAACCCATTTTCAGGAAAATCTGAGACCAAAAATTTTGATTTTTTTACAAGGGGGGAGTCTTCTGTATCAATATTTTTTTTTTTTTAAATTTTTCAACTCTCAGATTGTCCTGAAATTGAGCTTCCTTGTCAATTTCATACCGGAGAAAACGAAAAACCCCTCCATTTTGTCCTATTTCTTCAGGAAATCTATTTTTCGTCGGAAAATTCCAATTCCCGTAGAGATACGACGAAATGGATGGTTTTTTCGTGTTCTCCGGCATCAAATTGACTAGGAAACAACCCATTTTCAGGAAAATCTGAGACCAAAAATCAAACCCAATCAAACCCAATCAAACCCAATCAAACCCAATCAAACCCAACCAATCAAAATTTTTCACCTCTCAGATTGTCCTGAAATTGAGCTTCCTTGTCAATTTCATACCGGAGAAAACGAAAAACCCCTCCATTTTGTCCTATTTCTTCAGGAAATCTATTTTTCGTCGGAAAATTCCAATTCCCTTAGAGATACGACGAAATGGATGGTTTTTTCGTGTTCTCCGGCATCAAATTGACTAGGAAACAACCCATTTTCAGGAAAATCTGAGACCAAAAATTTTGATTTTTTTACAAGGGGGGAGTCTTCTGTATCAATATTTTTTTTTTCAAAATTTTTCAACTCTCAGATTGTCCTGAAATTGAGCTTCCTTGTCAATTTCATACCGGAGAAAACGAAAAACCCCTCCATTTTGTCCTATTTCTTCAGGAAATCTATTTTTCGTCGGAAAATTCCAATTCCCGTAGAGATACGACGAAATGGATGGTTTTTTCGTGTTCTCCGGCATCAAATTGACTAGGAAACAACCCATTTTCAGGAAAATCTGAGACCAAAAATTTTGATTTTTTTTACAAGGGGGGAGTCTTCTGTATCAATATTTTTTTTTTCAAAATTTTTCAACTCTCAGATTGTCCTGAAATTGAGCTTCCTTGTCAATTTCATACCGGAGAAAACGAAAAACCCCTCCATTTTGTCCTTTTCCTTCAGGAAATCTCTTTTTCGTTGGAAAATTCCAATTCCCGTAGAGATACGACGAAATGGATGGTTTTTTCGTGTTCTCCGGCATCAAATTGACTAGGAAACAACCCATTTTCAGGAAAATCTGAGACCAAAAATTTTGATTTTTTTACAAGGGGGGAGTCTTCTGTATCAATATTTTTTTTTTCAAAATTTTTCAACTCTCAGATTGTCCTGAAATTGAGCTTCCTTGTCAATTTCATACCGGAGAAAACGAAAAACCCCTCCATTTTGTCCTATTTCTTCAGGTAATCTATTTTTCGTCGGAAAATTCCAATTCCCGTAGAGATACGACGAAATGGATGGTTTTTTCGTGTTCTCCGGCATCAAATTGACTAGGAAACAATCCATTTTCAGGAAAATCTGAGACCAAAAATTTTGATTTTTTTACAAGGGGGGAGTCTTCTGTATCAATATTTTTTTTTTTCAAAATTTTTCAACTCTCAGATTGTCCTGAAATTGAGCTTCCTTGTCAATTTCATGCCGGAGAAAACGAAAAACCCCTCCATTTTGTCCTATTCCTTCAGGAAATCTATTTTTCGTCGGAAAATTCCAATTCCCGAAGAGATACGACGAAATGGATGGTTTTTTCGTGTTCTCCGGCATCAAATTGACTAGGAAACAACCCATTTTCAGGAAAATCTGAGACCAAAAATTTTGATTTTTTTACAACGGAGCAAAACCAAACCCATCCGGTAGCGGATAAAAACGGAGCAAAACCAAACCCATCCGGTAGCGGATAAAAACGGAGCAAAACCAAACCCATCCAGTAGCGGATAAAAACGGAGCAAAACCAAACCCATCCAGTAGCGAATAAAAACGGAGCAAAACCAAACCCATCCGGTAGCGGATAAAAACGGAGCAAAACCAAACCCATCCGGTAGCGGATAAAAACGGAGCAAAACCAAACCCATCCGGTAGCGGATAAAAACGGAGCAAAACCAAACCCATCCGGTAGCGGATAAAAACGGAGCAAAACCAAACCCATCCGGTAGCGGATAAAAACGGTTATGTTATGTTTGTTATGTAGTAATTTAATTTAATGTATTTAAAACTCTATCTTAAATTTGTATGGACACGTGATCCCTAAATTTAAAAATCGTCAAATCTCTTCCGGTCTATATAGAGACTTGCGGTTTTCACCAATAAATAGAACATCTCCTAGACTATAACTATATCTTAAATTTGTATGGACACGTGATCCTTAAATTTAAAAATCGTCAAATCTCTTCCGGTCTATATAGAGACTTGCGGTTTTCACCAATTAATTGAACATCTCCTAGACTATAACTATATCCTAAACTTGTATGGACACGTGATCCCTAAATTTAAAAATCGTCAAATCTCTTCCGGTCTATATAGAGACTTGCGGTTTTCACCAATAAATAGAACATCTCCTAGACTATAACTATATCTTCAATTTGTATGGACACGTGATCCTTAAATTTAAAAATCGTCAAATCTCTTCCGGTCTATATAGGGACTTGCGGTTTTCACCAACAAATAGAACATCTCCTAGACTATAACTATATCTTAAATTTGTATGGACACGTGATCCTTAAATTTAAAAATCGTCAAATCTCTTCCGGTCTATATAGAGACTTGAGGTTTTCACCAATAAATAGAACATCTCCTAGACTATAACTATATCTTAAATTTGTATGGACACGTGATCCTTAAATTTAAAAATCGTCAAATCTCTTCCGGTCTATATAGAGACTTGCGGTTTTCACCAATTAATTGAACATCTCCTAGACTATAACTATATCCTAAATTTCTATGGACACGTGATCCCTAAATTTAAAAATCGTCAAATGTCTTCCGGTCTATATAGAGACTTGCGGTTTTCACCAATTAATAGAACATCTCCTAGACTATAACTATATCTTAAATTTGTATGGACACGTGATCCTTAAATTTAAAAATCGTCAAATCTCTTCCGGTCTATATAGAGACTTGCGGTTTTCACCAATAAATAGAACATTTCCTAGACTATAACTATATCTTAAATTTGTATGGATACGTGATCCTTAAATTTAAAAATCGTCAAATCTCTTCCGGTCTATATAGAGACTTGCGGTTTTCACCAATTAATAGAACATCTCCTAGACTATAACTATATCTTAAATTTGTATGGACACGTGATCCTTAAATTTAAAAATCGTCAAATCTCTTCCGGTCTATATAGAGTCTTGCGGTTTTCACCAATTAATTGAACATCTCCTAGACTATAACTATATCTTAAATTTGTATGGACACGTGATCCTTAAATTTAAAAATCGTCAAATCTCTTCCGGTCTATATAGAGACTTGCGGTTTTCACCAATTAATAGAACATCTCCTAGACTATAACTATATCTTAAATTTGTATGGACACGTGATCCTTAAATTTAAAAATCGTCAAATCTCTTCCGGTCTATGTAGAGACTTGCGGTTTTCACCAATTAATAGAACATCTCCTAGACTATAACTATATCTTAAATTTGTATGGACACGTGATCCCTAAATTTAAAAATCGTCAAATCTCTTCCGGTCTATATAGAGACTTGCGGTTTTCACCAATAAATAGAACATCTCCTAGACTATAACTATATCAAAACCCAAACCCAATCAAACCCAATCAAACCCAATCAAACCCAACCAATCAAAATTTTTCAACTCTCAGATTGTCCTGAAATTGAGCTTCCTTGTCAATTTCATACCGGAGAAAACGAAAAACCCCTCCATTTTGTCGTATTTCTTCAGGAAATCTATTTTTCGTCGGAAAATTCCAATTCCCGTAGAGATACGACGAAATGGATGGTTTTCTTGTGTTCTCCGGCATCAAATTGACTAGGAAACAACCCATTTTCAGGAAAATCTGAGACCAAAAATTTTGATTTTTTTACGAGGGGGGAGTCTTCTGTATCAATATTTTTTTTTTTCAAAATTTTTCAACTCTCAGATTGTCCTGAAATTGAGCTTCCTTGTCAATTTCATGCCGGAGAAAACGAAAAACCCCTCCATTTTGTCCTATTTCTTCAGGAAATCTATTTTTCGTCGGAAAATTCCAATTCCCGAAGAGATACGACGAAATGGATGGTTTTTTCGTGTTCTCCGGCATCAAATTGACTAGGACACAACCCATTTTCAGGAAAATCTGAGACCAAAAATTTTGATTTTTTTACAAGGGGGGAGTCTTCTGTATCAATATTTTTTTTTTTAAATTTTTCAACTCTCAGATTGTCCTGAAATTGAGCTTCCTTGTCAATTTCATACCGGAGAAAACGAAAAACCCCTCCATTTTGTCCTATTTCTTCAGGAAATCTATTTTTCGTCGGAAAATTCCAATTCCCGTGGAGATACGACGAAATGGATGGTTTTTTCGTGTTCTCCGGCATCAAATTGACTAGGAAACAACCCATTTTCAGGAAAATCTGAGACCAAAAATTTTGATTTTTTTTACAAGGGGGGAGTCTTCTGTATCAATATTTTTTTTTTCAAAATTTTTCAACTCTCAGATTGTCCTGAAATTGAGCTTCCTTGTCAATTTCATACCGGAGAAAACGAAAAACCCCTCCATTTTGTCCTTTTCCTTCAGGAAATCTCTTTTTCGTTGGAAAATTCCAATTCCCGTAGAGATACGACGAAATGGATGGTTTTTTCGTGTTCTCCGGCATCAAATTGACTAGGAAACAACCCATTTTCAGGAAAATCTGAGACCAAAAATTTTGATTTTTTTACAAGGGGGGAGTCTTCTGTATCAATATTTTTTTTTTCAAAATTTTTCAACTCTCAGATTGTCCTGAAATTCAGCTTCCTTGTCAATTTCATACCGGAGAAAACGAAAAACCCCTCCATTTTGTCCTATTTCTTCAGGTAATCTATTTTTCGTCGGAAAATTCCAATTCCCGTAGAGATACGACGAAATGGATGGTTTTTTCGTGTTCTCCGGCATCAAATTGACTAGGAAACAATCCATTTTCAGGAAAATCTGAGACCAAAAATTTTGATTTTTTTACAAGGGGGGAGTCTTCTGTATCAATATTTTTTTTTTCAAAATTTTTCAACTCTCAGATTGTCCTGAAATTGAGCTTCCTTGTCAATTTCATACCGGAGAAAACGAAAAACCCCTCCATTTTGTCCTATTCCTTCAGGAAATCTATTTTTCGTTGGAAAATTCCAATTCCCGTAGAGATACGACGAAATGGATGGTTTTTTCGTGTTCTCCGGCATCAAATTGACTAGGAAACAACCCATTTTCAGGAAAATCTGAGACCAAAAATTTTGATTTTTTTACAAGGGGGGAGTCTTCTGTATCAATATTTTTTTTTTCAAAATTTTTCAACTCTCAGATTGTCCTGAAATTGAGCTTCCTTGTCAATTTCACACCGGATAAAACGAAAAACCCCTCCATTTTGTCCTATTTCTTCAGGAAATCTATTTTTCGTCGGAAAATTCCAATTCCCGTAGAGATACGACTAAATGGATGGTTTTTTCGTGTTCTCCGGCATCAAATTGACTAGGAAACAACCCATTTTCAGGAAAATCTGAGACCAAAAATTTTGATTTTTTTACAAGGGGGGAGTCTTCTGTATCAATATTTTTTTTTTCAAAATTTTTCAACTCTCAGATTGTCCTGAAATTGAGCTTCCTTGTCAATTTCATACCGGAGAAAACGAAAAACCCCTCCATTTTGTCCTATTTCTTCAGGTAATCTAATTCCCGTAGAGATACGACGAAATGGATGGTTTTTTCGTGTTCTCCGGCATCAAATTGACTAGGAAACAATCCATTTTCAGGAAAATCTGAGACCAAAAATTTTGATTTTTTTACAAGGGGGGAGTCTTCTGTATCAATATTTTTTTTTTCAAAATTTTTCAACTCTCAGATTGTCCTGAAATTGAGCTTCCTTGTCAATTTCATGCCAGAGAAAACGAAAAACCCCTCCATTTTGTCCTATTTCTTCAGGAAATCTATTTTTCGTCGGAAAATTCCAATTCCCGAAGAGATACGACGAAATGGATGGTTTTTTCGTGTTCTCCGGCATCAAATTGACTAGGAAACAACCCATTTTCAGGAAAATCTGAGACCAAAAATTTTGATTTTTTTACAAGGGGGGAGTCTTCTGTATCAATATTTTTTTTTCAAAATTTTTCAACTCTCAGATTGTCCTGAAATTGAGCTTCCTTGTCAATTTCATACCGGAGAAAACGAAAAACCCCTCCATTTTGTCCTATTTCTTCAGGTAATCTATTTTTCGTCGGAAAATTCCAATTCCCGTAGAGATACGACGAAATGGATGGTTTTTTCGTGTTCTCCGGCATCAAATTGACTAGGAAACAATCCATTTTCAGGAAAATCTGAGACCAAAAATTTTGATTTTTTTACAAGGGGGGAGTCTTCTGTATCAATATTTTTTTTTTCAAAATTTTTCAACTCTCAGATTGTCCTGAAATTGAGCTTCCTTGTCAATTTCATACCGGAGAAAACGAAAAACCCCTCCATTTTGTCCTATTCCTTCAGGAAATCTATTTTTCGTCGGAAAATTCCAATTCCCGTAGAGATACGACGAAATGGATGGTTTTTTCGTGTTCTCCGGCATCAAATTGACTAGGAAACAACCCATTTTCAGGAAAATCTGAGACCAAAAATTTTGATTTTTTTACAAGGGGGGAGTCTTCTGTATCAATATTTTTTTTTTCAAAATTTTTCAACTCTCAGATTGTCCTGAAATTGAGCTTCCTTGTCAATTTCATACCGGAGAAAACGAAAAACCCCTCCATTTTGTCCTTTTCCTTCAGGAAATCTCTTTTTCGTTGGAAAATTCCAATTCCCGTAGAGATACGACGAAATGGATGGTTTTTTCGTGTTCTCCGGCATCAAATTGACTAGGAAACAACCCATTTTCAGGAAAATCTGAGACCAAAAATTTTGATTTTTTTACAAGGGGGGAGTCTTCTGTATCAATATTTTTTTTTTCAAAATTTTTCAACTCTCAGATTGTCCTGAAATTGAGCTTCCTTGTCAATTTCATACCGGAGAAAACGAAAAACCCCTCCATTTTGTCCTATTTCTTCAGGTAATCTATTTTTCGTCGGAAAATTCCAATTCCCGTAGAGATACGACGAAATGGATGGTTTTTTCGTGTTCTCCGGCATCAAATTGACTAGGAAACAATCCATTTTCAGGAAAATCTGAGACCAAAAATTTTGATTTTTTTACAAGGGGGGAGTCTTCTGTATCAATATTTTTTTTTTCAAAATTTTTCAACTCTCAGATTGTCCTGAAATTGAGCTTCCTTGTCAATTTCATACCGGAGAAAACGAAAAACCCCTCCATTTTGTCCTATTCCTTCAGGAAATCTATTTTTCGTTGGAAAATTCCAATTCCCGTAGAGATACGACGAAATGGATGGTTTTTTCGTGTTCTCCGGCATCAAATTGACTAGGAAACAACCCATTTTCAGGAAAATCTGAGACCAAAAATTTTGATTTTTTTACAAGGGGGGAGTCTTCTGTATCAATATTTTTTTTTTCAAAATTTTTCAACTCTCAGATTGTCCTGAAATTGAGCTTCCTTGTCAATTTCACACCGGATAAAACGAAAAACCCCTCCATTTTGTCCTATTTCTTCAGGAAATCTATTTTTCGTCGGAAAATTCCAATTCCCGTAGAGATACGACTAAATGGATGGTTTTTTCGTGTTCTCCGGCATCAAATTGACTAGGAAACAACCCATTTTCAGGAAAATCTGAGACCAAAAATTTTGATTTTTTTACAAGGGGGGAGTCTTCTGTATCAATATTTTTTTTTTCAAAATTTTTCAACTCTCAGATTGTCCTGAAATTGAGCTTCCTTGTCAATTTCATACCGGAGAAAACGAAAAACCCCTCCATTTTGTCCTATTTCTTCAGGTAATCTAATTCCCGTAGAGATACGACGAAATGGATGGTTTTTTCGTGTTCTCCGGCATCAAATTGACTAGGAAACAATCCATTTTCAGGAAAATCTGAGACCAAAAATTTTGATTTTTTTACAAGGGGGGAGTCTTCTGTATCAATATTTTTTTTTTCAAAATTTTTCAACTCTCAGATTGTCCTGAAATTGAGCTTCCTTGTCAATTTCATGCCAGAGAAAACGAAAAACCCCTCCATTTTGTCCTATTTCTTCAGGAAATCTATTTTTCGTCGGAAAATTCCAATTCCCGAAGAGATACGACGAAATGGATGGTTTTTTCGTGTTCTCCGGCATCAAATTGACTAGGAAACAACCCATTTTCAGGAAAATCTGAGACCAAAAATTTTGATTTTTTTACAAGGGGGGAAGTCTTCTGTATCAATATTTTTTTTTCAAAATTTTTCAACTCTCAGATTGTCCTGAAATTGAGCTTCCTTGTCAATTTCATACCGGAGAAAACGAAAAACCCCTCCATTTTGTCCTATTTCTTCAGGTAATCTATTTTTCGTCGGAAAATTCCAATTCCCGTAGAGATACGACGAAATGGATGGTTTTTTCGTGTTCTCCGGCATCAAATTGACTAGGAAACAATCCATTTTCAGGAAAATCTGAGACCAAAAATTTTGATTTTTTTACAAGGGGGGAGTCTTCTGTATCAATATTTTTTTTTTCAAAATTTTTCAACTCTCAGATTGTCCTGAAATTGAGCTTCCTTGTCAATTTCATACCGGAGAAAACGAAAAACCCCTCCATTTTGTCCTATTCCTTCAGGAAATCTATTTTTCGTCGGAAAATTCCAATTCCCGTAGAGATACGACGAAATGGATGGTTTTTTCGTGTTCTCCGGCATCAAATTGACTAGGAAACAACCCATTTTCAGGAAAATCTGAGACCAAAAATTTTGATTTTTTTACAAGGGGGGAGTCTTCTGTATCAATATTTTTTTTTTCAAAATTTTTCAACTCTCAGATTGTCCTGAAATTGAGCTTCCTTGTCAATTTCATACCGGAGAAAACGAAAAACCCCTCCATTTTGTCCTTTTCCTTCAGGAAATCTCTTTTTCGTTGGAAAATTCCAATTCCCGTAGAGATACGACGAAATGGATGGTTTTTTCGTGTTCTCCGGCATCAAATTGACTAGGAAACAACCCATTTTCAGGAAAATCTGAGACCAAAAATTTTGATTTTTTTACAAGGGGGGAGTCTTCTGTATCAATATTTTTTTTTTCAAAATTTTTCAACTCTCAGATTGTCCTGAAATTGAGCTTCCTTGTCAATTTCATACCGGAGAAAACGAAAAACCCCTCCATTTTGTCCTATTTCTTCAGGTAATCTATTTTTCGTCGGAAAATTCCAATTCCCGTAGAGATACGACGAAATGGATGGTTTTTTCGTGTTCTCCGGCATCAAATTGACTAGGAAACAATCCATTTTCAGGAAAATCTGAGACCAAAAATTTTGATTTTTTTACAAGGGGGGAGTCTTCTGTATCAATATTTTTTTTTTCAAAATTTTTCAACTCTCAGATTGTCCTGAAATTGAGCTTCCTTGTCAATTTCATACCGGAGAAAACGAAAAACCCCTCCATTTTGTCCTATTCCTTCAGGAAATCTATTTTTCGTTGGAAAATTCCAATTCCCGTAGAGATACGACGAAATGGATGGTTTTTTCGTGTTCTCCGGCATCAAATTGACTAGGAAACAACCCATTTTCAGGAAAATCTGAGACCAAAAATTTTGATTTTTTTACAAGGGGGGAGTCTTCTGTATCAATATTTTTTTTTTCAAAATTTTTCAACTCTCAGATTGTCCTGAAATTGAGCTTCCTTGTCAATTTCACACCGGATAAAACGAAAAACCCCTCCATTTTGTCCTATTTCTTCAGGAAATCTATTTTTCGTCGGAAAATTCCAATTCCCGTAGAGATACGACTAAATGGATGGTTTTTTCGTGTTCTCCGGCATCAAATTGACTAGGAAACAACCCATTTTCAGGAAAATCTGAGACCAAAAATTTTGATTTTTTTACAAGGGGGGAGTCTTCTGTATCAATATTTTTTTTTTCAAAATTTTTCAACTCTCAGATTGTCCTGAAATTGAGCTTCCTTGTCAATTTCATACCGGAGAAAACGAAAAACCCCTCCATTTTGTCCTATTTCTTCAGGTAATCTAATTCCCGTAGAGATACGACGAAATGGATGGTTTTTTCGTGTTCTCCGGCATCAAATTGACTAGGAAACAATCCATTTTCAGGAAAATCTGAGACCAAAAATTTTGATTTTTTTACAAGGGGGGAGTCTTCTGTATCAATATTTTTTTTTTCAAAATTTTTCAACTCTCAGATTGTCCTGAAATTGAGCTTCCTTGTCAATTTCATGCCAGAGAAAACGAAAAACCCCTCCATTTTGTCCTATTTCTTCAGGAAATCTATTTTTCGTCGGAAAATTCCAATTCCCGAAGAGATACGACGAAATGGATGGTTTTTTCGTGTTCTCCGGCATCAAATTGACTAGGAAACAACCCATTTTCAGGAAAATCTGAGACCAAAAATTTTGATTTTTTTACAAGGGGGGAGTCTTCTGTATCAATATTTTTTTTTCAAAATTTTTCAACTCTCAGATTGTCCTGAAATTGAGCTTCCTTGTCAATTTCATACCGGAGAAAACGAAAAACCCCTCCATTTTGTCCTATTTCTTCAGGTAATCTATTTTTCGTCGGAAAATTCCAATTCCCGTAGAGATACGACGAAATGGATGGTTTTTTCGTGTTCTCCGGCATCAAATTGACTAGGAAACAATCCATTTTCAGGAAAATCTGAGACCAAAAATTTTGATTTTTTTACAAGGGGGGAGTCTTCTGTATCAATATTTTTTTTTTCAAAATTTTTCAACTCTCAGATTGTCCTGAAATTGAGCTTCCTTGTCAATTTCATACCGGAGAAAACGAAAAACCCCTCCATTTTGTCCTATTCCTTCAGGAAATCTATTTTTCGTTGGAAAATTCCAATTCCCGTAGAGATACGACGAAATGGATGGTTTTTTCGTGTTCTCCGGCATCAAATTGACTAGGAAACAACCCATTTTCAGGAAAATCTGAGACCAAAAATTTTGATTTTTTTACAAGGGGGGAGTCTTCTGTATCAATATTTTTTTTTTCAAAATTTTTCAACTCTCAGATTGTCCTGAAATTGAGCTTCCTTGTCAATTTCACACCGGATAAAACGAAAAACCCCTCCATTTTGTCCTATTTCTTCAGGAAATCTATTTTTCGTCGGAAAATTCCAATTCCCGTAGAGATACGACGAAATGGATGGTTTTTTCGTGTTCTCCGGCATCAAATTGACTAGGAAACAACCCATTTTCAGGAAAATCTGAGACCAAAAATTTTGATTTTTTTACAAGGGGGGAGTCTTCTGTATCAATATTTTTTTTTTCAAAATTTTTCAACTCTCAGATTGTCCTGAAATTGAGCTTCCTTGTCAATTTCATACCGGAGAAAACGAAAAACCCCTCCATTTTGTCCTATTTCTTCAGGTAATCTAATTCCCGTAGAGATACGACGAAATGGATGGTTTTTTCGTGTTCTCCGGCATCAAATTGACTAGGAAACAATCCATTTTCAGGAAAATCTGAGACCAAAAATTTTGATTTTTTTACAAGGGGGGAGTCTTCTGTATCAATATTTTTTTTTCAAAATTTTTCAACTCTCAGATTGTCCTGAAATTGAGCTTCCTTGTCAATTTCATGCCAGAGAAAACGAAAAACCCCTCCATTTTGTCCTATTTCTTCAGGAAATCTATTTTTCGTCGGAAAATTCCAATTCCCGAAGAGATACGACGAAATGGATGGTTTTTTCGTGTTCTCCGGCATCAAATTGACTAGGAAACAACCCATTTTCAGGAAAATCTGAGACCAAAAATTTTGATTTTTTTACAAGGGGGGAGTCTTCTGTATCAATATTTTTTTTTTCAAAATTTTTCAACTCTCAGATTGTCCTGAAATTGAGCTTCCTTGTCAATTTCATACCGGAGAAAACGAAAAACCCCTCCATTTTGTCCTATTTCTTCAGGAAATCTATTTTTCGTCGGAAAATTCCAATTCCCGTAGAGATACGACGAAATGGATGGTTTTTTCGTGTTCTCCGGCATCAAATAGACTAGGAAACAACCCATTTTCAGGAAAATCTGAGACCAAAAATTTTGATTTTTTTACAAGGGGGGAGTCTTCTGTATCAATATTTTTTTTTTCAAAATTTTTCAACTCAGATTGTCCTGAAATTGAGCTTCCTTGTCAATTTCATGCCGGAGAAAACGAAAAACCCCTCCATTTTGTCCTATTTCTTCAGGAAATCTATTTTTCGTCGGAAAATTCCAATTCCCGAAGAGATACGACGAAATGGATGGTTTTTTCGTGTTCTCCGGCATCAAATTGACTAGGAAACAACCCATTTTCAGGAAAATCTGAGACCAAAAATTTTGATTTTTTTACAACGGAGCAAAACCAAACCCATCCGGTAGCGGATAAAAACGGAGCAAAACCAAACCCATCCGGTAGCGGATAAAAACGGAGCAAAACCAAACCCATCCAGTAGCGGATAAAAACGGAGCAAAACCAAACCCATCCAGTAGCGAATAAAAACGGAGCAAAACCAAACCCATCCGGTAGCGGATAAAAACGGAGCAAAACCAAACCCATCCGGTAGCGGATAAAAACGGAGCAAAACCAAACCCATCCGGTAGCGGATAAAAACGGAGCAAAACCAAACCCATCCGGTAGCGGATAAAAACGGAGCAAAACCAAACCCATCCGGTAGCGGATAAAAACGGTTATGTTATGTTTGTTATGTAGTAATTTAATTTAATGTATTTAAAATTCTATCTTAAATTTGTATGGACACGTGATCCCTAAATTTAAAAATCGTCAAATCTCTTCCGGTCTATATAGAGACTTGCGGTTTTCACCAATAAATAGAACATCTCCTAGACTATAACTATATCTTAAATTTGTATGGACACGTGATCCTTAAATTTAAAAATCGTCAAATCTCTTCCGGTCTATATAGAGACTTGCGGTTTTCACCAATTAATTGAACATCTCCTAGACTATAACTATATCCTAAACTTGTATGGACACGTGATCCCTAAATTTAAAAATCGTCAAATCTCTTCCGGTCTATATAGAGACTTGCGGTTTTCACCAATAAATAGAACATCTCCTAGACTATAACTATATCTTAAATTTGTATGGACACGTGATCCTTAAATTTAAAAATTGTCAAATCTCTTCCGGTCTATATAGGGACTTGCGGTTTTCACCAACAAATAGAACATCTCCTAGACTATAACTATATCGTAAATTTGTATGGACACGTGATCCTTAAATTTAAAAATCGTCAAATCTCTTCCGGTCTATATAGAGACTTGAGGTTTTCACCAATAAATAGAACATCTCCTAGACTATAACTATATCTTAAATTTGTATGGACACGTGATCCTTAAATTTAAAAATCGTCAAGTCTCTTCCGGTCTATATAGAGACTTGCGGTTTTCACCAATTAATTGAACATCTCCTAGACTATAACTATATCCTAAATTTGTATGGACACGTGATCCCTAAATTTAAAAATCGTCAAATGTCTTCCGGTCAATATAGAGACTTGCGGTTTTCACCAATTAATAGAACATCTCCTAGACTATAACTATATCTTAAATTTGTATGGACACGTGATCCTTAAATTTAAAAATCGTCAAATCTCTTCCGGTCTATATAGAGACTTGCGGTTTTCACCAATAAATAGAACATTTCCTAGACTATAACTATATCTTAAATTTGTATGGATACGTGATCCTTAAATTTAAAAATCGTCAAATCTCTTCCGGTCTATATAGAGACTTGCGGTTTTCACCAATTAATAGAACATCTCCTAGACTATAACTATATCTTAAATTTGTATGGACACGTGATCCCTAAATTTAAAAATCGTCAAATCTCTTCCGGTCTATATAGAGACTTGCGGTTTTCACCAATTAATAGAACATCTCCTAGACTATAACTATATCTTAAATTTGTATGGACACGTGATCCTTAAATTTAAAAATCGTCAAATCTCTTCCGGTCTATATAGAGTCTTGCGGTTTTCACCAATTAATTGAACATCTCCTAGACTATAACTATATCTTAAATTTGTATGGACACGTGATCCTTAAATTTAAAAATCGTCAAATCTCTTCCGGTCTATATAGAGACTTGCGGTTTTCACCAATTAATAGAACATCTCCTAGACTATAACTATATCTTAAATTTGTATGGACACGTGATCCTTAAATTTAAAAATCGTCAAATCTCTTCCGGTCTATATAGAGACTTGCGGCTTTCACCAATTAATAGAACATCTCCTAGACTATAACTATATCTTAAAAAATTTTGATCTCCTAGACTATAACTATATCTTAAATTTGTATGGACACGTGATCCTTAAATTTAAAAATCGTCAAATCTCTTCCGGTCTATATAGAGACTTGCGGTTTTCACCAATTAATAGAACATCTCCTAGACTATAACTATATCTTAAATTTGTATGGACACGTGATCCTTAAATTTAAAAATCGTCAAATCTCTTCCGGTCTATGTAGAGACTTGCGGTTTTCACCAATTAATAGAACATCTCCTAGACTATAACTATATCTTAAATTTGTATGGACACGTGATCCCTAAATTTAAAAATCGTCAAATCTCTTCCGGTCTATATAGAGACTTGCGGTTTTCACCAATAAATAGAACATCTCCTAGACTATAACTATATCAAAACCCAAACCCAATCAAACCCAATCAAACCCAATCAAACCCAACCAATCATAATTTTTCAACTCTCAGATTGTCCTGAAATTGAGCTTCCTTGTCAATTTCATACCGGAGAAAACGAAAAACCCCTCCATTTTGTCCTATTTCTTCAGGAAATCTATTTTTCGTCGGAAAATTCCAATTCCCGTAGAGATACGACGAAATGGATGGTTTTTTCGTGTTCTCCGGCATCAAATTGACTAGGAAACAACCCATTTTCAGGAAAATCTGAGACCAAAAATTTTGATTTTTTTACAAGGGGGGAGTCTTCTGTATCAATATTTTTTTTTTTCAAAATTTTTCAACTCTCAGATTGTCCTGAAATTGAGCTTCCTTGTCAATTTCATGCCGGAGAAAACGAAAAACCCCTCCATTTTGTCCTATTTCTTCAGGAAATCTATTTTTCGTCGGAAAATTCCAATTCCCGAAGAGATACGACGAAATGGATGGTTTTTTCGTGTTCTCCGGCATCAAATTGACTAGGAAACAACCCATTTTCAGGAAAATCTGAGACCAAAAATTTTGATTTTTTTACAAGGGGGGAGTCTTCTGTATCAATATTTTTTTTTTTTTTAATTTTTCAACTCTCAGATTGTCCTGAAATTGAGCTTCCTTGTCAATTTCATACCGGAGAAAACGAAAAACCCCTCCATTTTGTCCTATTTCTTCAGGAAATCTATTTTTCGTCGGAAAATTCCAATTCCCGTAGAGATACGACGAAATGGATGTTTTTTTCGTGTTCTCCGGCATCAAATTGACTAGGAAACAACCCATTTTCAGGAAAATCTGAGACCAAAAATCAAACCCAATCAAACCCAATCAAACCCAATCAAACCCAATCAAACCCAACCAATCAAAATTTTTCACCTCTCAGATTGTCCTGAAATTGAGCTTCCTTGTCAATTTCATACCGGAGAAAACGAAAAACCCCTCCATTTTGTCCTATTTCTTCAGGAAATCTATTTTTCGTCGGAAAATTCCAATTCCCTTAGAGATACGACGAAATGGATGGTTTTTTCGTGTTCTCCGGCATCAAATTGACTAGGAAACAACCCATTTTCAGGAAAATCTGAGACCAAAAATTTTGATTTTTTTACAAGGGGGGAGTCTTCTGTATCAATATTTTTTTTTTCAAAATTTTTCAACTCTCAGATTGTCCTGAAATTGAGCTTCCTTGTCAATTTCATACCGGAGAAAACGAAAAACCCCTCCATTTTGTCCTATTTCTTCAGGAAATCTATTTTTCGTCGGAAAATTCCAATTCCCGTAGAGATACGACGAAATGGATGGTTTTTTCGTGTTCTCCGGCATCAAATTGACTAGGAAACAACCCATTTTCAGGAAAATCTGAGACCAAAAATTTTGATTTTTTTTACAAGGGGGGAGTCTTCTGTATCAATATTCTTTTTTTCAAAATTTTTCAACTCTCAGATTGTCCTGAAATTGAGCTTCCTTGTCAATTTCATACCGGAGAAAACGAAAAACCCCTCCATTTTGTCCTTTTCCTTCAGGAAATCTCTTTTTCGTTGGAAAATTCCAATTCCCGTAGAGATACGACGAAATGGATGGTTTTTTCGTGTTCTCCGGCATCAAATTGACTAGGAAACAACCCATTTTCAGGAAAATCTGAGACCAAAAATTTTGATTTTTTTACAAGGGGGGAGTCTTCTGTATCAATATTTTTTTTTTCAAAATTTTTCAACTCTCAGATTGTCCTGAAATTGAGCTTCCTTGTCAATTTCATACCGGAGAAAACGAAAAACCCCTCCATTTTGTCCTATTTCTTCAGGTAATCTATTTTTCGTCGGAAAATTCCAATTCCCGTAGAGATACGACGAAATGGATGGTTTTTTCGTGTTCTCCGGCATCAAATTGACTAGGAAACAATCCATTTTCAGGAAAATCTGAGACCAAAAATTTTGATTTTTTTACAAGGGGGGAGTCTTCTGTATCAATATTTTTTTTTTTCAAAATTTTTCAACTCTCAGATTGTCCTGAAATTGAGCTTCCTTGTCAATTTCATACCGGAGAAAACGAAAAACCCCTCCATTTTGTCCTATTCCTTCAGGAAATCTCTTTTTCGTTGGAAAATTCCAATTCCCGTAGAGATACGACGAAATGGATGGTTTTTTCGTGTTCTCCGGCATCAAATTGACTAGGAAACAACCCATTTTCAGGAAAATCTGAGACCAAAAATTTTGATTTTTTTACAAGGGGGGAGTCTTCTGTATCAATATTTTTTTTTTCAAAATTTTTCAACTCTCAGATTGTCCTGAAATTGAGCTTCCTTGTCAATTTCATACCGGAGAAAACGAAAAACCCCTCCATTTTGTCCTATTCCTTCAGGAAATCTATTTTTCGTTGGAAAATTCCAATTCCCGTAGAGATACGACGAAATGGATGGTTTTTTCGTGTTCTCCGGCATCAAATTGACTAGGAAACAACCCATTTTCAGGAAAATCTGAGACCAAAAATTTTGATTTTTTTACAAGGGGGGAGTCTTCTGTATCAATATTTTTTTTTTCAAAATTTTTCAACTCTCAGATTGTCCTGAAATTGAGCTTCCTTGTCAATTTCACACCGGATAAAACGAAAAACCCCTCCATTTTGTCCTATTTCTTCAGGAAATCTATTTTTCGTCGGAAAATTCCAATTCCCGTAGAGATACGACGAAATGGATGGTTTTTTCGTGTTCTCCGGCATCAAATTGACTAGGAAACAACCCATTTTCAGGAAAATCTGAGACCAAAAATTTTGATTTTTTTACAAGGGGGGAGTCTTCTGTATCAATATTTTTTTTTTCAAAATTTTTCAACTCTCAGATTGTCCTGAAATTGAGCTTCCTTGTCAATTTCATACCGGAGAAAACGAAAAACCCCTCCATTTTGTCCTATTTCTTCAGGTAATCTAATTCCCGTAGAGATACGACGAAATGGATGGTTTTTTCGTGTTCTCCGGCATCAAATTGACTAGGAAACAATCCATTTTCAGGAAAATCTGAGACCAAAAATTTTGATTTTTTTACAAGGGGGGAGTCTTCTGTATCAATATTTTTTTTTTCAAAATTTTTCAACTCTCAGATTGTCCTGAAATTGAGCCTCCTTGTCAATTTCATGCCAGAGAAAACGAAAAACCCCTCCATTTTGTCCTATTTCTTCAGGAAATCTATTTTTCGTCGGAAAATTCCAATTCCCGAAGAGATACGACGAAATGGATGGTTTTTTCGTGTTCTCCGGCATCAAATTGACTAGGAAACAACCCATTTTCAGGAAAATCTGAGACCAAAAATTTTGATTTTTTTACAAGGGGGGAGTCTTCTGTATCAATATTTTTTTTTTCAAAATTTTTCAACTCTCAGATTGTCCTGAAATTGAGCTTCCTTGTCAATTTCATACCGGAGAAAACGAAAAACCCCTCCATTTTGTCCTATTTCTTCAGGAAATCTATTTTTCGTCGGAAAATTCCAATTCCCGTAGAGATACGACGAAATGGATGGTTTTTTCGTGTTCTCCGGCATCAAATAGACTAGGAAACAACCCATTTTCAGGAAAATCTGAGACCAAAAATTTTGATTTTTTTACAAGGGAGCAAAACCAAACCCATCCGGTAGCGGATAAAAACGGAGCAAAACCAAACCCATCCGGTAGCGGATAAAAACGGAGCAAAACCAAACCCATCCAGTAGCGGATAAAAACGGAGCAAAACCAAACCCAACCAGTAGCGAATAAAAACGGAGCAAAACCAAACCCATCCGGTAGCGGATAAAAACGGAGCAAAACCAAACCCATCCGGTAGCGGATAAAAACGGAGCAAAACCAAACCCATCCGGTAGCGGATAAAAACGGAGCAAAACCAAACCCATCCGGTAGCGGATAAAAACGGAGCAAAACCAAACCCATCCGGTAGCGGATAAAAACGGTTATGTTATGTTTGTTATGTAGTAATTTAATTTAATGTATTTAAAATTCTATCTTAAATTTGTATGGACACGTGATCCCTAAATTTAAAAATCGTCAAATCTCTTCCGGTCTATATAGAGACTTGCGGTTTTCACCAATAAATAGAACATCTCCTAGACTATAACTATATCTTAAATTTGTATGGACACGTGATCCTTAAATTTAAAAATCATCAAATCTCTTCCGGTCTATATAGGGACTTGCGGTTTTCACCAACAAATAGAACATCTCCTAGACTATAACTATATCTTAAATTTGTATGGACACGTGATCCTTAAATTTAAAAATCGTCAAATCTCTTCCGGTCTATATAGAGACTTGAGGTTTTCACCAATAAATAGAACATCTCCTAGACTATAACTATATCTTAAATTTGTATGGACACGTGATCCTTAAATTTAAAAATCGTCAAGTCTCTTCCGGTCTATATAGAGACTTGCGGTTTTCACCAATTAATTGAACATCTCCTAGACTATAACTATATCCTAAATTTGTATGGACACGTGATCCCTAAATTTAAAAATCGTCAAATGTCTTCCGGTCTATATAGAGACTTGCGGTTTTCACCAATTAATAGAACATCTCCTAGACTATAACTATATCTTAAATTTGTATGGACACGTGATCCTTAAATTTAAAAATCGTCAAATCTCTTCCGGTCTATATAGAGACTTGCGGTTTTCACCAATAAATAGAACATTTCCTAGACTATAACTATATCTTAAATTTGTATGGATACGTGATCCTTAAATTTAAAAATCGTCAAATCTCTTCCGGTCTATATAGAGACTTGCGGTTTTCACCAATTAATAGAACATCTCCTAGACTATAACTATATCTTAAATTTGTATGGACACGTGATCCCTAAATTTAAAAATCGTCAAATCTCTTCCGGTCTATATAGAGTCTTGCGGTATTCACCAATTAATTGAACATCTCCTAGACTATAACTATATCTTAAATTTGTATGGACGCGTGATCCTTAAATTTAAAAATCGTCAAATCTCTTCCGGTCTATATAGAGACTTGCGGTTTTCACCAATTAATAGAACATCTCCTAGACTATAACTATATCTTAAATTTGAATGGACACGTGATCCTTAAATTTAAAAATCGTCAAATCTCTTCCGGTCTATATAGAGACTTGCGGCTTTCACCAATTAATAGAACATCTCCTAGACTATAACTATATCTTAAATTTGTATGGACACGTGATCCTTAAATTTAAAAATCGTCAAATCTCTTCCGGTCTATATAGAGACTTGCGGTTTTCACCAATTAATTGAACATCTCCTAGACTATAACTATATCCTAAACTTGTATGGACACGTGATCCCTAAATTTAAAAATCGTCAAATCTCTTCCGGTCTATATAGAGACTTGCGGTTTTCACCAATAAATAGAACATCTCCTAGACTATAACTATATCTTAAATTTGTATGGACACGTGATCCTTAAATTTAAAAATCGTCAAATCTCTTCCGGTCTATATAGGGACTTGCGGTTTTCACCAACAAATAGAACATCTCCTAGACTATAACTATATCTTAAATTTGTATGGACACGTGATCCTTAAATTTAAAAATCGTCAAATCTCTTCCGGTCTATATAGAGACTTGAGGTTTTCACCAATAAATAGAACATCTCCTAGACTATAACTATATCTTAAATTTGTATGGACACGTGATCCTTAAATTTAAAAATCGTCAAATCTCTTCCGGTCTATATAGAGACTTGCGGTTTTCACCAATTAATTGAACATCTCCTAGACTATAACTATATCCTAAATTTGTATGGACACGTGATCCCTAAATTTAAAAATCGTCAAATGTCTTCCGGTCTATATAGAGACTTGCGGTTTTCACCAATTAATAGAACATCTCCTAGACTATAACTATATCTTAAATTTGTATGGACACGTGATCCTTAAATTTAAAAATCGTCAAATCTCTTCCGGTCTATATAGAGACTTGCGGTTTTCACCAATAAATAGAACATTTCCTAGACTATAACTATATCTTAAATTTGTATGGATACGTGATCCTTAAATTTAAAAATCGTCAAATCTCTTCCGGTCTATATAGAGACTTGCGGTTTTCACCAATTAATAGAACATCTCCTAGACTATAACTATATCTTAAATTTGTATGGACACGTGATCCCTAAATTTAAAAATCGTCAAATCTCTTCCGGTCTATATAGAGACTTGCGGTTTTCACCAATTAATAGAACATCTCCTAGACTATAACTATATCTTAAATTTGTATGGACACGTGATCCTTAAATTTAAAAATCGTCAAATCTCTTCCGGTCTATATAGAGTCTTGCGGTTTTCACCAATTAATTGAACATCTCCTAGACTATAACTATATCTTAAATTTGTATGGACACGTGATCCTTAAATTTAAAAATCGTCAAATCTCTTCCGGTCTATATAGAGACTTGCGGCTTTCACCAATTAATAGAACATCTCCTAGACTATAACTATATCTTAAATTTGTATGGACACGTGATCCTTAAATTTAAAAATCGTCAAATCTCTTCCGGTCTATATAGAGACTTGCGGTTTTCACCAATTAATTGAACATCTCCTAGACTATAACTATATCCTAAACTTGTATGGATGGTTTTTTCGTGTTCTCCGGCATCAAATTGACTAGGAAACAACCCATTTTCAGGAAAATCTGAGACCAAAAATTTTGATTTTTTTACAAGGGGGGAGTCTTCTGTATCAATATTTTTTTTTTTTTTAATTTTTCAACTCTCAGATTGTCCTGAAATTGAGCTTCCTTGTCAATTTCATACCGGAGAAAACGAAAAACCCCTCCATTTTGTCCTATTTCTTCAGGAAATCTATTTTTCGTCGGAAAATTCCAATTCCCGTAGAGATACGACGAAATGGATGGTTTTTTCGTGTTCTCCGGCATCAAATTGACTAGGAAACAACCCATTTTCAGGAAAATCTGAGACCAAAAATCAAACCCAATCAAACCCAATCAAACCCAATCAAACCCAACCAATCAAAATTTTTCAACTCTCAGATTGTCCTGAAATTGAGCTTCCTTGTCAATTTCATACCGGAGAAAACGAAAAACCCCTCCATTTTGTCCTATTTCTTCAGGAAATCTATTTTTCGTCGGAAAATTCCAATTCCCTTAGAGATACGACGAAATGGATGGTTTTTTCGTGTTCTCCGGCATCAAATTGACTAGGAAACAACCCATTTTCAGGAAAATCTGAGACCAAAAATTTTGATTTTTTTACAAGGGGGGAGTCTTCTGTATCAATATTTTTTTTTTCAAAATTTTTCAACTCTCAGATTGTCCTGAAATTGAGCTTCCTTGTCAATTTCATACCGGAGAAAACGAAAAACCCCTCCATTTTGTCCTATTTCTTCAGGAAATCTATTTTTCGTCGGAAAATTCCAATTCCCGTAGAGATACGACGAAATGGATGGTTTTTTCGTGTTCTCCGGCATCAAATTGACTAGGAAACAACCCATTTTCAGGAAAATCTGAGACCAAAAATTTTGATTTTTTTTACAAGGGGGGAGTCTTCTGTATCAATATTTTTTTTTTCAAAATTTTTCAGCTCTCAGATTGTCCTGAAATTGAGCTTCCTTGTCAATTTCATACCGGAGAAAACGAAAAACCCCTCCATTTTGTCCTTTTCCTTCAGGAAATCTCTTTTTCGTTGGAAAATTCCAATTCCCGTAGAGATACGACGAAATGGATGGTTTTTTCGTGTTCTCCGGCATCAAATTGACTAGGAAACAACCCATTTTCAGGAAAATCTGAGACCAAAAATTTTGATTTTTTTACAAGGGGGGAGTCTTCTGTATCAATATTTTTTTTTTCAAAATTTTTCAACTCTCAGATTGTCCTGAAATTGAGCTTCCTTGTCAATTTCATACCGGAGAAAACGAAAAACCCCTCCATTTTGTCCTATTTCTTCAGGTAATCTATTTTTCGTCGGAAAATTCCAATTCCCGAAGAGATACGACGAAATGGATGGTTTTTTCGTGTTCTCCGGCATCAAATTGACTAGGAAACAACCCATTTTCAGGAAAATCTGAGACCAAAAATTTTGATTTTTTTACAACGGAGCAAAACCAAACCCATCCGGTAGCGGATAAAAACGGAGCAAAACCAAACCCATCCGGTAGCGGATAAAAACGGAGCAAAACCAAACCCATCCAGTAGCGGATAAAAACGGAGCAAAACCAAACCCATCCAGTAGCGAATAAAAACGGAGCAAAACCAAACCCATCCGGTAGCGGATAAAAACGGAGCAAAACCAAACCCATCCGGTAGCGGATAAAAACGGAGCAAAACCAAACCCATCCGGTAGCGGATAAAAACGGAGCAAAACCAAACCCATCCGGTAGCGGATAAAAACGGAGCAAAACCAAACCCATCCGGTAGCGGATAAAAACGGTTATGTTATGTTTGTTATGTAGTAATTTAATTTAATGTATTTAAAACTCTATCTTAAATTTGTATGGACACGTGATCCCTAAATTTAAAAATCGTCAAATCTCTTCCGGTCTATATAGAGACTTGCGGTTTTCACCAATAAATAGAACATCTCCTAGACTATAACTATATCTTAAATTTGTATGGACACGTGATCCTTAAATTTAAAAATCGTCAAATCTCTTCCGGTCTATATAGAGACTTGCGGTTTTCACCAATTAATTGAACATCTCCTAGACTATAACTATATCCTAAACTTGTATGGACACGTGATCCCTAAATTTAAAAATCGTCAAATCTCTTCCGGTCTATATAGAGACTTGCGGTTTTCACCAATAAATAGAACATCTCCTAGACTATAACTATATCTTAAATTTGTATGGACACGTGATCCTTAAATTTAAAAATCGTCAAATCTCTTCCGGTCTATATAGGGACTTGCGGTTTTCACCAACAAATAGAACATCTCCTAGACTATAACTATATCTTAAATTTGTATGGACACGTGATCCTTAAATTTAAAAATCGTCAAATCTCTTCCGGTCTATATAGAGACTTGAGGTTTTCACCAATAAATAGAACATCTCCTAGACTATAACTATATCTTAAATTTGTATGGACACGTGATCCTTAAATTTAAAAATCGTCAAGTCTCTTCCGGTCTATATAGAGACTTGCGGTTTTCACCAATTAATTGAACATCTCCTAGACTATAACTATATCCTAAATTTGTATGGACACGTGATCCCTAAATTTAAAAATCGTCAAATGTCTTCCGGTCTATATAGAGACTTGCGGTTTTCACCAATTAATAGAACATCTCCTAGACTATAACTATATCTTAAATTTGTATGGACACGTGATCCTTAAATTTAAAAATCGTCAAATCTCTTCCGGTCTATATAGAGACTTGCGGTTTTCACCAATAAATAGAACATTTCCTAGACTATAACTATATCTTAAATTTGTATGGATACGTGATCCTTAAATTTAAAAATCGTCAAATCTCTTCCGGTCTATATAGAGACTTGCGGTTTTCACCAATTAATAGAACATCTCCTAGACTATAACTATATCTTAAATTTGTATGGACACGTGATCCTTAAATTTAAAAATCGTCAAATCTCTTCCGGTCTATATAGGGACTTGCGGTTTTCACCAACAAATAGAACATCTCCTAGACTATAACTATATCTTAAATTTGTATGGACACGTGATCCTTAAATTTAAAAATCGTCAAATCTCTTCCGGTCTATATAGAGACTTGCGGTTTTCACCAATTAATAGAACATCTCCTAGACTATAACTATATCTTAAATTTGTATGGACACGTGATCCTTAAATTTAAAAATCGTCAAATCTCTTCCGGTCTATATAGAGACTTGCGGTTTTCACCAATTAATAGAACATCTCCTAGACTATAACTATATCTTAAATTTGTATGGACACGTGATCCTTAAATTTAAAAATCGTCAAATCTCTTCCGGTCTATATAGGGACTTGCGGTTTTCACCAACAAATAGAACATCTCCTAGACTATAACTATATCTTAAATTTGTATGGACACGTGATCCTTAAATTTAAAAATCGTCAAATCTCTTCCGGTCTATATAGAGACTTGCGGTTTTCACCAATTAATAGAACATCTCCTAGACTATAACTATATCTTAAATTTGTATGGACACGTGATCCTTAAATTTAAAAATCGTCAAATCTCTTCCGGTCTATATAGGGACTTGCGGTTTTCACCAACAAATAGAACATCTCCTAGACTATAACTATATCTTAAATTTGTATGGACACGTGATCCCTAAATTTAAAAATCGTCAAATGTCTTCCGGTCTATATAGAGACTTGCGGTTTTCACCAATTAATAGAACATCTCCTAGACTATAACTATATCTTAAATTTGTATGGACACGTGATCCTTAAATTTAAAAATCGTCAAATCTCTTCCGGTCTATATAGAGACTTGCGGTTTTCACCAATTAATAGAACATCTCCTAGACTATAACTATATCTTAAATTTGTATGGACACGTGATCCTTAAATTTAAAAATCGTCAAGTCTCTTCCGGTCTATATAGAGACTTGCGGTTTTCACCAATTAATTGAACATCTCCTAGACTATAACTATATCCTAAATTTGTATGGACACGTGATCCCTAAATTTAAAAATCGTCAAATGTCTTCCGGTCTATATAGAGACTTGCGGTTTTCACCAATTAATAGAACATCTCCTAGACTATAACTATATCTTAAATTTGTATGGACACGTGATCCTTAAATTTAAAAATCGTCAAATCTCTTCCGGTCTATATAGAGACTTGCGGTTTTCACCAATAAATAGAACATTTCCTAGACTATAACTATATCTTAAATTTGTATGGATACGTGATCCTTAAATTTAAAAATCGTCAAATCTCTTCCGGTCTATATAGAGACTTGCGGTTTTCACCAATTAATAGAACATCTCCTAGACTATAACTATATCTTAAATTTGTATGGACACGTGATCCCTAAATTTAAAAATCGTCAAATCTCTTCCGGTCTATATAGAGACTTGCGGTTTTCACCAATTAATAGAACATCTCCTAGACTATAACTATATCTTAAATTTGTATGGACACGTGACCCTTAAATTTAAAAATCGTCAAATCTCTTCCGGTCTATATAGAGACTTGCGGCTTTCACCAATTAATAGAACATCTCCTAGACTATAACTATATCTTAAATTTGTATGGACACGTGATCCTTAAATTTAAAAATCGTCAAATCTCTTCCGGTCTATATAGAGACTTGCGGTTTTCACCAATTAATTGAACATCTCCTAGACTATAACTATATCCTAAACTTGTATGGACACGTGATCCCTAAATTTAAAAATCGTCAAATCTCTTCCGGTCTATATAGAGACTTGCGGTTTTCACCAATAAATAGAACATCTCCTAGACTATAACTAAATCTTAAATTTGTATGGACACGTGATCCTTAAATTTCAAAATCGTCAAATCTCTTCCGGTCTATATAGGGACTTGCGGTTTTCACCAACAAATAGAACATCTCCTAGACTATAACTATATCTTAAATTTGTATGGACACGTGATCCTTAAATTTAAAAATCGTCAAATCTCTTCCGGTCTATATAGAGACTTGAGGTTTTCACCAATAAATAGAACATCTCCTAGACTATAACTATATCTTAAATTTGTATGGACACGTGATCCTTAAATTTAAAAATCGTCAAGTCTCTTCCGGTCTATATAGAGACTTGCGGTTTTCACCAATTAATTGAACATCTCCTAGACTATAACTATATCCTAAATTTGTATGGACACGTGATCCCTAAATTTAAAAATCGTCAAATGTCTTCCGGTCTATATAGAGACTTGCGGTTTTCACCAATTAATAGAACATCTCCTAGACTATAACTATATCTTAAATTTGTATGGACACGTGATCCTTAAATTTAAAAATCGTCAAATCTCTTCCGGTCTATATAGAGACTTGCGGTTTTCACCAATAAATAGAACATTTCCTAGACTATAACTATATCTTAAATTTGTATGGATACGTGATCCTTAAATTTAAAAATCGTCAAATCTCTTCCGGTCTATATAGAGACTTGCGGTTTTCACCAATTAATAGAACATCTCCTAGACTATAACTATATCTTAAATTTGTATGGACACGTGATCCCTAAATTTAAAAATCGTCAAATCTCTTCCGGTCTATATAGAGACTTGCGGTTTTCACCAATTAATAGAACATCTCCTAGACTATAACTATATCTTAAATTTGTATGGACACGTGATCCTTAAATTTAAAAATCGTCAAATCTCTTCCGGTCTATATAGAGTCTTGCGGTTTTCACCAATTAATTGAACATCTCCTAGACTATAACTATATCTTAAATTTGTATGGACACGTGATCCTTAAATTTAAAAATCGTCAAATCTCTTCCGGTCTATATAGAGACTTGCGGTTTTCACCAATTAATAGAACATCTCCTAGACTATAACTATATCTTAAATTTGTATGGACACGTGATCCTTAAATTTAAAAATCGTCAAATCTCTTCCGGTCTATATAGAGACTTGCGGCTTTCACCAATTAATAGAACATCTCCTAGACTATAACTATATCTTAAATTTGTATGGACACGTGATCCTTAAATTTAAAAATCGTCAAATCTCTTCCGGTCTATATAGAGACTTGCGGTTTTCACCAATTAATTGAACATCTCCTAGACTATAACTATATCCTAAACTTGTATGGACACGTGATCCCTAAATTTAAAAATCGTCAAATCTCTTCCGGTCTATATAGGGACTTGCGGTTTTCACCAATAAATAGAACATCTCCTAGACTATAACTATATCTTAAATTTGTATGGACACGTGATCCTTAAATTTAAAAATCGTCAAATCTCTTCCGGTCTATATAGGGACTTGCGGTTTTCACCAATAAATAGAACATCTCCTAGACTATAACTATATCTTAAATTTGTATGGACACGTGATCCTTAAATTTAAAAATCGTCAAATCTCTTCCGGTCTATATAGGGACTTGCGGTTTTCACCAATAAATAGAACATTTCCTAGACTATAACTATATCTTAAATTTGTATGGATACGTGATCCTTAAATTTAAAAATCGTCAAATCTCTTCCGGTCTATATAGAGACTTGCGGTTTTCACCAATTAATAGAACATCTCCTAGACTATAACTATATCTTAAATTTGTATGGACACGTGATCCCTAAATTTAAAAATCGTCAAATCTCTTCCGGTCTATATAGAGACTTGCGGTTTTCACCAATTAATAGAACATCTCCTAGACTATAACTATATCTTAAATTTGTATGGACACGTGATCCTTAAATTTAAAAATCGTCAAATCTCTTCCGGTCTATATAGGGACTTGCGGTTTTCACCAACAAATAGAACATCTCCTAGACTATAACTATATCTTAAATTTGTATGGACACGTGATCCTTAAATTTAAAAATCGTCAAATCTCTTCCGGTCTATATAGAGACTTGAGGTTTTCACCAATAAATAGAACATCTCCTAGACTATAACTATATCTTAAATTTGTATGGACACGTGATCCTTAAATTTAAAAATCGTCAAGTCTCTTCCGGTCTATATAGAGACTTGCGGTTTTCACCAATTAATTGAACATCTCCTAGACTATAACTATATCCTAAATTTGTATGGACACGTGATCCCTAAATTTAAAAATCGTCAAATGTCTTCCGGTCTATATAGAGACTTGCGGTTTTCACCAATTAATAGAACATCTCCTAGACTATAACTATATCTTAAATTTGTATGGACACGTGATCCTTAAATTTAAAAATCGTCAAATCTCTTCCGGTCTATATAGAGACTTGCGGTTTTCACCAATAAATAGAACATTTCCTAGACTATAACTATATCTTAAATTTGTATGGATACGTGATCCTTAAATTTAAAAATCGTCAAATCTCTTCCGGTCTATATAGAGACTTGCGGTTTTCACCAATTAATAGAACATCTCCTAGACTATAACTATATCTTAAATTTGTATGGACACGTGATCCCTAAATTTAAAAATCGTCAAATCTCTTCCGGTCTATATAGAGACTTGCGGTTTTCACCAATTAATAGAACATCTCCTAGACTATAACTATATCTTAAATTTGTATGGACACGTGATCCTTAAATTTAAAAATCGTCAAATCTCTTCCGGTCTATATAGAGTCTTGCGGTTTTCACCAATTAATTGAACATCTCCTAGACTATAACTATATCTTAAATTTGTATGGACACGTGATCCTTAAATTTAAAAATCGTCAAATCTCTTCCGGTCTATATAGAGACTTGCGGTTTTCACCAATTAATAGAACATCTCCTAGACTATAACTATATCTTAAATTTGTATGGACACGTGATCCTTAAATTTAAAAATCGTCAAATCTCTTCCGGTCTATATAGAGACTTGCGGCTTTCACCAATTAATAGAACATCTCCTAGACTATAACTATATCTTAAATTTGTATGGACACGTGATCCTTAAATTTAAAAATCGTCAAATCTCTTCCGGTCTATATAGAGACTTGCGGTTTTCACCAATTAATTGAACATCTCCTAGACTATAACTATATCCTAAACTTGTATGGACACGTGATCCCTAAATTTAAAAATCGTCAAATCTCTTCCGGTCTATATAGGGACTTGCGGTTTTCACCAACAAATAGAACATCTCCTAGACTATAACTATATCTTAAATTTGTATGGACACGTGATCCTTAAATTTAAAAATCGTCAAATCTCTTCCGGTCTATATAGAGACTTGCGGTTTTCACCAATAAATAGAACATCTCCTAGACTATAACTATATCCTAAACTTGTATGGACACGTGATCCCTAAATTTAAAAATCGTCAAATCTCTTCCGGTCTATATAGAGACTTGCGGTTTTCACCAATAAATAGAACATCTCCTAGACTATAACTATATCTTAAATTTGTATGGACACGTGATCCTTAAATTTAAAAATCGTCAAATCTCTTCCGGTCTATATAGGGACTTGCGGTTTTCACCAATAAATAGAACATCTCCTAGACTATAACTATATCTTAAATTTATATGGACACGTGATCCTTAAATTTAAAAATCGTCAAATCTCTTCCGGTCTATATAGGGACTTGCGGTTTTCACCAATAAATAGAACATTTCCTAGACTATAACTATATCTTAAATTTGTATGGATACGTGATCCTTAAATTTAAAAATCGTCAAATCTCTTCCGGTCTATATAGAGACTTGCGGTTTTCACCAATTAATAGAACATCTCCTAGACTATAACTATATCTTAAATTTGTATGGACACGTGATCCCTAAATTTAAAAATCGTCAAATCTCTTCCGGTCTATATAGAGACTTGCGGTTTTCACCAATTAATAGAACATCTCCTAGACTATAACTATATCTTAAATTTGTATGGACACGTGATCCTTAAATTTAAAAATCGTCAAATCTCTTCCGGTCTATATAGAGTCTTGCGGTTTTCACCAATTAATTGAACATCTCCTAGACTATAACTATATCTTAAATTTGTATGGATACGTGATCCTTAAATTTAAAAATCGTCAAATCTCTTCCGGTCTATATAGAGACTTGCGGTTTTCACCAATTAATAGAACATCTCCTAGACTATAACTATATCTTAAATTTGTATGGACACGTGATCCCTAAATTTAAAAATCGTCAAATCTCTTCCGGTCTATATAGAGACTTGCGGTTTTCACCAATTAATAGAACATCTCCTAGACTATAACTATATCTTAAATTTGTATGGACACGTGATCCTTAAATTTAAAAATCGTCAAATCTCTTCCGGTCTATATAGAGACTTGCGGTTTTCACCAATTAATTGAACATCTCCTAGACTATAACTATATCCTAAATTTGTATGGACACGTGATCCCTAAATTTAAAAATCGTCAAATGTCTTCCGGTCTATATAGAGACTTGCGGTTTTCACCAATTAATAGAACATCTCCTAGACTATAACTATATCTTAAATTTGTATGGACACGTGATCCTTAAATTTAAAAATCGTCAAGTCTCTTCCGGTCTATATAGAGACTTGCGGTTTTCACCAATTAATTGAACATCTCCTAGACTATAACTATATCCTAAATTTGTATGGACACGTGATCCCTAAATTTAAAAATCGTCAAATGTCTTCCGGTCTATATAGAGACTTGCGGTTTTCACCAATTAATAGAACATCTCCTAGACTATAACTATATCTTAAATTTGTATGGACACGTGATCCTTAAATTTAAAAATCGTCAAATCTCTTCCGGTCTATATAGAGACTTGCGGTTTTCACCAATAAATAGAACATTTCCTAGACTATAACTATATCTTAAATTTGTATGGATACGTGATCCTTAAATTTAAAAATCGTCAAATCTCTTCCGGTCTATATAGAGACTTGCGGTTTTCACCAATTAATAGAACATCTCCTAGACTATAACTATATCTTAAATTTGTATGGACACGTGATCCCTAAATTTAAAAATCGTCAAATCTCTTCCGGTCTATATAGAGACTTGCGGTTTTCACCAATTAATAGAACATCTCCTAGACTATAACTATATCTTAAATTTGTATGGACACGTGATCCTTAAATTTAAAAATCGTCAAATCTCTTCCGGTCTATATAGAGTCTTGCGGTTTTCACCAATTAATTGAACATCTCCTAGACTATAACTATATCTTAAATTTGTATGGACACGTGATCCTTAAATTTAAAAATCGTCAAATCTCTTCCGGTCTATATAGAGACTTGCGGTTTTCACCAATTAATAGAACATCTCCTAGACTATAACTATATCTTAAATTTGTATGGACACGTGATCCTTAAATTTAAAAATCGTCAAATCTCTTCCGGTCTATATAGAGACTTGCGGCTTTCACCAATTAATAGAACATCTCCTAGACTATAACTATATCTTAAATTTGTATGGACACGTGATCCTTAAATTTAAAAATCGTCAAATCTCTTCCGGTCTATATAGAGACTTGCGGTTTTCACCAATTAATTGAACATCTCCTAGACTATAACTATATCCTAAACTTGTTTGGACACGTGATCCCTAAATTTAAAAATCGTCAAATCTCTTCCGGTCTATATAGGGACTTGCGGTTTTCACCAACAAATAGAACATCTCCTAGACTATAACTATATCTTAAATTTGTATGGACACGTGATCCTTAAATTTAAAAATCGTCAAATCTCTTCCGGTCTATATAGAGACTTGAGGTTTTCACCAATAAATAGAACATCTCCTAGACTATAACTATATCTTAAATTTGTATGGACACGTGATCCTTAAATTTAAAAATCGTCAAATCTCTTCCGGTCTATATAGAGACTTGCGGTTTTCACCAATTAATTGAACATCTCCTAGACTATAACTATATCCTAAATTTGTATGGACACGTGATCCCTAAATTTAAAAATCGTCAAATGTCTTCCGGTCTATATAGAGACTTGCGGTTTTCACCAATTAATAGAACATCTCCTAGACTATAACTATATCTTAAATTTGTATGGACACGTGATCCTTAAATTTAAAAATCGTCAAATCTCTTCCGGTCTATATAGAGACTTGCGGTTTTCACCAATAAATAGAACATTTCCTAGACTATAACTATATCTTAAATTTGTATGGATACGTGATCCTTAAATTTAAAAATCGTCAAATCTCTTCCGGTCTATATAGAGACTTGCGGTTTTCACCAATTAATAGAACATCTCCTAGACTATAACTATATCTTAAATTTGTATGGACACGTGATCCCTAAATTTAAAAATCGTCAAATCTCTTCCGGTCTATATAGAGACTTGCGGTTTTCACCAATTAATAGAACATCTCCTAGACTATAACTATATCTTAAATTTGTATGGACACGTGATCCTTAAATTTAAAAATCGTCAAATCTCTTCCGGTCTATATAGAGTCTTGCGGTTTTCACCAATTAATTGAACATCTCCTAGACTATAACTATATCTTAAATTTGTATGGACACGTGATCCTTAAATTTAAAAATCGTCAAATCTCTTCCGGTCTATATAGAGACTTGCGGTTTTCACCAATTAATAGAACATCTCCTAGACTATAACTATATCTTAAATTTGTATGGACACGTGATCCTTAAATTTAAAAATCGTCAAATCTCTTCCGGTCTATGTAGAGACTTGCGGTTTTCACCAATTAATAGAACATCTCCTAGACTATAACTATATCTTAAATTTGTATGGACACGTGATCCTTAAATTTAAAATCGTCAAATCTCTTCCGGTCTATATAGAGACTTGCGGTTTTCACCAATTAATTGAACATCTCCTAGACTATAACTATATCCTAAATTTGTATGGACACGTGATCCCTAAATTTAAAAATCGTCAAATGTCTTCCGGTCTATATAGAGACTTGCGGTTTTCACCAATTAATAGAACATCTCCTAGACTATAAACTATATCTTAAATTTGTATGGACACGTGATCCTTAAATTTAAAAATCGTCAAGTCTCTTCCGGTCTATATAGAGACTTGCGGTTTTCACCAATTAATTGAACATCTCCTAGACTATAACTATATCCTAAATTTGTATGGACACGTGATCCCTAAATTTAAAAATCGTCAAATGTCTTCCGGTCTATATAGAGACTTGCGGTTTTCACCAATTAATAGAACATCTCCTAGACTATAACTATATCTTAAATTTGTATGGACACGTGATCCTTAAATTTAAAAATCGTCAAATCTCTTCCGGTCTATATAGAGACTTGCGGTTTTCACCAATAAATAGAACATTTCCTAGACTATAACTATATCTTAAATTTGTATGGATACGTGATCCTTAAATTTAAAAATCGTCAAATCTCTTCCGGTCTATATAGAGACTTGCGGTTTTCACCAATTAATAGAACATCTCCTAGACTATAACTATATCTTAAATTTGTATGGACACGTGATCCCTAAATTTAAAAATCGTCAAATCTCTTCCGGTCTATATAGAGACTTGCGGTTTTCACCAATTAATAGAACATCTCCTAGACTATAACTATATCTTAAATTTGTATGGACACGTGATCCTTAAATTTAAAAATCGTCAAATCTCTTCCGGTCTATATAGAGTCTTGCGGTTTTCACCAATTAATTGAACATCTCCTAGACTATAACTATATCTTAAATTTGTATGGACACGTGATCCTTAAATTTAAAAATCGTCAAATCTCTTCCGGTCTATATAGAGACTTGCGGTTTTCACCAATTAATAGAACATCTCCTAGACTATAACTATATCTTAAATTTGTATGGACACGTGATCCTTAAATTTAAAAATCGTCAAATCTCTTCCGGTCTATATAGAGACTTGCGGCTTTCACCAATTAATAGAACATCTCCTAGACTATAACTATATCTTAAATTTGTATGGACACGTGATCCTTAAATTTAAAAATCGTCAAATCTCTTCCGGTCTATATAGAGACTTGCGGTTTTCACCAATTAATTGAACATCTCCTAGACTATAACTATATCCTAAACTTGTTTGGACACGTGATCCCTAAATTTAAAAATCGTCAAATCTCTTCCGGTCTATATAGGGACTTGCGGTTTTCACCAACAAATAGAACATCTCCTAGACTATAACTATATCTTAAATTTGTATGGACACGTGATCCTTAAATTTAAAAATCGTCAAATCTCTTCCGGTCTATATAGAGACTTGAGGTTTTCACCAATAAATAGAACATCTCCTAGACTATAACTATATCTTAAATTTGTATGGACACGTGATCCTTAAATTTAAAAATCGTCAAATCTCTTCCGGTCTATATAGAGACTTGCGGTTTTCACCAATTAATTGAACATCTCCTAGACTATAACTATATCCTAAATTTGTATGGACACGTGATCCCTAAATTTAAAAATCGTCAAATGTCTTCCGGTCTATATAGAGACTTGCGGTTTTCACCAATTAATAGAACATCTCCTAGACTATAACTATATCTTAAATTTGTATGGACACGTGATCCTTAAATTTAAAAATCGTCAAATCTCTTCCGGTCTATATAGAGACTTGCGGTTTTCACCAATAAATAGAACATTTCCTAGACTATAACTATATCTTAAATTTGTATGGATACGTGATCCTTAAATTTAAAAATCGTCAAATCTCTTCCGGTCTATATAGAGACTTGCGGTTTTCACCAATTAATAGAACATCTCCTAGACTATAACTATATCTTAAATTTGTATGGACACGTGATCCCTAAATTTAAAAATCGTCAAATCTCTTCCGGTCTATATAGAGACTTGCGGTTTTCACCAATTAATAGAACATCTCCTAGACTATAACTATATCTTAAATTTGTATGGACACGTGATCCTTAAATTTAAAAATCGTCAAATCTCTTCCGGTCTATATAGAGTCTTGCGGTTTTCACCAATTAATTGAACATCTCCTAGACTATAACTATATCTTAAATTTGTATGGACACGTGATCCTTAAATTTAAAAATCGTCAAATCTCTTCCGGTCTATATAGAGACTTGCGGTTTTCACCAATTAATAGAACATCTCCTAGACTATAACTATATCTTAAATTTGTATGGACACGTGATCCTTAAATTTAAAAATCGTCAAATCTCTTCCGGTCTATGTAGAGACTTGCGGTTTTCACCAATTAATAGAACATCTCCTAGACTATAACTATATCTTAAATTTGTATGGACACGTGATCCCTAAATTTAAAAATCGTCAAATCTCTTCCGGTCTATATAGAGACTTGCGGTTTTCACCAATAAATAGAACATCTCCTAGACTATAACTATATCAAAACCCAAACCCAATCAAACCCAATCAAACCCAATCAAACCCAACCAATCAAAATTTTTCAACTCTCAGATTGTCCTGAAATTGAGCTTCCTTGTCAATTTCATACCTGAGAAAACGAAAAACCCCTCCATTTTGTCCTATTTCTTCAGGAAATCTATTTTTCGTCGGAAAATTCCAATTCCCGTAGAGATACGACGAAATGGATGGTTTTTTCGTGTTCTCCGGCATCAAATTGACTAGGAAACAACCCATTTTCAGGAAAATCTGAGACCAAAAATTTTAATTTTTTTACAAGGGGGGAGTCTTCTGTATCAATATTTTTTTTTTCAAAATTTTTCAACTCTCAGATTGTCCTGAAATTGAGCTTCCTTGTCAATTTCATGCCGGAGAAAACGAAAAACCCCTCCATTTTGTCCTATTTCTTCAGGAAATCTATTTTTCGTCGGAAAATTCCAATTCCCGAAGAGATACGACGAAATGGATGGTTTTTTCGTGTTCTCCGGCATCAAATTGACTAGGAAACAACCCATTTTCAGGAAAATCTGAGACCAAAAATTTAGATTTTTTTACAAGGGGGGAGTCTTCTGTATCAATATTTTTTTTTTTTTAAATTTTTCAACTCTCAGATTGTCCTGAAATTGAGCTTCCTTGTCAATTTCATACCGGAGAAAACGAAAAACCCCTCCATTTTGTCCTATTTCTTCAGGAAATCTATTTTTCGTCGGAAAATTCCAATTCCCGTAGAGATACGACGAAATGGATGGTTTTTTCGTGTTCTCCGGCATCAAATTGACTAGGAAACAACCCATTTTCAGGAAAATCTGAGACCAAAAATCAAACCCAATCAAACCCAATCAAACCCAATCAAACCCAACCAATCAAAATTTTTCAACTCTCAGATTGTCCTGAAATTGAGCTTCCTTGTCAATTTCATACCGGAGAAAACGAAAAACCCCTCCATTTTGTCCTATTTCTTCAGGAAATCTATTTTTCGTCGGAAAATTCCAATTCCCGTAGAGATACGACGAAATGGATGGTTTTTTCGTGTTCTCCGGCATCAAATAGACTAGGAAACAACCCATTTTCAGGAAAATCTGAGACCAAAAATTTTGATTTTTTTACAAGGGGGGAGTCTTCTGTATCAATATTTTTTTTTTTCAAAATTTTTCAACTCTCAGATTGTCCTGAAATTGAGCTTCCTTGTCAATTTCATGCCGGAGAAAACGAAAAACCCCTCCATTTTGTCCTATTTCTTCAGGAAATCTATTTTTCGTCGGAAAATTCCAATTCCCGAAGAGATACGACGAAATGGATGGTTTTTTCGTGTTCTCCGGCATCAAATTGACTAGGAAACAACCCATTTTCAGGAAAATCTGAGACCAAAAATTTAGATTTTTTTACAAGGGGGGAGTCTTCTGTATCAATATTTTTTTTTTTTTTAATTTTTCAACTCTCAGATTGTCCTGAAATTGAGCTTCCTTGTCAATTTCATCCCCGAGAAAACGAAAAACCCCTCCATTTTGTCCTATTTCTTCAGGAAATCTATTTTTCGTTGGAAAATTCCAATTCCCGTAGAGATACGACGAAATGGATGGTTTTTTCGTGTTCTCCGGCATCAAATTGACTAGGAAACAACCCATTTTCAGGAAAATCTGAGACCAAAAATTTTGATTTTTTTACAAGGGGGGAGTCTTCTGTATCAATATTTTTTTTTTCAAAATTTTTCAACTCTCAGATTGTCCTGAAATTGAGCTTCCTTGTCAATTTCATGCCAGAGAAAACGAAAAACCCCTCCATTTTGTCCTATTTCTTCAGGAAATCTATTTTTCGTCGGAAAATTCCAATTCCCGAAGAGATACGACGAAATGGATGGTTTTTTCGTGTTCTCCGGCATCAAATTGACTAGGAAACAACCCATTTTCAGGAAAATCTGAGACCAAAAATTTTGATTTTTTTACAAGGGGGGAGTCTTCTGTATCAATATTTTTTTTTTCAAAATTTTTCAACTCTCAGATTGTCCTGAAATTGAGCTTCCTTGTCAATTTCATACCGGAGAAAACGAAAAACCCCTCCATTTTGTCCTATTTCTTCAGGAAATCTATTTTTCGTCGGAAAATTCCAATTCCCGTAGAGATACGACGAAATGGATGGTTTTTTCGTGTTCTCCGGCATCAAATAGACTAGGAAACAACCCATTTTCAGGAAAATCTGAGACCAAAAATTTTGATTTTTTTACAAGGGGGGAGTCTTCTGTATCAATATTTTTTTTTTCAAAATTTTTCAACTCTCAGATTGTCCTGAAATTGAGCTTCCTTGTCAATTTCATACCGGAGAAAACGAAAAACCCCTCCATTTTGTCCTATTTCTTCAGGTAATCTATTTTTCGTCGGAAAATTCCAATTCCCGTAGAGATACGACGAAATGGATGGTTTTTTCGTGTTCTCCGGCATCAAATTGACTAGGAAACAATCCATTTTCAGGAAAATCTGAGCCCAAAAATTTTGATTTTTTTACGAGGGGGGAGTCTTCTGTATCAATATTTTTTTTTTCAAAATTTTTCAACTCTCAGATTGTCCTGAAATTGAGCTTCCTTGTCAATTTCATGCCAGAGAAAACGAAAAACCCCTCCATTTTGTCCTATTTCTTCAGGAAATCTATTTTTCGTCGGAAAATTCCAATTCCCGAAGAGATACGACGAAATGGATGGTTTTTTCGTGTTCTCCGGCATCAAATTGACTAGGAAACAACCCATTTTCAGGAAAATCTGAGACCAAAAATTTTGATTTTTTTACAAGGGGGGAGTCTTCTGTATCAATATTTTTTTTTTCAAAATTTTTCAACTCTCAGATTGTCCTGAAATTGAGCTTCCTTGTCAATTTCATACCGGAGAAAACGAAAAACCCCTCCATTTTGTCCTATTTCTTCAGGAAATCTATTTTTCGTCGGAAAATTCCAATTCCCGTAGAGATACGACGAAATGGATGGTTTTTTCGTGTTCTCCGGCATCAAATAGACTAGGAAACAACCCATTTTCAGGAAAATCTGAGACCAAAAATTTTGATTTTTTTACAAGGGGGGAGTCTTCTGTATCAATATTTTTTTTTTCAAAATTTTTCAACTCTCAGATTGTCCTGAAATTGAGCTTCCTTGTCAATTTCATACCGGAGAAAACGAAAAACCCCTCCATTTTGTCCTATTTCTTCAGGTAATCTATTTTTCGTCGGAAAATTCCAATTCCCGTAGAGATACGACGAAATGGATGGTTTTTTCGTGTTCTCCGGCATCAAATTGACTAGGAAACAATCCATTTTCAGGAAAATCTGAGCCCAAAAATTTTGATTTTTTTACAAGGGGGGAGTCTTCTGTATCAATATTTTTTTTTTCAAAATTTTTCAACTCTCAGATTGTCCTGAAATTGAGCTTCCTTGTCAATTTCATGCCAGAGAAAACGAAAAACCCCTCCATTTTGTCCTATTTCTTCAGGAAATCTATTTTTCGTCGGAAAATTCCAATTCCCGAAGAGATACGACGAAATGGATGGTTTTTTCGTGTTCTCCGGCATCAAATTGACTAGGAAACAACCCATTTTCAGGAAAATCTGAGACCAAAAATTTTGATTTTTTTACAAGGGGGAGTCTTCTGTATCAATATTTTTTTTTTCAAAATTTTTCAACTCTCAGATTGTCCTGAAATTGAGCTTCCTTGTCAATTTCATGCCGGAGAAAACGAAAAACCCCTCCATTTTGTCCTATTTCTTCAGGAAATCTATTTTTCGTCGGAAAATTCCAATTCCCGTAGAGATACGACGAAATGGATGGTTTTTTCGTGTTCTCCGGCATCAAATTGACTAGGAAACAACCCATTTTCAGGAAAATCTGAGACCAAAAATCAAACCCAATCAAACCCAATCAAACCCAATCAAACCCAACCAATCAAAATTTTTCAACTCTCAGATTGTCCTGAAATTGAGCTTCCTTGTCAATTTCATACCGGAGAAAACGAAAAACCCCTCCATTTTGTCCTATTTCTTCAGGAAATCTATTTTTCGTCGGAAAATTCCAATTCCCTTAGAGATACGACGAAATGGATGGTTTTTTCGTGTTCTCCGGCATCAAATTGACTAGGAAACAACCCATTTTCAGGAAAATCTGAGACCAAAAATTTTGATTTTTTACAAGGGGGGAGTCTTCTGTATCAATATTTTTTTTTTCAAAATTTTTCAACTCTCAGATTGTCCTGAAATTGAGCTTCCTTGTCAATTTCATACCGGAGAAAACGAAAAACCCCTCCATTTTGTCCTATTTCTTCAGGTAATCTATTTTTCGTCGGAAAATTCCAATTCCCGTAGAGATACGACGAAATGGATGGTTTTTTCGTGTTCTCCGGCATCAAATTGACTAGGAAACAATCCATTTTCAGGAAAATCTGAGACCAAAAATTTTGATTTTTTTACAAGGGGGGAGTCTTCTGTATCAATATTTTTTTTTTCAAAATTTTTCAACTCTCAGATTGTCCTGAAATTGAGCTTCCTTGTCAATTTCATGCCAGAGAAAACGAAAAACCCCTCCATTTTGTCCTATTTCTTCAGGAAATCTATTTTTCGTCGGAAAATTCCAATTCCCGAAGAGATACGACGAAATGGATGGTTTTTTCGTGTTCTCCGGCATCAAATTGACTAGGAAACAACCCATTTTCAGGAAAATCTGAGACCAAAAATTTTGATTTTTTTACAAGGGGGGAGTCTTCTGTATCAATATTTTTTTTTTCAAAATTTTTCAACTCTCAGATTGTCCTGAAATTGAGCTTCCTTGTCAATTTCATACCGGAGAAAACGAAAAACCCCTCCATTTTGTCCTATTTCTTCAGGAAATCTATTTTTCGTCGGAAAATTCCAATTCCCGTAGAGATACGACGAAATGGATGGTTTTTTCGTGTTCTCCGGCATCAAATAGACTAGGAAACAACCCATTTTCAGGAAAATCTGAGACCAAAAATTTTGATTTTTTACAAGGGGGGAGTCTTCTGTATCAATATTTTTTTTTTCAAAATTTTTCAACTCTCAGATTGTCCTGAAATTGAGCTTCCTTGTCAATTTCATACCGGAGAAAACGAAAAACCCCTCCATTTTGTCCTATTTCTTCAGGAAATCTATTTTTCGTCGGAAAATTCCAATTCCCGTAGAGATACGACGAAATGGATGGTTTTTTCGTGTTCTCCGGCATCAAATAGACTAGGAAACAACCCATTTTCAGGAAAATCTGAGACCAAAAATTTTGATTTTTTTACAACGGAGCAAAACCAAACCCATCCGGTAGCGGATAAAAACGGAGCAAAACCAAACCCATCCGGTAGCGGATAAAAACGGAGCAAAACCAAACCCATCCAGTAGCGGATAAAAACGGAGCAAAACCAAACCCATCCAGTAGCGAATAAAAACGGAGCAAAACCAAACCCATCCGGTAGCGGATAAAAACGGAGCAAAACCAAACCCATCCGGTAGCGGATAAAAACGGAGCAAAACCAAACCCATCCGGTAGCGGATAAAAACGGAGCAAAACCAAACCCATCCGGTAGCGGATAAAAACGGAGCAAAACCAAACCCATCCGGTAGCGGATAAAAACGGTTATGTTATGTTTGTTATGTATCAATATTTTTTTTTTCAAAATTTTTCAACTCTCAAATTTTGATTTTTTTACAAGGGGGGAGTCTTCTGTATCAATATTTTTTTTTTCAAAATTTTTCAACTCTCAGATTGTCCTGAAATTGAGCTTCCTTGTCAATTTCATGCCAGAGAAAACGAAAAACCCCTCCATTTTGTCCTATTTCTTCAGGAAATCTATTTTTCGTCGGAAAATTCCAATTCCCGAAGAGATACGACGAAATGGATGGTTTTTTCGTGTTCTCCGGCATCAAATTGACTAGGAAACAACCCATTTTCAGGAAAATCTGAGACCAAAAATTTTGATTTTTTTACAAGGGGGGAGTCTTCTGTATCAATATTTTTTTTTTCAAAATTTTTCAACTCTCAGATTGTCCTGAAATTGAGCTTCCTTGTCAATTTCATACCGGAGAAAACGAAAAACCCCTCCATTTTGTCCTATTTCTTCAGGAAATCTATTTTTCGTCGGAAAATTCCAATTCCCGTAGAGATACGACGAAATGGATGGTTTTTTCGTGTTCTCCGGCATCAAATAGACTAGGAAACAACCCATTTTCAGGAAAATCTGAGACCAAAAATTTTGATTTTTTTACAAGGGGGGAGTCTTCTGTATCAATATTTTTTTTTTCAAAATTTTTCAACTCAGATTGTCCTGAAATTGAGCTTCCTTGTCAATTTCATGCCGGAGAAAACGAAAAACCCCTCCATTTTGTCCTATTTCTTCAGGAAATCTATTTTTCGTCGGAAAATTCCAATTCCCGAAGAGATACGACGAAATGGATGGTTTTTTCGTGTTCTCCGGCATCAAATTGACTAGGAAACAACCCATTTTCAGGAAAATCTGAGACCAAAAATTTTGATTTTTTTACAACGGAGCAAAACCAAACCCATCCGGTAGCGGATAAAAACGGAGCAAAACCAAACCCATCCGGTAGCGGATAAAAACGGAGCAAAACCAAACCCATCCAGTAGCGGATAAAAACGGAGCAAAACCAAACCCATCCAGTAGCGAATAAAAACGGAGCAAAACCAAACCCATCCGGTAGCGGATAAAAACGGAGCAAAACCAAACCCATCCGGTAGCGGATAAAAACGGAGCAAAACCAAACCCATCCGGTAGCGGATAAAAACGGAGCAAAACCAAACCCATCCGGTAGCGGATAAAAACGGAGCAAAACCAAACCCATCCGGTAGCGGATAAAAACGGTTATGTTATGTTTGTTATGTATCAATATTTTTTTTTTCAAAATTTTTCAACTCTCAGATTGTCCTGAAATTGAGCTTCCTTGTCAATTTCATGCCAGAGAAAACGAAAAACCCCTCCATTTTGTCCTATTTCTTCAGGAAATCTATTTTTCGTCGGAAAATTCCAATTCCCGAAGAGATACGACGAAATGGATGGTTTTTTCGTGTTCTCCGGCATCAAATTGACTAGGAAACAACCCATTTTCAGGAAAATCTGAGACCAAAAATTTTGATTTTTTTACAAGGGGGGAGTCTTCTGTATCAATATTTTTTTTTTCAAAATTTTTCAACTCTCAGATTGTCCTGAAATTGAGCTTCCTTGTCAATTTCATACCGGAGAAAACGAAAAACCCCTCCATTTTGTCCTATTTCTTCAGGAAATCTATTTTTCGTCGGAAAATTCCAATTCCCGTAGAGATACGACGAAATGGATGGTTTTTTCGTGTTCTCCGGCATCAAATAGACTAGGAAACAACCCATTTTCAGGAAAATCTGAGACCAAAAATTTTGATTTTTTTACAAGGGGGGAGTCTTCTGTATCAATATTTTTTTTTTCAAAATTTTTCAACTCAGATTGTCCTGAAATTGAGCTTCCTTGTCAATTTCATGCCGGAGAAAACGAAAAACCCCTCCATTTTGTCCTATTTCTTCAGGAAATCTATTTTTCGTCGGAAAATTCCAATTCCCGAAGAGATACGACGAAATGGATGGTTTTTTCGTGTTCTCCGGCATCAAATTGACTAGGAAACAACCCATTTTCAGGAAAATCTGAGACCAAAAATTTTGATTTTTTTACAACGGAGCAAAACCAAACCCATCCGGTAGCGGATAAAAACGGAGCAAAACCAAACCCATCCGGTAGCGGTAAAAACGGAGCAAAACCAAACCCATCCAGTAGCGGATAAAAACGGAGCAAAACCAAACCCATCCAGTAGCGAATAAAAACGGAGCAAAACCAAACCCATCCGGTAGCGGATAAAAACGGAGCAAAACCAAACCCATCCGGTAGCGGATAAAAACGGAGCAAAACCAAACCCATCCGGTAGCGGATAAAAACGGAGCAAAACCAAACCCATCCGGTAGCGGATAAAAACGGAGCAAAACCAAACCCATCCGGTAGCGGATAAAAACGGTTATGTTATGTTTGTTATGTAGTAATTTAATTTAATGTATTTAAAACTCTATCTTAAATTTGTATGGACACGTGATCCCTAAATTTAAAAATCGTCAAATCTCTTCCGGTCTATATAGAGACTTGCGGTTTTCACCAATAAATAGAACATCTCCTAGACTATAACTATATCCTAAACTTGTATGGACACGTGATCCCTAAATTTAAAAATCGTCAAATCTCTTCCGGTCTATATAGAGACTTGCGGTTTTCACCAATAAATAGAACATCTCCTAGACTATAACTATATCTTAAATTTGTATGGACACGTGATCCTTAAATTTAAAAATCGTCAAATCTCTTCCGGTCTATATAGAGACTTGCGGTTTTCACCAATTAATTGAACATCTCCTAGACTATAACTATATCCTAAACTTGTATGGACACGTGATCCCTAAATTTAAAAATCGTCAAATCTCTTCCGGTCTATATAGAGACGCGGTTTTCACCAATAAATAGAACATCTCCTAGACTATAACTATATCTTAAATTTGTATGGACACGTGATCCTTAAATTTAAAAATCGTCAAATCTCTTCCGGTCTATATAGGGACTTGCGGTTTTCACCAACAAATAGAACATCTCCTAGACTATAACTATATCTTAAATTTGTATGGACACGTGATCCTTAAATTTAAAAATCGTCAAATCTCTTCCGGTCTATATAGAGACTTGAGGTTTTCACCAATAAATAGAACATCTCCTAGACTATAACTATATCTTAAATTTGTATGGACACGTGATCCTTAAATTTAAAAATCGTCAAATCTCTTCCGGTCTATATAGAGACTTGCGGTTTTCACCAATTAATTGAACATCTCCTAGACTATAACTATATCCTAAATTTGTATGGACACGTGATCCCTAAATTTAAAAATCGTCAAATGTCTTCCGGTCTATATAGAGACTTGCGGTTTTCACCAATTAATAGAACATCTCCTAGACTATAACTATATCTTAAATTTGTATGGACACGTGATCCTTAAATTTAAAAATCGTCAAATCTCTTCCGGTCTATATAGAGACTTGCGGTTTTCACCAATAAATAGAACATTTCCTAGACTATAACTATATCTTAAATTTGTATGGATACGTGACCCTTAAATTTAAAAATCGTCAAATCTCTTCCGGTCTATATAGAGACTTGCGGTTTTCACCAATTAATAGAACATCTCCTAGACTATAACTATATCTTAAATTTGTATGGACACGTGATCCCTAAATTTAAAAATCGTCAAATCTCTTCCGGTCTATATAGAGACTTGCGGTTTTCACCAATTAATAGAACATCTCCTAGACTATAACTATATCTTAAATTTGTATGGACACGTGATCCTTAAATTTAAAAATCGTCAAATCTCTTCCGGTCTATATAGAGTCTTGCGGTTTTCACCAATTAATTGAACATCTCCTAGACTATAACTATATCTTAAATTTGTATGGACACGTGATCCTTAAATTTAAAAATCGTCAAATCTCTTCCGGTCTATATAGAGACTTGCGGTTTTCACCAATTAATAGAACATCTCCTAGACTATAACTATATCTTAAATTTGTATGGACACGTGATCCTTAAATTTAAAAATCGTCAAATCTCTTCCGGTCTATATAGAGACTTGCGGTTTTCACCAATTAATTGAACATCTCCTAGACTATAACTATATCCTAAACTTGTATGGACACGTGATCCCTAAATTTAAAAATCGTCAAATCTCTTCCGGTCTATATAGAGACTTGCGGTTTTCACCAATAAATAGAACATCTCCTAGACTATAACTATATCTTAAATTTGTATGGACACGTGATCCTTAAATTTAAAAATCGTCAAATCTCTTCCGGTCTATATAGGGACTTGCGGTTTTCACCAACAAATAGAACATCTCCTAGACTATAACTATATCTTAAATTTGTATGGACACGTGATCCTTAAATTTAAAAATCGTCAAATCTCTTCCGGTCTATATAGAGACTTGAGGTTTTCACCAATAAATAGAACATCTCCTAGACTATAACTATATCTTAAATTTGTATGGACACGTGATCCTTAAATTTAAAAATCGTCAAATCTCTTCCGGTCTATATAGAGACTTGCGGTTTTCACCAATTAATTGAACATCTCCTAGACTATAACTATATCCTAAATTTGTATGGACACGTGATCCCTAAATTTAAAAATCGTCAAATGTCTTCCGGTCTATATAGAGACTTGCGGTTTTCACCAATTAATAGAACATCTCCTAGACTATAACTATATCTTAAATTTGTATGGACACGTGATCCTTAAATTTAAAAATCGTCAAAAATTTTGATTTTTTTACAACGGAGCAAAACCAAACCCATCCGGTAGCGGATAAAAACGGAGCAAAACCAAACCCATCCGGTAGCGGATAAAAACGGAGCAAAACCAAACCCATCCAGTAGCGGATAAAAACGGAGCAAAACCAAACCCATCCAGTAGCGAATAAAAACGGAGCAAAACCAAACCCATCCGGTAGCGGATAAAAACGGAGCAAAACCAAACCCATCCGGTAGCGGATAAAAACGGAGCAAAACCAAACCCATCCGGTAGCGGATAAAAACGGAGCAAAACCAAACCCATCCGGTAGCGGATAAAAACGGAGCAAAACCAAACCCATCCGGTAGCGGATAAAAACGGTTATGTTATGTTTGTTATGTATCAATATTTTTTTTTTCAAAATTTTTCAACTCTCAGATTGTCCTGAAATTGAGCTTCCTTGTCAATTTCATGCCAGAGAAAACGAAAAACCCCTCCATTTTGTCCTATTTCTTCAGGAAATCTATTTTTCTAAATTTAAAAATCGTCAAATCTCTTCCGGTCTATATAGAGACTTGAGGTTTTCACCAATAAATAGAACATCTCCTAGACTATAACTATATCTTAAATTTGTATGGACACGTGATCCTTAAATTTAAAAATCGTCAAATCTCTTCCGGTCTATATAGAGACTTGCGGTTTTCACCAATTAATTGAACATCTCCTAGACTATAACTATATCCTAAATTTGTATGGACACGTGATCCCTAAATTTAAAAATCGTCAAATGTCTTCCGGTCTATATAGAGACTTGCGGTTTTCACCAATTAATAGAACATCTCCTAGACTATAACTATATCTTAAATTTGTATGGACACGTGATCCTTAAATTTAAAAATCGTCAAATCTCTTCCGGTCTATATAGAGACTTGCGGTTTTCACCAATAAATAGAACATTTCCTAGACTATAACTATATCTTAAATTTGTATGGATACGTGATCCTTAAATTTAAAAATCGTCAAATCTCTTCCGGTCTATATAGAGACTTGCGGTTTTCACCAATTAATAGAACATCTCCTAGACTATAACTATATCTTAAATTTGTATGGACACGTGATCCCTAAATTTAAAAATCGTCAAATCTCTTCCGGTCTATATAGAGACTTGCGGTTTTCACCAATTAATAGAACATCTCCTAGACTATAACTATATCTTAAATTTGTATGGACACGTGATCCTTAAATTTAAAAATCGTCAAATCTCTTCCGGTCTATATAGAGTCTTGCGGTTTTCACCAATTAATTGAACATCTCCTAGACTATAACTATATCTTAAATTTGTATGGACACGTGATCCTTAAATTTAAAAATCGTCAAATCTCTTCCGGTCTATATAGAGACTTGCGGTTTTCACCAATTAATAGAACATCTCCTAGACTATAACTATATCTTAAATTTGTATGGACACGTGATCCTTAAATTTAAAAATCGTCAAATCTCTTCCGGTCTATATAGAGACTTGCGGTTTTCACCAATTAATAGAACATCTCCTAGACTATAACTATATCTTAAATTTGTATGGACACGTGATCCTTAAATTTAAAAATCGTCAAATCTCTTCCGGTCTATATAGAGACTTGCGGTTTTCACCAATTAATTGAACATCTCCTAGACTATAACTATATCCTAAACTTGTATGGACACGTGATCCCTAAATTTAAAAATCGTCAAATCTCTTCCGGTCTATATAGAGACTTGCGGTTTTCACCAATAAATAGAACATCTCCTAGACTATAACTATATCTTAAATTTGTATGGACACGTGATCCTTAAATTTAAAAATCGTCAAATCTCTTCCGGTCTATATAGGGACTTGCGGTTTTCACCAACAAATAGAACATCTCCTAGACTATAACTATATCTTAAATTTGTATGGACACGTGATCCTTAAATTTAAAAATCGTCAAATCTCTTCCGGTCTATATAGAGACTTGAGGTTTTCACCAATAAATAGAACATCTCCTAGACTATAACTATATCTTAAATTTGTATGGACACGTGATCCTTAAATTTAAAAATCGTCAAATCTCTTCCGGTCTATATAGAGACTTGCGGTTTTCACCAATTAATTGAACATCTCCTAGACTATAACTATATCCTAAATTTGTATGGACACGTGATCCCTAAATTTAAAAATCGTCAAATGTCTTCCGGTCTATATAGAGACTTGCGGTTTTCACCAATTAATAGAACATCTCCTAGACTATAACTATATCTTAAATTTGTATGGACACGTGATCCTTAAATTTAAAAATCGTCAAATCTCTTCCGGTCTATATAGAGACTTGCGGTTTTCACCAATTAATAGAACATCTCCTAGACTATAACTATATCTTAAATTTGTATGGACACGTGATCCCTAAATTTAAAAATCGTCAAATCTCTTCCGGTCTATATAGAGACTTGCGGTTTTCACCAATTAATAGAACATCTCCTAGACTATAACTATATCTTAAATTTGTATGGACACGTGATCCTTAAATTTAAAAATCGTCAAATCTCTTCCCGTCTATATAGAGTCTTGCGGTTTTCACCAATTAATTGAACATCTCCTAGACTATAACTATATCTTAAATTTGTATGGACACGTGATCCTTAAATTTAAAAATCGTCAAATCTCTTCCGGTCTATATAGAGACTTGCGGTTTTCACCAATTAATAGAACATCTCCTAGACTATAACTATATCTTAAATTTGTATGGACACGTGATCCTTAAATTTAAAAATCGTCAAATCTCTTCCGGTCTATGTAGAGACTTGCGGTTTTCACCAATTAATAGAACATCTCCTAGACTATAACTATATCTTAAATTTGTATGGACACGTGATCCCTAAATTTAAAAATCGTCAAATCTCTTCCGGTCTATATAGAGACTTGCGGTTTTCACCAATAAATAGAACATCTCCTAGACTATAACTATATCAAAACCCAAACCCAATCAAACCCAATCAAACCCAACCAATCAAAATTTTTCAACTCTCAGATTGTCCTGAAATTGAGCTTCCTTGTCAATTTCATACCGGAGAAAACGAAAAACCCCTCCATTTTGTCCTATTTCTTCAGGAAATCTATTTTTCGTCGGAAAATTCCAATTCCCGTAGAGATACGACGAAATGGATGGTTTTTTCGTGTTCTCCGGCATCAAATTGACTAGGAAACAACCCATTTTCAGGAAAATCTGAGACCAAAAATTTTGATTTTTTTACAAGGGGGGAGTCTTCTGTATCAATATTTTTTTTTTTAAAAATTTTTCAACTCTCAGATTGTCCTGAAATTGAGCTTCCTTGTCAATTTCATGCCGGAGAAAACGAAAAACCCCTCCATTTTGTCCTATTTCTTCAGGAAATCTATTTTTCGTCGGAAAATTCCAATTCCCGAAGAGATACGACGAAATGGATGGTTTTTTCGTGTTCTCCGGCATCAAATTGACTAGGAAACAACCCATTTTCAGGAAAATCTGAGACCAAAAATTTTGATTTTTTTACAAGGGGGGAGTCTTCTGTATCAATATTTTTTTTTTTTAAATTTTTCAACTCTCAGATTGTCCTGAAATTGAGCTTCCTTGTCAATTTCATACCGGAGAAAACGAAAAACCCCTCCATTTTGTCCTATTTCTTCAGGAAATCTATTTTTCGTCGGAATATTCCAATTCCCGTAGAGATACGACGAAATGGATGGTTTTTTCGTGTTCTCCGGCATCAAATTGACTAGGAAACAACCCATTTTCAGGAAAATCTGAGACCAAAAATCAAACCCAATCAAACCCAATCAAACCCAATCAAACCCAACCAATCAAAATTTTTCAACTCTCAGATTGTCCTGAAATTGAGCTTCCTTGTCAATTTCATACCGGAGAAAACGAAAAACCCCTCCATTTTGTCCTATTTCTTCAGGAAATCTATTTTTCGTCGGAAAATTCCAATTCCCTTAGAGATACGACGAAATGGATGGTTTTTTCGTGTTCTCCGGCATCAAATTGACTAGGAAACAACCCATTTTCAGGAAAATCTGAGACCAAAAATTTTGATTTTTTTACAAGGGGGGAGTCTTCTGTATCAATATTTTTTTTTTCAAAATTTTTCAACTCTCAGATTGTCCTGAAATTGAGCTTCCTTGTCAATTTCATACCGGAGAAAACGAAAAACCCCTCCATTTTGTCCTATTTCTTCAGGAAATCTATTTTTCGTCGGAAAATTCCAATTCCCGTAGAGATACGACGAAATGGATGGTTTTTTCGTGTTCTCCGGCATCAAATTGACTAGGAAACAACCCATTTTCAGGAAAATCTGAGACCAAAAATTTTGATTTTTTTACAAGGGGGGAGTCTTCTGTATCAATATTTTTTTTTTTTAAATTTTTCAACTCTCAGATTGTCCTGAAATTGAGCTTCCTTGTCAATTTCATACCGGAGAAAACGAAAAACCCCTCCATTTTGTCCTATTTCTTCAGGAAATCTATTTTTCGTCGGAAAATTCCAATTCCCGTAGAGATACGACGAAATGGATGGTTTTTTCGTGTTCTCCGGCATCAAATTGACTAGGAAACAACCCATTTTCAGGAAAATCTGAGACCAAAAATCAAACCCAATCAAACCCAATCAAACCCAATCAAACCCAACCAATCAAAATTTTTCAACTCTCAGATTGTCCTGAAATTGAGCTTCCTTGTCAATTTCATACCGGAGAAAACGAAAAACCCCTCCATTTTGTCCTATTTCTTCAGGAAATCTATTTTTCGTCGGAAAATTCCAATTCCCTTAGAGATACGACGAAATGGATGGTTTTTTCGTGTTCTCCGGCATCAAATTGACTAGGAAACAACCCATTTTCAGGAAAATCTGAGACCAAAAATTTTGATTTTTTTACAAGGGGGGAGTCTTCTGTATCAATATTTTTTTTTTCAAAATTTTTCAACTCTCAGATTGTCCTGAAATTGAGCTTCCTTGTCAATTTCATACCGGAGAAAACGAAAAACCCCTCCATTTTGTCCTATTTCTTCAGGAAATCTATTTTTCGTCGGAAAATTCCAATTCCCGTAGAGATACGACGAAATGGATGGTTTTTTCGTGTTCTCCGGCATCAAATTGACTAGGAAACAACCCATTTTCAGGAAAATCTGAGACCAAAAATTTTGATTTTTTTTACAAGGGGGGAGTCTTCTGTATCAATATTTTTTTTTTCAAAATTTTTCAACTCTCAGATTGTCCTGAAATTGAGCTTCCTGGTCAATTTCATACCGGAGAAAACGAAAAACCCCTCCATTTTGTCCTTTTCCTTCAGGAAATCTCTTTTTCGTTGGAAAATTCCAATTCCCGTAGAGATACGACGAAATGGATGGTTTTTTCGTGTTCTCCGGCATCAAATTGACTAGGAAACAACCCATTTTCAGGAAAATCTGAGACCAAAAATTTTGATTTTTTTACAAGGGGGGAGTCTTCTGTATCAATATTTTTTTTTTCAAAATTTTTCAACTCTCAGATTGTCCTGAAATTGAGCTTCCTTGTCAATTTCATACCGGAGAAAACGAAAAACCCCTCCATTTTGTCCTATTTCTTCAGGTAATCTATTTTTCGTCGGAAAATTCCAATTCCCGTAGAGATACGACGAAATGGATGGTTTTTTCGTGTTCTCCGGCATCAAATTGACTAGGAAACAATCCATTTTCAGGAAAATCTGAGACCAAAAATTTTGATTTTTTTACAAGGGGGGAGTCTTCTGTATCAATATTTTTTTTTTCAAAATTTTTCAACTCTCAGATTGTCCTGAAATTGAGCTTCCTTGTCAATTTCATACCGGAGAAAACGAAAAACCCCTCCATTTTGTCCTATTCCTTCAGGAAATCTATTTTTCGTTGGAAAATTCCAATTCCCGTAGAGATACGACGAAATGGATGGTTTTTTCGTGTTCTCCGGCATCAAATTGACTAGGAAACAACCCATTTTCAGGAAAATCTGAGACCAAAAATTTTGATTTTTTTACAAGGGGGGAGTCTTCTGTATCAATATTTTTTTTTTCAAAATTTTTCAACTCTCAGATTGTCCTGAAATTGAGCTTCCTTGTCAATTTCATACCGGAGAAAACGAAAAACCCCTCCATTTTGTCCTATTTCTTCAGGAAATCTATTTTTCGTCGGAAAATTCCAATTCCCGTAGAGATACGACGAAATGGATGGTTTTTTCGTGTTCTCCGGCATCAAATAGACTAGGAAACAACCCATTTTCAGGAAAATCTGAGACCAAAAATTTTGATTTTTTTACAAGGGGGGAGTCTTCTGTATCAATATTTTTTTTTCAAAATTTTTCAACTCAGATTGTCCTGAAATTGAGCTTCCTTGTCAATTTCATGCCGGAGAAAACGAAAAACCCCTCCATTTTGTCCTATTTCTTCAGGAAATCTATTTTTCGTCGGAAAATTCCAATTCCCGAAGAGATACGACGAAATGGATGGTTTTTTCGTGTTCTCCGGCATCAAATTGACTAGGAAACAACCCATTTTCAGGAAAATCTGAGACCAAAAATTTTGATTTTTTTACAACGGAGCAAAACCAAACCCATCCGGTAGCGGATAAAAACGGAGCAAAACCAAACCCATCCGGTAGCGGATAAAAACGGAGCAAAACCAAACCCATCCAGTAGCGGATAAAAACGGAGCAAAACCAAACCCATCCAGTAGCGAATAAAAACGGAGCAAAACCAAACCCATCCGGTAGCGGATAAAAACGGAGCAAAACCAAACCCATCCGGTAGCGGATAAAAACGGAGCAAAACCAAACCCATCCGGTAGCGGATAAAAACGGAGCAAAACCAAACCCATCCGGTAGCGGATAAAAACGGAGCAAAACCAAACCCATCCGGTAGCGGATAAAAACGGTTATGTTATGTTTGTTATGTAGTAATTTAATTTAATGTATTTAAAACTCTATCTTAAATTTGTATGGACACGTGATCCCTAAATTTAAAAATCGTCAAATCTCTTCCGGTCTATATAGAGACTTGCGGTTTTCACCAATAAATAGAACATCTCCTAGACTATAACTATATCTTAAATTTGTATGGACACGTGATCCTTAAATTTAAAAATCGTCAAATCTCTTCCGGTCTATATAGAGACTTGCGGTTTTCACCAATTAATTGAACATCTCCTAGACTATAACTATATCCTAAACTTGTATGGACACGTGATCCCTAAATTTAAAAATCGTCAAATCTCTTCCGGTCTATATAGAGACTTGCGGTTTTCACCAATAAATAGAACATCTCCTAGACTATAACTATATCTTAAATTTGTATGGACACGTGATCCTTAAATTTAAAAATCGTCAAATCTCTTCCGGTCTATATAGGGACTTGCGGTTTTCACCAACAAATAGAACATCTCCTAGACTATAACTATATCTTAAATTTGTATGGACACGTGATCCTTAAATTTAAAAATCGTCAAATCTCTTCCGGTCTATATAGAGACTTGAGGTTTTCACCAATAAATAGAACATCTCCTAGACTATAACTATATCTTAAATTTGTATGGACACGTGATCCTTAAATTTAAAAATCGTCAAGTCTCTTCCGGTCTATATAGAGACTTGCGGTTTTCACCAATTAATTGAACATCTCCTAGACTATAACTATATCCTAAATTTGTATGGACACGTGATCCCTAAATTTAAAAATCGTCAAATGTCTTCCGGTCTATATAGAGACTTGCGGTTTTCACCAATTAATAGAACATCTCCTAGACTATAACTATATCTTAAATTTGTATGGACACGTGATCCTTAAATTTAAAAATCGTCAAATCTCTTCCGGTCTATATAGAGACTTGCGGTTTTCACCAATAAATAGAACATTTCCTAGACTATAACTATATCTTAAATTTGTATGGATACGTGATCCTTAAATTTAAAAATCGTCAAATCTCTTCCGGTCTATATAGAGACTTGCGGTTTTCACCAATTAATAGAACATCTCCTAGACTATAACTATATCTTAAATTTGTATGGACACGTGATCCTTAAATTTAAAAATCGTCAAATCTCTTCCGGTCTATATAGGGACTTGCGGTTTTCACCAACAAATAGAACATCTCCTAGACTATAACTATATCTTAAATTTGTATGGACACGTGATCCTTAAATTTAAAAATCGTCAAATCTCTTCCGGTCTATATAGAGACTTGCGGTTTTCACCAATTAATAGAACATCTCCTAGACTATAACTATATCTTAAATTTGTATGGACACGTGATCCTTAAATTTAAAAATCGTCAAATCTCTTCCGGTCTATATAGAGACTTGCGGTTTTCACCAATTAATAGAACATCTCCTAGACTATAACTATATCTTAAATTTGTATGGACACGTGATCCTTAAATTTAAAAATCGTCAAATCTCTTCCGGTCTATATAGGGACTTGCGGTTTTCACCAACAAATAGAACATCTCCTAGACTATAACTATATCTTAAATTTGTATGGACACGTGATCCTTAAATTTAAAAATCGTCAAATCTCTTCCGGTCTATATAGAGACTTGCGGTTTTCACCAATTAATAGAACATCTCCTAAACTATAACTATATCTTAAATTTGTATGGACACGTGATCCTTAAATTTAAAAATCGTCAAATCTCTTCCGGTCTATATAGGGACTTGCGGTTTTCACCAACAAATAGAACATCTCCTAGACTATAACTATATCTTAAATTTGTATGGACACGTGATCCCTAAATTTAAAAATCGTCAAATGTCTTCCGGTCTATATAGAGACTTGCGGTTTTCACCAATTAATAGAACATCTCCTAGACTATAACTATATCTTAAATTTGTATGGACACGTGATCCTTAAATTTAAAAATCGTCAAATCTCTTCCGGTCTATATAGAGACTTGCGGTTTTCACCAATTAATAGAACATCTCCTAGACTATAACTATATCTTAAATTTGTATGGACACGTGATCCTTAAATTTAAAAATCGTCAAGTCTCTTCCGGTCTATATAGAGACTTGCGGTTTTCACCAATTAATTGAACATCTCCTAGACTATAACTATATCCTAAATTTGTATGGACACGTGATCCCTAAATTTAAAAATCGTCAAATGTCTTCCGGTCTATATAGAGACTTGCGGTTTTCACCAATTAATAGAACATCTCCTAGACTATAACTATATCTTAAATTTGTATGGACACGTGATCCTTAAATTTAAAAATCGTCAAATCTCTTCCGGTCTATATAGAGACTTGCGGTTTTCACCAATAAATAGAACATTTCCTAGACTATAACTATATCTTAAATTTGTATGGATACGTGATCCTTAAATTTAAAAATCGTCAAATCTCTTCCGGTCTATATAGAGACTTGCGGTTTTCACCAATTAATAGAACATCTCCTAGACTATAACTATATCTTAAATTTGTATGGACACGTGATCCCTAAATTTAAAAATCGTCAAATCTCTTCCGGTCTATATAGAGACTTGCGGTTTTCACCAATTAATAGAACATCTCCTAGACTATAACTATATCTTAAATTTGTATGGACACGTGATCCTTAAATTTAAAAATCGTCAAATCTCTTCCGGTCTATATAGAGACTTGCGGTTTTCACCAATTAATAGAACATCTCCTAGACTATAACTATATCTTAAATTTGTATGGACACGTGATCCTTAAATTAAAAAATCGTCAAATCTCTTCCGGTCTATATAGAGACTTGCGGCTTTCACCAATTAATAGAACATCTCCTAGACTATAACTATATCTTAAATTTGTATGGACACGTGATCCTTAAATTTAAAAATCGTCAAATCTCTTCCGGTCTATATAGAGACTTGCGGTTTTCACCAATTAATTGAACATCTCCTAGACTATAACTATATCCTAAACTTGTATGGACACGTGATCCCTAAATTTAAAAATCGTCAAATCTCTTCCGGTCTATATAGAGACTTGCGGTTTTCACCAATAAATAGAACATCTCCTAGACTATAACTATATCTTAAATTTGTATGGACACGTGATCCTTAAATTTAAAAATCGTCAAATCTCTTCCGGTCTATATAGGGACTTGCGGTTTTCACCAACAAATAGAACATCTCCTAGACTATAACTATATCTTAAATTTGTATGGACACGTGATCCTTAAATTTAAAAATCGTCAAATCTCTTCCGGTCTATATAGAGACTTGAGGTTTTCACCAATAAATAGAACATCTCCTAGACTATAACTATATCTTAAATTTGTATGGACACGTGATCCTTAAATTTAAAAATCGTCAAGTCTCTTCCGGTCTATATAGAGACTTGCGGTTTTCACCAATTAATTGAACATCTCCTAGACTATAACTATATCTTAAATTTGTATGGACACGTGATCCTTAAATTTAAAAATCGTCAAATCTCTTCCGGTCTATATAGAGACTTGCGGCTTTCACCAATTAATAGAACATCTCCTAGACTATAACTATATCTTAAATTTGTATGGACACGTGATCCTTAAATTTAAAAATCGTCAAATCTCTTCCGGTCTATATAGAGACTTGCGGTTTTCACCAATTAATTGAACATCTCCTAGACTATAACTATATCCTAAACTTGTATGGACACGTGATCCCTAAATTTAAAAATCGTCAAATCTCTTCCGGTCTATATAGAGACTTGCGGTTTTCACCAATAAATAGAACATCTCCTAGACTATAACTATATCTTAAATTTGTATGGACACGTGATCCTTAAATTTAAAAATCGTCAAATCTCTTCCGGTCTATATAGGGACTTGCGGTTTTCACCAACAAATAGAACATCTCCTAGACTATAACTATATCTTAAATTTGTATGGACACGTGATCCTTAAATTTAAAAATCGTCAAATCTCTTCCGGTCTATATAGAGACTTGAGGTTTTCACCAATAAATAGAACATCTCCTAGACTATAACTATATCTTAAATTTGTATGGACACGTGATCCTTAAATTTAAAAATCGTCAAGTCTCTTCCGGTCTATATAGAGACTTGCGGTTTTCACCAATTAATTGAACATCTCCTAGACTATAACTATATCCTAAATTTGTATGGACACGTGATCCCTAAATTTAAAAATCGTCAAATGTCTTCCGGTCTATATAGAGACTTGCGGTTTTCACCAATTAATAGAACATCTCCTAGACTATAACTATATCTTAAATTTGTATGGACACGTGATCCTTAAATTTAAAAATCGTCAAATCTCTTCCGGTCTATATAGAGACTTGCGGTTTTCACCAATAAATAGAACATTTCCTAGACTATAACTATATCTTAAATTTGTATGGATACGTGATCCTTAAATTTAAAAATCGTCAAATCTCTTCCGGTCTATATAGAGACTTGCGGTTTTCACCAATTAATAGAACATCTCCTAGACTATAACTATATCTTAAATTTGTATGGACACGTGATCCCTAAATTTAAAAATCGTCAAATCTCTTCCGGTCTATATAGAGACTTGCGGTTTTCACCAATTAATAGAACATCTCCTAGACTATAACTATATCTTAAATTTGTATGGACACGTGATCCTTAAATTTAAAAATCGTCAAATCTCTTCCGGTCTATATAGAGTCTTGCGGTTTTCAACAATTAATTGAACATCTCCTAGACTATAACTATATCTTAAATTTGTATGGACACGTGATCCTTAAATTTAAAAATCGTCAAATCTCTTCCGGTCTATATAGAGACTTGCGGTTTTCACCAATTAATAGAACATCTCCTAGACTATAACTATATCTTAAATTTGTATGGACACGTGATCCTTAAATTTAAAAATCGTCAAATCTCTTCCGGTCTATATAGAGACTTGCGGCTTTCACCAATTAATAGAACATCTCCTAGACTATAACTATATCTTAAATTTGTATGGACACGTGATCCTTAAATTTAAAAATCGTCAAATCTCTTCCGGTCTATATAGAGACTTGCGGTTTTCACCAATTAATTGAACATCTCCTAGACTATAACTATATCCTAAACTTGTATGGACACGTGATCCCTAAATTTAAAAATCGTCAAATCTCTTCCGGTCTATATAGGGACTTGCGGTTTTCACCAACAAATAGAACATCTCCTAGACTATAACTATATCTTAAATTTGTATGGACACGTGATCCTTAAATTTAAAAATCGTCAAATCTCTTCCGGTCTATATAGAGACTTGCGGTTTTCACCAATAAATAGAACATCTCCTAGACTATAACTATATCTTAAATTTGTATGGACACGTGATCCTTAAATTTAAAAATCGTCAAATCTCTTCCGGTCTATATAGAGACTTGCGGTTTTCACCAATTAATTGAACATCTCCTAGACTATAACTATATCCTAAACTTGTATGGACACGTGATCCCTAAATTTAAAAATCGTCAAATCTCTTCCGGTCTATATAGAGACTTGCGGTTTTCACCAATAAATAGAACATCTCCTAGACTATAACTATATCTTAAATTTGTATGGACACGTGATCCTTAAATTTAAAAATCGTCAAATCTCTTCCGGTCTATATAGGGACTTGCGGTTTTCACCAATAAATAGAACATCTCCTAGACTATAACTATATCTTAAATTTGTATGGACACGTGATCCTTAAATTTAAAAATCGTCAAATCTCTTCCGGTCTATATAGGGACTTGCGGTTTTCACCAATAAATAGAACATTTCCTAGACTATAACTATATCTTAAATTTGTATGGATACGTGATCCTTAAATTTAAAAATCGTCAAATCTCTTCCGGTCTATATAGAGACTTGCGGTTTTCACCAATTAATAGAACATCTCCTAGACTATAACTATATCTTAAATTTGTATGGACACGTGATCCCTAAATTTAAAAATCGTCAAATCTCTTCCGGTCTATATAGAGACTTGCGGTTTTCACCAATTAATAGAACATCTCCTAGACTATAACTATATCTTAAATTTGTATGGACACGTGATCCTTAAATTTAAAAATCGTCAAATCTCTTCCGGTCTATATAGAGTCTTGCGGTTTTCACCAATTAATTGAACATCTCCTAGACTATAACTATATCTTAAATTTGTATGGATACGTGATCCTTAAATTTAAAAATCGTCAAATCTCTTCCGGTCTATATAGAGACTTGCGGTTTTCACCAATTAATAGAACATCTCCTAGACTATAACTATATCTTAAATTTGTATGGACACGTGATCCCTAAATTTAAAAATCGTCAAATCTCTTCCGGTCTATATAGAGACTTGCGGTTTTCACCAATTAATAGAACATCTCCTAGACTATAACTATATCTTAAATTTGTATGGACACGTGATCCTTAAATTTAAAAATCGTCAAATCTCTTCCGGTCTATATAGAGACTTGCGGTTTTCACCAATTAATTGAACATCTCCTAGACTATAACTATATCCTAAATTTGTATGGACACGTGATCCCTAAATTTAAAAATCGTCAAATGTCTTCCGGTCTATATAGAGACTTGCGGTTTTCACCAATTAATAGAACATCTCCTAGACTATAACTATATCTTAAATTTGTATGGACACGTGATCCTTAAATTTAAAAATCGTCAAGTCTCTTCCGGTCTATATAGAGACTTGCGGTTTTCACCAATTAATTGAACATCTCCTAGACTATAACTATATCCTAAATTTGTATGGACACGTGATCCCTAAATTTAAAAATCGTCAAATGTCTTCCGGTCTATATAGAGACTTGCGGTTTTCACCAATTAATAGAACATCTCCTAGACTATAACTATATCTTAAATTTGTATGGACACGTGATCCTTAAATTTAAAAATCGTCAAATCTCTTCCGGTCTATATAGAGACTTGCGGTTTTCACCAATAAATAGAACATTTCCTAGACTATAACTATATCTTAAATTTGTATGGATACGTGATCCTTAAATTTAAAAATCGTCAAATCTCTTCCGGTCTATATAGAGACTTGCGGTTTTCACCAATTAATAGAACATCTCCTAGACTATAACTATATCTTAAATTTGTATGGACACGTGATCCCTAAATTTAAAAATCGTCAAATCTCTTCCGGTCTATATAGAGACTTGCGGTTTTCACCAATTAATAGAACATCTCCTAGACTATAACTATATCTTAAATTTGTATGGACACGTGATCCTTAAATTTAAAAATCGTCAAATCTCTTCCGGTCTATATAGAGTCTTGCGGTTTTCACCAATTAATTGAACATCTCCTAGACTATAACTATATCTTAAATTTGTATGGACACGTGATCCTTAAATTTAAAAATCGTCAAATCTCTTCCGGTCTATATAGAGACTTGCGGTTTTCACCAATTAATAGAACATCTCCTAGACTATAACTATATCTTAAATTTGTATGGACACGTGATCCTTAAATTTAAAAATCGTCAAATCTCTTCCGGTCTATATAGAGACTTGCGGCTTTCACCAATTAATAGAAAATCTCCTAGACTATAACTATATCTTAAATTTGTATGGACACGTGATCCTTAAATTTAAAAATCGTCAAATCTCTTCCGGTCTATATAGAGACTTGCGGTTTTCACCAATTAATTGAACATCTCCTAGACTATAACTATATCCTAAACTTGTTTGGACACGTGATCCCTAAATTTAAAAATCGTCAAATCTCTTCCGGTCTATATAGGGACTTGCGGTTTTCACCAACAAATAGAACATCTCCTAGACTATAACTATATCTTAAATTTGTATGGACACGTGATCCTTAAATTTAAAAATCGTCAAATCTCTTCCGGTCTATATAGAGACTTGAGGTTTTCACCAATAAATAGAACATCTCCTAGACTATAACTATATCTTAAATTTGTATGGACACGTGATCCTTAAATTTAAAAATCGTCAAATCTCTTCCGGTCTATATAGAGACTTGCGGTTTTCACCAATTAATTGAACATCTCCTAGACTATAACTATATCCTAAATTTGTATGGACACGTGATCCCTAAATTTAAAAATCGTCAAATGTCTTCCGGTCTATATAGAGACTTGCGGTTTTCACCAATTAATAGAACATCTCCTAGACTATAACTATATCTTAAATTTGTATGGACACGTGATCCTTAAATTTAAAAATCGTCAAATCTCTTCCGGTCTATATACAGACTTGCGGTTTTCACCAATAAATAGAACATTTCCTAGACTATAACTATATCTTAAATTTGTATGGATACGTGATCCTTAAATTTAAAAATCGTCAAATCTCTTCCGGTCTATATAGAGACTTGCGGTTTTCACCAATTAATAGAACATCTCCTAGACTATAACTATATCTTAAATTTGTATGGACACGTGATCCCTAAATTTAAAAATCGTCAAATCTCTTCCGGTCTATATAGAGACTTGCGGTTTTCACCAATTAATAGAACATCTCCTAGACTATAACTATATCTTAAATTTGTATGGACACGTGATCCTTAAATTTAAAAATCGTCAAATCTCTTCCGGTCTATATAGAGTCTTGCGGTTTTCACCAATTAATTGAACATCTCCTAGACTATAACTATATCTTAAATTTGTATGGACACGTGATCCTTAAATTTAAAAATCGTCAAATCTCTTCCGGTCTATATAGAGACTTGCGGTTTTCACCAATTAATAGAACATCTCCTAGACTATAACTATATCTTAAATTTGTATGGACACGTGATCCTTAAATTTAAAAATCGTCAAATCTCTTCCGGTCTATGTAGAGACTTGCGGTTTTCACCAATTAATAGAACATCTCCTAGACTATAACTATATCTTAAATTTGTATGGACACGTGATCCCTAAATTTAAAAATCGTCAAATCTCTTCCGGTCTATATAGAGACTTGCGGTTTTCACCAATAAATAGAACATCTCCTAGACTATAACTATATCAAAACCCAAACCCAATCAAACCCAATCAAACCCAATCAAACCCAACCAATCAAAATTTTTCAACTCTCAGATTGTCCTGAAATTGAGCTTCCTTGTCAATTTCATACCGGAGAAAACGAAAAACCCCTCCATTTTGTCCTATTTCTTCAGGAAATCTATTTTTCGTCGGAAAATTCCAATTCCCGTAGAGATACGACGAAATGGATGGTTTTTTCGTGTTCTCCGGCATCAAATTGACTAGGAAACAACCCATTTTCAGGAAAATCTGAGACCAAAAATTTTATTTTTTTTACAAGGGGGGAGTCTTCTGTATCAATATTTTTTTTTTTCAAAATTTTTCAACTCTCAGATTGTCCTGAAATTGAGCTTCCTTGTCAATTTCATGCCGGAGAAAACGAAAAACCCCTCCATTTTGTCCTATTTCTTCAGGAAATCTATTTTTCGTCGGAAAATTCCAATTCCCGAAGAGATACGACGAAATGGATGGTTTTTTCGTGTTCTCCGGCATCAAATTGACTAGGAAACAACCCATTTTCAGGAAAATCTGAGACCAAAAATTTAGATTTTTTTACAAGGGGGGAGTCTTCTGTATCAATATTTTTTTTTTTTTAATTTTTCAACTCTCAGATTGTCCTGAAATTGAGCTTCCTTGTCAATTTCATACCGGAGAAAACGAAAAACCCCTCCATTTTGTCCTATTTCTTCAGGAAATCTATTTTTCGTCGGAAAATTCCAATTCCCGTAGAGATACGACGAAATGGATGGTTTTTTCGTGTTCTCCGGCATCAAATTGACTAGGAAACAACCCATTTTCAGGAAAATCTGAGACCAAAAATCAAACCCAATCAAACCCAATCAAACCCAACCAATCAAAATTTTTCAACTCTCAGATTGTCCTGAAATTGAGCTTCCTTGTCAATTTCATACCGGAGAAAACGAAAAACCCCTCCATTTTGTCCTATTTCTTCAGGAAATCTATTTTTCGTCGGAAAATTCCAATTCCCGTAGAGATACGACGAAATGGATGGTTTTTTCGTGTTCTCCGGCATCAAATAGACTAGGAAACAACCCATTTTCAGGAAAATCTGAGACCAAAAATTTTGATTTTTTTACAAGGGGGGAGTCTTCTGTATCAATATTTTTTTTTTTCAAAATTTTTCAACTCTCAGATTGTCCTGAAATTGAGCTTCCTTGTCAATTTCATGCCGGAGAAAACGAAAAACCCCTCCATTTTGTCCTATTTCTTCAGGAAATCTATTTTTCGTCGGAAAATTCCAATTCCCGAAGAGATACGACGAAATGGATGGTTTTTTCGTGTTCTCCGGCATCAAATTGACTAGGAAACAACCCATTTTCAGGAAAATCTGAGACCAAAAATTTAGATTTTTTTACAAGGGGGGAGTCTTCTGTATCAATATTTTTTTTTTTTTAAATTTTTCAACTCTCAGATTGTCCTGAAATTGAGCTTCCTTGTCAATTTCATACCGGAGAAAACGAAAAACCCCTCCATTTTGTCCTATTTCTTCAGGAAATCTATTTTTCGTTGGAAAATTCCAATTCCCGTAGAGATACGACGAAATGGATGGTTTTTTCGTGTTCTCCGGCATCAAATTGACTAGGAAACAACCCATTTTCAGGAAAATCTGAGACCAAAAATTTTGATTTTTTTACAAGGGGGGAGTCTTCTGTATCAATATTTTTTTTTTCAAAATTTTTCAACTCTCAGATTGTCCTGAAATTGAGCTTCCTTGTCAATTTCATGCCAGAGAAAACGAAAAACCCCTCCATTTTGTCCTATTTCTTCAGGAAATCTATTTTTCGTCGGAAAATTCCAATTCCCGAAGAGATACGACGAAATGGATGGTTTTTTCGTGTTCTCCGGCATCAAATTGACTAGGAAACAACCCATTTTCAGGAAAATCTGAGACCAAAAATTTTGATTTTTTTACAAGGGGGGAGTCTTCTGTATCAATATTTTTTTTTTCAAAATTTTTCAACTCTCAGATTGTCCTGAAATTGAGCTTCCTTGTCAATTTCATACCGGAGAAAACGAAAAACCCCTCCATTTTGTCCTATTTCTTCAGGAAATCTATTTTTCGTCGGAAAATTCCAATTCCCGTAGAGATACGACGAAATGGATGGTTTTTTCGTGTTCTCCGGCATCAAATAGACTAGGAAACAACCCATTTTCAGGAAAATCTGAGACCAAAAATTTTGATTTTTTTACAAGGGGGGAGTCTTCTGTATCAATATTTTTTTTTTCAAAATTTTTCAACTCTCAGATTGTCCTGAAATTGAGCTTCCTTGTCAATTTCATACCGGAGAAAACGAAAAACCCCTCCATTTTGTCCTATTTCTTCAGGTAATCTATTTTTCGTCGGAAAATTCCAATTCCCGTAGAGATACGACGAAATGGATGGTTTTTTCGTGTTCTCCGGCATCAAATTGACTAGGAAACAATCCATTTTCAGGAAAATCTGAGCCCAAAAATTTTGATTTTTTTACAAGGGGGGAGTCTTCTGTATCAATATTTTTTTTTTCAAAATTTTTCAACTCTCAGATTGTCCTGAAATTGAGCTTCCTTGTCAATTTCATGCCAGAGAAAACGAAAAACCCCTCCATTTTGTCCTATTTCTTCAGGAAATCTATTTTTCGTCGGAAAATTCCAATTCCCGAAGAGATACGACGAAATGGATGGTTTTTTCGTGTTCTCCGGCATCAAATTGACTAGGAAACAACCCATTTTCAGGAAAATCTGAGACCAAAAATTTTGATTTTTTTACAAGGGGGGAGTCTTCTGTATCAAAATTTTTTTTTTCAAAATTTTTCAACTCTCAGATTGTCCTGAAATTGAGCTTCCTTGTCAATTTCATACCGGAGAAAACGAAAAACCCCTCCATTTTGTCCTATTTCTTCAGGAAATCTATTTTTCGTCGGAAAATTCCAATTCCCGTAGAGATACGACGAAATGGATGGTTTTTTCGTGTTCTCCGGCATCAAATAGACTAGGAAACAACCCATTTTCAGGAAAATCTGAGACCAAAAATTTTGATTTTTTTACAAGGGGGGAGTCTTCTGTATCAATATTTTTTTTTTCAAAATTTTTCAACTCTCAGATTGTCCTGAAATTGAGCTTCCTTGTCAATTTCATACCGGAGAAAACGAAAAACCCCTCCATTTTGTCCTATTTCTTCAGGTAATCTATTTTTCGTCGGAAAATTCCAATTCCCGTAGAGATACGACGAAATGGATGGTTTTTTCGTGTTCTCCGGCATCAAATTGACTAGGAAACAATCCATTTTCAGGAAAATCTGAGCCCAAAAATTTTGATTTTTTTACAAGGGGGGAGTCTTCTGTATCAATATTTTTTTTTTCAAAATTTTTCAACTCTCAGATTGTCCTGAAATTGAGCTTCCTTGTCAATTTCATGCCGGAGAAAACGAAAAACCCCTCCATTTTGTCCTATTTCTTCAGGAAATCTATTTTTCGTCGGAAAATTCCAATTCCCGTAGAGATACGACGAAATGGATGGTTTTTTCGTGTTCTCCGGCATCAAATTGACTAGGAAACAACCCATTTTCAGGAAAATCTGAGACCAAAAATTTTGATTTTTTTACAAGGGGGGAGTCTTCTGTATCAATATTTTTTTTTTCAAAATTTTTCAACTCTCAGATTGTCCTGAAATTGAGCTTCCTTGTCAATTTCATACCGGAGAAAACGAAAAACCCCTCCATTTTGTCCTATTTCTTCAGGTAATCTATTTTTCGTCGGAAAATTCCAATTCCCGTAGAGATACGACGAAATGGATGGTTTTTTCGTGTTCTCCGGCATCAAATTGACTAGGAAACAATCCATTTTCAGGAAAATCTGAGACCAAAAATTTTGATTTTTTTACAAGGGGGGAGTCTTCTGTATCAATATTTTTTTTTTCAAAATTTTTCAACTCTCAGATTGTCCTGAAATTGAGCTTCCTTGTCAATTTCATACCGGAGAAAACGAAAAACCCCTCCATTTTGTCCTATTCCTTCAGGAAATCTATTTTTCGTTGGAAAATTCCAATTCCCGTAGAGATACGACGAAATGGATGGTTTTTTCGTGTTCTCCGGCATCAAATTGACTAGGAAACAACCCATTTTCAGGAAAATCTGAGACCAAAAATTTTGATTTTTTTACAAGGGGGGAGTCTTCTGTATCAATATTTTTTTTTTCAAAATTTTTCAACTCTCAGATTGTCCTGAAATTGAGCTTCCTTGTCAATTTCATACCGGAGAAAACGAAAAACCCCTCCATTTTGTCCTTTTCCTTCAGGAAATCTCTTTTTCGTTGGAAAATTCCAATTCCCGTAGAGATACGACGAAATGGATGGTTTTTTCGTGTTCTCCGGCATCAAATTGACTAGGAAACAACCCATTTTCAGGAAAATCTGAGACCAAAAATTTTGATTTTTTTACAAGGGGGGAGTCTTCTGTATCAATATTTTTTTTTTCAAAATTTTTCAACTCTCAGATTGTCCTGAAATTGAGCTTCCTTGTCAATTTCATACCGGAGAAAACGAAAAACCCCTCCATTTTGTCCTATTTCTTCAGGTAATCTATTTTTCGTCGGAAAATTCCAATTCCCGTAGAGATACGACGAAATGGATGGTTTTTTCGTGTTCTCCGGCATCAAATTGACTAGGAAACAATCCATTTTCAGGAAAATCTGAGACCAAAAATTTTGATTTTTTTACAAGGGGGGAGTCTTCTGTATCAATATTTCTTTTTTTCAAAATTTTTCAACTCTCAGATTGTCCTGAAATTGAGCTTCCTTGTCAATTTCATGCCAGAGAAAACGAAAAACCCCTCCATTTTGTCCTATTTCTTCAGGAAATCTATTTTTCGTCGGAAAATTCCAATTCCCGAAGAGATACGACGAAATGGATGGTTTTTTCGTGTTCTCCGGCATCAAATTGACTAGGAAACAACCCATTTTCAGGAAAATCTGAGACCAAAAATTTTGATTTTTTTACAAGGGGGGAGTCTTCTGTATCAATATTTTTTTTTTCAAAATTTTTCAACTCTCAGATTGTCCTGAAATTGAGCTTCCTTGTCAATTTCATACCGGAGAAAACGAAAAACCCCTCCATTTTGTCCTATTTCTTCAGGAAATCTATTTTTCGTCGGAAAATTCCAATTCCCGTAGAGATACGACGAAATGGATGGTTTTTTCGTGTTCTCCGGCATCAAATAGACTAGGAAACAACCCATTTTCAGGAAAATCTGAGACCAAAAATTTTGATTTTTTTACAAGGGGGGAGTCTTGTGTATCAATATTTTTTTTTTCAAAATTTTTCAACTCTCAGATTGTCCTGAAATTGAGCTTCCTTGTCAATTTCATACCGGAGAAAACGAAAAACCCCTCCATTTTGTCCTATTTCTTCAGGTAATCTATTTTTCGTCGGAAAATTCCAATTCCCGTAGAGATACGACGAAATGGATGGTTTTTTCGTGTTCTCCGGCATCAAATTGACTAGGAAACAATCCATTTTCAGGAAAATCTGAGCCCAAAAATTTTGATTTTTTTACAAGGGGGGAGTCTTCTGTATCAATATTTTTTTTTTCAAAATTTTTCAACTCTCAGATTGTCCTGAAATTGAGCTTCCTTGTCAATTTCATGCCAGAGAAAACGAAAAACCCCTCCATTTTGTCCTATTTCTTCAGGAAATCTATTTTTCGTCGGAAAATTCCAATTCCCGAAGAGATACGACGAAATGGATGGTTTTTTCGTGTTCTCCGGCATCAAATTGACTAGGAAACAACCCATTTTCAGGAAAATCTGAGACCAAAAATTTTGATTTTTTTACAAGGGGGGAGTCTTCTGTATCAATATTTTTTTTTTCAAAATTTTTCAACTCTCAGATTGTCCTGAAATTGAGCTTCCTTGTCAATTTCATGCCGGAGAAAACGAAAAACCCCTCCATTTTGTCCTATTTCTTCAGGAAATCTATTTTTCGTCGGAAAATTCCAATTCCCGTAGAGATACGACGAAATGGATGGTTTTTTCGTGTTCTCCGGCATCAAATTGACTAGGAAACAACCCATTTTCAGGAAAATCTGAGACCAAAAATCAAACCCAATCAAACCCAATCAAACCCAATCAAACCCAACCAATCAAAATTTTTCAACTCTCAGATTGTCCTGAAATTGAGCTTCCTTGTCAATTTCATACCGGAGAAAACGAAAAACCCCTCCATTTTGTCCTATTTCTTCAGGAAATCTATTTTTCGTCGGAAAATTCCAATTCCCTTAGAGATACGACGAAATGGATGGTTTTTTCGTGTTCTCCGGCATCAAATTGACTAGGAAACAACCCATTTTCAGGAAAATCTGAGACCAAAAATTTTGATTTTTTTACAAGGGGGGAGTCTTCTGTATCAATATTTTTTTTTTCAAAATTTTTCAACTCTCAGATTGTCCTGAAATTGAGCTTCCTTGTCAATTTCATGCCAGAGAAAACGAAAAACCCCTCCATTTTGTCCTATTTCTTCAGGAAATCTATTTTTCGTCGGAAAATTCCAATTCCCGAAGAGATACGACGAAATGGATGGTTTTTTCGTGTTCTCCGGCATCAAATTGACTAGGAAACAACCCATTTTCAGGAAAATCTGAGACCAAAAATTTTGATTTTTTTACAAGGGGGGAGTCTTCTGTATCAATATTTTTTTTTTCAAAATTTTTCAACTCTCAGATTGTCCTGAAATTGAGCTTCCTTGTCAATTTCATACCGGAGAAAACGAAAAACCCCTCCATTTTGTCCTATTTCTTCAGGAAATCTATTTTTCGTCGGAAAATTCCAATTCCCGTAGAGATACGACGAAATGGATGGTTTTTTCGTGTTCTCCGGCATCAAATAGACTAGGAAACAACCCATTTTCAGGAAAATCTGAGACCAAAAATTTTGATTTTTTACAAGGGGGGAGTCTTCTGTATCAATATTTTTTTTTTCAAAATTTTTCAACTCTCAGATTGTCCTGAAATTGAGCTTCCTTGTCAATTTCATACCGGAGAAAACGAAAAACCCCTCCATTTTGTCCTATTTCTTCAGGAAATCTATTTTTCGTCGGAAAATTCCAATTCCCGTAGAGATACGACGAAATGGATGGTTTTTTCGTGTTCTCCGGCATCAAATAGACTAGGAAACAACCCATTTTCAGGAAAATCTGAGACCAAAAATTTTGATTTTTTTACAACGGAGCAAAACCAAACCCATCCGGTAGCGGATAAAAACGGAGCAAAACCAAACCCATCCGGTAGCGGATAAAAACGGAGCAAAACCAAACCCATCCAGTAGCGGATAAAAACGGAGCAAAACCAAACCCATCCAGTAGCGAATAAAAACGGAGCAAAACCAAACCCATCCGGTAGCGGATAAAAACGGAGCAAAACCAAACCCATCCGGTAGCGGATAAAAACGGAGCAAAACCAAACCCATCCGGTAGCGGATAAAAACGGAGCAAAACCAAACCCATCCGGTAGCGGATAAAAACGGAGCAAAACCAAACCCATCCGGTAGCGGATAAAAACGGTTATGTTATGTTTGTTATGTATCAATATTTTTTTTTTCAAAATTTTTCAACTCTCAAATTTTGATTTTTTTACAAGGGGGGAGTCTTCTGTATCAATATTTTTTTTTTCAAAATTTTTCAACTCTCAGATTGTCCTGAAATTGAGCTTCCTTGTCAATTTCATGCCAGAGAAAACGAAAAACCCCTCCATTTTGTCCTATTTCTTCAGGAAATCTATTTTTCGTCGGAAAATTCCAATTCCCGAAGAGATACGACGAAATGGATGGTTTTTTCGTGTTCTCCGGCATCAAATTGACTAGGAAACAACCCATTTTCAGGAAAATCTGAGACCAAAAATTTTGATTTTTTTACAAGGGGGGAGTCTTCTGTATCAATATTTTTTTTTTCAAAATTTTTCAACTCTCAGATTGTCCTGAAATTGAGCTTCCTTGTCAATTTCATACCGGAGAAAACGAAAAACCCCTCCATTTTGTCCTATTTCTTCAGGAAATCTATTTTTCGTCGGAAAATTCCAATTCCCGTAGAGATACGACGAAATGGATGGTTTTTTCGTGTTCTCCGGCATCAAATAGACTAGGAAACAACCCATTTTCAGGAAAATCTGAGACCAAAAATTTTGATTTTTTTACAAGGGGGGAGTCTTCTGTATCAATATTTTTTTTTTCAAAATTTTTCAACTCAGATTGTCCTGAAATTGAGCTTCCTTGTCAATTTCATGCCGGAGAAAACGAAAAACCCCTCCATTTTGTCCTATTTCTTCAGGAAATCTATTTTTCGTCGGAAAATTCCAATTCCCGAAGAGATACGACGAAATGGATGGTTTTTTCGTGTTCTCCGGCATCAAATTGACTAGGAAACAACCCATTTTCAGGAAAATCTGAGACCAAAAATTTTGATTTTTTTACAACGGAGCAAAACCAAACCCATCCGGTAGCGGATAAAAACGGAGCAAAACCAAACCCATCCGGTAGCGGATAAAAACGGAGCAAAACCAAACCCATCCAGTAGCGGATAAAAACGGAGCAAAACCAAACCCATCCAGTAGCGAATAAAAACGGAGCAAAACCAAACCCATCCGGTAGCGGATAAAAACGGAGCAAAACCAAACCCATCCGGTAGCGGATAAAAACGGAGCAAAACCAAACCCATCCGGTAGCGGATAAAAACGGAGCAAAACCAAACCCATCCGGTAGCGGATAAAAACGGAGCAAAACCAAACCCATCCGGTAGCGGATAAAAACGGTTATGTTATGTTTGTTATGTATCAATATTTTTTTTTTCAAAATTTTTCAACTCTCAGATTGTCCTGAAATTGAGCTTCCTTGTCAATTTCATGCCAGAGAAAACGAAAAACCCCTCCATTTTGTCCTATTTCTTCAGGAAATCTATTTTTCGTCGGAAAATTCCAATTCCCGAAGAGATACGACGAAATGGATGGTTTTTTCGTGTTCTCCGGCATCAAATTGACTAGGAAACAACCCATTTTCAGGAAAATCTGAGACCAAAAATTTTGATTTTTTTACAAGGGGGGAATCTTCTGTATCAATATTTTTTTTTTCAAAATTTTTCAACTCTCAGATTGTCCTGAAATTGAGCTTCCTTGTCAATTTCATACCGGAGAAAACGAAAAACCCCTCCATTTTGTCCTATTTCTTCAGGAAATCTATTTTTCGTCGGAAAATTCCAATTCCCGTAGAGATACGACGAAATGGATGGTTTTTTCGTGTTCTCCGGCATCAAATAGACTAGGAAACAACCCATTTTCAGGAAAATCTGAGACCAAAAATTTTGATTTTTTTACAAGGGGGAGTCTTCTGTATCAATATTTTTTTTTTCAAAATTTTTCAACTCAGATTGTCCTGAAATTGAGCTTCCTTGTCAATTTCATGCCGGAGAAAACGAAAAACCCCTCCATTTTGTCCTATTTCTTCAGGAAATCTATTTTTCGTCGGAAACTTCCAATTCCCGAAGAGATACGACGAAATGGATGGTTTTTTCGTGTTCTCCGGCATCAAATTGACTAGGAAACAACCCATTTTCAGGAAAATCTGAGACCAAAAATTTTGATTTTTTTACAACGGAGCAAAACCAAACCCATCCGGTAGCGGATAAAAACGGAGCAAAACCAAACCCATCCGGTAGCGGATAAAAACGGAGCAAAACCAAACCCATCCAGTAGCGGATAAAAACGGAGCAAAACCAAACCCATCCAGTAGCGAATAAAAACGGAGCAAAACCAAACCCATCCGGTAGCGGATAAAAACGGAGCAAAACCAAACCCATCCGGTAGCGGATAAAAACGGAGCAAAACCAAACCCATCCGGTAGCGGATAAAAACGGAGCAAAACCAAACCCATCCGGTAGCGGATAAAAACGGAGCAAAACCAAACCCATCCGGTAGCGGATAAAAACGGTTATGTTATGTTTGTTATGTAGTAATTTAATTTAATGTATTTAAAACTCTATCTTAAATTTGTATGGACACGTGATCCCTAAATTTAAAAATCGTCAAATCTCTTCCGGTCTATATAGAGACGCGGTTTTCACCAATAAATAGAACATCTCCTAGACTATAACTATATCTTAAATTTGTATGGACACGTGATCCTTAAATTTAAAAATCGTCAAATCTCTTCCGGTCTATATAGGGACTTGCGGTTTTCACCAACAAATAGAACATCTCCTAGACTATAACTATATCTTAAATTTGTATGGACACGTGATCCTTAAATTTAAAAATCGTCAAATCTCTTCCGGTCTATATAGAGACTTGAGGTTTTCACCAATAAATAGAACATCTCCTAGACTATAACTATATCTTAAATTTGTATGGACACGTGATCCTTAAATTTAAAAATCGTCAAATCTCTTCCGGTCTATATAGAGACTTGCGGTTTTCACCAATTAATTGAACATCTCCTAGACTATAACTATATCCTAAATTTGTATGGACACGTGATCCCTAAATTTAAAAATCGTCAAATGTCTTCCGGTCTATATAGAGACTTGCGGTTTTCACCAATTAATAGAACATCTCCTAGACTATAACTATATCTTAAATTTGTATGGACACGTGATCCTTAAATTTAAAAATCGTCAAATCTCTTCCGGTCTATATAGAGACTTGCGGTTTTCACCAATAAATAGAACATTTCCTAGACTATAACTATATCTTAAATTTGTATGGATACGTGACCCTTAAATTTAAAAATCGTCAAATCTCTTCCGGTCTATATAGAGACTTGCGGTTTTCACCAATTAATAGAACATCTCCTAGACTATAACTATATCTTAAATTTGTATGGACACGTGATCCCTAAATTTAAAAATCGTCAAATCTCTTCCGGTCTATATAGAGACTTGCGGTTTTCACCAATTAATAGAACATCTCCTAGACTATAACTATATCTTAAATTTGTATGGACACGTGATCCTTAAATTTAAAAATCGTCAAATCTCTTCCGGTCTATATAGAGTCTTGCGGTTTTCACCAATTAATTGAACATCTCCTAGACTATAACTATATCTTAAATTTGTATGGACACGTGATCCTTAAATTTAAAAATCGTCAAATCTCTTCCGGTCTATATAGAGACTTGCGGTTTTCACCAATTAATAGAACATCTCCTAGACTATAACTATATCTTAAATTTGTATGGACACGTGATCCTTAAATTTAAAAATCGTCAAATCTCTTCCGGTCTATATAGAGACTTGCGGTTTTCACCAATTAATAGAACATCTCCTAGACTATAACTATATCTTAAATTTGTATGGACACGTGATCCTTAAATTTAAAAATCGTCAAATCTCTTCCGGTCTATATAGAGACTTGCGGTTTTCACCAATTAATTGAACATCTCCTAGACTATAACTATATCCTAAACTTGTATGGACACGTGATCCCTAAATTTAAAAATCGTCAAATCTCTTCCGGTCTATATAGAGACTTGCGGTTTTCACCAATAAATAGAACATCTCCTAGACTATAACTATATCTTAAATTTGTATGGACACGTGATCCTTAAATTTAAAAATCGTCAAATCTCTTCCGGTCTATATAGGGACTTGCGGTTTTCACCAACAAATAGAACATCTCCTAGACTATAACTATATCTTAAATTTGTATGGACACGTGATCCTTAAATTTAAAAATCGTCAAATCTCTTCCGGTCTATATAGAGACTTGAGGTTTTCACCAATAAATAGAACATCTCCTAGACTATAACTATATCTTAAATTTGTATGGACACGTGATCCTTAAATTTAAAAATCGTCAAATCTCTTCCGGTCTATATAGAGACTTGCGGTTTTCACCAATTAATTGAACATCTCCTAGACTATAACTATATCCTAAATTTGTATGGACACGTGATCCCTAAATTTAAAAATCGTCAAATGTCTTCCGGTCTATATAGAGACTTGCGGTTTTCACCAATTAATAGAACATCTCCTAGACTATAACTATATCTTAAATTTGTATGGACACGTGATCCCTAAATTTAAAAATCGTCAAATCTCTTCCGGTCTATATAGAGACTTGCGGTTTTCACCAATTAATAGAACATCTCCTAGACTATAACTATATCTTAAATTTGTATGGACACGTGATCCTTAAATTTAAAAATCGTCAAATCTCTTCCCGTCTATATAGAGTCTTGCGGTTTTCACCAATTAATTGAACATCTCCTAGACTATAACTATATCTTAAATTTGTATGGACACGTGATCCTTAAATTTAAAAATCGTCAAAAATTTTGATTTTTTTACAACGGAGCAAAACCAAACCCATCCGGTAGCGGATAAAAACGGAGCAAAACCAAACCCATCCGGTAGCGGATAAAAACGGAGCAAAACCAAACCCATCCAGTAGCGGATAAAAACGGAGCAAAACCAAACCCATCCAGTAGCGAATAAAAACGGAGCAAAACCAAACCCATCCGGTAGCGGATAAAAACGGAGCAAAACCAAACCCATCCGGTAGCGGATAAAAACGGAGCAAAACCAAACCCATCCGGTAGCGGATAAAAACGGAGCAAAACCAAACCCATCCGGTAGCGGATAAAAACGGAGCAAAACCAAACCCATCCGGTAGCGGATAAAAACGGTTATGTTATGTTTGTTATGTATCAATATTTTTTTTTTCAAAATTTTTCAACTCTCAGATTGTCCTGAAATTGAGCTTCCTTGTCAATTTCATGCCAGAGAAAACGAAAAACCCCTCCATTTTGTCCTATTTCTTCAGGAAATCTATTTTTCTAAATTTAAAAATCGTCAAATCTCTTCCGGTCTATATAGAGACTTGAGGTTTTCACCAATAAATAGAACATCTCCTAGACTATAACTATATCTTAAATTTGTATGGATACGTGATCCTTAAATTTAAAAATCGTCAAATCTCTTCCGGTCTATATAGAGACTTGCGGTTTTCACCAATTAATAGAACATCTCCTAGACTATAACTATATCTTAAATTTGTATGGACACGTGATCCCTAAATTTAAAAATCGTCAAATCTCTTCCGGTCTATATAGAGACTTGCGGTTTTCACCAATTAATAGAACATCTCCTAGACTATAACTATATCTTAAATTTGTATGGACACGTGATCCTTAAATTTAAAAATCGTCAAATCTCTTCCGGTCTATATAGAGTCTTGCGGTTTTCACCAATTAATTGAACATCTCCTAGACTATAACTATATCTTAAATTTGTATGGACACGTGATCCTTAAATTTAAAAATCGTCAAATCTCTTCCGGTCTATATAGAGACTTGCGGTTTTCACCAATTAATAGAACATCTCCTAGACTATAACTATATCTTAAATTTGTATGGACACGTGATCCTTAAATTTAAAAATCGTCAAATCTCTTCCGGTCTATATAGAGACTTGCGGTTTTCACCAATTAATAGAACATCTCCTAGACTATAACTATATCTTAAATTTGTATGGACACGTGATCCTTAAATTTAAAAATCGTCAAATCTCTTCCGGTCTATATAGAGACTTGCGGTTTTCACCAATTAATTGAACATCTCCTAGACTATAACTATATCCTAAACTTGTATGGACACGTGATCCCTAAATTTAAAAATCGTCAAATCTCTTCCGGTCTATATAGAGACTTGCGGTTTTCACCAATAAATAGAACATCTCCTAGACTATAACTATATCTTAAATTTGTATGGACACGTGATCCTTAAATTTAAAAATCGTCAAATCTCTTCCGGTCTATATAGGGACTTGCGGTTTTCACCAACAAATAGAACATCTCCTAGACTATAACTATATCTTAAATTTGTATGGACACGTGATCCTTAAATTTAAAAATCGTCAAATCTCTTCCGGTCTATATAGAGACTTGAGGTTTTCACCAATAAATAGAACATCTCCTAGACTATAACTATATCTTAAATTTGTATGGACACGTGATCCTTAAATTTAAAAATCGTCAAATCTCTTCCGGTCTATATAGAGACTTGCGGTTTTCACCAATTAATTGAACATCTCCTAGACTATAACTATATCCTAAATTTGAATGGACACGTGATCCCTAAATTTAAAAATCGTCAAATGTCTTCCGGTCTATATAGAGACTTGCGGTTTTCACCAATTAATAGAACATCTCCTAGACTATAACTATATCTTAAATTTGTATGGACACGTGATCCTTAAATTTAAAAATCGTCAAATCTCTTCCGGTCTATATAGAGACTTGCGGTTTTCACCAATTAATAGAACATCTCCTAGACTATAACTATATCTTAAATTTGTATGGACACGTGATCCCTAAATTTAAAAATCGTCAAATCTCTTCCGGTCTATATAGAGACTTGCGGTTTTCACCAATTAATAGAACATCTCCTAGACTATAACTATATCTTAAATTTGTATGGACACGTGATCCTTAAATTTAAAAATCGTCAAATCTCTTCCCGTCTATATAGAGTCTTGCGGTTTTCACCAATTAATTGAACATCTCCTAGACTATAACTATATCTTAAATTTGTATGGACACGTGATCCTTAAATTTAAAAATCGTCAAATCTCTTCCGGTCTATATAGAGACTTGCGGTTTTCACCAATTAATAGAACATCTCCTAGACTATAACTATATCTTAAATTTGTATGGACACGTGATCCTTAAATTTAAAAATCGTCAAATCTCTTCCGGTCTATGTAGAGACTTGCGGTTTTCACCAATTAATAGAACATCTCCTAGACTATAACTATATCTTAAATTTGTATGGACACGTGATCCCTAAATTTAAAAATCGTCAAATCTCTTCCGGTCTATATAGAGACTTGCGGTTTTCACCAATAAATAGAACATCTCCTAGACTATAACTATATCAAAACCCAAACCCAATCAAACCCAATCAAACCCAACCAATCAAAATTTTTCAACTCTCAGATTGTCCTGAAATTGAGCTTCCTTGTCAATTTCATACCGGAGAAAACGAAAAACCCCTCCATTTTGTCCTATTTCTTCAGGAAATCTATTTTTCGTCGGAAAATTCCAATTCCCGTAGAGATACGACGAAATGGATGGTTTTTTCGTGTTCTCCGGCATCAAATTGACTAGGAAACAACCCATTTTCAGGAAAATCTGAGACCAAAAATTTTGATTTTTTTACAAGGGGGGAGTCTTCTGTATCAATATTTTTTTTTTTAAAAATTTTTCAACTCTCAGATTGTCCTGAAATTGAGCTTCCTTGTCAATTTCATGCCGGAGAAAACGAAAAACCCCTCCATTTTGTCCTATTTCTTCAGGAAATCTATTTTTCGTCGGAAAATTCCAATTCCCGAAGAGATACGACGAAATGGATGGTTTTTTCGTGTTCTCCGGCATCAAATTGACTAGGAAACAACCCATTTTCAGGAAAATCTGAGACCAAAAATTTTGATTTTTTTGCAAGGGGGGAGCCTTCTGTATCAATATTTTTTTTTTTTAAATTTTTCAACTCTCAGATTGTCCTGAAATTGAGCTTCCTTGTCAATTTCATACCGGAGAAAACGAAAAACCCCTCCATTTTGTCCTATTTCTTCAGGAAATCTATTTTTCGTCGGAATATTCCAATTCCCGTAGAGATACGACGAAATGGATGGTTTTTTCGTGTTCTCCGGCATCAAATTGACTAGGAAACAACCCATTTTCAGGAAAATCTGAGACCAAAAATCAAACCCAATCAAACCCAATCAAACCCAATCAAACCCAACCAATCAAAATTTTTCAACTCTCAGATTGTCCTGAAATTGAGCTTCCTTGTCAATTTCATACCGGAGAAAACGAAAAACCCCTCCATTTTGTCCTATTTCTTCAGGAAATCTATTTTTCGTCGGAAAATTCCAATTCCCTTAGAGATACGACGAAATGGATGGTTTTTTCGTGTTCTCCGGCATCAAATTGACTAGGAAACAACCCATTTTCAGGAAAATCTGAGACCAAAAATTTTGATTTTTTTACAAGGGGGGAGTCTTCTGTATCAATATTTTTTTTTTCAAAATTTTTCAACTCTCAGATTGTCCTGAAATTGAGCTTCCTTGTCAATTTCATACCGGAGAAAACGAAAAACCCCTCCATTTTGTCCTATTTCTTCAGGAAATCTATTTTTCGTCGGAAAATTCCAATTCCCGTAGAGATACGACGAAATGGATGGTTTTTTCGTGTTCTCCGGCATCAAATTGACTAGGAAACAACCCATTTTCAGGAAAATCTGAGACCAAAAATTTTGATTTTTTTACAAGGGGGGAGTCTTCTGTATCAATATTTTTTTTTTTTTAAATTTTTCAACTCTCAGATTGTCCTGAAATTGAGCTTCCTTGTCAATTTCATACCGGAGAAAACGAAAAACCCCTCCATTTTGTCCTATTTCTTCAGGAAATCTATTTTTCGTCGGAAAATTCCAATTCCCGTAGAGATACGACGAAATGGATGGTTTTTTCGTGTTCTCCGGCATCAAATTGACTAGGAAACAACCCATTTTCAGGAAAATCTGAGACCAAAAATCAAACCCAATCAAACCCAATCAAACCCAATCAAACCCAACCAATCAAAATTTTTCAACTCTCAGATTGTCCTGAAATTGAGCTTCCTTGTCAATTTCATACCGGAGAAAACGAAAAACCCCTCCATTTTGTCCTATTTCTTCAGGAAATCTATTTTTCGTCGGAAAATTCCAATTCCCTTAGAGATACGACGAAATGGATGGTTTTTTCGTGTTCTCCGGCATCAAATTGACTAGGAAACAACCCATTTTCAGGAAAATCTGAGACCAAAAATTTTGATTTTTTTACAAGGGGGGAGTCTTCTGTATCAATATTTTTTTTTTCAAAATTTTTCAACTCTCAGATTGTCCTGAAATTGAGCTTCCTTGTCAATTTCATACCGGAGAAAACGAAAAACCCCTCCATTTTGTCCTATTTCTTCAGGAAATCTATTTTTCGTCGGAAAATTCCAATTCCCGTAGAGATACGACGAAATGGATGGTTTTTTCGTGTTCTCCGGCATCAAATTGACTAGGAAACAACCCATTTTCAGGAAAATCTGAGACCAAAAATTTTGATTTTTTTACAAGGGGGGAGTCTTCTGTATCAATATTTTTTTTTTTTTAAATTTTTCAACTCTCAGATTGTCCTGAAATTGAGCTTCCTTGTCAATTTCATACCGGAGAAAACGAAAAACCCCTCCATTTTGTCCTATTTCTTCAGGAAATCTATTTTTCGTCGGAAAATTCCAATTCCCGTAGAGATACGACGAAATGGATGGTTTTTTCGTGTTCTCCGGCATCAAATTGACTAGGAAACAACCCATTTTCAGGAAAATCTGAGACCAAAAATCAAACCCAATCAAACCCAATCAAACCCAATCAAACCCAACCAATCAAAATTTTTCAACTCTCAGATTGTCCTGAAATTGAGCTTCCTTGTCAATTTCATACCGGAGAAAACGAAAAACCCCTCCATTTTGTCCTATTTCTTCAGGAAATCTATTTTTCGTCGGAAAATTCCAATTCCCTTAGAGATACGACGAAATGGATGGTTTTTTCGTGTTCTCCGGCATCAAATTGACTAGGAAACAACCCATTTTCAGGAAAATCTGAGACCAAAAATTTTGATTTTTTTACAAGGGGGGAGTCTTCTGTATCAATATTTTTTTTTTCAAAATTTTTCAACTCTCAGATTGTCCTGAAATTGAGCTTCCTTGTCAATTTCATACCGGAGAAAACGAAAAACCCCTCCATTTTGTCCTATTTCTTCAGGAAATCTATTTTTCGTCGGAAAATTCCAATTCCCGTAGAGATACGACGAAATGGATGGTTTTTTCGTGTTCTCCGGCATCAAATTGACTAGGAAACAACCCATTTTCAGGAAAATATGAGACCAAAAATTTTGATTTTTTTTACAAGGGGGGAGTCTTCTGTATCAATATTTTTTTTTTCAAAATTTTTCAACTCTCAGATTGTCCTGAAATTGAGCTTCCTTGTCAATTTCATACCGGAGAAAACGAAAAACCCCTCCATTTTGTCCTTTTCCTTCAGGAAATCTCTTTTTCGTTGGAAAATTCCAATTCCCGTAGAGATACGACGAAATGGATGGTTTTTTCGTGCTCTCCGGCATCAAATTGACTAGGAAACAACCCATTTTCAGGAAAATCTGAGACCAAAAATTTTGATTTTTTTACAAGGGGGGAGTCTTCTGTATCAATATTTTTTTTTTCAAAATTTTTCAACTCTCAGATTGTCCTGAAATTGAGCTTCCTTGTCAATTTCATACCGGAGAAAACGAAAAACCCCTCCATTTTGTCCTATTTCTTCAGGTAATCTATTTTTCGTCGGAAAATTCCAATTCCCGTAGAGATACGACGAAATGGATGGTTTTTTCGTGTTCTCCGGCATCAAATTGACTAGGAAACAATCCATTTTCAGGAAAATCTGAGACCAAAAATTTTGATTTTTTTACAAGGGGGGAGTCTTCTGTATCAATATTTTTTTTTTCAAAATTTTTCAACTCTCAGATTGTCCTGAAATTGAGCTTCCTTGTCAATTTCATACCGGAGAAAACGAAAAACCCCTCCATTTTGTCCTATTCCTTCAGGAAATCTATTTTTCGTTGGAAAATTCCAATTCCCGTAGAGATACGACGAAATGGATGGTTTTTTCGTGTTCTCCGGCATCAAATTGACTAGGAAACAACCCATTTTCAGGAAAATCTGAGACCAAAAATTTTGATTTTTTTACAAGGGGGGAGTCTTCTGTATCAATATTTTTTTTTTCAAAATTTTTCAACTCTCAGATTGTCCTGAAATTGAGCTTCCTTGTCAATTTCATACCGGAGAAAACGAAAAACCCCTCCATTTTGTCCTATTTCTTCAGGAAATCTATTTTTCGTCGGAAAATTCCAATTCCCGTAGAGATACGACGAAATGGATGGTTTTTTCGTGTTCTCCGGCATCAAATTGACTAGGAAACACTCCATTTTCAGGAAAATCTGAGACCAAAAATTTTGATTTTTTTACAAGGGGGGAGTCTTCTGTATCAATATTTTTTTTTTCAAAATTTTTCAACTCTCAGATTGTCCTGAAATTGAGCTTCCTTGTCAATTTCATGCCAGAGAAAACGAAAAACCCCTCCATTTTGTCCTATTTCTTCAGGAAATCTATTTTTCTAAATTTAAAAATCGTCAAATCTCTTCCGGTCTATATAGAGACTTGAGGTTTTCACCAATAAATAGAACATCTCCTAGACTATAACTATATCTTAAATTTGTATGGACACGTGATCCTTAAATTTAAAAATCGTCAAATCTCTTCCGGTCTATATAGAGACTTGCGGTTTTCACCAATTAATTGAACATCTCCTAGACTATAACTATATCCTAAATTTGTATGGACACGTGATCCCTAAATTTAAAAATCGTCAAATGTCTTCCGGTCTATATAGAGACTTGCGGTTTTCACCAATTAATAGAACATCTCCTAGACTATAACTATATCTTAAATTTGTATGGACACGTGATCCTTAAATTTAAAAATCGTCAAATCTCTTCCGGTCTATATAGAGACTTGCGGTTTTCACCAATAAATAGAACATTTCCTAGACTATAACTATATCTTAAATTTGTATGGATACGTGATCCTTAAATTTAAAAATCGTCAAATCTCTTCCGGTCTATATAGAGACTTGCGGTTTTCACCAATTAATAGAACATCTCCTAGACTATAACTATATCTTAAATTTGTATGGACACGTGATCCCTAAATTTAAAAATCGTCAAATCTCTTCCGGTCTATATAGAGACTTGCGGTTTTCACCAATTAATAGAACATCTCCTAGACTATAACTATATCTTAAATTTGTATGGACACGTGATCCTTAAATTTAAAAATCGTCAAATCTCTTCCGGTCTATATAGAGTCTTGCGGTTTTCACCAATTAATTGAACATCTCCTAGACTATAACTATATCTTAAATTTGTATGGACACGTGATCCTTAAATTTAAAAATCGTCAAATCTCTTCCGGTCTATATAGAGACTTGCGGTTTTCACCAATTAATAGAACATCTCCTAGACTATAACTATATCTTAAATTTGTATGGACACGTGATCCTTAAATTTAAAAATCGTCAAATCTCTTCCGGTCTATATAGAGACTTGCGGTTTTCACCAATTAATAGAACATCTCCTAGACTATAACTATATCTTAAATTTGTATGGACACGTGATCCTTAAATTTAAAAATCGTCAAATCTCTTCCGGTCTATATAGAGACTTGCGGTTTTCACCAATTAATTGAACATCTCCTAGACTATAACTATATCCTAAACTTGTATGGACACGTGATCCCTAAATTTAAAAATCGTCAAATCTCTTCCGGTCTATATAGAGACTTGCGGTTTTCACCAATAAATAGAACATCTCCTAGACTATAACTATATCTTAAATTTGTATGGACACGTGATCCTTAAATTTAAAAATCGTCAAATCTCTTCCGGTCTATATAGGGACTTGCGGTTTTCACCAACAAATAGAACATCTCCTAGACTATAACTATATCTTAAATTTGTATGGACACGTGATCCTTAAATTTAAAAATCGTCAAATCTCTTCCGGTCTATATAGAGACTTGAGGTTTTCACCAATAAATAGAACATCTCCTAGACTATAACTATATCTTAAATTTGTATGGACACGTGATCCTTAAATTTAAAAATCGTCAAATCTCTTCCGGTCTATATAGAGACTTGCGGTTTTCACCAATTAATTGAACATCTCCTAGACTATAACTATATCCTAAATTTGTATGGACACGTGATCCCTAAATTTAAAAATCGTCAAATGTCTTCCGGTCTATATAGAGACTTGCGGTTTTCACCAATTAATAGAACATCTCCTAGACTATAACTATATCTTAAATTTGTATGGACACGTGATCCTTAAATTTAAAAATCGTCAAATCTCTTCCGGTCTATATAGAGACTTGCGGTTTTCACCAATTAATAGAACATCTCCTAGACTATAACTATATCTTAAATTTGTATGGACACGTGATCCCTAAATTTAAAAATCGTCAAATCTCTTCCGGTCTATATAGAGACTTGCGGTTTTCACCAATTAATAGAACATCTCCTAGACTATAACTATATCTTAAATTTGTATGGACACGTGATCCTTAAATTTAAAAATCGTCAAATCTCTTCCCGTCTATATAGAGTCTTGCGGTTTTCACCGATTAATTGAACATCTCCTAGACTATAACTATATCTTAAATTTGTATGGACACGTGATCCTTAAATTTAAAAATCGTCAAATCTCTTCCGGTCTATATAGAGACTTGCGGTTTTCACCAATTAATAGAACATCTCCTAGACTATAACTATATCTTAAATTTGTATGGACACGTGATCCTTAAATTTAAAAATCGTCAAATCTCTTCCGGTCTATGTAGAGACTTGCGGTTTTCACCAATTAATAGAACATCTCCTAGACTATAACTATATCTTAAATTTGTATGGACACGTGATCCCTAAATTTAAAAATCGTCAAATCTCTTCCGGTCTATATAGAGACTTGCGGTTTTCACCAATAAATAGAACATCTCCTAGACTATAACTATATCAAAACCCAAACCCAATCAAACCCAATCAAACCCAACCAATCAAAATTTTTCAACTCTCAGATTGTCCTGAAATTGAGCTTCCTTGTCAATTTCATACCGGAGAAAACGAAAAACCCCTCCATTTTGTCCTATTTCTTCAGGAAATCTATTTTTCGTCGGAAAATTCCAATTCCCGTAGAGATACGACGAAATGGATGGTTTTTTCGTGTTCTCCGGCATCAAATTGACTAGGAAACAACCCATTTTCAGGAAAATCTGAGACCAAAAATTTTGATTTTTTTACAAGGGGGGAGTCTTCTGTATCAATATTTTTTTTTTTCAAAATTTTTCAACTCTCAGATTGTCCTGAAATTGAGCTTCCTTGTCAATTTCATGCCGGAGAAAACGAAAAACCCCTCCATTTTGTCCTATTTCTTCAGGAAATCTATTTTTCGTCGGAAAATTCCAATTCCCGAAGAGATACGACGAAATGGATGGTTTTTTCGTGTTCTCCGGCATCAAATTGACTAGGAAACAACCCATTTTCAGGAAAATCTGAGACCAAAAATTTTGATTTTTTTACAAGGGGGGAGTCTTCTGTATCAATATTTTTTTTTTTTTAAATTTTTCAACTCTCAGATTGTCCTGAAATTGAGCTTCCTTGTCAATTTCATACCGGAGAAAACGAAAAACCCCTCCATTTTGTCCTATTTCTTCAGGAAATCTATTTTTCGTCGGAAAATTCCAATTCCCGTAGAGATACGACGAAATGGATGGTTTTTTCGTGTTCTCCGGCATCAAATTGACTAGGAAACAACCCATTTTCAGGAAAATCTGAGACCAAAAATCAAACCCAATCAAACCCAATCAAACCCAATCAAACCCAACCAATCAAAATTTTTCAACTCTCAGATTGTCCTGAAATTGAGCTTCCTTGTCAATTTCATACCGGAGAAAACGAAAAACCCCTCCATTTTGTCCTATTTCTTCAGGAAATCTATTTTTCGTCGGAAAATTCCAATTCCCGTAGAGATACGACGAAATGGATGGTTTTTTCGTGTTCTCCGGCATCAAATTGACTAGGAAACAACCCATTTTCAGGAAAATCTGAGACCAAAAATTTTGATTTTTTTACAAGGGGGGAGTCTTCTGTATCAATATTTTTTTTTTTTAATTTTTCAACTCTCAGATTGTCCTGAAATTGAGCTTCCTTGTCAATTTCATACCGGAGAAAACGAAAAACCCCTCCATTTTGTCCTATTTCTTCAGGAAATCTATTTTTCGTCGGAAAATTCCAATTCCCGTAGAGATACGACGAAATGGATGGTTTTTTCGTGTTCTCCGGCATCAAATTGACTAGGAAACAACCCATTTTCAGGAAAATCTGAGACCAAAAATCAAACCCAATCAAACCCAATCAAACCCAATCAAACCCAACCAATCAAAATTTTTCAACTCTCAGATTGTCCTGAAATTGAGCTTCCTTGTCAATTTCATACCGGAGAAAACGAAAAACCCCTCCATTTTGTCCTATTTCTTCAGGAAATCTATTTTTCGTCGGAAAATTCCAATTCCCTTAGAGATACGACGAAATGGATGGTTTTTTCGTGTTCTCCGGCATCAAATTGACTAGGAAACAACCCATTTTCAGGAAAATCTGAGACCAAAAATTTTGATTTTTTTACAAGGGGGGAGTCTTCTGTATCAATATTTTTTTTTTCAAAATTTTTCAACTCTCAGATTGTCCTGAAATTGAGCTTCCTTGTCAATTTCATACCGGAGAAAACGAAAAACCCCTCCATTTTGTCCTATTTCTTCAGGAAATCTATTTTTCGTCGGAAAATTCCAATTCCCGTAGAGATACGACGAAATGGATGGTTTTTTCGTGTTCTCCGGCATCAAATTGACTAGGAAACAACCCATTTTCAGGAAAATCTGAGACCAAAAATTTTGATTTTTTTTACAAGGGGGGAGTCTTCTGTATCAATATTTTTTTTTTCAAAATTTTTCAACTCTCAGATTGTCCTGAAATTGAGCTTCCTTGTCAATTTCATACCGGAGAAAACGAAAAACCCCTCCATTTTGTCCTTTTCCTTCAGGAAATCTCTTTTTCGTTGGAAAATTCCAATTCCCGTAGAGATACGACGAAATGGATGGTTTTTTCGTGTTCTCCGGCATCAAATTGACTAGGAAACAACCCATTTTCAGGAAAATCTGAGACCAAAAATTTTGATTTTTTTACAAGGGGGGAGTCTTCTGTATCAATATTTTTTTTTTCAAAATTTTTCAACTCTCAGATTGTCCTGAAATTGAGCTTCCTTGTCAATTTCATACCGGAGAAAACGAAAAACCCCTCCATTTTGTCCTATTTCTTCAGGTAATCTATTTTTCGTCGGAAAATTCCAATTCCCGTAGAGATACGACGAAATGGATGGTTTTTTCGTGTTCTCCGGCATCAAATTGACTAGGAAACAATCCATTTTCAGGAAAATCTGAGACCAAAAATTTTGATTTTTTTACAAGGGGGGAGTCTTCTGTATCAATATTTTTTTTTTCAAAATTTTTCAACTCTCAGATTGTCCTGAAATTGAGCTTCCTTGTCAATTTCATACCGGAGAAAACGAAAAACCCCTCCATTTTGTCCTATTCCTTCAGGAAATCTATTTTTCGTTGGAAAATTCCAATTCCCGTAGAGATACGACGAAATGGATGGTTTTTTCGTGTTCTCCGGCATCAAATTGACTAGGAAACAACCCATTTTCAGGAAAATCTGAGACCAAAAATTTTGATTTTTTTACAAGGGGGGAGTCTTCTGTATCAATATTTTTTTTTTCAAAATTTTTCAACTCTCAGATTGTCCTGAAATTGAGCTTCCTTGTCAATTTCATACCGGAGAAAACGAAAAACCCCTCCATTTTGTCCTATTTCTTCAGGAAATCTATTTTTCGTCGGAAAATTCCAATTCCCGTAGAGATACGACGAAATGGATGGTTTTTTCGTGTTCTCCGGCATCAAATTGACTAGGAAACAACCCATTTTCAGGAAAATCTGAGACCAAAAATTTTGATTTTTTTACAAGGGGGGAGTCTTCTGTATCAATATTTTTTTTTTCAAAATTTTTCAACTCTCAGATTGTCCTGAAATTGAGCTTCCTTGTCAATTTCATACCGGAGAAAACGAAAAACCCCTCCATTTTGTCCTATTTCTTCAGGTAATCTATTTTTCGTCGGAAAATTCCAATTCCCGTAGAGATACGACGAAATGGATGGTTTTTTCGTGTTCTCCGGCATCAAATTGACTAGGAAACACTCCATTTTCAGGAAAATCTGAGACCAAAAATTTTGATTTTTTTACAAGGGGGGAGTCTTCTGTATCAATATTTTTTTTTTCAAAATTTTTCAACTCTCAGATTGTCCTGAAATTGAGCTTCCTTGTCAATTTCATGCCAGAGAAAACGAAAAACCCCTCCATTTTGTCCTATTTCTTCAGGAAATCTATTTTTCGTCGGAAAATTCCAATTCCCGAAGAGATACGACGAAATGGATGGTTTTTTCGTGTTCTCCGGCATCAAATTGACTAGGAAACAACCCATTTTCAGGAAAATCTGAGACCAAAAATTTTGATTTTTTTACAAGGGGGGAGTCTTCTGTATCAATATTTTTTTTTTCAAAATTTTTCAACTCTCAGATTGTCCTGAAATTGAGCTTCCTTGTCAATTTCATACCGGAGAAAACGAAAAACCCCTCCATTTTGTCCTATTTCTTCAGGTAATCTAATTCCCGTAGAGATACGACGAAATGGATGGTTTTTTCGTGTTCTCCGGCATCAAATTGACTAGGAAACAATCCATTTTCAGGAAAATCTGAGACCAAAAATTTTGATTTTTTTACAAGGGGGGAGTCTTCTGTATCAATATTTTTTTTTTTTTAAATTTTTCAACTCTCAGATTGTCCTGAAATTGAGCTTCCTTGTCAATTTCATACCGGAGAAAACGAAAAACCCCTCCATTTTGTCCTATTTCTTCAGGAAATCTATTTTTCGTCGGAAAATTCCAATTCCCGTAGAGATACGACGAAATGGATGGTTTTTTCGTGTTCTCCGGCATCAAATTGACTAGGAAACAACCCATTTTCAGGAAAATCTGAGACCAAAAATCAAACCCAATCAAACCCAATCAAACCCAATCAAACCCAACCAATCAAAATTTTTCAACTCTCAGATTGTCCTGAAATTGAGCTTCCTTGTCAATTTCATACCGGAGAAAACGAAAAACCCCTCCATTTTGTCCTATTTCTTCAGGAAATCTATTTTTCGTCGGAAAATTCCAATTCCCTTAGAGATACGACGAAATGGATGGTTTTTTCGTGTTCTCCGGCATCAAATTGACTAGGAAACAACCCATTTTCAGGAAAATCTGAGACCAAAAATTTTGATTTTTTTACAAGGGGGGAGTCTTCTGTATCAATATTTTTTTTTTCAAAATTTTTCAACTCTCAGATTGTCCTGAAATTGAGCTTCCTTGTCAATTTCATACCGGAGAAAACGAAAAACCCCTCCATTTTGTCCTATTCCTTCAGGAAATCTATTTTTCGTCGGAAAATTCCAATTCCCGTAGAGATACGACGAAATGGATGGTTTTTTCGTGTTCTCCGGCATCAAATTGACTAGGAAACAACCCATTTTCAGGAAAATCTGAGACCAAAAATTTTGATTTTTTTTACAAGGGGGGAGTCTTCTGTATCAATATTTTTTTTTTCAAAATTTTTCAACTCTCAGATTGTCCTGAAATTGAGCTTCCTTGTCAATTTCATACCGGAGAAAACGAAAAACCCCTCCATTTTGTCCTTTTCCTTCAGGAAATCTCTTTTTCGTTGGAAAATTCCAATTCCCGTAGAGATACGACGAAATGGATGGTTTTTTCGTGTTCTCCGGCATCAAATTGACTAGGAAACACTCCATTTTCAGGAAAATCTGAGACCAAAAATTTTGATTTTTTTACAAGGGGGGAGTCTTCTGTATCAATATTTTTTTTTTCAAAATTTTTCAACTCTCAGATTGTCCTGAAATTGAGCTTCCTTGTCAATTTCATGCCAGAGAAAACGAAAAACCCCTCCATTTTGTCCTATTTCTTCAGGAAATCTATTTTTCGTCGGAAAATTCCAATTCCCGAAGAGATACGACGAAATGGATGGTTTTTTCGTGTTCTCCGGCATCAAATTGACTAGGAAACAACCCATTTTCAGGAAAATCTGAGACCAAAAATTTTGATTTTTTTACAAGGGGGGAGTCTTCTGTATCAATATTTTTTTTTTCAAAATTTTTCAACTCTCAGATTGTCCTGAAATTGAGCTTCCTTGTCAATTTCATACCGGAGAAAACGAAAAACCCCTCCATTTTGTCCTATTTCTTCAGGTAATCTAATTCCCGTAGAGATACGACGAAATGGATGGTTTTTTCGTGTTCTCCGGCATCAAATTGACTAGGAAACAATCCATTTTCAGGAAAATCTGAGACCAAAAATTTTGATTTTTTTACAAGGGGGGAGTCTTCTGTATCAATATTTTTTTTTTTTTAAATTTTTCAACTCTCAGATTGTCCTGAAATTGAGCTTCCTTGTCAATTTCATACCGGAGAAAACGAAAAACCCCTCCATTTTGTCCTATTTCTTCAGGAAATCTATTTTTCGTCGGAAAATTCCAATTCCCGTAGAGATACGACGAAATGGATGGTTTTTTCGTGTTCTCCGGCATCAAATTGACTAGGAAACAACCCATTTTCAGGAAAATCTGAGACCAAAAATCAAACCCAATCAAACCCAATCAAACCCAATCAAACCCAACCAATCAAAATTTTTCAACTCTCAGATTGTCCTGAAATTGAGCTTCCTTGTCAATTTCATACCGGAGAAAACGAAAAACCCCTCCATTTTGTCCTATTTCTTCAGGAAATCTATTTTTCGTCGGAAAATTCCAATTCCCTTAGAGATACGACGAAATGGATGGTTTTTTCGTGTTCTCCGGCATCAAATTGACTAGGAAACAACCCATTTTCAGGAAAATCTGAGACCAAAAATTTTGATTTTTTTACAAGGGGGGAGTCTTCTGTATCAATATTTTTTTTTTCAAAATTTTTCAACTCTCAGATTGTCCTGAAATTGAGCTTCCTTGTCAATTTCATACCGGAGAAAACGAAAAACCCCTCCATTTTGTCCTATTTCTTCAGGAAATCTATTTTTCGTCGGAAAATTCCAATTCCCGTAGAGATACGACGAAATGGATGGTTTTTTCGTGTTCTCCGGCATCAAATTGACTAGGAAACAACCCATTTTCAGGAAAATCTGAGACCAAAAATTTTGATTTTTTTACAAGGGGGGAGTCTTCTGTATCAATATTTTTTTTTTTTTAATTTTTCAACTCTCAGATTGTCCTGAAATTGAGCTTCCTTGTCAATTTCATACCGGAGAAAACGAAAAACCCCTCCATTTTGTCCTATTTCTTCAGGAAATCTATTTTTCGTCGGAAAATTCCAATTCCCGTAGAGATACGACGAAATGGATGGTTTTTTCGTGTTCTCCGGCATCAAATTGACTAGGAAACAACCCATTTTCAGGAAAATCTGAGACCAAAAATCAAACCCAATCAAACCCAATCAAACCCAATCAAACCCAACCAATCAAAATTTTTCAACTCTCAGATTGTCCTGAAATTGAGCTTCCTTGTCAATTTCATACCGGAGAAAACGAAAAACCCCTCCATTTTGTCCTATTTCTTCAGGAAATCTATTTTTCGTCGGAAAATTCCAATTCCCTTAGAGATACGACGAAATGGATGGTTTTTTCGTGTTCTCCGGCATCAAATTGACTAGGAAACAACCCATTTTCAGGAAAATCTGAGACCAAAAATTTTGATTTTTTTACAAGGGGGGAGTCTTCTGTATCAATATTTTTTTTTTCAAAATTTTTCAACTCTCAGATTGTCCTGAAATTGAGCTTCCTTGTCAATTTCATACCGGAGAAAACGAAAAACCCCTCCATTTTGTCCTATTCCTTCAGGAAATCTATTTTTCGTCGGAAAATTCCAATTCCCGTAGAGATACGACGAAATGGATGGTTTTTTCGTGTTCTCCGGCATCAAATTGACTAGGAAACAACCCATTTTCAGGAAAATCTGAGACCAAAAATTTTGATTTTTTTTACAAGGGGGGAGTCTTCTGTATCAATATTTTTTTTTTCAAAATTTTTCAACTCTCAGATTGTCCTGAAATTGAGCTTCCTTGTCAATTTCATACCGGAGAAAACGAAAAACCCCTCCATTTTGTCCTTTTCCTTCAGGAAATCTCTTTTTCGTTGGAAAATTCCAATTCCCGTAGAGATACGACGAAATGGATGGTTTTTTCGTGTTCTCCGGCATCAAATTGACTAGGAAACAACCCATTTTCAGGAAAATCTGAGACCAAAAATTTTGATTTTTTTACAAGGGGGGAGTCTTCTGTATCAATATTTTTTTTTTCAAAATTTTTCAACTCTCAGATTGTCCTGAAATTGAGCTTCCTTGTCAATTTCATACCGGAGAAAACGAAAAACCCCTCCATTTTGTCCTATTTCTTCAGGAAATCTATTTTTCGTCGGAAAATTCCAATTCCCGAAGAGATACGACGAAATGGATGGTTTTTTCGTGTTCTCCGGCATCAAATTGACTAGGAAACAACCCATTTTCAGGAAAATCTGAGACCAAAAATTTTGATTTTTTTACAAGGGGGGTTCATACCGGAGAAAACGAAAAACCCCTCCATTTTGTCCTATTTCTTCAGGAAATCTATTTTTCGTCGGAAAATTCCAATTCCCGTAGCGATACGACGAAATGGATGGTTTTTTCGTGTTCTCCGGCATCAAATAGACTAGGAAACAACCCATTTTCAGGAAAATCTGAGACCAAAAATTTTGATTTTTTTACAAGGGGGGAGTCTTCTGTATCAATATTTTTTTTTTCAAAATTTTTCAACTCTCAGATTGTCCTGAAATTGAGCTTCCTTGTCAATTTCATGCCAGAGAAAACGAAAAACCCCTCCATTTTGTCCTATTTCTTCAGGAAATCTATTTTTCGTCGGAAAATTCCAATTCCCGAAGAGATACGACGAAATGGATGGTTTTTTCGTGTTCTCCGGCATCACATTGACTAGGAAACAACCCATTTTCAGGAAAATCTGAGACCAAAAATTTTGATTTTTTTACAAGGGGGGAGTCTTCTGTATCAATATTTTTTTTTTCAAAATTTTTCAACTCTCAGATTGTCCTGAAATTGAGCTTCCTTGTCAATTTCATACCGGAGAAAACGAAAAACCCCTCCATTTTGTCCTATTTCTTCAGGTAATCTATTTTTCGTCGGAAAATTCCAATTCCCGTAGAGATACGACGAAATGGATGGTTTTTTCGTGTTCTCCGGCATCAAATTGACTAGGAAACACTCCATTTTCAGGAAAATCTGAGACCAAAAATTTTGATTTTTTTACAAGGGGGGAGTCTTCTGTATCAATATTTTTTTTTTCAAAATTTTTCAACTCTCAGATTGTCCTGAAATTGAGCTTCCTTGTCAATTTCATGCCAGAGAAAACGAAAAACCCCTCCATTTTGTCCTATTTCTTCAGGAAATCTATTTTTCGTCGGAAAATTCCAATTCCCGAAGAGATACGACGAAATGGATGGTTTTTTCGTGTTCTCCGGCATCAAATTGACTAGGAAACAACCCATTTTCAGGAAAATCTGAGACCAAAAATTTTGATTTTTTTACAAGGGGGGTTCATACCGGAGAAAACGAAAAACCCCTCCATTTTGTCCTATTTCTTCAGGAAATCTATTTTTCGTCGGAAAATTCCAATTCCCGTAGCGATACGACGAAATGGATGGTTTTTTCGTGTTCTCCGGCATCAAATAGACTAGGAAACAACCCATTTTCAGGAAAATCTGAGACCAAAAATTTTGATTTTTTTACAAGGGGGGAGTCTTCTGTATCAATATTTTTTTTTTCAAAATTTTTCAACTCTCAGATTGTCCTGAAATTGAGCTTCCTTGTCAATTTCATGCCAGAGAAAACGAAAAACCCCTCCATTTTGTCCTATTTCTTCAGGAAATCTATTTTTCGTCGGAAAATTCCAATTCCCGAAGAGATACGACGAAATGGATGGTTTTTTCGTGTTCTCCGGCATCACATTGACTAGGAAACAACCCATTTTCAGGAAAATCTGAGACCAAAAATTTTGATTTTTTTACAAGGGGGGAGTCTTCTGTATCAATATTTTTTTTTTCAAAATTTTTCAACTCTCAGATTGTCCTGAAATTGAGCTTCCTTGTCAATTTCATACCGGAGAAAACGAAAAACCCCTCCATTTTGTCCTATTTCTTCAGGAAATCTATTTTTCGTCGGAAAATTCCAATTCCCGTAGAGATACGACGAAATGGATGGTTTTTTCGTGTTCTCCGGCATCAAATAGACTAGGAAACAACCCATTTTCAGGAAAATCTGAGACCAAAAATTTTGATTTTTTTACAAGGGGGGAGTCTTCTGTATCAATATTTTTTTTTTCAAAATTTTTCAACTCAGATTGTCCTGAAATTGAGCTTCCTTGTCAATTTCATGCCGGAGAAAACGAAAAACCCCTCCATTTTGTCCTATTTCTTCAGGAAATCTATTTTTCGTCGGAAAATTCCAATTCCCGAAGAGATACGACGAAATGGATGGTTTTTTCGTGTTCTCCGGCATCAAATTGACTAGGAAACAACCCATTTTCAGGAAAATCTGAGACCAAAAATTTTGATTTTTTTACAACGGAGCAAAACCAAACCCATCCGGTAGCGGATAAAAACGGAGCAAAACCAAACCCATCCGGTAGCGGATAAAAACCGAGCAAAACCAAACCCATCCAGTAGCGGATAAAAACGGAGCAAAACCAAACCCATCCAGTAGCGAATAAAAACGGAGCAAAACCAAACCCATCCGGTAGCGGATAAAAACGGAGCAAAACCAAACCCATCCGGTAGCGGATAAAAACGGAGCAAAACCAAACCCATCCGGTAGCGGATAAAAACGGAGCAAAACCAAACCCATCCGGTAGCGGATAAAAACGGAGCAAAACCAAACCCATCCGGTAGCGGATAAAAACGGTTATGTTATGTTTGTTATGTAGTAATTTAATTTAATGTATTTAAAACTCTATCTTAAATTTGTATGGACACGTGATCCCTAAATTTAAAAATCGTCAAATCTCTTCCGGTCTATATAGAGACTTGCGGTTTTCACCAATAAATAGAACATCTCCTAGACTATAACTATATCTTAAATTTGTATGGACACGTGATCCTTAAATTTAAAAATCGTCAAATCTCTTCCGGTCTATATAGAGACTTGCGGTTTTCACCAATTAATTGAACATCTCCTAGACTATAACTATATCCTAAACTTGTATGGACACGTGATCCCTAAATTTAAAAATCGTCAAATCTCTTCCGGTCTATATAGAGACTTGCGGTTTTCACCAATAAATAGAACATCTCCTAGACTATAACTATATCTTAAATTTGTATGGACACGTGATCCTTAAATTTAAAAATCGTCAAATCTCTTCCGGTCTATATAGGGACTTGCGGTTTTCACCAACAAATAGAACATCTCCTAGACTATAACTATATCTTAAATTTGTATGGACACGTGATCCTTAAATTTAAAAATCGTCAAATCTCTTCCGGTCTATATAGAGACTTGCGGTTTTCACCAATTAATTGAACATCTCCTAGACTATAACTATATCTTAAATTTGTATGGACACGTGATCCTTAAATTTAAAAATCGTCAAATCTCTTCCGGTCTATATAGAGACTTGAGGTTTTCACCAATAAATAGAACATCTCCTAGACTATAACTATATCTTAAATTTGTATGGACACGTGATCCTTAAATTTAAAAATCGTCAAATCTCTTCCGGTCTATATAGAGACTTGCGGTTTTCACCAATTAATTGAACATCTCCTAGACTATAACTATATCCTAAATTTGTATGGACACGTGATCCCTAAATTTAAAAATCGTCAAATGTCTTCCGGTCTATATAGAGACTTGCGGTTTTCACCAATTAATAGAACATCTCCTAGACTATAACTATATCTTAAATTTGTATGGACACGTGATCCTTAAATTTAAAAATCGTCAAATCTCTTCCGGTCTATATAGAGACTTGCGGTTTTCACCAATAAATAGAACATTTCCTAGACTATAACTATATCTTAAATTTGTATGGATATGTGATCCTTAAATTTAAAAATCGTCAAATCTCTTCCGGTCTATATAGAGACTTGCGGTTTTCACCAATTAATAGAATATCTCCTAGACTATAACTATATCTTAAATTTGTATGGACACGTGATCCCTAAATTTAAAAATCGTCAAATCTCTTCCGGTCTATATAGAGACTTGCGGTTTTCACCAATTAATAGAACATCTCCTAGACTATAACTATATCTTAAATTTGTATGGACACGTGATCCTTAAATTTAAAAATCGTCAAATCTCTTCCGGTCTATATAGAGTCTTGCGGTTTTCACCAATTAATTGAACATCTCCTAGACTATAACTATATTTTAAATTTGTATGGACACGTGATCCTTAAATTTAAAAATCGTCAAATCTCTTCCGGTCTATATAGAGACTTGCGGTTTTCACCAATTAATTGAACATCTCCTAGACTATAACTATATCCTAAACTTGTATGGACACGTGATCCCTAAATTTAAAAATCGTCAAATCTCTTCCGGTCTATATAGAGACTTGCGGTTTTCACCAATAAATAGAACATCTCCTAGACTATAACTATATCTTAAATTTGTATGGACACGTGATCCTTAAATTTAAAAATCGTCAAATCTCTTCCGGTCTATATAGGGACTTGCGGTTTTCACCAACAAATAGAACATCTCCTAGACTATAACTATATCTTAAATTTGTATCGACACGTGATCCTTAAATTTAAATATCGTCAAATCTCTTCCGGTCTATATAGAGACTTGAGGTTTTCACCAATAAATAGAACATCTCCTAGACTATAACTATATCTTAAATTTGTATGGACACGTGATCCTTAAATTTAAAAATCGTCAAATCTCTTCCGGTCTATATAGAGACTTGCGGTTTTCACCAATTAATTGAACATCTCCTAGACTATAACTATATCCTAAATTTGTATGGACACGTGATCCCTAAATTTAAAAATCGTCAAATGTCTTCCGGTCTATATAGAGACTTGCGGTTTTCACCAATTAATAGAACATCTCCTAGACTATAACTATATCTTAAATTTGTATGGACACGTGATCCTTAAATTTAAAAATCGTCAAATCTCTTCCGGTCTATATAGAGACTTGCGATTTTCACCAATAAATAGAACATTTCCTAGACTATAACTATATCTTAAATTTGTATGGATACGTGATCCTTAAATTTAAAAATCGTCAAATCTCTTCCGGTCTATATAGAGACTTGCGGTTTTCACCAATTAATAGAACATCTCCTAGACTATAACTATATCTTAAATTTGTATGGACACGTGATCCCTAAATTTAAAAATCGTCAAATCTCTTCCGGTCTATATAGAGACTTGCGGTTTTCACCAATTAATAGAACATCTCCTAGACTATAACTATATCTTAAATTTGTATGGACACGTGATCCTTAAATTTAAAAATCGTCAAATCTCTTCCGGTCTATATAGAGACTTGCGGTTTTCACCAATAAATAGAACATTTCCTAGACTATAACTATATCTTAAATTTGTATGGATACGTGATCCTTAAATTTAAAAATCGTCAAATCTCTTCCGGTCTATATAGAGACTTGCGGTTTTCACCAATTAATAGAACATCTCCTAGACTATAACTATATCTTAAATTTGTATGGACACGTGATCCCTAAATTTAAAAATCGTCAAATCTCTTCCGGTCTATATAGAGACTTGCGGTTTTCACCAATTAATAGAACATCTCCTAGACTATAACTATATCTTAAATTTGTATGGACACGTGATCCTTAAATTTAAAAATCGTCAAATCTCTTCCGGTCTATATAGAGTCTTGCGGTTTTCACCAATTAATTGAACATCTCCTAGACTATAACTATATCTTAAATTTGTATGGACACGTGATCCTTAAATTTAAAAATCGTCAAATCTCTTCCGGTCTATATAGAGACTTGCGGTTTTCACCAATTAATAGAACATCTCCTAGACTATAACTATATCTTAAATTTGTATGGACACGTGATCCTTAAATTTAAAAATCGTCAAATCTCTTCCGGTCTATATAGAGACTTGCGGTTTTCACCAATTAATAGAACATCTCCTAGACTATAACTATATCTTAAATTTGTATGGACACGTGATCCTTAAATTTAAAAATCGTCAAATCTCTTCCGGTCTATATAGAGACTTGCGGTTTTCACCAATTAATTGAACATCTCCTAGACTATAACTATATCCTAAACTTGTATGGACACGTGATCCCTAAATTTAAAAATCGTCAAATCTCTTCCGGTCTATATAGAGACTTGCGGTTTTCACCAATAAATAGAACATCTCCTAGACTATAACTATATCTTAAATTTGTATGGACACGTGATCCTTAAATTTAAAAATCGTCAAATCTCTTCCGGTCTATATAGGGACTTGCGGTTTTCACCAACAAATAGAACATCTCCTAGACTATAACTATATCTTAAATTTGTATGGACACGTGATCCTTAAATTTAAAAATCGTCAAATCTCTTCCGGTCTATATAGAGACTTGAGGTTTTCACCAATAAATAGAACATCTCCTAGACTATAACTATATCTTAAATTTGTATGGACACGTGATCCTTAAATTTAAAAATCGTCAAATCTCTTCCGGTCTATATAGAGACTTGCGGTTTTCACCAATTAATTGAACATCTCCTAGACTATAACTATATCCTAAACTTGTATGGACACGTGATCCCTAAATTTAAAAATCGTCAAATCTCTTCCGGTCTATATAGAGACTTGCGGTTTTCACCAATAAATAGAACATCTCCTAGACTATAACTATATCTTAAATTTGTATGGACACGTGATCCTTAAATTTAAAAATCGTCAAATCTCTTCCGGTCTATATAGGGACTTGCGGTTTTCACCAACAAATAGAACATCTCCTAGACTATAACTATATCTTAAATTTGTATCGACACGTGATCCTTAAATTTAAATATCGTCAAATCTCTTCCGGTCTATATAGAGACTTGAGGTTTTCACCAATAAATAGAACATCTCCTAGACTATAACTATATCTTAAATTTGTATGGACACGTGATCCTTAAATTTAAAAATCGTCAAATCTCTTCCGGTCTATATAGAGACTTGCGGTTTTCACCAATTAATTGAACATCTCCTAGACTATAACTATATCCTAAATTTATATGGACACGTGATCCCTAAATTTAAAAATCGTCAAATGTCTTCCGGTCTATATAGAGACTTGCGGTTTTCACCAATTAATAGAACATCTCCTAGACTATAACTATATCTTAAATTTGTATGGACACGTGATCCTTAAATTTAAAAATCGTCAAATCTCTTCCGGTCTATATAGAGACTTGCGATTTTCACCAATAAATAGAACATTTCCTAGACTATAACTATATCTTAAATTTGTATGGATACGTGATCCTTAAATTTAAAAATCGTCAAATCTCTTCCGGTCTATATAGAGACTTGCGGTTTTCACCAATTAATAGAACATCTCCTAGACTATAACTATATCCTAAACTTGTATGGACACGTGATCCCTAAATTTAAAAATCGTCAAATCTCTTCCGGTCTATATAGAGACTTGCGGTTTTCACCAATAAATAGAACATCTCCTAGACTATAACTATATCTTAAATTTGTATGGACACGTGATCCTTAAATTTAAAAATCGTCAAATCTCTTCCGGTCTATATAGGGACTTGCGGTTTTCACCAACAAATAGAACATCTCCTAGACTATAACTATATCTTAAATTTGTATGGACACGTGATCCTTAAATTTAAAAATCGTCAAACCTCTTCCGGTCTATATAGAGACTTGAGGTTTTCACCAATAAATAGAACATCTCCTAGACTATAACTATATCTTAAATTTGTATGGACACGTGATCCTTAAATTTAAAAATCGTCAAATCTCTTCCGGTCTATATAGAGACTTGCGGTTTTCACCAATTAATTGAACATCTCCTAGACTATAACTATATCCTAAACTTGTATGGACACGTGATCCCTAAATTTAAAAATCGTCAAATCTCTTCCGGTCTATATAGAGACTTGCGGTTTTCACCAATAAATAGAACATCTCCTAGACTATAACTATATCTTAAATTTGTATGGACACGTGATCCTTAAATTTAAAAATCGTCAAATCTCTTCCGGTCTATATAGGGACTTGCGGTTTTCACCAACAAATAGAACATCTCCTAGACTATAACTATATCTTAAATTTGTATCGACACGTGATCCTTAAATTTAAATATCGTCAAATCTCTTCCGGTCTATATAGAGACTTGAGGTTTTCACCAATAAATAGAACATCTCCTAGACTATAACTATATCTTAAATTTGTATGGACACGTGATCCTTAAATTTAAAAATCGTCAAATCTCTTCCGGTCTATATAGAGACTTGCGGTTTTCACCAATTAATTGAACATCTCCTAGACTATAACTATATCCTAAATTTGTATGGACACGTGATCCCTAAATTTAAAAATCGTCAAATGTCTTCCGGTCTATATAGAGACTTGCGGTTTTCACCAATTAATAGAACATCTCCTAGACTATAACTATATCTTAAATTTGTATGGACACGTGATCCTTAAATTTAAAAATCGTCAAATCTCTTCCGGTCTATATAGAGACTTGCGATTTTCACCAATAAATAGAACATTTCCTAGACTATAACTATATCTTAAATTTGTATGGATACGTGATCCTTAAATTTAAAAATCGTCAAATCTCTTCCGGTCTATATAGAGACTTGCGGTTTTCACCAATTAATAGAACATCTCCTAGACTATAACTATATCTTAAATTTGTATGGACACGTGATCCCTAAATTTAAAAATCGTCAAATCTCTTCCGGTCTATATAGAGACTTGCGGTTTTCACCAATTAATAGAACATCTCCTAGACTATAACTATATCTTAAATTTGTATGGACACGTGATCCTTAAATTTAAAAATCGTCAAATCTCTTCCGGTCTATATAGAGACTTGCGGTTTTCACCAATAAATAGAACATTTCCTAGACTATAACTATATCTTAAATTTGTATGGATACGTGATCCTTAAATTTAAAAATCGTCAAATCTCTTCCGGTCTATATAGAGACTTGCGGTTTTCACCAATTAATAGAACATCTCCTAGACTATAACTATATCTTAAATTTGTATGGACACGTGATCCCTAAATTTAAAAATCGTCAAATCTCTTCCGGTCTATATAGAGACTTGCGGTTTTCACCAATTAATAGAACATCTCCTAGACTATAACTATATCTTAAATTTGTATGGACACGTGATCCTTAAATTTAAAAATCGTCAAATCTCTTCCGGTCTATATAGAGTCTTGCGGTTTTCACCAATTAATTGAACATCTCCTAGACTATAACTATATCTTAAATTTGTATGGACACGTGATCCTTAAATTTAAAAATCGTCAAATCTCTTCCGGTCTATATAGAGACTTGCGGTTTTCACCAATTAATAGAACATCTCCTAGACTATAACTATATCTTAAATTTGTATGGACACGTGATCCTTAAATTTAAAAATCGTCAAATCTCTTCCGGTCTATATAGAGACTTGCGGTTTTCACCAATTAATAGAACATCTCCTAGACTATAACTATATCTTAAATTTGTATGGACACGTGATCCTTAAATTTAAAAATCGTCAAATCTCTTCCGGTCTATATAGAGACTTGCGGTTTTCACCAATTAATTGAACATCTCCTAGACTATAACTATATCCTAAACTTGTATGGACACGTGATCCCTAAATTTAAAAATCGTCAAATCTCTTCCGGTCTATATAGAGACTTGCGGTTTTCACCAATTAATAGAACATCTCCTAGACTATAACTATATCTTAAATTTGTATGGACGCGTGATCCTTAAATTTAAAAATCGTCAAATCTCTTCCGGTCTATATAGAGTCTTGCGGTTTTCACCAATTAATTGAACATCTCCTAGACTATAACTATATCTTAAATTTGTATGGACACGTGATCCTTAAATTTAAAAATCGTCAAATCTCTTCCGGTCTATATAGAGACTTGCGGTTTTCACCAATTAATAGAACATCTCCTAGACTATAACTATATCTTAAATTTGTATGGACACGTGATCCTTAAATTTAAAAATCGTCAAATCTCTTCCGGTCTATATAGAGACTTGCGGTTTTCACCAATTAATAGAACATCTCCTAGACTATAACTATATCTTAAATTTGTATGGACACGTGATCCTTAAATTTAAAAATCGTCAAATCTCTTCCGGTCTATATAGAGACTTGCGGTTTTCACCAATTAATTGAACATCTCCTAGACTATAACTATATCCTAAACTTGTATGGACACGTGATCCCTAAATTTAAAAATCGTCAAATCTCTTCCGGTCTATATAGAGACTTGCGGTTTTCACCAATAAATAGAACATCTCCTAGACTATAACTATATCTTAAATTTGTATGGACACGTGATCCTTAAATTTAAAAATCGTCAAATCTCTTCCGGTCTATATAGGGACTTGCGGTTTTCACCAACAAATAGAACATCTCCTAGACTATAACTATATCTTAAATTTGTATGGACACGTGATCCTTAAATTTAAAAATCGTCAAATCTCTTCCGGTCTATATAGAGACTTGAGGTTTTCACCAATAAATAGAACATCTCCTAGACTATAACTATATCTTAAATTTGTATGGACACGTGATCCTTAAATTTAAAAATCGTCAAATCTCTTCCGGTCTATATAGAGACTTGCGGTTTTCACCAATTAATTGAACATCTCCTAGACTATAACTATATCCTAAACTTGTATGGACACGTGATCCCTAAATTTAAAAATCGTCAAATCTCTTCCGGTCTATATAGAGACTTGCGGTTTTCACCAATAAATAGAACATCTCCTAGACTATAACTATATCTTAAATTTGTATGGACACGTGATCCTTAAATTTAAAAATCGTCAAATCTCTTCCGGTCTATATAGGGACTTGCGGTTTTCACCAACAAATAGAACATCTCCTAGACTATAACTATATCTTAAATTTGTATCGACACGTGATCCTTAAATTTAAATATCGTGAAATCTCTTCCGGTCTATATAGAGACTTGAGGTTTTCACCAATAAATAGAACATCTCCTAGACTATAACTATATCTTAAATTTGTATGGACACGTGATCCTTAAATTTAAAAATCGTCAAATCTCTTCCGGTCTATATAGAGACTTGCGGTTTTCACCAATTAATTGAACATCTCCTAGACTATAACTATATCCTAAATTTGTATGGACACGTGATCCTTAAATTTAAAAATCGTCAAATCTCTTCCGGTCTATATAGAGTCTTGCGGTTTTCACCAATTAATTGAACATCTCCTAGACTATAACTATATCTTAAATTTGTATGGACACGTGATCCTTAAATTTAAAAATCGTCAAATCTCTTCCGGTCTATATAGAGACTTGCGGTTTTCACCAATTAATAGAACATCTCCTGGACTATAACTATATCTTAAATTTGTATGGACACGTGATCCTTAAATTTAAAAATCGTCAAATCTCTTCCGGTCTATATAGAGACTTGCGGTTTTCACCAATTAATAGAACATCTCCTAGACTATAACTATATCTTAAATTTGTATGGACACGTGATCCTTAAATTTAAAAATCGTCAAATCTCTTCCGGTCTATATAGAGACTTGCGGTTTTCACCAATTAATTGAACATCTCCTAGACTATAACTATATCCTAAACTTGTATGGACACGTGATCCCTAAATTTAAAAATCGTCAAATCTCTTCCGGTCTATATAGAGACTTGCGGTTTTCACCAATTAATAGAACATCTCCTAGACTATAACTATATCTTAAATTTGTATGGACGCGTGATCCTTAAATTTAAAAATCGTCAAATCTCTTCCGGTCTATATAGAGTCTTGCGGTTTTCACCAATTAATTGAACATCTCCTAGACTATAACTATATCTTAAATTTGTATGGACACGTGATCCTTAAATTTAAAAATCGTCAAATCTCTTCCGGTCTATATAGAGACTTGCGGTTTTCACCAATTAATAGAACATCTCCTAGACTATAACTATATCTTAAATTTGTATGGACACGTGATCCTTAAATTTAAAAATCGTCAAATCTCTTCCGGTCTATATAGAGACTTGCGGTTTTCACCAATTAATAGAACATCTCCTAGACTATAACTATATCTTAAATTTGTATGGACACGTGATCCTTAAATTTAAAAATCGTCAAATCTCTTCCGGTCTATATAGAGACTTGCGGTTTTCACCAATTAATTGAACATCTCCTAGACTATAACTATATCCTAAACTTGTATGGACACGTGATCCCTAAATTTAAAAATCGTCAAATCTCTTCCGGTCTATATAGAGACTTGCGGTTTTCACCAATAAATAGAACATCTCCTAGACTATAACTATATCTTAAATTTGTATGGACACGTGATCCTTAAATTTAAAAATCGTCAAATCTCTTCCGGTCTATATAGGGACTTGCGGTTTTCACCAACAAATAGAACATCTCCTAGACTATAACTATATCTTAAATTTGTATGGACACGTGATCCTTAAATTTAAAAATCGTCAAATCTCTTCCGGTCTATATAGAGACTTGAGGTTTTCACCAATAAATAGAACATCTCCTAGACTATAACTATATCTTAAATTTGTATGGACACGTGATCCTTAAATTTAAAAATCGTCAAATCTCTTCCGGTCTATATAGAGACTTGCGGTTTTCACCAATTAATTGAACATCTCCTAGACTATAACTATATCCTAAACTTGTATGGACACGTGATCCCTAAATTTAAAAATCGTCAAATCTCTTCCGGTCTATATAGAGACTTGCGGTTTTCACCAATAAATAGAACATCTCCTAGACTATAACTATATCTTAAATTTGTATGGACACGTGATCCTTAAATTTAAAAATCGTCAAATCTCTTCCGGTCTATATAGGGACTTGCGGTTTTCACCAACAAATAGAACATCTCCTAGACTATAACTATATCTTAAATTTGTATCGACACGTGATCCTTAAATTTAAATATCGTGAAATCTCTTCCGGTCTATATAGAGACTTGAGGTTTTCACCAATAAATAGAACATCTCCTAGACTATAACTATATCTTAAATTTGTATGGACACGTGATCCTTAAATTTAAAAATCGTCAAATCTCTTCCGGTCTATATAGAGACTTGCGGTTTTCACCAATTAATTGAACATCTCCTAGACTATAACTATATCCTAAATTTGTATGGACACGTGATCCCTAAATTTAAAAATCGTCAAATGTCTTCCGGTCTATATAGAGACTTGCGGTTTTCACCAATTAATAGAACATCTCCTAGACTATAACTATATCTTAAATTTGTATGGACACGTGATCCTTAAATTTAAAAATCGTCAAATCTCTTCCGGTCTATATAGAGACTTGCGATTTTCACCAATAAATAGAACATTTCCTAGACTATAACTATATCTTAAATTTGTATGGATACGTGATCCTTAAATTTAAAAATCGTCAAATCTCTTCCGGTCTATATAGAGACTTGCGGTTTTCACCAATTAATAGAACATCTCCTAGACTATAACTATATCTTAAATTTGTATGGACACGTGATCCCTAAATTTAAAAATCGTCAAATCTCTTCCGGTCTATATAGAGACTTGCGGTTTTCACCAATTAATAGAACATCTCCTAGACTATAACTATATCTTAAATTTGTATGGACACGTGATCCTTAAATTTAAAAATCGTCAAATCTCTTCCGGTCTATATAGAGACTTGCGGTTTTCACCAATAAATAGAACATTTCCTAGACTATAACTATATCTTAAATTTGTATGGATACGTGATCCTTAAATTTAAAAATCGTCAAATCTCTTCCGGTCTATATAGAGACTTGCGGTTTTCACCAATTAATAGAACATCTCCTAGACTATAACTATATCTTAAATTTGTATGGACACGTGATCCCTAAATTTAAAAATCGTCAAATCTCTTCCGGTCTATATAGAGACTTGCGGTTTTCACCAATTAATAGAACATCTCCTAGACTATAACTATATCTTAAATTTGTATGGACACGTGATCCTTAAATTTAAAAATCGTCAAATCTCTTCCGGTCTATATAGAGTCTTGCGGTTTTCACCAATTAATTGAACATCTCCTAGACTATAACTATATCTTAAATTTGTATGGACACGTGATCCTTAAATTTAAAAATCGTCAAATCTCTTCCGGTCTATATAGAGACTTGCGGTTTTCACCAATTAATAGAACATCTCCTAGACTATAACTATATCTTAAATTTGTATGGACACGTGATCCTTAAATTTAAAAATCGTCAAATCTCTTCCGGTCTATATAGAGACTTGCGGTTTTCACCAATTAATAGAACATCTCCTAGACTATAACTATATCTTAAATTTGTATGGACACGTGATCCTTAAATTTAAAAATCGTCAAATCTCTTCCGGTCTATATAGAGACTTGCGGTTTTCACCAATTAATTGAACATCTCCTAGACTATAACTATATCCTAAACTTGTATGGACACGTGATCCCTAAATTTAAAAATCGTCAAATCTCTTCCGGTCTATATAGAGACTTGCGGTTTTCACCAATAAATAGAACATCTCCTAGACTATAACTATATCTTAAATTTGTATGGACACGTGATCCTTAAATTTAAAAATCGTCAAATCTCTTCCGGTCTATATAGGGACTTGCGGTTTTCACCAACAAATAGAACATCTCCTAGACTATAACTATATCTTAAATTTGTATGGACACGTGATCCTTAAATTTAAAAATCGTCAAATCTCTTCCGGTCTATATAGAGACTTGAGGTTTTCACCAATAAATAGAACATCTCCTAGACTATAACTATATCTTAAATTTGTATGGACACGTGATCCTTAAATTTAAAAATCGTCAAATCTCTTCCGGTCTATATAGAGACTTGCGGTTTTCACCAATTAATTGAACATCTCCTAGACTATAACTATATCCTAAATTTGTATGGACACGTGATCCCTAAATTTAAAAATCGTCAAATGTCTTCCGGTCTATATAGAGACTTGCGGTTTTCACCAATTAATAGAACATCTCCTAGACTATAACTATATCTTAAATTTGTATGGACACGTGATCCTTAAATTTAAAAATCGTCAAATCTCTTCCGGTCTATATAGAGACTTGCGGTTTTCACCAATAAATAGAACATTTCCTAGACTATAACTATATCTTAAATTTGTATGGATACGTGATCCTTAAATTTAAAAATCGTCAAATCTCTTCCGGTCTATATAGAGACTTGCGGTTTTCACCAATTAATAGAACATCTCCTAGACTATAACTATATCTTAAATTTGTATGGACACGTGATCCCTAAATTTAAAAATCGTCAAATCTCTTCCGGTCTATATAGAGACTTGCGGTTTTCACCAATTAATAGAACATCTCCTAGACTATAACTATATCTTAAATTTGTATGGACACGTGATCCTTAAATTTAAAAATCGTCAAATCTCTTCCCGTCTATATAGAGTCTTGCGGTTTTCACCAATTAATTGAACATCTCCTAGACTATAACTATATCTTAAATTTGTATGGACACGTGATCCTTAAATTTAAAAATCGTCAAATCTCTTCCGGTCTATATAGAGACTTGCGGTTTTCACCAATTAATAGAACATCTCCTAGACTATAACTATATCTTAAATTTGTATGGACACGTGATCCTTAAATTTAAAAATCGTCAAATCTCTTCCGGTCTATGTAGAGACTTGCGGTTTTCACCAATTAATAGAACATCTCCTAGACTATAACTATATCTTAAATTTGTATGGACACGTGATCCCTAAATTTAAAAATCGTCAAATCTCTTCCGGTCTATATAGAGACTTGCGGTTTTCACCAATAAATAGAACATCTCCTAGACTATAACTATATCAAAACCCAAACCCAATCAAACCCAACCAATCAAAATTTTTCAACTCTCAGATTGTCCTGAATTTGAGCTTCCTTGTCAATTTCATACCGGAGAAAACGAAAAACCCCTCCATTTGGTCCTATTTCTTCAGGAAATCTATTTTTCGTCGGAAAATTCCAATTCCCGTAGAGATACGACGAAATGGATGGTTTTTTCGTGTTCTCCGGCATCAAATTGACTAGGAAACAACCCATTTTCAGGAAAATCTGAGACCAAAAATTTTGATTTTTTTACAAGGGGGGAGTCTTCTGTATCAATATTTTTTTTTTTCAAAATTTTTCAACTCTCAGATTGTCCTGAAATTGAGCTTCCTTGTCAATTTCATGCCGGAGAAAACGAAAAACCCCTCCATTTTGTCCTATTTCTTCAGGAAATCTATTTTTCGTCGGAAAATTCCAATTCCCGAAGAGATACGACGAAATGGATGGTTTTTTCGTGTTCTCCGGCATCAAATTGACTAGGAAACAACCCATTTTCAGGAAAATCTGAGACCAAAAATTTTGATTTTTTTACAAGGGGGGAGTCTTCTGTACCAATATTTTTTTTTTTTTAAATTTTTCAACTCTCAGATTGTCCTGAAATTGAGCTTCCTTGTCAATTTCATACCGGAGAAAACGAAAAACCCCTCCATTTTGTCCTATTTCTTCAGGAAATCTATTTTTCGTCGGAAAATTCCAATTCCCGTAGAGATACGACGAAATGGATGGTTTTTTCGTGTTCTCCGGCATCAAATTGACTAGGAAACAACCCATTTTCAGGAAAATCTGAGACCAAAAATCAAACCCAATCAAACCCAATCAAACCCAATCAAACCCAACCAATCAAAATTTTTCAACTCTCAGATTGTCCTGAAATTGAGCTTCCTTGTCAATTTCATACCGGAGAAAACGAAAAACCCCTCCATTTTGTCCTATTTCTTCAGGAAATCTATTTTTCGTCGGAAAATTCCAATTCCCTTAGAGATACGACGAAATGGATGGTTTTTTCGTGTTCTCCGGCATCAAATTGACTAGGAAACAACCCATTTTCAGGAAAATCTGAGACCAAAAATTTTGATTTTTTTACAAGGGGGGAGTCTTCTGTATCAATATTTTTTTTTTCAAAATTTTTCAACTCTCAGATTGTCCTGAAATTGAGCTTCCTTGTCAATTTCATACCGGAGAAAAAGAAAAACCCCTCCATTTTGTCCTATTTCTTCAGGAAATCTATTTTTCGTCGGAAAATTCCAATTCCCGTAGAGATACGACGAAATGGATGGTTTTTTCGTGTTCTCCGGCATCAAATTGACTAGGAAACAACCCATTTTCAGGAAAATCTGAGACCAAAAATTTTGATTTTTTTACAAGGGGGGAGTCTTCTGTATCAATATTTTTTTTTTTTTAAATTTTTCAACTCTCAGATTGTCCTGAAATTGAGCTTCCTTGTCAATTTCATACCGGAGAAAACGAAAAACCCCTCCATTTTGTCCTATTTCTTCAGGAAATCTATTTTTCGTCGGAAAATTCCAATTCCCTTAGAGATACGACGAAATGGATGGTTTTTTCGTGTTCTCCGGCATCAAATTGACTAGGAAACAACCCATTTTCAGGAAAATCTGAGACCAAAAATTTTGATTTTTTTACAAGGGGGGAGTCTTCTGTATCAATATTTTTTTTTTCAAAATTTTTCAACTCTCAGATTGTCCTGAAATTGAGCTTCCTTGTCAATTTCATACCGGAGAAAACGAAAAACCCCTCCATTTTGTCCTATTTCTTCAGGAAATCTATTTTTCGTCGGAAAATTCCAATTCCCGTAGAGATACGACGAAATGGATGGTTTTTTCGTGTTCTCCGGCATCAAATTGACTAGGAAACAACCCATTTTCAGGAAAATCTGAGACCAAAAATCAAACCCAATCAAACCCAATCAAACCCAACCAATCAAAATTTTTCAACTCTCAGATTGTCCTGAAATTGAGCTTCCTTGTCAATTTCATACCGGAGAAAACGAAAAACCCCTCCATTTTGTCCTATTTCTTCAGGAAATCTATTTTTCGTCGGAAAATTCCAATTCCCGTAGAGATACGACGAAATGGATGGTTTTTTCGTGTTCTCCGGCATCAAATTGACTAGGAAACAACCCATTTTCAGGAAAATCTGAGACCAAAAATTTTGATTTTTTTTACAAGGGGGGAGTCTTCTGTATCAATATTTTTTTTTTCAAAATTTTTCAACTCTCAGATTGTCCTGAAATTGAGCTTCCTTGTCAATTTCATACCGGAGAAAACGAAAAACCCCTCCATTTTGTCCTTTTCCTTCAGGAAATCTCTTTTTCGTTGGAAAATTCCAATTCCCGTAGAGATACGACGAAATGGATGGTTTTTTCGTGTTCTCCGGCATCAAATTGACTAGGAAACAACCCATTTTCAGGAAAATCTGAGACCAAAAATTTTGATTTTTTTACAAGGGGGGAGTCTTCTGTATCAATATTTTTTTTTTCAAAATTTTTCAACTCTCAGATTGTCCTGAAATTGAGCTTCCTTGTCAATTTCATACCGGAGAAAACGAAAAACCCCTCCATTTTGTCCTATTTCTTCAGGTAATCTATTTTTCGTCGGAAAATTCCAATTCCCGTAGAGATACGACGAAATGGATGGTTTTTTCGTGTTCTCCGGCATCAAATTGACTAGGAAACAATCCATTTTCAGGAAAATCTGAGACCAAAAATTTTGATTTTTTTACAAGAGGGGAGTCTTCTGTATCAATATTTTTTTTTTCAAAATTTTTCAACTCTCAGATTGTCCTGAAATTGAGCTTCCTTGTCAATTTCATACCGGAGAAAACGAAAAACCCCTCCATTTTGTCCTATTCCTTCAGGAAATCTATTTTTCGTTGGAAAATTCCAATTCCCGTAGAGATACGACGAAATGGATGGTTTTTTCGTGTTCTCCGGCATCAAATTGACTAGGAAACAACCCATTTTCAGGAAAATCTGAGACCAAAAATTTTGATTTTTTTACAAGGGGGGAGTCTTCTGTATCAATATTTTTTTTTTCAAAATTTTTCAACTCTCAGATTGTCCTGAAATTGAGCTTCCTTGTAAATTTCATACCGGAGAAAACGAAAAACCCCTCCATTTTGTCCTATTTCTTCAGGAAATCTATTTTTCGTCGGAAAATTCCAATTCCCGTAGAGATACGACGAAATGGATGGTTTTTTCGTGTTCTCCGGCATCAAATTGACTAGGAAACAACCCATTTTCAGGAAAATCTGAGACCAAAAATTTTGATTTTTTTACAAGGGGGGAGTCTTCTGTATCAATATTTTTTTTTTCAAAATTTTTCAACTCTCAGATTGTCCTGAAATTGAGTTTCCTTGTCAATTTCATACCGGAGAAAACGAAAAACCCCTCCATTTTGTCCTATTTCTTCAGGTAATCTATTTTTCGTCGGAAAATTCCAATTCCCGTAGAGATACCACGAAATGGATGGTTTTTTCGTGTTCTCCGGCATCAAATTGACTAGGAAACAATCCATTTTCAGGAAAATCTGAGACCAAAAATTTTGATTTTTTTACAAGGGGGGAGTCTTCTGTATCAATATTTTTTTTTTCAAAATTTTTCAACTCTCAGATTGTCCTGAAATTGAGCTTCCTTGTCAATTTCATGCCAGAGAAAACGAAAAACCCCTCCATTTTGTCCTATTTCTTCAGGAAATCTATTTTTCGTCGGAAAATTCCAATTCCCGAAGAGATACGACGAAATGGATGGTTTTTTCGTGTTCTCCGGCATCAAATTGACTAGGAAACAACCCATTTTCAGGAAAATCTGAGACCAAAAATTTTGATTTTTTACAAGGGGGGAGTCTTCTGTATCAATATTTTTTTTTTCAAAATTTTTCAACTCTCAGATTCTCCTGAAATTGAGCTTCCTTGTCAATTTCATGCCGGAGAAAACGAAAAACCCCTCCATTTTGTCCTATTTCTTCAGGAAATCTATTTTTCGTCGGAAAATTCCAATTCCCGTAGAGATACGACGAAATGGATGGTTTTTTCGTGTTCTCCGGCATCAAATTGACTAGGAAACAACCCATTTTCAGGAAAATCTGAGACCAAAAATCAAACCCAATCAAACCCAATCAAACCCAATCAAACCCAACCAATCAAAATTTTTCAACTCTCAGATTGTCCTGAAATTGAGCTTCCTTGTCAATTTCATACCGGAGAAAACGAAAAACCCCTCCATTTTGTCCTATTTCTTCAGGAAATCTATTTTTCGTCGGAAAATTCCAATTCCCTTAGAGATACGACGAAATGGATGGTTTTTTCGTGTTCTCCGGCATCAAATTGACTAGGAAACAACCCATTTTCAGGAAAATCTGAGACCAAAAATTTTGATTTTTTACAAGGGGGGAGTCTTCTGTATCAATATTTTTTTTTTCAAAATTTTTCAACTCTCAGATTGTCCTGAAATTGAGCTTCCTTGTCAATTTCATACCGGAGAAAACGAAAAACCCCTCCATTTTGTCCTATTTCTTCAGGAAATCTATTTTTCGTCGGAAAATTCCAATTCCCGTAGAGATACGACGAAATGGATGGTTTTTTCGTGTTCTCCGGCATCAAATAGACTAGGAAACAACCCATTTTCAGGAAAATCTGAGACCAAAAATTTTGATTTTTTTACAAGGGGGGAGTCTTCTGTATCAATATTTTTTTTTTCAAAATTTTTCAACTCTCAGATTGTCCTGAAATTGAGCTTCCTTGTCAATTTCATGCCGGAGAAAACGAAAAACCCCTCCATTTTGTCCTATTTCTTCAGGAAATCTATTTTTCGTCGGAAAATTCCAATTCCCGTAGAGATACGACGAAATGGATGGTTTTTTCGTGTTCTCCGGCATCAAATTGACTAGGAAACAACCCATTTTCAGGAAAATCTGAGACCAAAAATCAAACCCAATCAAACCCAATCAAACCCAATCAAACCCAACCAATCAAAATTTTTCAACTCTCAGATTGTCCTGAAATTGAGCTTCCTTGTCAATTTCATACCGGAGAAAACGAAAAACCCCTCCATTTTGTCCTATTTCTTCAGGAAATCTATTTTTCGTCGGAAAATTCCAATTCCCTTAGAGATACGACGAAATGGATGGTTTTTTCGTGTTCTCCGGCATCAAATTGACTAGGAAACAACCCATTTTCAGGAAAATCTGAGACCAAAAATTTTGATTTTTTACAAGGGGGGAGTCTTCTGTATCAATATTTTTTTTTTCAAAATTTTTCAACTCTCAGATTGTCCTGAAATTGAGCTTCCTTGTCAATTTCATACCGGAGAAAACGAAAAACCCCTCCATTTTGTCCTATTTCTTCAGGAAATCTATTTTTCGTCGGAAAATTCCAATTCCCGTAGAGATACGACGAAATGGATGGTTTTTTCGTGTTCTCCGGCATCAAATAGACTAGGAAACAACCCATTTTCAGGAAAATCTGAGACCAAAAATTTTGATTTTTTTACAAGGGGGGAGTCTTCTGTATCAATATTTTTTTTTTCAAAATTTTTCAACTCTCAGATTGTCCTGAAATTGAGCTTCCTTGTCAATTTCATACCGGAGAAAACGAAAAACCCCTCCATTTTGTCCTATTTCTTCAGGTAATCTATTTTTCGTCGGAAAATTCCAATTCCCGTAGAGATACGACGAAATGGATGGTTTTTTCGTGTTCTCCGGCATCAAATTGACTAGGAAACAATCCATTTTCAGGAAAATTTGAGACCAAAAATTTTGATTTTTTTACAAGGGGGGAGTCTTCTGTATCAATATTTTTTTTTTCAAAATTTTTCAACTCTCAGATTGGCCTGAAATTGAGCTTCCTTGTCAATTTCATGCCAGAGAAAACGAAAAACCCCTCCATTTTGTCCTATTTCTTCAGGAAATCTATTTTTCGTCGGAAAATTCCAATTCCCGAAGAGATACGACGAAATGGATGGTTTTTTCGTGTTCTCCGGCATCAAATTGACTAGGAAACAACCCATTTTCAGGAAAATCTGAGACCAAAAATCAAACCCAATCAAACCCAATCAAACCCAATCAAACCCAACCAATCAAAATTTTTCAACTCTCAGATTGTCCTGAAATTGAGCTTCCTTGTCAATTTCATACCGGAGAAAACGAAAAACCCCTCCATTTTGTCCTATTTCTTCAGGAAATCTATTTTTCGTCGGAAAATTCCAATTCCCTTAGAGATACGACGAAATGGATGGTTTTTTCGTGTTCTCCGGCATCAAATTGACTAGGAAACAACCCATTTTCAGGAAAATCTGAGACCAAAAATTTTGATTTTTTACAAGGGGGGAGTCTTCTGTATCAATATTTTTTTTTTCAAAATTTTTCAACTCTCAGATTGTCCTGAAATTGAGCTTCCTTGTCAATTTCATACCGGAGAAAACGAAAAACCCCTCCATTTTGTCCTATTTCTTCAGGAAATCTATTTTTCGTCGGAAAATTCCAATTCCCGTAGAGATACGACGAAATGGATGGTTTTTTCGTGTTCTCCGGCATCAAATAGACTAGGAAACAACCCATTTTCAGGAAAATCTGAGACCAAAAATTTTGATTTTTTTACAAGGGGGGAGTCTTCTGTATCAATATTTTTTTTTTCAAAATTTTTCAACTCTCAGATTGTCCTGAAATTGAGCTTCCTTGTCAATTTCATGCCGGAGAAAACGAAAAACCCCTCCATTTTGTCCTATTTCTTCAGGAAATCTATTTTTCGTCGGAAAATTCCAATTCCCGTAGAGATACGACGAAATGGATGGTTTTTTCGTGTTCTCCGGCATCAAATTGACTAGGAAACAACCCATTTTCAGGAAAATCTGAGACCAAAAATCAAACCCAATCAAACCCAATCAAACCCAATCAAACCCAACCAATCAAAATTTTTCAACTCTCAGATTGTCCTGAAATTGAGCTTCCTTGTCAATTTCATACCGGAGAAAACGAAAAACCCCTCCATTTTGTCCTATTTCTTCAGGAAATCTATTTTTCGTCGGAAAATTCCAATTCCCTTAGAGATACGACGAAATGGATGGTTTTTTCGTGTTCTCCGGCATCAAATTGACTAGGAAACAACCCATTTTCAGGAAAATCTGAGACCAAAAATTTTGATTTTTTACAAGGGGGGAGTCTTCTGTATCAATATTTTTTTTTTCAAAATTTTTCAACTCTCAGATTGTCCTGAAATTGAGCTTCCTTGTCAATTTCATACCGGAGAAAACGAAAAACCCCTCCATTTTGTCCTATTTCTTCAGGAAATCTATTTTTCGTCGGAAAATTCCAATTCCCGTAGAGATACGACGAAATGGATGGTTTTTTCGTGTTCTCCGGCATCAAATAGACTAGGAAACAACCCATTTTCAGGAAAATCTGAGACCAAAAATTTTGATTTTTTTACAAGGGGGGAGTCTTCTGTATCAATATTTTTTTTTTCAAAATTTTTCAACTCTCAGATTGTCCTGAAATTGAGCTTCCTTGTCAATTTCATACCGGAGAAAACGAAAAACCCCTCCATTTTGTCCTATTTCTTCAGGTAATCTATTTTTCGTCGGAAAATTCCAATTCCCGTAGAGATACGACGAAATGGATGGTTTTTTCGTGTTCTCCGGCATCAAATTGACTAGGAAACAATCCATTTTCAGGAAAATTTGAGACCAAAAATTTTGATTTTTTTACAAGGGGGGAGTCTTCTGTATCAATATTTTTTTTTTCAAAATTTTTCAACTCTCAGATTGGCCTGAAATTGAGCTTCCTTGTCAATTTCATGCCAGAGAAAACGAAAAACCCCTCCATTTTGTCCTATTTCTTCAGGAAATCTATTTTTCGTCGGAAAATTCCAATTCCCGAAGAGATACGACGAAATGGATGGTTTTTTCGTGTTCTCCGGCATCAAATTGACTAGGAAACAACCCATTTTCAGGAAAATCTGAGACCAAAAATTTTGATTTTTTTACAAGGGGGGAGTCTTCTGTATCAATATTTTTTTTTTCAAAATTTTTCAACTCTCAGATTGTCCTGAAATTGAGCTTCCTTGTCAATTTCATACCGGAGAAAACGAAAAACCCCTCCATTTTGTCCTATTTCTTCAGGAAATCTATTTTTCGTCGGAAAATTCCAATTCCCGTAGAGATACGACGAAATGGATGGTTTTTTCGTGTTCTCCGGCATCAAATAGACTAGGAAACAACCCATTTTCAGGAAAATCTGAGACCAAAAATTTTGATTTTTTTACAAGGGGGGAGTCTTCTGTATCAATATTTTTTTTTTCAAAATTTTTCAACTCAGATTGTCCTGAAATTGAGCTTCCTTGTCAATTTCATGCCGGAGAAAACGAAAAACCCCTCCATTTTGTCCTATTTCTTCAGGAAATCTATTTTTCGTCGGAAAATTCCAATTCCCGAAGAGATACGACGAAATGGATGGTTTTTTCGTGTTCTCCGGCATCAAATTGACTAGGAAACAACCCATTTTCAGGAAAATCTGAGACCAAAAATTTTGATTTTTTTACAACGGAGCAAAACCAAACCCATCCGGTAGCGGATAAAAACGGAGCAAAACCAAACCCATCCGGTAGCGGATAAAAACGGAGCAAAACCAAACCCATCCAGTAGCGGATAAAAACGGAGCAAAACCAAACCCATCCAGTAGCGAATAAAAACGGAGCAAAACCAAACCCATCCGGTAGCGGATAAAAACGGAGCAAAACCAAACCCATCCGGTAGCGGATAAAAACGGAGCAAAACCAAACCCATCCGGTAGCGGATAAAAACGGAGCAAAACCAAACCCATCCGGTAGCGGATAAAAACGGAGCAAAACCAAACCCATCCGGTAGCGGATAAAAACGGTTATGTTATGTTTGTTATGTAGTAATTTAATTTAATGTATTTAAAACTCTATCTTAAATTTGTATGGACACGTGATCCCTAAATTTAAAAATCGTCAAATCTCTTCCGGTCTATATAGAGACTTGCGGTTTTCACCAATAAATAGAACATCTCCTAGACTATAACTATATCTTAAATTTGTATGGACACGTGATCCTTAAATTTAAAAATCGTCAAATCTCTTCCGGTCTATATAGAGACTTGCGGTTTTCACCAATTAATTGAACATCTCCTAGACTATAACTATATCCTAAACTTGTATGGACACGTGATCCCTAAATTTAAAAATCGTCAAATCTCTTCCGGTCTATATAGAGACTTGCGGTTTTCACCAATAAATAGAACATCTCCTAGACTATAACTATATCTTAAATTTGTATGGACACGTGATCCTTAAATTTAAAAATCGTCAAATCTCTTCCGGTCTATATAGGGACTTGCGGTTTTCACCAACAAATAGAACATCTCCTAGACTATAACTATATCTTAAATTTGTATGGACACGTGATCCTTAAATTTAAAAATCGTCAAATCTCTTCCGGTCTATATAGAGACTTGAGGTTTTCACCAATAAATAGAACATCTCCTAGACTATAACTATATCTTAAATTTGTATGGACACGTGATCCTTAAATTTAAAAATCGTCAAATCTCTTCCGGTCTATATAGAGACTTGCGGTTTTCACCAATTAATTGAACATCTCCTAGACTATAACTATATCTTAAATTTGTATGGACACGTGATCCTTAAATTTAAAAATCGTCAAATCTCTTCCGGTCTATATAGAGACTTGAGGTTTTCACCAATAAATAGAACATCTCCTAGACTATAACTATATCTTAAATTTGTATGGACACGTGATCCTTAAATTTAAAAATCGTCAAATCTCTTCCGGTCTATATAGAGACTTGCGGTTTTCACCAATTAATTGAACATCTCCTAGACTATAACTATATCCTAAATTTGTATGGACACGTGATCCCTAAATTTAAAAATCGTCAAATGTCTTCCGGTCTATATAGAGACTTGCGGTTTTCACCAATTAATAGAACATCTCCTAGACTATAACTATATCTTAAATTTGTATGGACACGTGATCCTTAAATTTAAAAATCGTCAAATCTCTTCCGGTCTATATAGAGACTTGCGGTTTTCACCAATAAATAGAACATTTCCTAGACTATAACTATATCTTAAATTTGTATGGATACGTGATCCTTAAATTTAAAAATCGTCAAATCTCTTCCGGTCTATATAGGGACTTGCGGTTTTCACCAACAAATAGAACATCTCCTAGACTATAACTATATCTTAAATTTGTATGGACACGTGATCCTTAAATTTAAAAATCGTCAAATCTCTTCCGGTCTATATAGAGACTTGAGGTTTTCACCAATAAATAGAACATCTCCTAGACTATAACTATATCTTAAATTTGTATGGACACGTGATCCTTAAATTTAAAAATCGTCAAATCTCTTCCGGTCTATATAGAGACTTGCGGTTTTCACCAATTAATTGAACATCTCCTAGACTATAACTATATCTTAAATTTGTATGGACACGTGATCCTTAAATTTAAAAATCGTCAAATCTCTTCCGGTCTATATAGAGACTTGAGGTTTTCACCAATAAATAGAACATCTCCTAGACTATAACTATATCTTAAATTTGTATGGACACGTGATCCTTAAATTTAAAAATCGTCAAATCTCTTCCGGTCTATATAGAGACTTGCGGTTTTCACCAATTAATTGAACATCTCCTAGACTATAACTATATCCTAAATTTGTATGGACACGTGATCCCTAAATTTAAAAATCGTCAAATGTCTTCCGGTCTATATAGAGACTTGCGGTTTTCACCAATTAATAGAACATCTCCTAGACTATAACTATATCTTAAATTTGTATGGACACGTGATCCTTAAATTTAAAAATCGTCAAATCTCTTCCGGTCTATATAGAGACTTGCGGTTTTCACCAATAAATAGAACATTTCCTAGACTATAACTATATCTTAAATTTGTATGGATACGTGATCCTTAAATTTAAAAATCGTCAAATCTCTTCCGGTCTATATAGAGACTTGCGGTTTTCACCAATTAATAGAACATCTCCTAGACTATAACTATATCTTAAATTTGTATGGACACGTGATCCCTAAATTTAAAAATCGTCAAATCTCTTCCGGTCTATATAGAGACTTGCGGTTTTCACCAATTAATAGAACTTCTCCAAGACTATAACTATATCTTAAATTTGTATGGACACGTGATCCTTAAATTTAAAAATCGTCAAATCTCTTCCGGTCTATATAGAGTCTTGCGGTTTTCACCAATTAATTGAACATCTCCTAGACTATAACTATATCTTAAATTTGTATGGACACGTGATCCTTAAATTTAAAAATCGTCAAATCTCTTCCGGTCTATATAGAGACTTGCGGTTTTCACCAATTAATAGAACATCTCCTAGACTATAACTATATCTTAAATTTGTATGGACACGTGATCCTTAAATTTAAAAATCGTCAAATCTCTTCCGGTCTATATAGAGACTTGCGGTTTTCACCAATTAATAGAACATCTCCTAGACTATAACTATATCTTAAATTTGTATGGACACGTGATCCTTAAATTTAAAAATCGTCAAATCTCTTCCGGTCTATATAGAGACTTGCGGTTTTCACCAATTAATTGAACATCTCCTAGACTATAACTATATCCTAAACTTGTATGGACACGTGATCCCTAAATTTAAAAATCGTCAAATCTCTTCCGGTCTATATAGAGACTTGCGGTTTTCACCAATAAATAGAACATCTCCTAGACTATAACTATATCTTAAATTTGTATGGACACGTGATCCTTAAATTTAAAAATCGTCAAATCTCTTCCGGTCTATATAGGGACTTGCGGTTTTCACCAACAAATAGAACATCTCCTAGACTATAACTATATCTTAAATTTGTATGGACACGTGATCCTTAAATTTAAAAATCGTCAAATCTCTTCCGGTCTATATAGAGACTTGAGGTTTTCACCAATAAATAGAACATCTCCTAGACTATAACTATATCTTAAATTTGTATGGACACGTGATCCTTAAATTTAAAAATCGTCAAATCTCTTCCGGTCTATATAGAGACTTGCGGTTTTCACCAATTAATTGAACATCTCCTAGACTATAACTATATCCTAAATTTGTATGGACACGTGATCCCTAAATTTAAAAATCGTCAAATGTCTTCCGGTCTATATAGAGACTTGCGGTTTTCACCAATTAATAGAACATCTCCTAGACTATAACTATATCTTAAATTTGTATGGACACGTGATCCTTAAATTTAAAAATCGTCAAATCTCTTCCGGTCTATATAGAGACTTGCGATTTTCACCAATAAATAGAACATTTCCTAGACTATAACTATATCTTAAATTTGTATGGATACGTGATCCTTAAATTTAAAAATCGTCAAATCTCTTCCGGTCTATATAGAGACTTGCGGTTTTCACCAATTAATAGAACATCTCCTAGACTATAACTATATCTTAAATTTGTATGGACACGTGATCCCTAAATTTAAAAATCGTCAAATCTCTTCCGGTCTATATAGAGACTTGCGGTTTTCACCAATTAATAGAACATCTCCTAGACTATAACTATATCTTAAATTTGTATGGACACGTGATCCTTAAATTTAAAAATCGTCAAATCTCTTCCGGTCTATATAGAGACTTGCGGTTTTCACCAATAAATAGAACATTTCCTAGACTATAACTATATCTTAAATTTGTATGGATACGTGATCCTTAAATTTAAAAATCGTCAAATCTCTTCCGGTCTATATAGAGACTTGCGGTTTTCACCAATTAATAGAACATCTCCTAGACTATAACTATATCTTAAATTTGTATGGACACGTGATCCCTAAATTTAAAAATCGTCAAATCTCTTCCGGTCTATATAGAGACTTGCGGTTTTCACCAATTAATAGAACATCTCCTAGACTATAACTATATCTTAAATTTGTATGGACACGTGATCCTTAAATTTAAAAATCGTCAAATCTCTTCCGGTCTATATAGAGTCTTGCGGTTTTCACCAATTAATTGAACATCTCCTAGACTATAACTATATCTTAAATTTGTATGGACACGTGATCCTTAAATTTAAAAATCGTCAAATCTCTTCCGGTCTATATAGAGACTTGCGGTTTTCACCAATTAATAGAACATCTCCTAGACTATAACTATATCTTAAATTTGTATGGACACGTGATCCTTAAATTTAAAAATCGTCAAATCTCTTCCGGTCTATATAGAGACTTGCGGTTTTCACCAATTAATAGAACATCTCCTAGACTATAACTATATCTTAAATTTGTATGGACACGTGATCCTTAAATTTAAAAATCGTCAAATCTCTTCCGGTCTATATAGAGACTTGCGGTTTTCACCAATTAATTGAACATCTCCTAGACTATAACTATATCCTAAACTTGTATGGACACGTGATCCCTAAATTTAAAAAGCGTCAAATCTCTTCCGGTCTATATAGAGACTTGCGGTTTTCACCAATAAATAGAACATCTCCTAGACTATAACTATATCTTAAATTTGTATAGACACGTGATCCTTAAATTTAAAAATCGTCAAATCTCTTCCGGTCTATATAGGGACTTGCGGTTTTCACCAACAAATAGAACATCTCCTAGACTATAACTATATCTTAAATTTGTATGGACACGTGATCCTTAAATTTAAAAATCGTCAAATCTCTTCCGGTCTATATAGAGACTTGAGGTTTTCACCAATAAATAGAACATCTCCTAGACTATAACTATATCTTAAATTTGTATGGACACGTGATCCTTAAATTTAAAAATCGTCAAATCTCTTCCGGTCTATATAGAGACTTGCGGTTTTCACCAATTAATTGAACATCTCCTAGACTATAACTATATCCTAAATTTGTATGGACACGTGATCCCTAAATTTAAAAATCGTCAAATGTCTTCCGGTCTATATAGAGACTTGCGGTTTTCACCAATTAATAGAACATCTCCTAGACTATAACTATATCTTAAATTTGTATGGACACGTGATCCTTAAATTTAAAAATCGTCAAATCTCTTCCGGTCTATATAGAGACTTGCGATTTTCACCAATAAATAGAACATTTCCTAGACTATAACTATATCTTAAATTTGTATGGATACGTGATCCTTAAATTTAAAAATCGTCAAATCTCTTCCGGTCTATATAGAGACTTGCGGTTTTCACCAATTAATAGAACATCTCCTAGACTATAACTATATCTTAAATTTGTATGGACACGTGATCCCTAAATTTAAAAATCGTCAAATCTCTTCCGGTCTATATAGAGACTTGCGGTTTTCACCAATTAATAGAACATCTCCTAGACTATAACTATATCTTAAATTTGTATGGACACGTGATCCTTAAATTTAAAAATCGTCAAATCTCTTCCGGTCTATATAGAGTCTTGCGGTTTTCACCAATTAATTGAACATCTCCTAGACTATAACTATATCTTAAATTTGTATGGACACGTGATCCTTAAATTTAAAAATCGTCAAATCTCTTCCGGTCTATATAGAGACTTGCGGTTTTCACCAATTAATAGAACATCTCCTAGACTATAACTATATCTTAAATTTGTATGGACACGTGATCCTTAAATTTAAAAATCGTCAAATCTCTTCCGGTCTATGTAGAGACTTGCGGTTTTCACCAATTAATAGAACATCTCCTAGACTATAACTATATCAAAACCCAAACCCAATCAAACCCAATCAAACCCAATCAAACCCAACCAATCAAAATTTTTCAACTCTCAGATTGTCCTGAAATTGAGCTTCCTTGTCAATTTCATACCGGAGAAAACGAAAAACCCCTCCATTTTGTCCTATTTCTTCAGGAAATCTATTTTTCGTCGGAAAATTCCAATTCCCGTAGAGATACGACGAAATGGATGGTTTTTTCGTGTTCTCCGGCATCAAATTGACTAGGAAACAACCCATTTTCAGGAAAATCTGAGACCAAAAATTTTGATTTTTTTACAAGGGGGGAGTCTTCTGTATCAATATTTTTTTTTTTCAAAATTTTTCAACTCTCAGATTGTCCTGAAATTGAGCTTCCTTGTCAATTTCATGCCGGAGAAAACGAAAAACCCCTCCATTTTGTCCTATTTCTTCAGGAAATCTATTTTTCGTCGGAAAATTCCAATTCCCGAAGAGATACGACGAAATGGATGGTTTTTTCGTGTTCTCCGGCATCAAATTGACTAGGAAACAACCCATTTTCAGGAAAATCTGAGACCAAAAATTTTGATTTTTTTACAAGGGGGGAGTCTTCTGTATCAATATTTTTTTTTTTCAAAATTTTTCAACTCTCAGATTGTCCTGAAATTGAGCTTCCTTGTCAATTTCATGCCGGAGAAAACGAAAAACCCCTCCATTTTGTCCTATTTCTTCAGGAAATCTATTTTTCGTCGGAAAATTCCAATTCCCGAAGAGATACGACGAAATGGATGGTTTTTTCGTGTTCTCCGGCATCAAATTGACTAGGAAACAACCCATTTTCAGGAAAATCTGAGACCAAAAATTTTGATTTTTTTACAAGGGGGGAGTCTTCTGTATCAATATTTTTTTTTTTTTTTAATTTTTCAACTCTCAGATTGTCCTGAAATTGAGCTTCCTTGTCAATTTCATACCGGAGAAAACGAAAAACCCCTCCATTTTGTCCTATTTCTTCAGGAAATCTATTTTTCGTCGGAAAATTCCAATTCCCGTAGAGATACGACGAAATGGATGGGTTTTTCGTGTTCTCCGGCATCAAATTGACTAGGAAACAACCCATTTTCAGGAAAATCTGAGACCAAAAATCAAACCCAATCAAACCCAATCAAACCCAACCAATCAAAATTTTTCAACTCTCAGATTGTCCTGAAATTGAGCTTCCTTGTCAATTTCATACCGGAGAAAACGAAAAACCCCTCCATTTTGTCCTATTTCTTCAGGAAATCTATTTTTCGTCGGAAAATTCCAATTCCCTTAGAGATACGACGAAATGGATGGTTTTTTCGTGTTCTCCGGCATCAAATTGACTAGGAAACAACCCATTTTCAGGAAAATCTGAGACCAAAAATTTTGATTTTTTTACAAGGGGGGAGTCTTCTGTATCAATATTTTTTTTTTTTTAATTTTTCAACTCTCAGATTGTCCTGAAATTGAGCTTCCTTGTCAATTTCATACCGGAGAAAACGAAAAACCCCTCCATTTTGTCCTATTTCTTCAGGAAATCTATTTTTCGTCGGAAAATTCCAATTCCCGTAGAGATACGACGAAATGGATGGGTTTTTCGTGTTCTCCGGCATCAAATTGACTAGGAAACAACCCATTTTCAGGAAAATCTGAGACCAAAAATCAAACCCAATCAAACCCAATCAAACCCAACCAATCAAAATTTTTCAACTCTCAGATTGTCCTGAAATTGAGCTTCCTTGTCAATTTCATACCGGAGAAAACGAAAAACCCCTCCATTTTGTCCTATTTCTTCAGGAAATCTATTTTTCGTCGGAAAATTCCAATTCCCTTAGAGATACGACGAAATGGATGGTTTTTTCGTGTTCTCCGGCATCAAATTGACTAGGAAACAACCCATTTTCAGGAAAATCTGAGACCAAAAATTTTGATTTTTTTACAAGGGGGGAGTCTTCTGTATCAATATTTTTTTTTTCAAAATTTTTCAACTCTCAGATTGTCCTGAAATTGAGCTTCCTTGTCAATTTCATACCGGAGAAAACGAAAAACCCCTCCATTTTGTCCTATTTCTTCAGGAAATCTATTTTTCGTCGGAAAATTCCAATTCCCTTAGAGATACGACGAAATGGATGGTTTTTTCGTGTTCTCCGGCATCAAATTGACTAGGAAACAACCCATTTTCAGGAAAATCTGAGACCAAAAATTTTGATTTTTTTACAAGGGGGGAGTCTTCTGTATCAATATTTTTTTTTTTTTAATTTTTCAACTCTCAGATTGTCCTGAAATTGAGCTTCCTTGTCAATTTCATACCGGAGAAAACGAAAAACCCCTCCATTTTGTCCTATTTCTTCAGGAAATCTATTTTTCGTCGGAAAATTCCAATTCCCGTAGAGATACGACGAAATGGATGGGTTTTTCGTGTTCTCCGGCATCAAATTGACTAGGAAACAACCCATTTTCAGGAAAATCTGAGACCAAAAATCAAACCCAATCAAACCCAATCAAACCCAACCAATCAAAATTTTTCAACTCTCAGATTGTCCTGAAATTGAGCTTCCTTGTCAATTTCATACCGGAGAAAACGAAAAACCCCTCCATTTTGTCCTATTTCTTCAGGAAATCTATTTTTCGTCGGAAAATTCCAATTCCCTTAGAGATACGACGAAATGGATGGTTTTTTCGTGTTCTCCGGCATCAAATTGACTAGGAAACAACCCATTTTCAGGAAAATCTGAGACCAAAAATTTTGATTTTTTTACAAGGGGGGAGTCTTCTGTATCAATATTTTTTTTTTCAAAATTTTTCAACTCTCAGATTGTCCTGAAATTGAGCTTCCTTGTCAATTTCATACCGGAGAAAACGAAAAACCCCTCCATTTTGTCCTATTTCTTCAGGAAATCTATTTTTCGTCGGAAAATTCCAATTCCCGTAGAGATACGACGAAATGGATGGTTTTTTCGTGTTCTCCGGCATCAAATTGACTAGGAAACAACCCATTTTCAGGAAAATCTGAGACCAAAAATTTTGATTTTTTTTACAAGGGGGTAGTCTTCTGTATCAATATTTTTTTTTCCAAAATTTTTCAACTCTCAGATTGTCCTGAAATTGAGCTTCCTTGTCAATTTCATACCGGAGAAAACGAAAAACCCCTCCATTTTGTCCTTTTCCTTCAGGAAATCTCTTTTTCGTTGGAAAATTCCAATTCCCGTAGAGATACGACGAAATGGATGGTTTTTTCGTGTTCTCCGGCATCAAATTGACTAGGAAACAACCCATTTTCAGGAAAATCGGAGACCAAAAATTTTGATTTTTTTACAAGGGGGGAGTCTTCTGTATCAATATTTTTTTTTTCAAAATTTTTCAACTCTCAGATTGTCCTGAAATTGAGCTTCCTTGTCAATTTCATACCGGAGAAAACGAAAAACCCCTCCATTTTGTCCTATTTCTTCAGGTAATCTATTTTTCGTCGGAAAATTCCAATTCCCGTAGAGATACGACGAAATGGATGGTTTTTTCGTGTTCTCCGGCATCAAATTGACTAGGAAACAATCCATTTTCAGGAAAATCTGAGACCAAAAATTTTGATTTTTTTACAAGGGGGGAGTCTTCTGTATCAATATTTTTTTTTTCAAAATTTTTCAACTCTCAGATTGTCCTGAAATTGAGCTTCCTTGTCAATTTCATACCGGAGAAAACGAAAAACCCCTCCATTTTGTCCTATTCCTTCAGGAAATCTATTTTTCGTTGGAAAATTCCAATTCCCGTAGAGATACGACGAAATGGATGGTTTTTTCGTGTTCTCCGGCATCAAATTGACTAGGAAACAACCCATTTTCAGGAAAATCTGAGACCAAAAATTTTGATTTTTTTACAAGGGGGGAGTCTTCTGTATCAATATTTTTTTTTTCAAAATTTTTCAACTCTCAGATTGTCCTGAAATTGAGCTTCCTTGTCAATTTCATACCGGAGAAAACGAAAAACCCCTCCATTTTGTCCTATTTCTTCAGGAAATCTATTTTTCGTCGGAAAATTCCAATTCCCGTAGAGATACGACGAAATGGATGGTTTTTTCGTGTTCTCCGGCATCAAATAGACTAGGAAACAACCCATTTTCAGGAAAATCTGAGACCAAAAATTTTGATTTTTTTACAAGGGGGGAGTCTTCTGTATCAATATTTTTTTTTTCAAAATTTTTCAACTCTCAGATTGTCCTGAAATTGAGCTTCCTTGTCAATTTCATACCGGAGAAAACGAAAAACCCCTCCATTTTGTCCTATTCCTTCAGGAAATCTATTTTTCGTTGGAAAATTCCAATTCCCGTAGAGATACGACGAAATGGATGGTTTTTTCGTGTTCTCCGGCATCAAATTGACTAGGAAACAACCCATTTTCAGGAAAATCTGAGACCAAAAATTTTGATTTTTTTACAAGGGGGGAGTCTTCTGTATCAATATTTTTTTTTTCAAAATTTTTCAACTCTCAGATTGTCCTGAAATTGAGCTTCCTTGTCAATTTCATACCGGAGAAAACGAAAAACCCCTCCATTTTGTCCTATTTCTTCAGGAAATCTATTTTTCGTCGGAAAATTCCAATTCCCGTAGAGATACGACGAAATGGATGGTTTTTTCGTGTTCTCCGGCATCAAATTGACTAGGAAACAACCCATTTTCAGGAAAATCTGAGACCAAAAATTTTGATTTTTTTACAAGGGGGGAGTCTTCTGTATCAATATTTTTTTTTTCAAAATTTTTCAACTCTCAGATTGTCCTGAAATTGAGCTTCCTTGTCAATTTCATACCGGAGAAAACGAAAAACCCCTCCATTTTGTCCTATTTCTTCAGGTAATCTATTTTTCGTCGGAAAATTCCAATTCCCGTAGAGATACGACGAAATGGATGGTTTTTTCGTGTTCTCCGGCATCAAATTGACTAGGAAACAATCCATTTTCAGGAAAATCTGAGACCAAAAATTTTGATTTTTTTACAAGGGGGGAGTCTTCTGTATCAATATTTTTTTTTTCAAAATTTTTCAACTCTCAGATTGTCCTGAAATTGAGCTTCCTTGTCAATTTCATACCGGAGAAAACGAAAAACCCCTCCATTTTGTCCTATTTCTTCAGGAAATCTATTTTTCGTCGGAAAATTCCAATTCCCGTAGAGATACGACGAAATGGATGGTTTTTTCGTGTTCTCCGGCATCAAATAGACTAGGAAACAACCCATTTTCAGGAAAATCTGAGACCAAAAATTTTGATTTTTTTACAAGGGGGGAGTCTTCTGTATCAATATTTTTTTTTTCAAAATTTTTCAACTCTCAGATTGTCCTGAAATTGAGCTTCCTTGTCAATTTCATACCGGAGAAAACGAAAAACCCCTCCATTTTGTCCTATTTCTTCAGGTAATCTATTTTTCGTCGGAAAATTCCAATTCCCGTAGAGATACGACGAAATGGATGGTTTTTTCGTGTTCTCCGGCATCAAATTGACTAGGAAACAATCCATTTTCAGGAAAATCTGAGACCAAAAATTTTGATTTTTTTACAAGGGGGGAGTCTTCTGTATCAATATTTTTTTTTTCAAAATTTTTCAACTCTCAGATTGTCCTGAAATTGAGCTTCCTTGTCAATTTCATGCCAGAGAAAACGAAAAACCCCTCCATTTTGTCCTATTTCTTCAGGAAATCTATTTTTCGTCGGAAAATTCCAATTCCCGAAGAGATACGACGAAATGGATGGTTTTTTCGTGTTCTCCGGCATCAAATTGACTAGGAAACAACCCATTTTCAGGAAAATCTGAGACCAAAAATTTTGATTTTTTTACAAGGGGGGAGTCTTCTGTATCAATATTTTTTTTTTCAAAATTTTTCAACTCTCAGATTGTCCTGAAATTGAGCTTCCTTGTCAATTTCATACCGGAGAAAACGAAAAACCCCTCCATTTTGTCCTATTTCTTCAGGAAATCTATTTTTCGTCGGAAAATTCCAATTCCCGTAGAGATACGACGAAATGGATGGTTTTTTCGTGTTCTCCGGCATCAAATAGACTAGGAAACAACCCATTTTCAGGAAAATCTGAGACCAAAAATTTTGATTTTTTTACAAGGGGGGAGTCTTCTGTATCAATATTTTTTTTTTCAAAATTTTTCAACTCAGATTGTCCTGAAATTGAGCTTCCTTGTCAATTTCATGCCGGAGAAAACGAAAAACCCCTCCATTTTGTCCTATTTCTTCAGGAAATCTATTTTTCGTCGGAAAATTCCAATTCCCGAAGAGATACGACGAAATGGATGGTTTTTTCGTGTTCTCCGGCATCAAATTGACTAGGAAACAACCCATTTTCAGGAAAATCTGAGACCAAAAATTTTGATTTTTTTACAACGGAGCAAAACCAAACCCATCCGGTAGCGGATAAAAACGGAGCAAAACCAAACCCATCCGGTAGCGGATAAAAACGGAGCAAAACCAAACCCATCCAGTAGCGGATAAAAACGGAGCAAAACCAAACCCATCCAGTAGCGAATAAAAACGGAGCAAAACCAAACCCATCCGGTAGCGGATAAAAACGGAGCAAAACCAAACCCATCCGGTAGCGGATAAAAACGGAGCAAAACCAAACCCATCCGGTAGCGGATAAAAACGGAGCAAAACCAAACCCATCCGGTAGCGGATAAAAACGGAGCAAAACCAAACCCATCCGGTAGCGGATAAAAACGGTTATGTTATGTTTGTTATGTAGTAATTTAATTTAATGTATTTAAAACTCTATCTTAAATTTGTATGGACACGTGATCCCTAAATTTAAAAATCGTCAAATCTCTTCCGGTCTATATAGAGACTTGCGGTTTTCACCAATAAATAGAACATCTCCTAGACTATAACTATATCTTAAATTTGTATGGACACGTGATCCTTAAATTTAAAAATCGTCAAATCTCTTCCGGTCTATATAGAGACTTGCGGTTTTCACCAATTAATTGAACATCTCCTAGACTATAACTATATCCTAAACTTGTATGGACACGTGATCCCTAAATTTAAAAATCGTCAAATCTCTTCCGGTCTATATAGAGACTTGCGGTTTTCACCAATAAATAGAACATCTCCTAGACTATAACTATATCTTAAATTTGTATGGACACGTGATCCTTAAATTTAAAAATCGTCAAATCTCTTCCGGTCTATATAGGGACTTGCGGTTTTCACCAACAAATAGAACATCTCCTAGACTATAACTATATCTTAAATTTGTATGGACACGTGATCCTTAAATTTAAAAATCGTCAAATCTCTTCCGGTCTATATAGAGACTTGAGGTTTTCACCAATAAATAGAACATCTCCTAGACTATAACTATATCTTAAATTTGTATGGACACGTGATCCTTAAATTTAAAAATCGTCAAATCTCTTCCGGTCTATATAGAGACTTGCGGTTTTCACCAATTAATTGAATATCTCCTAGACTATAACTATATCCTAAATTTGTATGGACACGTGATCCCTAAATTTAAAAATCGTCAAATGTCTTCCGGTCTATATAGAGACTTGCGGTTTTCACCAATTAATAGAACATCTCCTAGACTATAACTATATCTTAAATTTGTATGGACACGTGATCCTTAAATTTAAAAATCGTCAAATCTCTTCCGGTCTATATAGAGACTTGCGGTTTTCACCAATAAATAGAACATTTCCTAGACTATAACTATATCTTAAATTTGTATGGATACGTGATCCTTAAATTTAAAAATCGTCAAATCTCTTCCGGTCTATATAGAGACTTGCGGTTTTCACCAATTAATAGAACATCTCCTAGACTATAACTATATCTTAAATTTGTATGGACACGTGATCCCTAAATTTAAAAATCGTCAAATCTCTTCCGGTCTATATAGAGACTTGCGGTTTTCACCAATTAATAGAACATCTCCTAGACTATAACTATATCTTAAATTTGTATGGACACGTGATCCTTAAATTTAAAAATCGTCAAATCTCTTCCGGTCTATATAGAGTCTTGCGGTTTTCACCAATTAATTGAACATCTCCTAGACTATAACTATATCTTAAATTTGTATGGACACGTGATCCTTAAATTTAAAAATCGTCAAATCTCTTCCGGTCTATATAGAGACTTGCGGTTTTCACCAATTAATAGAACATCTCCTAGACTATAACTATATCTTAAATTTGTATGGACACGTGATCCTTAAATTTAAAAATCGTCAAATCTCTTCCGGTCTATATAGAGACTTGCGGTTTTCACCAATTAATAGAACATCTCCTAGACTATAACTATATCTTAAATTTGTATGGACACGTGATCCTTAAATTTAAAAATCGTCAAATCTCTTCCGGTCTATATAGAGACTTGCGGTTTTCACCAATTAATTGAACATCTCCTAGACTATAACTATATCCTAAACTTGTATGGACACGTGATCCCTAAATTTAAAAATCGTCAAATCTCTTCCGGTCTATATAGAGACTTGCGGTTTTCACCAATAAATAGAACATCTCCTAGACTATAACTATATCTTAAATTTGTATGGACACGTGATCCTTAAATTTAAAAATCGTCAAATCTCTTCCGGTCTATATAGAGACTTGAGGTTTTCACCAATAAATAGAACATCTCCTAGACTATAACTATATCTTAAATTTGTATGGACACGTGATCCTTAAATTTAAAAATCGTCAAATCTCTTCCGGTCTATATAGAGACTTGCGGTTTTCACCAATTAATTGAACATCTCCTAGACTATAACTATATCCTAAATTTGTATGGACACGTGATCCCTAAATTTAAAAATCGTCAAATGTCTTCCGGTCTATATAGAGACTTGCGGTTTTCACCAATTAATAGAACATCTCCTAGACTATAACTATATCTTAAATTTGTATGGACACGTGATCCTTAAATTTAAAAATCGTCAAATCTCTTCCGGTCTATATAGAGTCTTGCGGTTTTCACCAATTAATTGAACATCTCCTAGACTATAACTATATCTTAAATTTGTATGGACACGTGATCCTTAAATTTAAAAATCGTCAAATCTCTTCCGGTCTATATAGAGACTTGCGGTTTTCACCAATTAATAGAACATCTCCTAGACTATAACTATATCTTAAATTTGTATGGACACGTGATCCTTAAATTTAAAAATCGTCAAATCTCTTCCGGTCTATATAGAGACTTGCGGTTTTCACCAATTAATAGAACATCTCCTAGACTATAACTATATCTTAAATTTGTATGGACACGTGATCCTTAAATTTAAAAATCGTCAAATCTCTTCCGGTCTATATAGAGACTTGCGGTTTTCACCAATTAATTGAACATCTCCTAGACTATAACTATATCCTAAACTTGTATGGACACGTGATCCCTAAATTTAAAAATCGTCAAATCTCTTCCGGTCTATATAGAGACTTGCGGTTTTCACCAATAAATAGAACATCTCCTAGACTATAACTATATCTTAAATTTGTATGGACACGTGATCCTTAAATTTAAAAATCGTCAAATCTCTTCCGGTCTATATAGAGACTTGAGGTTTTCACCAATAAATAGAACATCTCCTAGACTATAACTATATCTTAAATTTGTATGGACACGTGATCCTTAAATTTAAAAATCGTCAAATCTCTTCCGGTCTATATAGAGACTTGCGGTTTTCACCAATTAATTGAACATCTCCTAGACTATAACTATATCCTAAATTTGTATGGACACGTGATCCCTAAATTTAAAAATCGTCAAATGTCTTCCGGTCTATATAGAGACTTGCGGTTTTCACCAATTAATAGAACATCTCCTAGACTATAACTATATCTTAAATTTGTATGGACACGTGATCCTTAAATTTAAAAATCGTCAAATCTCTTCCGGTCTATGTAGAGACTTGCGGTTTTCACCAATTAATAGAACATCTCCTAGACCATAACTATATCTTAAATTTGTATGGACACGTGATCCCTAAATTTAAAAATCGTCAAATCTCTTCCGGTCTATATAGAGACTTGCGGTTTTCACCAATAAATAGAACATCTCCTAGACTATAACTATATCAAAACCCAAACCCAATCAAACCCAATCAAACCCAATCAAACCCAACCAATCAAAATTTTTCAACTCTCAGATTGTCCTGAAATTGAGCTTCCTTGTCAATTTCATACCGGAGAAAACGAAAAACCCCTCCATTTTGTCCTATTTCTTCAGGAAATCTATTTTTCGTCGGAAAATTCCAATTCCCGTAGAGATACGACGAAATGGATGGTTTTTTCGTGTTCTCCGGCATCAAATTGACTAGGAAACAACCCATTTTCAGGAAAATCTGAGACCAAAAATTTTGATTTTTTTACAAGGGGGGAGTCTTCTGTATCAATATTTTTTTTTTTCAAAATTTTTCAACTCTCAGATTGTCCTGAAATTGAGCTTCCTTGTCAATTTCATGCCGGAGAAAACGAAAAACCCCTCCATTTTGTCCTATTTCTTCAGGAAATCTATTTTTCGTCGGAAAATTCCAATTCCCGAAGAGATACGACGAAATGGATGGTTTTTTCGTGTTCTCCGGCATCAAATTGACTAGGAAACAACCCATTTTCAGGAAAATCTGAGACCAAAAATTTTGATTTTTTTACTAGGGGGGAGTCTTCTGTATCAATATTTTTTTTTTTTTAAATTTTTCAACTCTCAGATTGTCCTGAAATTGAGCTTCCTTGTCAATTTCATACCGGAGAAAACGAAAAACCCCTCCATTTTGTCCTATTTCTTCAGGAAATCTATTTTTCGTCGGAAAATTCCAATTCCCGTAGAGATACGACGAAATGGATGGTTTTTTCGTGTTCTCCGGCATCAAATTGACTAGGAAACAACCCATTTTCAGGAAAATCTGAGACCAAAAATCAAACCCAATCAAACCCAATCAAACCCAACCAATCAAAATTTTTCAACTCTCAGATTGTCCTGAAATTGAGCTTCCTTGTCAATTTCATACCGGAGAAAACGAAAAACCCCTCCATTTTGTCCTATTTCTTCAGGAAATCTATTTTTCGTCGGAAAATTCCAATTCCCTTAGAGATACGACGAAATGGATGGTTTTTTCGTGTTCTCCGGCATCAAATTGACTAGGAAACAACCCATTTTCAGGAAAATCTGAGACCAAAAATTTTGATTTTTTTACAAGGGGGGAGTCTTCTGTATCAATATTTTTTTTTTCAAAATTTTTCAACTCTCAGATTGTCCTGAAATTGAGCTTCCTTGTCAATTTCATACCGGAGAAAACGAAAAACCCCTCCATTTTGTCCTATTCCTTCCTGTCTTCAATTTATCGCGGTATACCGTTCTTTTGTTCCCTGATGATGTATATATAAAAATGAGTATAAAAATTGTGTAAATATTATATTGCATAATTTTCCCCTATATTAAATTTATATGAATATTGGGTTAACAAAGTATTTGTAAAGCTAATTTGGTAAGCTATCTTTGTCGCATTATTTCTTTTTAAGGAAAATCCTTGATTTTTTTGCGTTACCTGTCTTTTGTTGCTTTACCTGATCGTTTACCTTATTTGATTTTTTTATTTATTATTTTTTTAAGCTAACGTTCCACTTAAATATAAAGAATAAATGTTTTGTTGGGTAATAGTTTGTTTTATTGACTGCTAAAACACATGCAAAGAGTTTTTGTAATATTTTATCAAAACCTTATCTCGGCTTAGGTTCTAACTTTACTAAGCTGCACGGGTACTTCTTTAATAAAAACTCAGTGGTGCTCTATTGCCTTGGAAAACCTAAGTAAAGAAAAGGAAAATAAAAAATTAAAGATTACGGCCCATTAATGCTCCTGGCGAAACGATGTCGCGCACTTGTAGGGCTTTTGGACAGTTAAATTTAATAATTTAACCCCAGAACGCTGCAAATGTGCAGCCTAAAGTGACTGAGTGGTCGACACCACATATATGAGTAGGTAAACAGAGTGCAGTTTAATTTCCAACGTGAGAAAGGGAGGAAGGAAACAGTTTGACTGTCCATCAATCTCGGAATTTTGATCTACTTGCTCAAACTTTCCGCAGTCTGGTGTCCATTTAACATCTTTTAATAGATCAGAATTCCTTTGATTCTACTCACACTGCGTAGAGAGCAATAAACCAGGGCTAGCGTGCGAAAATAAACTCCCCTTGGACGATTGTGCTAAAAGTGACTGATAAAGGGTTGTCGTGCCCAGGTCAGAACATCTAGATTACCATTTGTGCACAGTGACGATGTTGAAACAGTTAATCTTAATGGCGAATGCTACTGCAATATGGTCCCAATTATAATATGCACCTTAAGAATATTTTCTTTCAACAAAGTGGCGCCACATACGTCTCACACGGCGTGGGAAACTTGGATTTGTTACGGACAAGTTTTCCTGGACGCGTCATTTTTCGAAATGGTGATATTCAGAGGCCTGCAAGGTCATGCGATCTAACCCTGCTTGATTTTTTTGTAGGGCTTTCTCAAGGACAAAGTCTATTTTGACCTGAAGTAAAATATTGGTGAAATTGAACTGTAGTTGTGACACAATGTTATTGACAATGTTACGCAAAAAATGGTCATCTGTAAAAACATCTGTCGAGGAGGACATTGTAATATTAAACGTCTTCCTTTTCTTTAAAGTTATTTAACTGTCAGTAAGACAAAATACTTCCAGTTAATAAAATCGTCAATCATTCCACTAAGTAAAAGGAAACCCGTTGTAATGCAAAACTTTAAGGTGTTAAAATATATTAAAGTGTGAAAATGTATCTAAAAGCCTCTTACCTTAATAAATTTAAAATACCTCATGCCTTCAGTTTCGCAAACAACGTGGGTAACTTCAAGGACAGATTCTTAAATACGCGACAAATTGACTGAACTAGGGAACAAAAGACACCACAGTGATTTCAATTAGATGATTTCTCCCTTAAACTAGACGACGGGTGGGAACTACGGTTAACGTTTTCTCAATAAATCACTTTCAGTGGCGTACGGGTTATTATTAATTTAAGTCAGCCCAGTGTTTTGCAAGAAATAGGCTAATTTATTACCAAAGAAGCCAAATTGGTTCAAATTAGTAGTGCTTCCTAAGTTACAATCACAGTAGTTTCTTAAACAGTTAATGTTTCAAAGTACGTACATAATCTTAACTAACACAAATCAATTTCTGATATATTGTACATATATAATAGGCGAAATAGACTTGATCCTAACCAACAAGCGGAACATGATAAAAGATGTCAGCGTCTTTAACAAATTCCGGATAGGTAGCGACCACCGACTAGTCAGAGCAAGAGTTATCCTTAACACAAAACTCGAAAGACTAAAACTGGTCATAAAGCTAACGATAATCAGTGCAGACGCAAATAAACTCATAGGAAACTCCGAACAATACCAGACACTACTCAACAGCAGACTACAAGACCAGGAAGAAAGCACAAAGCTTATGGAAACTATCCTAAGCTGTGCCAAAGGAATAGGTGGTCCAAGAAAATATAATCAGCATATGTAAGAAGCTATCCGACGAAATCAGGACCCTGCTAGAAAAACGAAGGGAAATGAAAACCACGAACCACGTGCACAGGATAGAATACACCGAGCTGTGCAAGACAATAGGAAAGAAGATTGCAGAATACAAATTACAAGAAAAACTAGTAGAAACTGCAATCGAAAACGGAAAAAGCTACAAGAATGCTAATAAATCCCTCATCATCGACAAGAAACAAGTAGTGGCACTAACAAAAGATGACACCAGAATCACAAACAAAGAAGAAACCAAGTAACCAAATTCTATAGTGAACTATACAAGGCCCCGGAGACGATACTGGAACACGAAACAACACCACGAATACGTGACGACACCCCAGAAGGTCTCGTGGAAGAAGTAGAGACAGCGCTTAATAGCATGAGAAATGGCAAAGCAGCAGACAATGACGGTGTGATGGTCGAACTAACCAAATATGCAGGTAAACGAACATGGCAAATCCTAGCAAAAATCTACACTAACTGTCTAAGATCAGGACACACCACAAAATTGGAATAGCGCCAATATAATTCTCATCCACAAGAAAGGCTGTAAAGAAGACATAAGAAAATATCGACCAATCAGTGTACTACCAATAATATATAAGGTATTCACAAAGATCATAAATACCAGAATACAGAACACACTAGATGCTGCATAGCCACGGGAACAGGCTGGCTTTAGAAGTGGCTTCAGTACAATCGACCACATCCACACATTAAGGGAGATCATCAGTCAAATAAAGGCATAAATGAACTATACCACTGACACTAGCCTTCACAGACTTCGAACAGGGGTTTAACTCGATATATCCCAGGGCTATAATAGAAGCCTTAACCAGTCAAGGTGTCGACAAACCGTATATAGAAACTCTAGCAAACATATACAAAGAAGCCAAAGCCAGAGTCATGATAATATATGAAGGATCTCCAGAATATTCCACCAATAATGGAGTCCGTCAAGGAGACGTAATATCTCCAAAACTCTTCACGACAACACTGGAAGAAGTCTTCCGTAAGCTAGACTGGGACAACAAAGACCTATTCATAGACGAAGAACACCTCAACCACCTAAGATTTGCTGATGACATTGTACTAATCGCCAAGAGCCCTGATGAACTTCAACAGCAAATTGACGAATTAAAAGCAGTATGCAATGAAGAACCCTAAAAAGTAACCTACCCAAAACCAAGATAATGAACAACACTTTTCTGTTTACAGCACTACTTGTTTGGATATGATAGACAGTTTATTTTAATTTTTTAATTATTGCTGTGGTACTAATATTTAAGTACTTACATATTAGCAATTAAAACTTGAAGAAATAAAATATACAAGGTGGTTTAAAATGCCGATAGCTGTATAACCAAAATTAAGAATGAAAGTTCTTATCATTCATTTCGAAGGTGCTTAAAATCTTATAAAAACTATATATATATATATATATATATATATATATATATATATATATATATATATATATATATATTGTTAAATTCGTGCTTCAATAAGTTTTCATTTGATACCCTACACTCTATATGCCCATGAAGATTTTTTTTCATTTCCCAATTTACCCCCTGAAATTAACCCTCAGAATCAAAATTTAACTTTTTATACTTCACGTCAATAATTACGCCGCCACAGTCCATCTCCGAGCTAAATTTCAAAGTTTTACTTCGAAAAGTTTCAGAGAAAATTAGTGCTGGTCCATCTCTGATATTCCGGTTATTTTAAAACTCATCCTGTACTACTGCTTAATGCACTCATATCTAATGCCCAATATATGGATTTTTTTCCAGATAAGCAGACTGGTTTTTACCGAAAAAAACTATTTTAATCAGTAGAGCATATGGTCCTCTTAATATACCCCGGAGCAAAAAAATATTTGTCTTATATTTAGGGACACTCTGTATAAGTCGCACACCCTGTAAACTCATTACCACTTTCCTTAACTCCAAGTAAAATATCATTAATTTCTTCAAGCGCCGTCTACAAAGCTAACAATTGCAAAGAGGTATGTCTTTATTTTCTTTCTCCAGTACGCCGTTTTAATGAAAAATATCAAAGGGTTTCTTTTTACATTTTCTCTTTTTTAAACCGCTCTGTTCTAGAGTTAATTTCTTCAGCTGTTCCAAAGCTATTAAAGGAGGTAACGCGGATTTAACTGATTTTTCAATTTAAAAGTTCCGTCTAATAAAAATAATACTTTATTCCTAAAGCATTGTATGCGTTTATTATTATTTTTTGTTTCTGTCCATGTGAAACTTATTTTTTTTTTATAATAACACGAAACTATTTGTTTATTTATTAGGGAACGCGTTTCTTCGCCGGCATAGTTCCTCTTGTGGTTCCTTCATTCTCGTTTCTCTTAACACTGACAAGAGGTTGGCGGCAGCACGGATACAATTCTGAAATATTAATGCGCCGGGTGCTGCGTTGCCAAGTTATTGCCAAAGTCGTAATTACTGTAGGTTTTAATGTTTTACGGGCACAGTTATTATTATTATTATTATTAATTTATCTAAATATCTTAAAAGAAAATGAGGTAAACTTATATTAAATGTATAAATGTCTCGCAAATCGCGAAAATTGTTCTAATAATAAATAGGTCAGATTAGTGAGCCAGAATTTGCGAAAACCGGCGCGGCGGCGTTGACGGCCACGCGCGCCCCGAAAACGATGTTACTGGTGGGCCGTCGACAAATTTTGTCTCTTTTTAACTTCCTATATCGCGTATGTTTGGTTCTCTCTTAGCTTTATTACATTTTATATAGTCCATATACACCTATGAGGTCAATTTAAAATACGGCGAGTCCGGATCAAGCTTGGCTTGATTCTTTTTTGGGGAGTTTTCGCATGGAACTTGCCCTTTTTTGAAAGAAAATATTTTTTTTGGTTTTAAAAAATAAATTATTAGGTAGATCAATGAAAATAAATTTAGAAAGGATATTGACCAAATGACCTTATAGAAGGGTCGCGCCTGCTGTAATAACTGTACTATAATTTTGAGTTTTGGTACTAAGTTAGACGTGAAACAAATAAAATTTACTAAAAACTGTCATGTATATTGCGTGAAAAAATCAATTATTTTTAAGACTTTGTCCTGTTTTGACAGAAAACTCGTCTGAAGCTAAAATAATCGTTTTAAAGTTATTTTAGTTTTTAGTGCGTGAAATCATTTTTTCATGCGTCATTTTCCATTTTTCCAATGTCAAAATATCAACTTTTTTTGACAGTTGTAGAACAATTAGAAAATTTTGAATCAAAATATGTACCAAATTTACACTGCCTTGGTAAATAATACTGATTAGAGCAAACTAAGTAAAACATTCTTTGTTTTGAATGTAATATCGACATTTTAATTAACTGTGTTTTCGCTGGAATATCATAGACAAAATCAAAACACATTATTTCCCTTTCGGCTTATCACAACGGGATAAAAAAATAAATATTATGCCTTTTTAAAAGAAATATACCAGGATAAAAGGGTACATCAGTTAACAAAAGACGCCAAATGACACACTTAAGTAACTTTGACGTCCTATACAATTCTATTTAGCTTTTTAGCAACATTTATTTTTACTGCATGGCTTTTTCGTCGGCAACAGCCTAAAAGGGATAAAAGATATTTATTCCACATCATCAAATGGCCATTATTTCTTTTTGTGTTAAATGAAACGGACATACGAAATCTTTTCGTTCGCCGCGGACGGCACAAAAGTGAATTTTAAAATGGAACCCCATCGATTTTAACCTATTGCCTATTGTTGTCGAGCAATCCCATAAAGAATTTTTAAATTCAAATTTAGATCGAACGTTTTATAGTGTGATAGTTCGTAGGGTTTAAATTTAGGGCCCTAGGGCATAACACCTTCGGCGCGGATTGTACAAGTCCATGTGATTCCAACCCGAGATAAAAGAAAACGTAACAGTGACCGTTGTAAGTTTGTTTGACAAGTAGTTACTATAATAAAAATCAGGGCCGCTTCAATTACCAATTAAAACTTTAAAAAGGAGGCCCTCAGTGAAATATCACAAGAGGTTAAATCTGACTTCGGGGCCGGCCGTGTTTAAAGATCTTGCAAATTTACCGGGTTATATTACGATGTCGATAATAGTTTATTGCAGGCAGTAGATCAACGAAAGAGCTTGAAACGAGCTTTACAGCAAAATATGGGCTCATGATGTCAATTGACCAAAGTCAATTGAATAAAATACGTCAACTAAACGAAAGTCAATTGGCCGCACACGTCAATTAGCCGAATACGTTAATTAGCCGAATACGTTAATTGGCCGAATACCTTAAATAGCCGAATACGTCAATTGGTCGAAAATTAAATAATAAGCAGCATACCAGATTACTCACGTTCGTCACAATGCCTTTTAACTACTTTCTGGCTCCAATAAATTGACCGAAAGTCAATTGACCTAAGCCAATTGACTAAATACGTCAACTGGCCGAAAGTCAATTAGCCTAAAGTCAATTGACCGAAGTACATTGGCTAACTACGTCAACTGGCCGAAAGTTAATTTGCAAAATATCTCCGTGTGTGCTAATTTCTATGCGTTTTGCTTTTTTTAAAATAAAAATTCATTTCATTTGAATGGACATCCTTACTGTAACTGAATGTCTCAGTTTTAATACATCAATATGTCTTCCTGTGCTAACTCTCGCGTTTTGTGTTTTCTACAAAAATAAATTTCATTATAACCGAATTTTATAATTTTTTTCTTGGCCAGTCCACGTAAACTTGAAATACTAAGAAGAAGAGAAAGGAAATGTAATCTATTGACAAGGGATTTGAAGGATTGGAGGATCGGAGGGGAAGCAAAAACATTTGCAGGAAATGAAAAAGATCTGCAGGAAATTTGCTCCTTAACCAGGAGACCCTAGGTATTAATGAGTGAAGGGAAGGATGATTTAGGTTTTTGTAGCGGGACTGTAAAGGGACGCATATGTGATGTAATATGAGTAAAAGAGCCTATACTATTGTACTATCCCCATCCTATATGGCAAGACTTCTTGAACAACCTTTCGTACATTATGATGTACCTATTTCCTGACCTTCATATTATATTTAGTAAATCCCCTCTTGATTTTATGTTTAAATAAAGACACGAAAACACGAATAAATCCTCTATAAATAACTGTTATCTGCAGTTTATCAGACATTGAACGCTTCGGCGATTTTCCTCTAGATCACCGCAAAAAGGGCCACAGACGGTAAACCTCCAACATTAATGAAAATCGCCCTTCAAAGACTTGTAAACCTCGGAATCCTGAAGTGTAGTGGCTTTAATACTGGACAAAACATGTCGGACATAGCTGGAATGCACTTGTTAGGGGGGAAACAAGGCGCTGTAGTACTTCGTGTTATTTATGATGCCATTAGCGTGAGCGGGATGGATATGACGGAGTATGACGAAATTTCATTAAATCTGACTTGCTGCAATAGATTAGTAACACACAATAAAATATGAATAAATATTCAATTAAGGAAGAAGTGCCATGCAAATTTAAAATGTTTTTGGGAATAGGATTTTATTTATTTTATCAGGAAGCTGATGAAAGGCGGAGTGAGAAGGAATAGATTATTGTTATTGTTGAGCAACAGCTGCTTAGTTTTTTCAAATAAAAACATCCTGTATAAGACACGAGGGAGAGACATGAGGAATGAGAAATTCGAGTATGTATAGTTCGTTTCACAATATACCGTCAACCTATTGACTGCAGTAAAACGTTTTTGCTACATAATGTCATAGAACTTTCATCTTTTACAAAGTGGGGACCAGAGGCGTATTAAGGATTATTTTTTATTCTTCTGATAAAAATAGTGGTGCTGTCAAAGGCGATTTTCTCTGAAATTATTCGACGTAAAAGTTTTAAATTTGGCACAGATATAGAGTGTGGTGGCCCAATTATAGACGTAGAGTATAAGAAGTAAAATTTTGATTTTGGGATTAATTTCGGAGGGTGTATTGGGCAATGCGCCGTTGGTGCGTTGGCTCAGGTTAGGTGGGGGGTTGATGACACGAAACACTAATTATGCAAGTATAGCTTGCACTTGACCGAATCTTGTATAAATTTAAAGTGTTATAGATTATAGCGTTTCGCTACAACGTTATGTAAATTTAATTATAAATTAGCATATTAATTTAAATCATTTAAATTTCAAAGTAATGCATGGGTACGGCATAGTTATCTAGCGCATTCGCCAGAAATATATATAAGTTAGTACCGTAGTTCCGAATAGATTTATGATGCTAAAAATATCGTGAAAGATCAATATACCTAATGGAGTTTGCGTATCTCTTCTTTGGCAGAAATTTTGTTGCTTAGATTAATTTGGATAATACAATGTAGTTTTTGAATGCTATCCTTTTTTAACTTGGCATAAATCAATATCGAGGTACCATTTCAGAGTACTCTGAACGGAATCTTCAAAAAAGCTCTTTTCCTGTTGCTAAGAGAGACACTTCCTGCAAGTGCGTGTGTCGAGTGTGGTGTTTTACATACGAAAACCATCCTTTACCCAGAATGGGCTTTTGTTTCTTAAGTTTTTTATTATAAAAAGGATCTTTCGCATCTTCAGAGTTTCTATTACCTTATTAACAAGTTTTTTGGACACTGTGCTGATGCTGAATGGTAAAGAGTATATATTAGTCATATTCCTCCATGCCTTCATTCTTCATTTAGGTATGTTAATAATAATCAAGTTTTTTCGTGATCATCCTTTGAAAATTCGTTTCTTATTTCAGTTCTTTCATTAGAATATGTCTTTATCTACCTTCAAGTTCCTGTATTCTCGTCAAGAAGTGCCTGTTATGATTCAAAAACCCTCAAACTATCTTTGAGGTAAGATACCATCAACAATGTATAATATGCCATTACTTATTGCTTTTTTATTATTATTCTAGAGTTTTTTTGTTGGGGTACACACTGGTTCAAGTACGATTTTCCTGCTATCTACTTATGTTTCCTGCCTGAATAATACGTGTTTCATGGTTAGTTCCTGAGAAATTCCGGACAAACCTTTATGGATCTTTTCCTGCCAAAGAAATATGCTGATAGCAAAGACCCCTATATTATATTATATAATTAACATTAATCAAATATGATCTGTCATGCCTTAAATAGTTATTTTTATACTTTTAGGCGTATTATTACGTAATTTAAAATTATATTAATTTCATAAATTATTCTCTTATGTAAAACTTTTCTGATTTGATATTATTGTTATATTGATTTCTGCGTGTCAATTTGATTGATCAATCAGCCATTCGAATGCGTAATTAAGTTGGAATGGGGGTATTTAAAAATTGAAATTCTGCGATCAGAAACGTTATTTTTTATTTAGTGTAAATAAATTTGTTCTTTCTTTCCCGTAAATAAGTACTGGAAAACTTATTAAATTTAGTCAGTGGTAATCTGATTTTTATTTTAACATCTTCTATTCTAAGAGTTCATCTCTAAGTCTTCTTCACTTAAAGCAAATTATACAGGGGTGGCGCCTTGTTAGAAAAGTGAACCACGCTACTAACTCATAACCTAATGCTCACCGATGAACAGCTGCCGTCGCTGGAACCTTCAAAGTATTATATATTGTATACCTATTACTATATAATATATTTTATTTGTGAAAAAAACCGTGACAAGATTTTCATAAAGATTTTTTCAGCAATTAGGGATTTTATCTCGCGGTCCTAAATGTCATAAAAAATACATGATAAACTACATAAACATAAAATCCGCATTAGCAGTAGTTAATATGCTCGTAAAAGCTCTCATAGTAAACGACGCCACTGTCTGTTGTTCTGCTGTACTTCACCCAGTTGTGTCATGTATAATTTTCTCATAAATAAGACCCCAGACACCTCCAAGTTTTATTTTGACCCAGTCACGTTCCCTAGGCCAGCCATGGCTTTACGGACTGAATATTAAGATCTTAATTATTAGTAATAGCTGTTAAAATGGGAATAAATCAGTTAGGGTTGATTTTAGTTTACCCGACGGAGGTTTTTTGGCTTACTTTTTGTTACACATTACAGCTTTTTTGTTTGATTTAGGGCGGATTAAGGAACAGGGGTTTTTCCTTAACCTTAATTTTATTTACTCCATAGATTTTACCTTCTTAATGTAATAGAAAGGAAAAAAACGGGGTTTTTTCTAATAAAAAAAAACTTCTGTGTTTGTTGAGTAAAATAGAATCTAATTATTAAAGAACACAATTTTTTTTTACTGTAAATGCAGTAAATTGACTAACCCCTCTCTACACTGACTGGAAAAACATAATGGACCAGGGCAACGTCATCAGCCTCTCAGCGAACCGGGACGGGGGTGTTTGTTACGCCAATGAAAACCATGAACAATCATGTTAATGTGTGCTTTCTTGGCCTCCTCACTCTCCAGATCTTGACTCAATAGAATATGGGTAAATACATTATAGATTGCTGTCGGACATTATCAGTGGAGGTTTGCAACACCCTTATATACTTATATAGTCACATAAAACTGTATCTCTTTATAAACATGGTAAAGTTAGTACTGATAAGGAAATGAACTGAAGTCGACACAACCAAACTGGTGAACTTCAGAGAAGAAAAGGGCTTACTTGGACAATATTTGGAAATTTGAAAGAAATATTTAGATCAGACATCAGACGTTTTTACGGTGACTCTAATAAAAAGGCAATAAATAGGATTCAAATCGCCCAACGAGTTATGGAACGAATTATGTTGGATGTGTCTTTGAGGAATAGAATTCCAAATGCAGAAATGTGTAAGTGGCGCTGAACATGCTATTAGGAGAATAGTCACATTAAAGTAGAACTGGGACGAATATATTGCAAGAACATGCGAGAACTGGTGGACCAGAAGGATCCTTGAGGTGGAGGCTAAGACACCAAGCCTTCCAAAATCGAGGACAAGCACCAACAAGATTGGTCGACGATATAAGATGCATCGTACCGAACTGAATGCAAGTGGCACAGAGCAGAAACGAGGGCCATCGTTCACGAAAGGCCTATGTCCAGCAGTAGATACATGACACATGGAGGCTGATGATGATAATGATGATGATGCCACGAAGAAAAGAGTTAGCACAAAATAACATACAAAGATGCAGATCTACTTTGTAACGCCCCAAATTTCCGGACTTTCGTTGCAAGGCCAAAATGTGTGACAATTTTTGAGATTGGGTTAGATGGGAAAATATGACACTTGCTTGAAGTGCACGGTAACGTAAAATTCAGCATTCAAGTGCTATCTATGCAAGAAGAACTTTACGTTTAAAAATAAATAATTTAAAAATAAAAATCATTTCAAAATTTCTCATAAATAAATGGAAATAACGTACGTACCTGATTTCAACAAAAACAATTCGTGTATATGTAAAACACGTTTAGTCACATACATCCTTGCAGTTGATATACACTAGAAAGTGTGCCAAATCTACCTATCCAACCGAAATCGATGTGTACGTCTTTCCATAATAAATTTCAATCAGTAACAAAATCGAGTTGGTTTGGAAACATTTACCACGAACAGTGGTGTTTCTACTTTTTTTGTTATTTCTTAGTATTTGAAGTATTTTTTAACTATCAGTATCACGTATAAATTATATTGCACAGTGGGTATGTTGAAAATGCAGTCCCTTGATACAATGGAACTTGAAAAATTGAAGTTTGGGGATGAAGGGCAAGCTTCCGCAAGGTAAAAAGTTCCATATAGGGACAGGGGCCTCTATGCTGACACTCAGGTAGCCATGAGCGCTAACACGTCATCAGATCAACTCAAAATTGGTCTTGAATTGACAACTTGCCTTACAACAGTGCATGGCCAACCACAATAGAGTCTTACCTGCTTCAAGACAAAGCATAAAGGGAAATGAAAATGTATCAGATGCCCTGCCAACAGTGGCGGATCCAGATACTTTGTGGGGGGGGCGGTGGCTAAAGAAAAATTAAAATTCAATATTACTAATTTATGTATATATTGTAAATTCACATAATTTGGAGAGACGAGGATCTGCAACAACGTTTACAAGTCCTAAGCCAATATTTGAAATAAGGTGTATATTTTATACTCTGATGGTATTTTCGTTAGCAGCTGCATACAGCGTGTGCAAAAAGAATGAAACACTCCAAATATTTTCATGACCATGTATAATTTAGAAAAACGGTTGAACCCGTCAATGATATTTTTATTTTTTACAAATACTAAGAATTTTTAGTATTATACGGGGTTGCTCATAAAAGCAGGGCACACGTGAACTTTTATTTTGTTTTTAAGTAATAGGCAGATCACTTACATTTTGTCAATTAATAAAAATTGTGATATCTTGAAAACAGTTGAAGATCGGCATAGGGTATGTTAAATGAAAAGCTCAGAATTTTAAGTACCTAGAATTCAAAATATGGGGTAAAAATTTGGGCAATCCATTTAAAAAACTAAAGTTGTCGTGTGCCCTGATTTTTTAAGCAGCCCGGTATAATACTAAATATTTCCTAATAATAAAAATAACATTGACAGATTCGAGCGTTTTTCTAAATTATACACGGTTATGAAAATATTAGGAGTGTTCCATTCCTTTTGCCAACCTGAACAACTTGCATGTTCAATCGACACTTGTCCGCCTATGTATAGCGGCTTGTGTACCGAATTGCAACGGATTTTCCAGGAAGCTGATATTGTCTGAAATACCGTGCTCCGAATTTTCCAACATCTTAAGGAAACCTCGTCGTCGCCACTCTGATTTTTCTTTTTTGCATGTCTTCGCTTTCGCCGTGCTCGCGCAATCAAACTTGCTCCGTATATGAAATGAAATTTTTAAAACTTTTAAATGGATTTTCTGCACACCACCTGCTTTGATTATCCCGTCGAAATATTACTATAAACAGACACAAATAATCTTATAAGAAAGTTGTAACGTTTGTATTGAATGGAAATAGTTATGTATGTGTTTACAATGCGGTTATCCAATTGAGGTTTTGATTGGAGAACCACGCACACTTTTAACTTATTGGAATTATTGTCAAACACGAGGCAGAGTCAAATAAAAACCTAAAAAGTGTCATAAAATGTCCGGAACACAACCTTGCTTCACAAGTTGGCAGAAATATTATTTTTGAGGTTTAGTGGAATTGCTAATGATATGTCATAGGAACAATTGTTCACACAGTGGCCGTTTAAATATGACAACTCCACTAGATAAATAAATAAATGTTTATTGTTCTATGGACATGGTATAGATTTTGTCAATGACACGCTTTAAACAGGCATTACCGTACGGTGTGTCAAAAATGATAAAATTTGCTAAAAAAATTCATTCAAACTATGGATTGGTTAGAAACTGTTTCAAACCTTTTCTTAAGCTATCCTACTAGAATTTTTTAAGTCCAGCGATAGATTGTTATATACCTAATTTAAGACTTAGAATGTTGGAAGAGTCTCTGGTTACAATAAGACTACAATATGGTATACAAAAGTCCAATTTATGTCTCGTATCAAAACTATGCAGCATAGAATTTTGCCTAAATTTAGCTTTATTTAAAAACACGTATATGCACATTTCAAAAATGAATACAGACGTCACAGTTTAAATTTTCTACGAATTAAAAAGGGCTCTAGAGGAATAAATAGATGGTACATTCGCAATATTCCTCAAAATTTTCTTTTGACATAAAGACACTTGTCCTACAATGAAAATATATAAAAGAGACTGTAAAAATATTGATTGATGGGGCTTGTTGTAGTTTGGATGAGTTTTGTAATGATGTTCTGTGATATTTTTGTTTTTGTTTGTTTAGTTTTAGTTCGTCATACATATTTTGTTGCTAGTAGTTTAATTATAAGGAGTTTTAATATATTTATGTCACGTTAAATTTACTACTGTTAATGTGATGTGTTACAAAAAAAAATATTTTAGAATTTTTGTGCTTACAATTATTTTTTTAAATATTTTTTGCAAGTTTTACCTTCAAGTTGCTTTGTAAACGAGATATTTTTGTTCTTGTTACAATAAAGTACTTTTTGACTTTAACGATGTATGTTCACATACTAAATAGGCGAGATGCTCTTCTGCTTTCACACGATTCTATATTTTATCGACGACAAAGTTACTGAAGTCTATTTGCAAATTGAAAAATATACCTTAATTTAAACGTCAATATTTGATTTACCGCTTACATATTAGAAAATATACACGGTGATAAACGCGTTACCCAGCTATACGTTGTGTTTTGCCCCTTTGATACACTCTTGGGTCTAATATCAAATTGATAAAGTTTGAAACAAATAGTCCCAGGAACAATGCTAGAAGCGCTAATATTTCATTTTTATTACACACCTAAAAATAAATGATTTTCTACGTTTTAAAGCTGCGCGTTTTTCTATGATAAACTACCCCGAGTTCAAGATAGGGAGCGTGATAAAGTTGCGATAAAGTTTATATTGGTTTTTGCAAAAAGTGTTGAAAATAAAATGTATGTCAGAACTTTATGGATTGTGAAGCCACCTTTCATAATTGGAACGGTCTTCTATATGAATTTGTGTAACAATACTTAATATGGATTTATCTTTTTAAAAAATCACTCGTATCTATGTCTTTTAACAACAGGGCGATATTTTAAGTTCCCTAAACTTGCATAGAGGGAAGATTTAGAGTTGGAAAATCAACATGCACTGCGTGGGTAGATTTTACAAAGGCATTCGACAGCATACTATGAGCGGTAAGTATAAAAGTTAAAGATAGGAGAGTAATCTACAACTTATACGACGATTAGAGTGCCGTAGTTAGCCTGGATGACCAAGAAGGAGATGCAAAAATAAGTAAGGACGTTAGACAGGGGTGCATTCTGTCACCAATAATTTTAATAACAAAAATAATTTTTAAAACCCTTTACAAAATACCACATTTCAGAAACGTGTTGAAAATAAAAATTTTGAAATTATGTAACTAATCTTTTATAGTTGCGCGTCTTTATAAGTTTAGAATCAGTTTTTATCATTTCAGAAACAATTTGACTGTGAAACTCAAAACATGATTTACTGTAATCGAGCTGCAAGAAACAGACAATATTCAATATTTATAATGAAAAATTTTCTATTTTATTACTCATACAACGATGCGTATTTTATTTCCTTTGTAACGCCTTTAACAAAAAACAGATATTCCTGATTTAAAAGCGAATGAAATGATGTTATATTTTTTTGCGCGTTTCAGAAAGCACTCCACATAAAGACTCGATTACCAGCACATTCATTTTTATAAAAGAAAAAATATAATATCAGATATGATATCAAAGAGAAGAATATGATTTTTTCTCGCTAAAATTTATAACAGTATCTCTCAGGGCATCCGAGATATTATCTTAATAGCATTATGTATTTTCTTTTAGATATTTTCGAGTTATTTTTGTAACACTTTTTATTTATGGATTACAAGTTGACTGTACGATCAAAAACATGAATATGAAAGCGAAAGATACCAAAAAAGCACTATTTTTAAACGTTCTGTAAAAATAGAATCTTTTAAAATTACATTTTTTAAATTTAAAAATTGTAATTTCGGTAATTTAGAAAACGTTAATGAAAAAAGAGACGCGTTTTCTGATTTTAATACGTTTGTTTCGTGTTTCTCTTGCTTTTTCTGTCTTTCATATAAACATTTCTTAAGCTGTGAATATATATATATATATATATATATATATATATATATATATATATACTCATATATATATATATATATATATATATATATATATATATATATATATATATATATATATATATATATATATATATACTCCGCAGGGTCTTCACATTATGAAATAAATTGCGTGGGGTGTATCAAATAAAAAATTATTTTTTTCCATTTCCCACTTTATCTTCTGATATTAACCCCCAGAATCGAAATTCATCTTTTTATACTTCACGTCAATAACTGGGCCACCACACTCTATCTCTGTGCCAAATTTCAAATTTTTACGTCGAATAGTTTCATAGAAAATCGCCTGTGACAAACACATTTACCGACACCAAAGTGCTTCCATAAATATTTCGTTTCACGGAACACTAAAAAATGGTCTCGTGGTAACCTCATAAGAGTTACTTTGATATTCTGGATATTATGTAGTTTACAACGGCAACATCCTATTTGAAAAAAAATACAAATAGGTTTCCTTATAAAATATATTTTATTTACATATTTAAAGTATTTTTCCATATGTACGTATATTACCAGCTGGCAAAAAAACTAAATATAGTTATTATCCTAACAAGTGCGGAAAGAGTCACTTTCCCGCAAGCGACTGCCGTTACCCGAACGACGCGAAGCGGAGTTCGGGTAAGCAGTCGAGTGCGGGAAAGTGCCTTTCCGCATGAGTTAGGATCAAATTTTTTTCTACTAGCGTTAAAAAAACCAACATCATTTTTACAAAGTTTATTATTTTTTAATAAACAAAAAATAACAGGTATATAATGTTTACTTATTACTTATTATATATATTTATCGTAAAAGTACAATTGGATGCACTGTGTAAATTAATTGCTGAAGCTAGAGAGGTTGAAGTTGACTGATTCTGCATAGTGGAAGTTTGAAGAGACAGAGGTGTTGAACTTTCATGGACGCTACTGGGACCCGGTGCAATATCTAGGGACGTGGATGTTTCTAAGATGCAACTGGAAGTCGTTGGAATAGCTTGACTGATATTGAGAATTTTGTTGGACATATCTTTTTTCTGTTTGATGGACTCCTCTAAGACTTCATAATAATATTATTCATACATCACCAAAATTTTATTTCAATATAAAACATTAAAAAATATTTTCCCGCACTCAGTGCGGGAAAAATTTTCCCGCACGGTGCGGGAAAAATTTTCCCGCACGGTGCGGGAAACTTAGTCTTTCAGAGACAAAATGAGTGCGGGAAAACGGTGAATTGCGCACGCTAGTAGAAAAAAATGTTTTCAAGCGAATTTGAGGCGAAAAAACTACATTTTCTAATAGATTTGTGCACTGAAAATAAAAATAAAAATGCAGTAAAAGATTTTACTACACATTAGTCACCTCCATTCGAAAAAGTATATAAAAAGAAACATCTGTCCCGTCCCCTAAATAAAATAAATAAAACATTCATCGTACCAATTTTGCACAAGTTATGAATGTAAACATAAGACGATAGATGAAACAGAAAATAAATATGTATTTCATTTCCTTCCCAACATCAGCATCATTTCCAAACAAAAAACAACAGCAACACACCGTTCTCGCAATCGTTCCATTTCCCGAATTTTCTTTTTAACGCCTCAAGCAAAAAGAATAGATATATAGATCATTTAAAGGCAAATAAAATAAATGGTACGTTTTTAGGAGGTGTCAAAAAACACTCCGAATAAAGGATGCATCACTGGAAATATACTTTTTTATCAAAGCAATAACAAAACAGCGAATAAAGTGATTTCCTCCGTTGTAGTTTCCTAAAGAAAATACACAACGTGCTGGAAAATGCTGTGAAATCACACGGTTTAAATGAATCATTCCTAGATGGGGATTGTAACAGGTTTTAGTTATTTTTGTGTGCGACTATATAGATTCGCTCGGTTTTGTTCTGTGCATGGGAGAAATATTATTATATACAGTATTCCGCCTATTCGCTTTTACAGAATCGAGACAACGCGACCAGCTGTGGCCTGCACCAAGAAATTGGAATGCAGCTCCCTACCATTTAGCATTACGGTCCCAGAATATCGTTGTTTGATAACTTGGAAGCATTCCTGTTGTCCTGTTGGGAATACCATAAAATCATGGATTTATTAAGAATGGATACGGGATGATTTAACATGCTTTGAAGCCAAAACAAACCATTCTAAACGACACTGTAAACACAATTTGTAAACATTGGCCACATCTTATTTTACCTTGTATTTTTGTACAAAAAATACGTTAGAAGCATCACAAGATTTACTCAAAGTAATAAAAGCCCTAAAATATTTTATTTTTCTGCCAAATAATAATAAATTTAAGTTAAAAAGTTTTATTATTTATAGGTTATGATATTTCTAAAGGTGTTTATTTAAAGTCGCTCCGAGTCGTTTATAAATCTATAAGTCGCACTTTTTCTTTTCTAGTTCATTAGACAAAGACGTACGTGTAACCGAGCGTTCGCAGACGTTTTTCCTAAGCAACCAGCAGACAGCAACACTTCTGAGCTCCAATACTCCAATGCTATTTTATCTCTTTCTACTACCATTCTTGATGCAATTACGTGGTAATTCGTAGTTCGTAAACTCTTCTCATAGGGGAACTGTTTTCATAACAAACAACAAATATAAGGCTTCACGTTCGATACATTCACAGTATACGGACATCGAATCCTTTCTTAATAAATCCATCCATAAAATCGAAGCGTGATGAAGAACAACCATGCAGAAGAAAAATGTTGCAGCTTTTTGGACAATTTCGTATGAATTTTTACTAGAAAACGGTCATCTTAAAATTTTGAATAAGTTTTAGGCTAAATAACTTTTTTATTTTTAGTCCGATTTTAGGGATTTTTTCAGAGAACTGTAGATACTATTATTAGAAGATCTACAGGAGTTCTATAGAGGACAAGAGAAAAGTTGTTTTAATAATTGCTCTAAAGAATTTTAATTGAAAATGTTATTTTTAACCCATTTTTTTGATAATTTATTTAAATAACAAAATCACGCTAAAATTTGTATTCTAGTACGTTAGAGAAAGCGCAGTCATTTTTCTTTTATGTGTGTCCATATTCTAGAAAAAGTTTAAAATACTTCTCATTTATTTCAGAAAAGAGAAAAAAATAACAACGAAGTTAAAGTTTCCCCAATGGCCCTAGGACTTTTGGGCACTTTTACGATATAATGATTCTCGATACTTTATCAAATTCTTTTCAAAGAGTGGAAACTCCGGAATACTGTAAAAAGTTTTATATGTTTTATGAAGAATATAAAAGATTTCATAGGAGCTTTTATTGTAGTTATCTCATACGTAAATACATTAAATAATATGTACTATTATCGTCTCTACGATGTATCAGTTATTCTGTTATTGCTGTTCATGTATATGTTAAAGCCTGACTTATGAAACTATGAGGGTTTCAAGGCTTAAAATCAAAGTGCCATTAGTACAAATAGGTTTATCAAAATGCCTATGTTACGTTAAGACCATGTTAATTAAGTCACGCCAGCTCGGTTAGATTCCATTGGTGCCGATTTTATAAACAGCCAGCTGGGTTGTTACAATAATTTATAATTTACATGATGGTATTCACTTACAGATACATATGTTACCCTGCCCGAAGAAAGGATGCTCGTGGTCAAATTTTACGGTTTTGAGGTTTTAAGAATTTTTCTACAAGTGAACATCCCTCTATACGTTAAAAGGTGTCTGACATCTTTATCTTTAAAAATATTAAAGATATAGGACATAGCACAAGGAAATGGGGCATGTTAAACTGATAAGCATTATCGTTCATTGAAAGTTTCATTCTACACACACGCAAGAACCCTAAACTCCACCATCAAAAGCCCTGGTTCTTCAAGGTCTGTAATAAAACCTGGCTCAAAAAAGTCCAAGCTCACAAAAGGTTTCTCCAAAATCGTACACCCGAAAATCGTCAAAATGCTGTTAACAACCGCGTAAAAGGTAAAGTGCTTTCCTGTTCAAACGGCAGCAAATCTTTCTGGTTACTTGCCAAAAACATTAGTCAAAACTTCTGAAGAAGCACATTTCCTCACCTGATCTCTGACAATGAAATTGTCTCCTCTAAAGGGAAAGCTGAACTATTTGCCAAACAATTCGCTGCTAATTCCACCCTTCTTCCTCCTGGCAATTTCGCTATTCCAACCGCTACGTCTGTACCCCATAAAATGTTCGATATAATACTTAAAATCAAACGTTCAAAAAATTCTTCTATCCCTTGACACCAAAAAGTCCTCCGGTCTGGATGGCATACTAGCAATTATCCTAAAAAAAAAATGCGCTCCAGAACTTGCGTCCATCTTAACTCGTCTTTTCCAGATCTCTTATGACAAGGGTATCTTCCCAGATAGCTGGAAGACTGCTAGTATGCAGCCTGTTCGGAAGAAAGGTTCCAAGTCCTTCCCATCCAATTATAAACATATCTCTCTTCTCTCTGTTGCCAGCAAATTTATGGAGAATTTATTGTGATGTTTGGGGCCGTTTTTTATGGAAAATCTCAATCCCTCCTTTCCCATTCAATATAGAATCATACAGTATCTGTCGACAAAGATTGACTTGATTTGTGTAAATTATATGACGTCCACCCCTGTTTCCAATACAAACACCAGCTTAATTTGTTTGAGTCAAAGAAGTCTATATTGTTGAGCATTATAATGAATTGTACGCCTACCGTAAAATCAAAAACGAAGATCGTTTGGAATTTAGAACATGCTGTACATTTGTAATATTTTCATAAACCTCCTCCATATATCCACCATAAAATGGCTTTTTCATTCATTTATGTTGTCTGGTTTGTAACAATGTTTACGAGTCCCTCTGCATTTTATGTTTGTTAAAAAGTATCTGTTCCGAGTTTGTAGTAGGTAATAATAGAATAGTTCCCCATTGCCATGTTTATATCCCATAAAAACCTGAGGAGTTTTTACAATACGCTCTAAGACCCAAAGCAAATGGCAAATAAGTTGCTTTGTCTGATAAAATTGTTTTGGACATTTTGAATTAAGGACCTTTTAATGGGTAGTAGCAAGAATTTGTATTCTAATTTTTGCCCGTCAGCTATAAAGAGGATCTCCGAAGATGTGTGTCAACTTAAACTTAAGATTGTTACATATAGATATATATATATATATATATATATATATATATATATATATATATATATATATATATATATATATATATATATATATATATAATCATCTTATTTATTGTTGTTGTTCAATAACATCCAATTTCCTCCCTTAGCTTTCTCTCGAAAAAATTTCCAGCCTATATCATCAAACATGTTAAAACAGTTTTAATATTATTTTCTCGCTTACATTTCCCATTTTCTGGTTCTTGTGCTTGTTTAGGAAAATGAAAAATCGACCGTTATCCAATCTTTTAAAAAGAATTTTCGGAATCTTTACAATTTCAAGATCATACACAGAATGGAAAAAATGTACCGTACTTAAAGGTGATTTCCAACATTAGTTTTTCATTATAGGTTGATTAAAGTTTAGGTAAATTTGAATAAAACTCAGCAAGTTATTTTATGTAATGTTTTTGTTGGAATTTATATCTACTGAAGTCTCTTTCGATCCGATGTTGATGATCAGGCAGATTGAAAGTGTGAGTTTTTGTCTAATGTCAAAGAGTTAATCAACAGGGATTATACCGTAACATTAGTCACCTGTCAATCCTGTCATCTGCCAGTTTCTTCATTTCTGTTGTTGATCAGAATATACCATCATCAGGTAACTAATCTATGGTAGTCAAAAAAATTCTGCCAAATAATTTATTACAATAATTAATTATCAAATCACAAAAACTTATCACTACCATGAGATTCGTGCACATGTTCCAGTTTCGGCTTTCGTTTTCCGATGTTGAGCGCATCTTCAACAGTATGAGGAAGAGGTATATGAGCTGTTTCAGGAAACAACAGTGCCAAAAGTCCAAATATCAGTGACATTCCGCTAAAGAGGAAGAGGGGCAAAGGATTATAAATCCTAGCCTAAAACAAAGCAAAATACCTACACATCAATATCAGAGAAATTAATAAAAAAAACGCTGATCTTGAGCTGTTTATGAATATTTTAATACCCCTAATGGGCAAATTTGCATAGTCTTACTATCAAAGGTAAGATGCCCCAAAGCACAGCATCTGCCAATTAACTTTTTTTTATCTAGGACAATTTATGTGGGCGTCTGAAGAGAAAAAACTTACCAATAAGGGAACCTGTGGTGCTACCATTGACCCCATCCTTCCAAACATTGAACATATGGAAAACATAGCGTGTCTTGAACAGGTTGGAAATAGTTCTGTTGTGTAAACATACAAAACTGTATAGGCTATTGTAAGGCAACATTTTCCAGAGAAAAATGCAGTCAGTTTGAACCAGCCTGAATGTAGAGAGAACTGTATAATACAAAATTATCTACATTCTTCTATGTCGTGTAAAGTTGTACCTATTTGTTCTTCTAAAAGTTTCGTAAGTCTTGTTTTGCCGACACTACGGAATGTGTTTAAATATCAACTACTGGTTAGCAGAATACTTTTATTATAGAAATTTTTACAATAGAATTATAATTCGAATAATTGAATTTATGAATAATAATTCGAATTATGATTTTTTATAATCAAATGATACCTATGAGTATTGTTTTTCAAAAAATTTAGATAGTGCACGGTGGTATGTAGCCCTCCATATGAGCAGTATCAAAAAATGCTTCAACTTTTTAAAGACAACAATACAACACTTTTATTAGAATTTTCCAGGTATTTCAAACCAAAATTTCAATATAACTTCTTATAAAAAAGTGTACTCGAACCACGAATTTTTTAATAACAAAATATCAACCAGTGTTTTTCTTGTATCGACCTCAATAGCAAACTTTTAAAAGAGGAATTTTATAAGAACACAAACAATATTACCTTCTGGCAAAAATCCCACAGACAGGCAAAATACACCCCCTAAAACCAAGGTGGAAGACATCATTTTTCTACGCCCTGATTTTTTGTTAGCATAGTAATATATCAGATAGCCAGGTGTTTCAGCCAAGGCGGTAAATATAAAACTTAAGTAGATGTTTTTGGAGATGTCGACGGAATGGATCGTAAGGCCATAAAAAACGAAGGTGCAACATACCTAAAAATTTAGAAATCAAATTTTAAGAATAAGTATATAGTATCTCCACAGATGGGGTAGACAAGAGGGCAAATCAACCAAAAAGTGAAAGATACGAAAAAAAGTTATTCTTTATAAAAGTTTCTGCTTGCTTTGAAAATATGATCCAGGGTGAAAAAAATTTTATTTTTTGTACAGGGTATGTAAAAAACATAAAAACGTAAAATTAAGTTAAAAGTAAAGTTGCATTTTTTAAAATTTTAATGCAAAACGTTGAACAAAAAAGTTGTCTTACATTTTTAAAGAATTCTTATTTCAGGTGTTCAAGTAAAAATTTTAAATTTATAAATTACGTTTTCAAAATCAAAATTTCAAGTAACATTTGATTACGATCACACCTTTGATAACTGTGACGTATTTGTCAAAATAATAAAGATGTTGTCTTTAGAGCAAAGAATATTTATAATCCAAAATTACAGAAATGGCGAGAATTGTTATCGCTACGGTATTGAGAGGTTTTAAGAAAAGTTTCCAAATGTACAATTATGCAGAAGCTCAGAACATACGTTAGTAATCAAATTTACAAAAACTGGATCCGTTAATCATTTAAAGAAGACCAACAAAAGATACGACAAGAAAGATGCTTCTACAGTATTAATTTTGCAAACTGTTGATGAAAATCCTATTATGTCTTTAAGAAAACGAGCACGAAGTTTACAATTGTATAAAAAAGACATATTCAAAATGTGTTTAAAGACAATAAAATTCGTGCTTTTGAATCAATTTTTAATGAAACTTTGGAAGATTGGGATAGTTACAAACGCTGGGATTTTTGTTTGTGGGTCGGTGATGGAATTCAAAGTAACAACATGAACTTTTATAAGCTAATAATGTTCTGAGATGAGTTAACCTTCAGTACAAACGGCACTGTAGCTTCTCAGCATGTGAGATACTGGGGTAGGAAATGTCCCGAGTTTGTAATTGCGAACCGCCGATCAGTATTTTAAAAAAGTAAATGTTTGGAGCGCCATTTCCTGTTATGGGATTATAACATATTTTTTGTCTACCTCATCCGTGAACATACTGTATACAAGGTATTTGGATAATACCTCAGGAACCCTGTATAGGTAATTCTAAATGGAAAAATTATTGTAGTTATAGCTCTGTAAAGTGTATTTTTCTTTGTCGTACTGATTTGAAATTTTGCACACAAACTAAGTGTAGTGGACTCTATAATCCTGAGGTAACAGTACTTCACTGCTTTGCCTGTTGAGGGCACACTTACCTGAATCTCAAAACTTATTTTTATCGTAACTTTTTATTTTGACAGATATTACAAAAACGAAGATGTCGTTTAAGATACTCTTCATTTGAGTCGATAGACATCACCGTTTAGTCGCATATTTTATTTTTTAAGTCAAATTTTCTAACTACATCGAACAGTCCAGTCGTAGTGATTCAAATTAAATAAAATATGACAGCTAAATACTTGTAAAATCCTTCCTTTCTCGCGCTAATTCTACGCTTACACAACCTACCTCATACCTTGCATTCTTATTTTTGCTCTTTCTTCTTTATTGAACTCTATATACTCTGTTTTCTTTCTACTGATACTGGAAGAGAACTGAGTATAAGGAGTTTAACGCAGGAGAAACAGATAAAGAGCTCTGGGAATAGATCCTAACTATTTTTCCCACGACGGTAACCTTAATTATATTATTCTTAAGTTTAACCTGGATCTATCCCACATACATATCCTACCGACTGCGCCATGTAAAGTGTACATACGGGTGCGCGATATGAAGGTTATTCTAGACTCCGCAAATTATTGTCTAAATGTTTGGAACAATAAGAATATTATTGTAATATCACAACAGGTCTGTATATCAATTAAAAATTGTCACAAATAAACATCCCCAAAAGCCTTTTTCGTATGTAATAATGATTAAAACGACCGCTCAATCGCTCAATTTTATAATATCATGACGCGTGTGATTTATTCAAACTCGAAATGAAATTCCAATTAAACCGTCTAATGGTACAGCATATAGGTTTTTCGCCTTCCCTGCTGTTAATTTAAAACCTAATTTTCCTTTCACTTACCCACGTCAATGAGCAATGAATAGTCCTAACAAGCAACACGGGATTTTTAAGCACACTCAAAAACGAGCTGTTTTTCCCATTTTCTGGATTTTCCACTTGATTTTCTCGAACACCCGCTTCCTCCAGACCTATTTTATTGGCTTTAAATAATCGCTCTATTGTTAGTTTATCATCTTCGGTTAATTGCCTTCCGTTTAGTTTCGCTATTTTCGTAAGGATTTTTATAGCTTTGTTCGTGTCGTGTGTTGATAAGAGCCATCTAAAATATGGGTTTACATATACACAGAACATCCAAAATATACAAGTTATTTATATGACTGCATGACGAGAACTTCGGCAGGCAACCAGATATACACTACAGTGTTGTTTAAACACTGCAGGGCTACTGTCGGAATCAACTGCGCAGTATTACGTCAGATGGCACTGAATGCAGCGGTAATAAATAATTTGGATCATTTCCGGCTTACTTGGATAGCTGCCATCGTATAGGTAAACCTAGCTTATTGGCCAGCCTACCTTATGGACTCTGGCAAAAATAAATACAGGAATATGGCTGCCAATCCAGGAAAATATTACATTATTCTCCAGCTTGGGCTCACCCAAGCAATGCAGCCAAATATTACTTGTCCTAGAGCATACACACAGCTTATAGCAGTATTTCCAATATTACGATCATTGGTGGTGACTAATTCCATTGCTAAAAATTAAAAAAAAAACTTTTTTAAAGTTTTTTTACAGAAATAATTTATGTTCTTCCTTTCAGATACTCAGGTTTTATTTCGTCAGGTTTATAAAAGCATTGGCATGCTACAGAGTACTTCCTAGTATTTTTGGTTATATTAAGAGTTACCTAGCACAAATGCAGCCCCATACATGGCACCACCCAAGGCTGTATCCAAAAATTCACATACTATGAACATGTAGTAATTTACAGAAAACGATTTAAGTAGTCCACAAATACAACTCAGAAAAACACTCGTAGCCATTATTGTTTTTCTACCATATCTAAAAAAGCATTAATAACTGTCAGAAAAATGTACCGACTTCATTTAAACTTCTAATTAGCATAAATTACTCAAGATACATTAAAAAAGGTTCTACAATTTCTCGTGATCAGTAGATATTATTTTTAAAAATGGTTGAAGGTATTTAAAATAACACAACACTGTTCGTTTATTTGCCGAAGGACATTTCAAGGGACCTCCATGGAAATAGTGATTACAATACAAGTGTAAGTCTGCTGAAAAGTTATCGTAATCATGATTTGATTTAACGCCGAATTGTAAATTATTTTGCCTTCTGCTGTAATAATAACAATGGCTTTACCAGATCTCCTTTAAAAAATAACAAAAAGATGCATATCATAGGACACAATATTATGTAACATTTGATAATCTAACAATCATATTATGGTATGTTATGACAGTATTTCTTATACAAATATGAAATATTATTATTTCTTATAGCAAATATGTCAAAGTCATGTCTAATGTCATGCCTAACAATATATTTTCTGTAACATAACCAGAATTTCTCGAAGATTCTTAGTTAACCAGTTCGACAACTTTTGATCGTGTCGTCCCATTGTTAAAATCTTTTATTATTGATACTTTTTTTAATCAGTAGTAACGAAAATAGGTCCTACTCATTAACTAGACAATTAACAATGAGTATATGAATTTTGTTTAATAAAATATCCTTTTGACGAATGTTTTGCTATTCTGTCACGAAAAGACGATTAAACAAAACAAATCTTCATATTAAAAGGCTCTATAAGTTTTACTTTACATAGTATTTAAAACGGGTCCAAATAAGAAACATTCTGTTGTAGTTAATCTGAAAGCATATTCTTTATTTACCATCTTATCCTATATACCACCAGACAAAGAGTTTCCTTGTGATCCCTAGGTACTTTTTTCACTTGCCTGCACCTCCGGCAATATATTTTACCCCCTAAGATTACAAGATACGCTTCAATCCCTTGGTAATAGAACACGAGGCAAAATCCTGCAAATCTACATTTTAATTGCGCGAAAATAGATTTAAAACTTTATTTTTCAATTGTGCTCTCGTTAAAAGTCAAAAACTTTATTGGCGTCGTTATTACGGCAAAATGAAAATGATAAGAGGCCATTCCAGGACAATTCATCATTTTTATTGGACTTTATGACACCACTGATTAATATCTCAGTATCTACATAAAATAAAAGAGAACCAATAAAGATCTATGGCTCTCCATTTTATTGACTGTTCAATTAAAATTTATTTTCGTTTTTTGTTTAAGGTCTACGGTACAGAACTTTGTAATTAAAGTTGATTGTAAACACGAAATTATTAGTTTCTAACGGTTGGTCCAGAAAAGAACTATTTCGTTATAAAGAACTTAAATAAGTCAAATAATATCTACTAAAACTGACGTGAAACAGATTTTATTAAATGACACCTCAAACTTTTTTTGTTATCTAGGACAAGATGTAAGCTTTCAGTCGTATTAATTTACCGTGGGTACGTGAAGTCAAAGCAGATCGGCAAGCATTTTACAGTAACCTGTCTGATAAAAATCCACTATAGGACAAGCTTACTAATTCTCCAATTACATTTATTGTTCCAACAATTGTCAGTTTCCACAGATTCTCATCGCAGGTAATTCCGAACTAAAATTTTGTTAATTAAAGACGGGACACAGATTCATTGTATTTAAAAGGACATCTTTATTTCAAAAATACTGGATGTGATGAAAATAGTATCATATGCAGAGGAAAGGAAAGGAGAGTATAAGAAATCGACAAGAAAGAAAGAGCTGTTACGGATACGAGTATGTTTGCATTCAAATGAACATAAAAAATTCTGTATGTTGTAATGGGCAACTAGTGTAAAGAAATCGTCGATTATTCCCAAAGTGACCTATTATGAAAAGGTTATAAAGCCTCGGCCTCAATCAGTATGTTTATAAGTGATTGGGTTTGCTTGGGTAGCTCGTCTTTGCTAGAATCATCAGAGCATTTTCAATTTTTATAAAATAAGAAAATACAGACACACTATACCCTTAACATGGTAAAAAACAATGAAGGAGGGTTGGATCGTATTAGAGCAGTGATCGGTCTAAGTTTTACCCTGTTCTAATTTTAAATAGGTCAAAAGAATGACACGTGTATAGTTTAAAATGTTTCTTACATCATGAACAATAGTAGTTTCTTTTCTTTCAAACACAAATGTGTCGCACTTCTGTGTTCCATTCCATATATAATTTAAACCATTTAAATCCATATTTTTACAAACATTATTATTGTTCTCGATGGATATATTTGTTGAAAAGACATGTCGTAAACAGCTACTAGGAAGTGTGTTTTTGTACGGAACAAAAGACAAAACTTCTTAACCAGATTGGATTGTAAACAGCGTTTTCAGACGATATGTCACATTCAGGAATAAAGCATCTGCAATCATTTAAATAAGGAATTTATATTATATTCCTAAAAATGTTTATTGTTACAAATATTTAAAATGTTCTAAGAGATCACCTATTTAAGCTAAAGTTGAAGATAAAGATTACTACAAGACGAAAACAAGCATGTCAAGACAGGCAAGGCTGTACTTAAAATTATATAACTTTAGTAGCTTTTACGAATAAGATCGATTTGTTCTGTTATGTAACAAACCTGTAAAAACCTAATCACCTGCCCTATATAAACTAACAAGAGTTCAGACACAAGTGATGACCTTGAGATAACACCTGCATTACTAAAGTACAATTAAATTATCCTGAGACATCTTGAATTAAACACCCACATTGTTTCACTGTAAAACAAACCGTTGAATACTGGTCAACAAAAGAAATAGCTGCCTTCCTTCTCAGACCCAAGCAACAAGCATGAAATAACACCTGCGGTTCGAAACATATCGCTCACGTATACACTGAGCACCTGTGCAACTTCCAAGGTCACGTGAACGAGGTCAAGGTCAACGTTAGGAGTGGGAATGATTCTTCCCATTTCTTATCTACTCGTATGGAGAAGCAAATATGCATTCGTAGTAGAAATGAGTACCCCTTTGTTTTTATAATGAGTCCGTGATGGTGGTGCTTTCCATAGGAAGTATTGAAGCCAGCTACATTTGACGTATTAGAAACTTCCTTTTCAGCAGGATAATGCATATTGCATGGACACACCTTATAGATAGCTATGGCTCATATGAAACAGTCTATGTATAATGTTAATGTATTTTCTTGACATTCGCCTGAACTTTTTCAAAAGGAGCTCGTATAGAACTAAACAAGAAGGCTTCGATCATTTGTTGGGAAGCTTGCTAAAATATAGATTTCCCATGTTCCAACTATATTGTAATTAAATATCTACATAAATATACAAAATTTTATTGAAGTACAAGTGCATTACTTCTGCGTGTTGCAATTTTTTAAAGTGATAGGTAGGTATGTGTTTAGCTGATAATTTTTTTATCTGTCAGCCACATAACATCTTATTTCCTTATGTTAAAGCCTTTATTTAACATGACAATTTTGGTTGTATGACGGAAATCAGGAATAATGTACTCTGTAGAGTTTTCCAAGAATATTTAAATTTGTTGTATTATTAGCGACATCTATCAGAAATGACTCAAGATGGTTGATTTATAATGAAGGTTAGTCAATAAAATTATTGCTTGCCACAAACTAAGTAAATATTTTAAGTAGGTAATTCTTTCTTATATCAACATTCGTATTGAACAAGTTATCTTTCAAAAGTTGAAGTTGTAGGCCGGGTATCGTGACCTTATTCATTTCTCTTTCATTATATATATATATATATATATATATATATATATATATATATATATATATATATATATATATATATATATATATATATATATATATATATATATATATATATATATATATATACATATTACTGATTAAACTTTGGAAAGACTGAAAATTTCAAATGTTTATGAATTACTAAAGTATTTACCTAAATTTTAATAACCAACCAATGATTATTATTGTTCAATGTCGCTGACGATGGTAATTAACTGTCATTATTCGTATCGCATTTCAAGTCAATTAGAATTTGAAAAAATATGCACTATTTTTGTTGCATTTAGACATTCCTCCTTACCATTTAAAAATAATTTAAACAATTTTTTAGATAAACGTTATTCTATTTAAGTCTCTTGCAGTGGCGACTGCAGCTTTTTTGTACGGAGGTGGCCGAGAGGGGGCAGAAATTTGAAAGAAAGTCATATAAAGCATAACATCCAAAAACATTATTTATATTCTATTGCAACAATAAATGGTTATTAAAGATTTGGTAGGTATAACTAAGACCATCATAGCCCCTTTATTCATTAACATAATTTAAATCTAAATAAGTTTTGATAGTCCAGGTCAGTTGCAAGCTGGCATGCTGGCAACATTGAATGTGTACTAGCGGTTAGGTTTATTGACCATCAGTTTGCTACCAGTCTACAAAAACAATGCCAGTGATAAAGCGTGCTTTTTAATTGTTATTTTGGAATTGTCAGTGTAAGAGTAAATTATTTATTAATAATTATAACGTTATAAAACCTACAATAAATTTAATGGTATTTTAGGAATATCTACTGAAATTACCTGTATTTTATATCCCGTGCCACAAAAATATAATTCATCGTGAAAACTGAATAAATCACCACAAATCCGAGACAACAATAGGAGAAAAGCTGATATTTGCCCCATTTTCCTAAAATTTGTTCGAATGCATCTGTTGTTTCTGATGAGCTACCCATTATATTCTTTTAACAACAATAAAAGTAAGATATTGGATAAAATAATCTAGCTTTGTATCGTATACTTACTAGTTCTAACCAGACACCCAAAGATTATTTACGGACTCTAAAATAGCTTTGTTGCCGCTTTTCGTGATCCGGCGAAATATCCAGGAGAAAAGTAAGGTGTGACAATTTTAATATTTCATATGCAGTTCACGTACCTACGCGTACCAAAGTGCTAAAGTCTTGATCTGTAAATTATTATCAGAAAACCTATCGCCAATGTCATAAATATTGTGATAAACCCAATTAAAATCATGGGAATCTCGATGCGTGAGCTTGGTGATAACACTGATAACACAACGAAAATTTTGACTAGCAACGTTGTGTAACTTATTTTTAAGTAAATATCAATTTCTGTCATATATTACCTACTTTTCTGAAAGGCCAGTGCTCGCATTTCATTTTCTATTTGACAACCATTACTAAAAATTTTGAAAGTTCAGGACGTCTACAATTCTTTTGGTCATTGAGTAGTAACACCCAAGGATTACCGATGACACCGTCAGTGACCTGTAAAATGGAGTACACTAGTGTGAATAGCGTAGTTGACAAAACCTTACTGTAATGAAGACATACGATGCTTTGGTAGATCATTAATCGAATATTCGAATTCGATTCGATCAGGAAAAGCGAAATCTATCTTGTTAAGAATTTTCGGTAATAGTCGGAGACAGTCATGGTGGATGACGTGAACTATATTACTATAATATACACTCACTGAAACGGAAATATCTCACTTTGAATGAGTGTGTCGATCACTGTTGATTATCTCCCGAAAATCGAGCAGCCTGAATGTGGCCGTCTATGATGCTCATTCTTGACAGCCATTGGTGGCTTTCATTTTCAACGGCGTGGCATCTCGTTTTCCTAAAAATTGCTTTAGCTTATCGCAAACATGGGTGAAAACCCATGTTTGTGATGACCATGCTAATCATTTAAAAAATGGTTAGGAGATGCAACCGGCATTTGGAGTCTTCCCCAAATAGCAGCCTGTTTAGGTACCCCTACGTTGGCAGTCAAAAAACCCTTATATATTGTATTTGGATACCATCTAGTATAAACGCACATATACTTTCAAAATTAGATTTGTGGACTATACGGTAGATATCCTAGCTGTTCATTTAAAAGCGTAGACGTCGGCATACGGTTTAATATATAAATTAATAAAACAATATTCATTTGAGTCATCTTTTTCAAATCACATTTATTGCGGCATTCCCAAATTGAATGTTTTAACAAATAGTAGACAAACACAACATAATAATTGGTAAAAAACTAACAATACTTAAAAGTTAAAATTAGTATATAACATAACAAATTTAATTTTCACTAGTCAAAATTTTTAAATAAATTATTTTGATAAAGTTTATAATCTAACACACCCCGTATACGATTACTTATTACTAAAGAGTTGTAACATAGGTTATTCCAGAGGCGTCTCTACACTATTTGGAAATAAAATTAGGATCCGATTTGAAAATAAAATACAAATATTTATTTACCTACATTGTGTAATTTGAAAATGCGAAATATGAAAAGCCTTCGGTGAAAGTAATATAAAAATATTTTACTCACCCAATATATGGATACCCCAATATATCCTGAGGCCAAACGCATGTAATCTAGTTTTGAGTCTGTGTAAACGCCTGTAGCATTAAAATACCTTCTACAGTAGCCTCTTTTAATCTTGTACTTACACTTTGAAGTAAATTGTAAGTACAAGATGCGATGCGTCGTCGCATTTTGTACTGAATCCATATTGCAATATTACACAATAATTAAAAGCACCAATACTTTACGCAACACGTGGCATTCATGAATCATAAACGACACTAAACCAGGAAAATAGGCTAGTTGATGACAAACAGCCGAGTTCGCATTTATCGAATCGCCCCATTTTACTTATGCTAAAGCTCTTACTTGTCGCGTTTTCAGATATCTGACATTACCAGTAGACTGAACAGTGAACTGGTGTAGGGATGTAATATAAAACTAAATTTTAATAAAAACGTAGATATCGAGTTTTACAAAAACGGTCCTCAATTGGGGTCAACAACATTTTTATAATTCATGGATTTATTAAGAATGGATACGGGATGATTTAACATTCTTTGAAGCCAAAACAAACCATTCTACGCGACACTGTAAACACAATTTGTAAACATTGGCCACATCTTATTTTACCTTGTATTTTTGTACAAAAAATACGTTAGAAGCATCACAAGATTTACTAAAAGTAATAAAAGCCATAAAATATTTTATTTTTCTACTAAATAATAATAAATTTAAGTTAAAAAGGTTTTATTATTTATAGGTTATATTATTTCTAAAGGTTTATTTAAAATCGCTCCGAGTCATTTATAAATCTACACATTTCACTTTTTCTTTTCTAGTTCATTAGACAAAGACGTACGTGTATCCGAGTGTTCAGACGTATTTCCTAAGCAACCAGCAGAGACAGGAACACTTCTAAGCTCCAACACTCCAATGCTATTTTATCTCTTTCTACTACCATTCTTGATTCAATTAAGTATTTCCTTAAAGTTCGTACACTAGACCTCTAGGGGAAATGTTTTCATAATAAACCACAAATAAACAGGCTTCACGTTCGACACGCTCACAGTAGGTATACGGAACATCGAATCCTTTCTTAATAAAACCATGTTATAATAATATAAGTAGAGCAAAATTTTTAATTTTAAAAATTAAAGTTATAATCGAGATATCAATAATTTCAGTGACATTGCGGCACAGCTAAATGTTTAAAAAAATTTAAATCGAAAAAGATTTAAATCCAAGAATAGGAAAAGCAAAAGAATATTTACTATTACAAAAATAAATTTACAAATTAATTTTTAGTTGCACCCTAATCTGCAACTGCCAGTTTAACACATGTTTTTACCTGAATAATTGTCTGCAACTAAAGGAACTCTAATCCACAATGCACGTGTCACAAACCGAACACTTTATACCCAAACGGCAAAAAGCGACGCGAAGCAATCCACCGTGACACCAATGCTTGCTACTGCGAAACTAAAAATAGCCGCTCTACCGACTGCCCCCGTGTCGTTGACCGTCGCTGTACTACCGATATCACCGATACAGCCCTGAAATTACATATGTTTGCAACTCTTTACTTATTACATACGTATTATTTTAAAATTGAACTAGCCACTCTCAGAACTAAGACACTAAACATCTCTTATTCCTATACCAAACTATCGAAATAATTCAATAGAAAAAACATATGCAAACGTATACAAATTAGGAAAACATTTTAATTTCACACTAGGGATTAAAACTACGCAAACTCTACTCTAGTTCCAATTTCAAAAGATGTTTTTATTTTTAAATAGATAATTCGATATTTTTGTTCAGTCTCTTTTTAAGCTTGGCTGTCTACATATACAAGGCGATGCAAAAAATCACTGGTAAAAAATTTAAGTTTTATGAATCATATAGTTTTAACGCATTTTTAACAATATTTTAATATTTTTATTTAACGGTCAGTGATTTTTTAAACAACCTGCCAACAAAGTATTAACCATTAAACTATACTTATAAAGGCTAACTAATGGCATAGATAAATCATGTCTAGAACATACATTTTAAAAATTTGCTTACACTAATAGAGAACTTTAGTCGATAACAAGCAAAAATAAAACAGGATTAGATATTTTTAAATACACAGGGTGTTCCATGAAAAGTAACAATTTGCGGTTTTGGACTAGCAACAGGAAAGCAATCAAAAGTCGATGATGACGTATAAAATATCAGTTCTAACATAATATCTAAATTACACAAGATCCCGACATATTTGAGCGATGGATTGATAATTTAGGTTTAATAATATAAAATTATTAAAAAAACTAAGTAATAAAATAAGAAACAAATAGCATTTCTCATTATTTTAGCTATAATTCCGATCATCCGTTTTTCTTATATTAGCGTTTCACAAGGTTTTTTTCTTTGATGATTTCTTAGTGCGGGGTAAGGTTGCGGACTGGTCCTAAAAATAAACATTTTTATTAGTGTAGTTAGATTTAAGCAGTCTTTGCTTAAATTTTTGACTGAATCTAAGCAGCAGTCCACGATAGCTTAGATTTTTATCTAAAATCAAGCAATCTACGGACCTGCTTAGATTTTCGGATAGATCTAAGCAACCTCTGATTGCTAAGATTTTTAGCCAAGTCTAAGCAATTACCAGTTCCTCGGATTTGTAGATTATCCTAAGCATTCAATGAATGTGCTTAAAATCATCCACGATTCTAATCAATCTACAATTGCTTAGACGAAATTTAAGATTTTTGGCTCAATATGGGCGATCTCCGACGGCTTAGATCTTTCGCTGAATCTAAGCAATCTCTGCTTAGATTCGCCCAAAAATTCCATCAACCTACGATTGCTTAGATTTTGGGCTCAATCTCATCAACATAGAAGTGCTTAAATCTAAGCAACCTCAGATTGCTTAGATTTTGAGCTTAATCTCAGCAATATAAAATTGCTTAAATTTCAACAATCTCGAATTGCTTAGATTTAGCAAAATTCAGACAAATTAGGGATCATGGTCCAGGAGAACAGGACGAAAAATTTAGTGTGAATGAGCACTCGTCACCGTGTCTTTTTTTACTTGTCTATCCAGGGCCGGATTATCCATTAGGCTAAGTAGGCTATAGCCTAGGGGCCCAAGGCTTGGGGGGGGGCCTTGAAATTAATGCAATAGACTAAAATAAAAAGAAAAACCGGAAAAAAATACATTTACCTAATTAGGCCAACGATTTACGGTTGTAAAAAATTGTGAGACTGTACTTTAAAATACTTTTAAATAACGTGTACCGAATAGAGAGTGTTTTAAGAGGTACCTACTTAGGAAACGAACCCTTAAGCCAAAAACCAGATGTGGAGTGGACGGGACTTTTAAGAAAGGGATGGTGCGTTTTGACCTGCTAAACGAGTAATATTAAAGACGATAGGACTAGATCAATATTTATATTTTCATTGCATTTAGATTTTAGATAACATTAAATTTAGTTACGAACCAGATCGGGTTTTAATCCAACGTATTTATCAAAACGGTATATAATATATTTTTACCATGGTATAATAATAAAAATCCCAAAAATAATAATAACAAATACAATAATATCAAAACTATTCCTTCATACTAATATTTTTATCGATGGCAGTAACTAACTGTAGTGGGGAGAGATCATTTTCAACTTTAGAAAGGGTAAAAAGTCATAAAAGAAATTCATTAGGTGATGAAAAAACTAACGATCTTTCTTTATTGGCCATAGAAAGTGATCTTCTTAAAAAAATTCAAACTGAACAAATTATTGAAAGTTTTGCAGCTCTAAAATCACGGAAACGAATATTTACTTGAATAAGGTACCAGTCAGCACATACTATATTTTTTTTAATGAAGATACCCATGCTTTAATGTTTTTTGTCATTCTTATTATTTGATGTATATGTATTATGCTTTTTTTTTAATAAAGACATTTAAAAAGCAACCATTTTTGTTTAAAATTTTATGAAAAAATATCTAAAACAAAATGTCTTAAATGGTCCAAATAGGGGCCCCAAATCAATTTTAGCCTAGGGCCCAATGCACCGTTGATCCGGCCCTGTGTCTATCATTCACCCAATAGGTAGAAGATTCCTTTTCCGTATTTTTATTAAAAGGTATTTATATATCTAGGGTTGTCATACGTCCCGTATTGGAGGATTTCATCCCGTATTTCGTTACGTCCCGTTTTTGTCCCGTATTCCAATGCTACTAAGTAAAAGTATCTTCAAAAGGAACACAAACACATTTTTTGTAATATCTGCAGGTAAGAGAAGAAAGAAATCGGCTAGCAGTAGAAACAGTAGAATATTTTACAGTGTCATTATAATTTTAAGATATGTGCTGAGTTTTATAATTAGTTCCAAAGTGAAAATAAACTATTGAGAGCTGCTCAATCGTCAGCAAAGTATGACTGGATGAAAACCATGTAAAAATAATTTCCTATTCTTATTTTTCAGGAAGATGTGTTTTGTATTAGATTTTTTATTGGGAGTTTTACTAGTATGTTATCTTTATTACCTTTTCCATTTCTTTTATTACTTTCATGCAATGTAGTATTTCGTATTTCTCCTCGCAATGTCGTATTTAAATATTTATATACTATTTTACCTGTGCACCCACCCCCCCCCCCCCCCCCCCACCCCCCTCCCGACTACTACGGATACCCCATATCACTACACAAGAATTATGGCAACCCTAGATATATTAGACATTTCTCTTCACGATAACTAAAACGCATAAATAGGGCCCAAAAATTTGTTTATAACAATCGATTATCGGTAGCCGCTCGAGAATGGCAGCGGACGCGAACGATGGTAGCGGACGCGCACGATGGCAGCCGAGTGTTAAGTATCTGGAATCGGATAATTTTGTATCTGACGTTTTAGGTATCGGACACTAGTAAGTATCGGCCGATATCCGATAGTAGGTATCGAAATCGGCCCAGCCCTAGGTAGGAGCAAGCAGTTTTTTAATGTTTTACGGAGAGGGAAGCAACGACATTCCAACAGGCATTCTTTTACAATTCTGACCCAATATTTTGTCGCCGTCTCCCGGACCATACGATTTAGAAAAATAAGGTTGGACAAATTTTTAAAGGTATTCAGTTACCCAAGAATTACTTAGCTAAAACAACTTTTCCTTAAAAAAAATATATTCCTCGTCATATCATAACATAACCCTGGTTCAAATTAGAGCAACTAGCTCTCACTTTGACTAATATTTTTGTCCAACCCTAATAAACTATGGCTATACCAATCCAAATTGTGTGGCTTCTTTGTGGAAACAGAAGATAAACGCCTGTTTTAAAAAAAGTTGTGTGAGATAATTTGGATTGAGTACAGTTAACGAAAACCAAAGCCTTCTGGTTTTAAATGCTGTGTTAAAAATACACCCAAAAAAATCAAAACAAGTATCCCAATAATAAGGGTCGTTGAAGCAATCACGATCAAAAAAAGGTTTAAAAATCATCAGTTGCGTTAGTACAGTTAATGAAAAGCCAACGACACTCGAAAGTCAAATCAAACACAAAGTTTATCATGCCTGACAAGAAACGTTCCAGAACATCTATAGCAACAACTAGTCAATGTCATTGTCAACATATCTTCTAATAATTTTTAACCTTCTATGGGCAAGGGGCGAATCTGTCAAACTCTTAATAGAAATCTGGCTTCCTGTTCGTTGTATAGGTTTTACCTCTTGATTTCTTTCAGTTTCTAAACTTTTATGTATGTTAATAACACTTTTCGACTGAACTTTACTATCCTCAAGTTTTTTAACATTAAAAAATTCACCCCAAGAGTTGCGTTTCTCTTTAACTTTACTAGGGATGTTAAGATGCGCCACCTTCTTCGGCAAATGAAGCATCTTACTTAAGGCATGCCCCACCTTATTTGAAGTGTTTGAGTCGCTGCTTCGAGAACTCGAAGCAGGACTTCTATTTCTAGATCTAGACCTTCTTCTTGCTTTTGGAGAATAGTTAAGAAAGATTTCTTTGTTAAGACTTTCTGCGCTGCGACTCAGGTTTCTCACTATACCAGGTTGTAACACGAGAGTTGCTTTTATAGGACTAGCATCTACATTTTCCTTTTTGGGTGGAAGTGGAGGTAAAGGTGCAAGTTTTTTCTTATATTTGCCTCCACGAACCTCGGGTTTCGGTGGAATACGATTAGAAACAGTTGTTATATCAGATTTAGAAGATGCATCAGCATTTTCAGCAGCAACAAATTCTGCTTTTAAATTTGATATCGTTTTACTGGTATCAGATTTAGTAGCTTCTACTTCATTTGAACTAACAGCCGGATCAGTATTACCAGAAACATCTTTTGAAGATGCATCAGCAGATTTGTCAGCAACCGAGTCTGCCTTTAAATCTGATATCATTTTAGTCGGAGCAGCTTTAGTAATTTCTAAATCTGTATTTGGAATTTTAGTCATACTAGTTGTATTAACAGTTTCCACTGGTAAAGCGGTATTTATATTTTGAATTTTCTCTAAAATATCAGGCTTGTGATAGTTTTTTTCCAAATTAACCGAGTCAGGTAACTTTCCTTTAACTGCTGCATTTTCAAAAACCTGCTTTGGTGGGTCTATTTCTGTGAGAGTTATTTCCTGTGAAATATTACATTCTCCATTATCTGTCACAATATTCGTTAAGTACGAAGCTACAGTAGAAGGACAAAGGGAAGATAAAGCTGTAGAAAGTTTAGTGAAATTAAAATTTAGTGAAGAAGAATCACTTTTGCATGCTGTTACTTTACTGTCTTCACCATACCCAGCTGCAGCTATGCTATGAATTTTTCTACTGGAAGAATAATCTCTGGCCAACTTTAAACAGTTATTTTCATTGTTTTCATTACGATCACTATTAATGTTATTGCTACTGGTTCGTTCTTTATTATCAAAACTTTTACCATGCATTTGAAAACCTTTACTGTCAGGTATATCAAAAAATTCAGTCTCACTGGATGAAGATTCGTGTTTTTCGGGAAGCTTGTCGAGTTTTTTCATTTTGTCGTTTGGGAAAATTATGTTGGTGTCGAATACTTCGTTTTCGTCACTATCCTAGGGTTAAAGAAAAAATAGATAAGGAATGATAAAGTAAATTTCCAATCAAAATGACACTTTTTTGCAAACGGTCTTATTTTGTTGTATTCTTAAAGTGGACTTATTTAACAGACATAAAAAAAAGCTTAGTGTCTGTAAATGGGTTTTATATTTATAGCTGTATTACAAATACAGAATTAGAAGTGTTTTCGGAGACACCCTACATCAGGGGTGGCCAACTTGGTTAGACCCAAGATCTACTGTTCACTGACGACACCCTGTGCGATCTACCAATTACATACCTCTTAAAATCTTAAACGAAACAGGATAGTTCAGTACACAACAGTTTGTTCTACGTATTTATATTTTTTGCCTTGCCATGATCGACTGGACTAATAGCCGCGATCGACCAGTCGATCGCGATCGACCGGTTGGCCACCCCTGCCCTACATGATCAAAAAATATTGAACAAAATTCGTATCAAAAAAACAAAATCACCGTGCCCGAGCGATTTTTTAAAACAATTCAGCGTTTTTTAAATAATGAATTTATACCAGAGTTTACGACCTCCCTGCATGGAACTAATGGAATGAATCTCTTTTGAGTATAATCAAGGACGCAAGAAACTGTTAAATTTTGTTGTTTCAAAGGAAACACGGACACTACTCACATCGCTGTTTCCAGTGTTTTTTTTGGGAACAGTTGATCTGGTAACTCTTACGGAACGTGCTCTTGTCAAAGAGCTGGTCCTTTGACTTGCTATACTATCTCTAGATTGGAGTTTTAGGGGTTGGTGAGCGTACAAGCCTTCTCCGCTAGAATATCCTAGAAAATACCAAAAAAATTACGTTTTCTGTAAAAATAATACATATTAGAATATTTAGAATTTTAACAGAAAACAGTTACTAGGAAAGGAAAAATCTTAAATAATAAGAGAATCATATCAAAATACAGTAAGGACACAAGAAGAAAAGTCTTGAACATTTTTGGCTATCTTGCTCTATATTTTCAACAATTTATATTTATATATTTTTGCAGTATAATAATCTCTCCTACCTGAACTTATATCTTCAATACTCCTAACCTCTGATATCCTGCCACCTTCCACTACTCCTGCAGCTACTACATCTACCTCTGAAAAATACACAGAGGCAGAAGATGCAGAACTTGATCGATGAGGGCTACGTCCCGCTTTGCGTCTAAAAACAAATCAATTCAGTAATATATACCTGAAAGTGTTACGGACTTCGATGGCCGCTACAATATTTAAAAAATAAAATTATATCAAGGTAGGTAATTAATTTCGATCGAGATGGCTTGTTGATGTCACAGGTTCAGTTTACTCTGCATTTGTTGGGCAGATAATTTTGTTCTGCAAATAATAACCATGAAACGTAATTAGTACAAGTACAATTAATACAAGTACAATTAGTACAAGTACAATTAGTACAAGTACAATTAGTACAAGTACAATTAGTAAAAGTACAATTAGTACGAGTACAATTAGTACAAGCACAATTAGTAAAAGTACGATTAGTACAAGTACTCTATAGGAATAAAGTTAACTGTGTCATTGTAAATAAGTCATCATTAGAAAGTTAAGAGATATTTTAATATTTCAGCGATTTGCTTGGTTTTCGATTGCCTTGTATCTATGTTGATCGACTTGGTCTATGTCAATTAATTGTAAGAAATTAAGAAAAGATGAAAAGCTATGGAAAGTACACATGTTTACAAGGGGTAATTTTCTTACTTACCTTCGCATCAATCGAGGATCGGTTAAAATGACATCGTCAATTTCATCATTGGTGTCGTTTGTGGGGTCGCTCAGATCGCTTAGACTGTATGATTTTTTTAGTTGGTTCACAAGTCCCCCGCCACTCTGAGGAAAAGGAAAATAGAAACCTTTTTTACAAAAATATTTTGGGGCGGCATATACTACACGGGAGCTGTCTTTTTAAATAAGTCTGAAGAGTACAAGTTTGGAGGTATTTAATGTTTCATTAAAAATAAGGAAAATGTGATGGTTTTTACGATTTCGCAAGCAATTTTTGATATTTCAGTTTAAATTTATCTTGATACACATTTTTGAGTTAATAGTACAGTATTTAGAAAGAGTTTACTGCATATCTTCGAAATATATATTTTTAAACTTAATTCAACAATTATGTCATTGAAGACTAATCGATACGTTAAAGGAATAATAATTAGTTTCTCAAAGTATTTAATCAAGTATTAAAATTGATATTTAGAGTTACGTTTGGCAAAGGCATTAACATATGTGCTATCACACCATGATACAATAAAAGGAAGGTATATCAAACCGTGTCAAATTCGTCAGAGTTCGCGCATGACGTCACTCTGTGAGTTATTTTTGAAATTTATAAGGTGCAATATAGAGTTCACGTTAGTTATAGGCGATTTTATATAAATTCTATTGGCAATATACTTTGCCTCCTGCTTATAATACAAATTTTAAAGTATATGATTTAAAATAATCATGTAAATAAATGTATAAATTAATTTAAAATAATAGATATTGGTAAATTGCCAGCCAATTGCTTTCTATGTATTTATTTACGTGAGAAGAAAAGGTAAAAAATAATTCTATAAAATAAAACTATGCCTAATAATTTAGATAATAATTTTTATTTAGAGGCATTTTCTTATTAAAATATATACCCACAGAGTCTTCCGAAAATATATAATTAATGAGAATTTTGTTTGTTCCTATAATTTGTGAAATATTTTTTGCGGTCAATAACATCTTTTAGGATAGTTTTTTGGGTTTTTTACACTTTAGATAGTAAATTATTAAAAATTATTGTATTTTTGTGTTCTTTGATTTTACAAATTTAAAAAATCCTAAAATGCCAAAAATTATTCTAAACAATACAAAAATATATAAAATTTATGAAATTAGGTAAAACAAGAAATTATTTTTTAAGAAAATAGCCTTTTTTCAGTCTCTTCGTTTGTCGTATGTTCTCGATTAAAGTCTGGTGATTCCTTACCGTGGAAATCTATAGCAACTGTTTGTCACAGTAACCTTTTTTATTGAAGCAAGTTTGTAAAAACATTAATCATATTTGACATTCATGACATGACACAATTCATGCTTTAAATTATCTTCATAATCACTTTCGTTAAAATGTTTAGAACAGATTTTAGCATTTTTAACATTAAACTTATCTTCCCTTTTGCACAGACGCTTCCAAACACTTTGTGTTTCTTTGTTTTTGATGAAGCTAAAAACTTTAATATCGGGCATAACCTTGCATTGATTGTCCACATCACAACCATATACAACACACCTCATTTTCAGTTTTAAACTCTTAAAAGTGATATAAAAACACCAAAAAATAACTATAAAACATAACGCCATCTTAACAAAGGCGTGTCTCGTTTACAAAATATGGCGGTATTACTCACAGCGTGACGTACATGGCCACGCCTACCTGCGCGGTATCATATCTTCTTTTATTTGTATCTATCACACTATAAATGTCCAGGCTAATACTTAATTAAACTGCTTTGAAAGAACGACCAATAAAAACCTAGTAATTTAAGTAATTAATTTAAAGTTATTTACGTTACTACTTTGGTAAGTAAATTGTTGCAGTTAGAATTATTTATCTTCTAAACTAGTACTGTAATAATCGCTTAACGGGTGTGTATCTTACATTTTATTTCGTTCTGTGCTTACCTTATTCCGCGATTTAAGGCTCGTTTCAAGCTCTTTCGTTGATCTGTTGCCTTCAATAAACTACTATCGACACCAGCTGTAATAAAACCCGGTAAATTTGCAAGAACTGTAAACAGGGCCGGCCGTAATAAAATAACAGCAAAATTATTCCGAATTTAAAACACTCCGACTCCGGCGCCTTTTAAGGATCTTGAAATATTTATATTTACCGAGGTACTTACCATTTTGTCAAAAGGCAACGAAAGAGCTTGAAACGAGCTTTTGCATCATCGGCCTTTGTTTTCTAATAACCCTTCTGTCATATAGTCCAGTAGGTTACTTAGCAACCTTTTATCGGCTCTGATATCGTATAATATCGTATCATGATACAAATAAAATAAGGTATGATACCAAACCGTGTCAAATTCATCCGGGTTCGCGCATGACGTCACGCCGTGACTTATTTTTGAAATTATAACGCGCAATATAGACTTTACGTTAGTTAAAGGCGATATTATATAAATTCTATTGGCAATATACTTTGCCTCCTGCTTATAATATGAATTTTATAGTATGATTTAAAATAATCATATAAATAAAGCGGTAAATACATACATTGATTGATTGATTGTCCACATCACAGCCATACACAGCACATCTCATTTTTACTTTTAAACTCCTAAAAGTAATATAAAAACACTAAAAAATAGTTGAAAACACAACGCGACCTTAAAGACGTGTTTCGTTTACAAAATATCGCGGAATTGGTCACGGCGTGACGTAAATGGCCACGCTTACCTGCGTGGTATCATATCTTCTTTTATTTGGATCATGGTATCGTATCATACAGAATGATTTATGCAATGACAATTTTGTAGTAGTAGTAGTTTTATGTTAGAATGACATTGTTATTAAATTGTTAACAAAAGAAAAATTGGTTAAATACTTACTTTAATAGAAAAAAACACCTAACACCAAATACAAGAAAGCCATGCAGCTAAGCCAATAAACTGAAACAAGGCTAGTATTTTTTAAATCATGTTTGTTGCTAACTTTCACCTATATTACGTGCTGTAAAATCCATGTGCACAGAATCCGGCTTATGACGTAGGATTTTTGCGTCGATGAATCTTTAATGTACTCGTCCAACAACGATTTTATTTAATAATTCAAAACCCACAAACTTTCATCGCAGCTTCGGCGGTTGTAATATAAAAATATTCTTGCCAAAAACTCTTACGCACGAAACGTGAAACTTAGGCATAATCAATATGTCTGAGGGGACACTATGAAAGAAAATAATAACTTTAAAATAACACACTTTTATTTGTAAAAATGTATGCCAATAAAAATATCTAACAATATAAACACTACTATAATAACCTAAAATTAAAAGGCACTTAATTGTGATAAAAAAAATATTTGAAATAAACCTCAATACTTTCCCCAAAACGGACAGGGACTAAAAATAGTTAAGATAATGGTTAAATTAGAGAGTGTGTTAAGTAATTGTGGTGCAGAATGTCGGGACATTTTTCTCACAAATAAAAAATTTTTGGGTCCATTTTAAAAAGAAAACTTCATATGAACGTATGTCCTGAATGTCTTAGCTTTTGAGATACAGGGTGGTAAAGTTTTCAAAAATAAATAGTTTTTTATTAATATCTGTAATACCACTTTAGATATTTTAATTAAATTTGGCATACATGTACTATGTATCAAGAGGCATTATTTAGTGTACCACAATTTTTTTTATTTCCACCAGTGGCGTTCGTACGGAATTTCACCTGCCTATTTTGGCAGACATTGATGGTACGCCACTGATTTCTCGTAAAATTAAAATTATTCCTGAAATCCCCAATCATTTCTAAGCAAATTTGATCTCTTGAATTTTTTCAATCCGATGCACGGATTTCGCTTAAAAAAATAAAAACCTTCTCTCTGCATGATCATAACAGTATCGTTATTTGACAATATCACCATGCAGAGAAATAGATTTTATTTTTTTAGATCAAATTTGCTTAGAAATGAATAAGGAAGTTAATTTTTTAGATCCTTATTCATTTCTAAGCAAATTTGATCTAAAAAATAAAATCTATTTCTCTGCATGGTGATATTGTCATATTAACGATATTGTTATGATCATGTAGAGAAAAGGTTTATATTTTTTAAGCGAAAACCGTGCATCGGATTGAAAAAATTCAAGAGATCAAATTTGCTTAGAAATGATTGGGGATTTCAGGAATAATTTTAATTTTACGAGAAATCAGTGGCGTACCATCAATGTCTGCCAAAATAGGTAGGTGAAATTCCGTACGAACGCCACTGGTGGAAATAAAAAAATTGTGGTACACTAAATAATGCCTCTTGATACATAGTACATGTATGCCAAATTTAATTAAAATATCTAAAGTGGTATTACAGATATTAATAAAAAACTATGTATTTATTTTTGAAAACTTTACCACCCTGTATCTCAAAAGTTAAGACATTCAGGACATACGTTCATATGAAGTTTTCTTTTTAAAATGGACCCAAAAATCGCCCCCTTAAATATTGACATTCAATTAGAAAACACCCTGTATAAACTGCAAGAAACACTAACCACAACCAAAATTATAGAATTAATGTTATTTTTCTATGAATGTTTAAATTCGATAAACTGCATTAAGATGTAAGTATGTTATATCTTGGTTGCTTTTGACAACAAATCATTCATTTCGTACCCATATCACCCATTTGGATTATTAAATGCACCTTAATACTTACCTCTCATATAATGTCCTTACAACATAAAAATTTAATCATCATAATTCTATTATTTATTACAATCGCAATGATTAAAATAATGAAAAAATTAAAATTTGGTTATCAGGATGATTTTGTACAAATATCGGAATAATTAGAAATCGTAAAAACTATTTAGTTTTTTAAAAATAAATTTATGCAGGAGAAAAATTTAACTATAGTTTTATTTTATGTCTACACTCTGTAGGGTAAGTTTTAAGCGTGCACAATAATAAAATTCAATAAAAGTCAGTCTATTTGATTACTAGATTTAGTCAATATAGTCAACAAAAAACGTATTTTTAACCACAATATACGGACATAAAGCCTAAGAAACAATAATATAGTATAAAATTAAAAATAATGTAAATTAAGGTAAAAATAATTAAAATCACAAAACGCTAAAAATACGCACGAATAAAAGGATACTTAGGTGTAGAACAAATTGTACATATGCATAAGAGGTGTAAAATTTTAAACACATTAAGAATCCTGTAAAGTCCATATTACCAGTATTTAATAATTCTTAACATACAATGTGTTCCCGGATGGGGTATCGCACTCTAGTAAACTTCCTTAGTTTTAATTGTACGAAAAAAAGTCATTCCCACATATTGTTGTTTATATTAATAAAGCTTTTTAAAAAATTTAAAAATGAGAGTGTTTATTTATAATTTAACATTTTTCCAGTGGCGGCTGGTGGAATTTCAAAGTTGTATATATCTGTTCCTACTTACAGGACCGGGACCCGTACCAAATTTAGGGGTTTTAATAGTGAGCCCACTGGGTATGTTTTGGTAAGGAAAAAAACATTTTGTAATTTGCGAAAACAAGTTTAATTTTTGCTGAGCCTCCCCTGGGAAAAAAATGAACGCTTTTAAGTATTTTATTTATTATTTTTTCTAAACAAATTTTACACCATTTTGTCGATAATTTTTAAATTTTAAGAGAAAAAAATGTGTTAGTAGAAAGTTATAGTCATTTGAATTTTTTTTAAATCATATTTTAAATTTAAAAAAATCCAAATGACTATAACTTTCTACTAACACAGTATTTTCTCTTAAAATTTAAGAATTCTCGACAAAATGATGTAAAATTTGTTTAGAAAAAATAATAAATAAAATACCTAAACGCGTTCATTTTTTCCCAGTGGAGGCTCAGCAAAAATTAAACTTTTTTCGCAAATTACAAAATGTTTTTTTTCTTTACCAAAACATTCCCAGTGGGCTCACTATTAAAACCCCTAAATTTGGCACAGGTCCTGTAAGTAGGAACAGAGATATACAATTTTTAAATTTTACCAGCCACTGCATTCGTTATTCAATATTTTTAACACCCTGTATGCTTAATCTTGCCTGTTATCATTGTTTATGACATTGGAGCGAAAGGAAAACTTTTTATTAAGAATGACTTTTTCTCGAAAATTAAAAAAATAAGAACGCTTACTAGAGTGATGTGCCCCATCCGGAGACACACTGTATAGTTTGCTATTATGTAGACAAGTTTTTAGCTTTAAAAAACGAGTCTAAGCAAATAATATATTTAAAGTAAGTAAATGCCAGTAATATCGACGTTACAGAATTGTTAAATGCTGTGACTTTTATGTCAGCTGGAGATTTGTGGTAAAATATGCTCTATATTCTAAAATAACCCTAGAGTCGCGTTAGTATAAACTAAAAATCACTATTTTCCCCTTCATCAGTCTTAGGATTACTTCTAGTGGTTCGCTTAGTGCCTTTGGTACTAGCCTTGGCGCCCTTTTTAGCCTTCCCCTTACTTCCACCCCCTTTAGTAGCTTTTGACTCTGGCACCTCAAAAACTTCTTCTTCGACTATCATTTTTTCTTTTTCTTCAGCAACAAGGCCAAAATCATCATCTGCGTCAACATACTCGGCAGCAGTTGACTGATACCTTTCGGCTTCCACTCGGGTTTTTACGGGAACAGATCGGCTAGTTCCCGCCCCGTCTGCGTCGTCTTGCGTAGTTAGTGATGCGCGTGAGAGAGCCGTTACTAGGTTTTGGGTGCTTACAGACTGTGTGAGAAAGAAAAGTTGGGTGTTATTTGATTAATTAGCGATTATTAGGGCATTGAGTTTATTTTGCAAACCTTAATATTTCACTCGTTTCGTTTGTCCGGCTGGTCACAGCAGTATTTTACGGAAACGCCTACGAAATTGCTTCTGTTTTGAGGACTAGAAACCAAGATATTTGAATTCTAAAAAACTCTGCTGCCAAATAGGTATGCCCCAAAAAATCGATCTCAAGTTTCACGAGGAAAGTTGTTTAACTCTTGCGCTAACGTACTGAACTATGTCTAGGACTCACGGTGCAAAGAAGATCTATTGTTAGGATCTAAGAAGTGCGTTTTCCGCTGATCGTTCAAAAAGTTTGTCATTTCTAACAAGATGTCTTGTAGAAAAAGTCAGTATTACGATACATCTAGTCGTTGCTAAGCAACAAAAATAACTGTTAGGAAATAATGTCCGAATCCTTGCGAATTAATGTATGATGCTATTCTACACACGTTAAACATATCAAGTAACATTTTTTGACATTTGATAGGTGACATTTGACACAGGTTATTTAGCGTTTGACAGATGATATAAGTATCTCAAACGAAAGATTCCAACACGCAGAATCCAATGTAATTATTTAAAATATTATATTTGCATCTGTTTATCCAGTCGAGTTCTTAAATTCTTATGATCAGTGGCATACTACATATTTTTAAACCACCGAAATAATAGCTAATATTTTTTCGTTAAGCAGAACTTTTAAAACTCGTAAAATCAAAGGTAAAAAAGTTTTCCATTTGTTACTTATAACTAAACAAAAGAGGCTTTCTTTTAGCGACATCTGCTCTAGTATACTACAATTCTTGATAAAAAAAATTACTACCAGAATCACTAAAAAGGTTTAAGATTTAGTACTGGCTTAAATTAAGAAAAGAATAGAATATTCTTAAATAAGCCATTGTTAACTTTTTTGCGACACCAAGACAATTTTCTAACAAAAAATTATGCAAATAGTTGCAATGCAATGTCTAGTCCATAATAATCTGATATTTTGACCTTAAAGAAAAACAGTTTTTCCAATTAAGAAATGAAACATGCAAAACATAATGATATTTAGAAGTAAATTAAAACAACGTGGGCAAATTTCCCTAACAATTTCCCCCAAACAAATAAAAATAGGTTGCAAAATAAACTCAAAAAGCTGCGTGAGCGTGATAGCTAGTAAAAGTGGTTAAAACAAGAACATGCGTAAAAACCGATACCTAAAACCCAATCCAAGTTCAAAATTGATGGTAAACCAAGAGAACATTATATATAAAACAATTCCTTTTACTTCATACGTATATATATTTTAAAATCCGACCCACAGCATTTTTTCAGTTATTTTGCTCATTGTTTAAGCTTTATCATTTAAACGTAGCATTAAATGTTTATTTGTTTCAAAAAGGCATTCTTGATTAATGACCCTTTAAACAAATTTAAAAAAAAAACATAACCTTTTCAAAATTAATGAGCACAAAAAAATACCAGGAAAAAGCAAAAATATCTGTAGGGTGTTGTTAGCGCCCTCTATGCTTTACACAAAAAATCACCACCTTATTTGGCTACCCCAAAAACTCCCTTATGTCAAGTTAAAATACAAAAGCTTAAACATTAAGCAAGTAAACCTAAAAAATGAAAAATAAAATACAGTGTTCTAAGGCCTATAACTTTTTAAGGAAACAAAATTGCATTAAGGCAAATTAGTCAAAATCATGGATTTATTAAGAAAGGATTCGATGTCCGTTACTGTGAGCGTATCGAACGTGAAGCCTTATATTTGTTGCTTGTTATGAAAACATTTCCCCTAGGGGTAGAGTTTACGAACTTTAAGGAAATACGTAATTGAATCAAGAATGGTAGTAGAAAGAGATAAAATAGCATTGATTGGAGTGTTGGAGCTCAGAAGTGTTCCTGTCTCTGCTGGTTGCTTAGGAAAACCGTCTGAACACTCGGTTACACGTACGTCTTTGTCTAATGAACTAGGAAAGAAAAAGTGCGATTTATAGATTTATAAATGACTCGGAGCGACTTTAAATAAACCTTTAGAAATAATATAATCTATAAATAATAAAACCTTATTTACTTAAATTTATTATTATTTAGCAGAAAAATAAAATATTTTAGGCCATTTATTACTTTTAGTAAATCTTGTGATGCTTCTAACGTATTTTTTGTACAAAAATACAAGGTAAAATAAGATGTGGCCAATGTGTACAAATTGTGTTTACAGTGTCGCTTAGAATGGTTTGTTTTGGCTTCAAAGAATGTTAAATCATCCCGTATCCATTCTTAATAAATTCATGGTCAAAATCTATCTATTTTGACTCCAAGATACTACTATTAAAATATGTCCCATTCGTTTCCGGAAACCCTGTATAATCAAACTCGTCTAATATCGACCACAGTTCAAATATTCTGTTAGAAGGTAGGTATACAAAATTTAAATGGTAATTTTTACATTATTGTTTCCTATTATATATTTATAAGTATAGGCTCTGTTTCCCATTAACTACTCTCCTAAAATAGTTATAGAACTTTCAATGCGAAGTATTTTTCTATTTTTTTTTTGCATTTAATATTACGAATACGGCGACAAAATTTTATCGCAGGATTTTATTTTGAACTTGGTTAGACTTGTTTCAAATGACAAGGAACTTACCTTGATGGCTGTTTGCATAAGAACCGAAACTCCTTTTTGGCCTAAATCTAGGACTTGTCTGTAACTTTGCTCTTTGGCTTTTGAAATATAGTCATCAATTTCCTAAAAAAAACATCATAGGGAGTACATAATACCCCTAATCCTTTTGTGAAAAAAAAAATAATTGCGAAAGCTGACGAGTAATATAATATTCGCTTTAAGACAGCTTAGCTTTGTATATGCCTAGCCCACTTTGCAAGCCCACCAATTTACCAGGCATTATGCAAATTGACGAGATTCTCCGATAATTTGAAAAATGACTTAAACACTTTAGGCAATCTGTAAAATGCCTGCTACAAACGTCAATATGCTTAACAGAGATATTAATATCTTACACTGACTATTGAGAAGGCATTATGCAAACGGTTGGTTGACCGGAACCAATTCTCATTATGTGGGGGAGTATTGTGAAATATATTTAATAAACCTGAGCAAACCTAAATTTCTACATACAGGTTCGTATCTGTAATATTTTTTTTTGTGTTTGTTCGGACTGGCTGTTCAGAATGTTAATTATGTCTTCTCGTTCAGCAAATGTCACAAAAGTGTTGTTATAAATCTTTTTATGGTACAAATTACTTAACTTCTCGAGAAATAACTCTTTTTTAGTTCGTTGCGACGATGGCACGGCAACTGTTCGCAAAACGCCAAGCCAATGTATGATATTCAGATTACAATTCAGCAGACTGACGATTTTACCAGGCATTTTATACATTGCCTGAAGTGTTTTAGTCATTTTTCAAATTATCTGAATATCTCGTCAATTTGCATAATGCCTGGTGAAATGATCGGCTTGCACAATGGCTAGACATTTCGCAGATTGTCGGATTTCGCAAGTTGCCGGCAACATATGAATTTAAGTAGATATACAGTGCTTTTTTTTAAATCGGGACACGGGATTTGCATTGTAATTGTTTCATCTCAAGTTAACTTTTGTTCTACTAAAAATTTTGGGCCAAATCTCGGCAGCTACATATTTTAAGGTCTCCAATTCGCGTTAAACGTTTTGTTTTCCAGCAATTTAATACCAATTTCAGGAAAATCTATTATTTTTTGATGATAAATTACAGTTACAAATTAATTTCAACAAAGCATGGAACTGTCAAAATCAAATACCTGACATACAGAGGTGAAAAAAATTGCATTTTACCAAAAAAATAAGTAATTTTTACTTCTTTGGTAGCCTTACTGGTAAAAGTAAGTCACTGTGGCGTCTTCTAAGGATTTAAATAACCACTGTTGCAAATTTCGTCTTTCAGTTCCGAATAGAACAACAGTTAACATGAGGTGAAAAATTTACAAAGCAAATCCCATGTTCGGAGTTAAAAAAGCGCTGTATATTAAATGTGATACGGGATACGGGTGCGCATGCGCAGTAGGCTGAATTCATATGTGGTTAAACCGGTTCCAGTGCTCACATAACGTATCTAAAAAAGGATAGCAAGCTGATAGAAACGGGTTTGTCCGCTGTTGAATCCTAAAAAATATAATCCGGGGCCGGATTAGCAGCCAAATTCCATTATTGGTCCGCTTCATACGAATAGCGTCTTTTGTGAAAAAGTGTGATTTGACTGGGTTTAACAATGAGTTTTATAGACTATTTAGTTGTAGTGTTAATTATTGTGTAATACAATAGCGTTTTGCTAGCCATGTTATGTAGTATCATCTCCCTAACATAGTTAACGAAAGTCGCGTCGAAGGCAAAACATTTACCTCTTTTGAGTCTTGTACAGACGGTAAAAAGTTTCTTGTCGGAGTTCGGTGTTTTCTCTATGATGGACTATTAAAAAATCTGCAAATAGCCTTACTCAAATTTTAAGGCCGGTCCTGTTCAATAATACAGAATGCTTTAAATTGACAACTGCGCATGCGTATCATTGACAATGCGTGTAGTCAGAGAAGGAGCCATTCTTGACTTAAGCCATATTTTCAAATGGTTTTATGTCGCTAGTGAAAACACGTGGGATCTCAAAACAAGTAGTGGGCTAAACTTAAATTTTTGCTTCGAATATGAAGCAAAAATATTTTGTTAAATAAAAAAACATATCTATATCTACATGGAATAGTGTAAAGGTTAAACTAAGCATATCTATTTTCTGATTCTTAGAGACACTGCTGTTTACTACTGTAAATTAGTATTTATAGGAAAATATATCTCTTATTCTCAAAAAGAAAATTCGACATTCTAAATCAACATAATTTTTAAAATTTCTATTTTCAAACATCAACATAGTTATTATAATTGTTTTACTTAAACAAAACTGTTATAGCGTTAGAACTAAGGAAAATTGAAACATTTTAAATAATTTATTCGAAAATATTTTTTTCCGTGATTTATTTTTATTCAATGAATAAAAATAAATCACTTGTAACAATTTCGTATTTTCACGGTTAGTTTTGAGACCTTCCTATTAATCACAAGATAAACCAAATAATTTTTAATATTTTTCGCTAATGGACCATAAAATATTCTTTAATCATTTATTGGCAATGTTAAACAATGACATCGACATTTTCTTTGTAATCAGCGTGGTAATTGAAGGGTATGACAATGACGTTTCGAAATCAACTGATTGCAGGTTTTTTTATACAGCAATTTCGAGGCGGGAGTATTTAAAAAACACGGTTTCTTCTAATAAAAATTTAAATTTTTGGTTTTGTGAATGAATTAAGTCTTTTTTGTATATATGCACTAGCAAATAACTGCCTTGAATACGTTTCCCAGAAATATATGTATATGTCGTAGGCAGAATGCAAATTTAGGCTATTTATAAACTTCCTAGGCATTTTAGAAAAAGCCGGCAAAACGCGAGCATAAAATGCATTTTTCGTTATGACTAAAACAAATTCAGGCAAATTGATAAATGCCGGCAAAACAAGAACAGAAGAATATATATCGCGTTGTGACTGATTATTTTTAGGCATTTTACAATTTGCCAAAAACGGTCCCGTCAAAACGTGAAAATAAAATGGAAAATACTATTAAGTATTGAGAATAATATTTTCTGCCACCTAAGTTCAGTTTTGTCACTAATCTGCAATGCCCCAATTTTACGGACTTAGAAAGGTTTTTTATGCGAACCGTGGAGCGGAGGGCACCCTAAGGTCGGAACAGGGTTAGCACCTGGTTAGGGGCCCTGACCAGTCTCTTTCCTCGCAAGCGAAGAGGGATCGGTGCGCCAGGGTGTTGGTTGGGGTCCTCTTCGGCTGTGTTGATGTGCACGTCTTCGCGTGCAAAAGTCGACTAGTTTAATATTCACGTTTTGACGGCACCGTTTTTGGCAAATTGTAAAATGCCTAAAAATAATCAGTCACAACGTGATATATATTCTTCTGTTCTTGTTTTGCCGGCATTTATCAATTTGCCTGAATTGGTGTTAGTCATAACGAAAAATGCATTTTATGCTCGCGTTTTGCCGGCTTTTTATAAAATGCCTAGGAAGTTTATAAAAAGCCTAAATTTGCATTCCGCCTACGACATATACAATATCGTAAATGTGACACTATTAAAAAAATAACTATCAAGTATAATATCTCGATCCAATTCTTGACAAATTTCATAGCAATTTTAGGTAAGTTTATCACTTAGTCTCTGTACATGTCCCTTAAATTTCAGTCTACTATCTATATAGAGCCATAAAAATCTATTTTTAGTCAAATTATTTACAATATGATTCTCTAAAAATATGCCATGGCCTTAGTAATATTAAGGGTATCGTGGTTAGCTTCGCATCATTGCTTAAGATGTGCAGTACCTAATTGTTTTCCCTTTCGTCGATCGCCGTCTCTGTTGCGCCAAATCTCCAAATAAAGTAATTTCCCCTCAATATCAATATTAGCGAAATTATTAACATATATAAAAAAATAACTGCTCCACTGCAGCTTTGCCTGTAAATTTTTTATCTCGGTCAAAACCAAAACATTCAACTTCCAGTTATACTGTAAAATTTATTTAAAAGAATCGTTTTCACTTCTATTTAAGAACAATAAACCAGTAAAATACAATTTCCTCTTAAGCCAAGAAGCCGATTCAAGACTTCGAAATAGGGTAATCATATTTGGACCCCCTTTTGCAATAAGGAACCAACTGACAAAACCAAAATTAGGAACTACCTTCCAGGCGCGGCCCGTGAGTTTTTTTTACTGGTGGGTCAAAATTTTATGAGCAACTAGTGACATTAACGCAACAAGCAAGATATACTTTTTTAACTAAGGAAGGTTTTTTAATAATGTGCCAAGAAATTATTTACCAACAAATAAACACCGCAAAAATCATAAAATAGGTACTGCAGTATATTGAACATTAGTACTCTAGATGTTTATGGCTTTTTTCTATGTGTTGTAATACTCTAGATTAGTAGATTGTTAGCGGCTTCCCGTTTTGATACGTTTAGCATCTCCTCAATAGATGTCGCGCCTTGTATTAAAAGCCCAGAATAAACAGAACTAAATTCTGAGCTAAAAGTATGATTATTCGTAAAATAAAATTAGGAACGCTGCCGAAACTCCGTTTTCTTTAATAAATACAATACTGGCGACTAGACATAGTAATACGATCTTCGTCTACGCACGTGCAGGCTGCAAGCTGTAGTAAATATGAGATTGCCAACAATTTTAAAAATATTTTATCGAGGAACAACTTGTTGCCAATACACCTTTTAGAGCCTATCTAATTTTTTAAATAACAAAAATTTTTAAAAAAAGTTTACCCCAACACAGTTTCGAACCCTGGACCTTCTGGTCAACTCGCTGAGATTCTACCTCTGGACTATGCTGGTAATGTAGTAAAACCAGTCCGATAACGTTAAATTTGATGCCTAGCGCTGGCCTGACAGAAATCGTATTTATAATTTTTTATGTTTAACCGCTAATTAATATTATTAATACAATGCAAACCTAATTAGTTTTTCTTTTTCCGAACCAAATGTTCTAAAAGAGTATATTTTACGGGGCGGCTTGAGTGTATTTCCATAGTGGGAGTGACCAACTGTGTCTCTTTTTAACTTCCTAAAGCGCGTATGTCTGTTTCTTTCTTAGTTTTAACGAATTTATATCGTCCATATAAACCTATGAGGTGTATTTAAAATACGGCCCAGCACGGATCAAGCTTGGATAATCTTTCGACGATTGATGGCTTGATTCTTTCTTGAGGAGTTTTCGCATGGAACTTGCACTTTTTTGAAACAAAAGATTCTTTTTTGGTTTTAAAAAATTCAAAAATAAATTATTAGGTAGATCAGTAAAAATTTTAGGTGGGTCACTGACCAAATGCCACCTTCTATATTCGTTTATTGCGCAAGGTAAATACTGGTTTCATAAATTTTCAATTGGGTCATATTGCTCATAGATGGCGCAAAGAGCTATTTTACCTTGGATTTTATTGCAAATATGTGAAACACATTTTTCTGACTCTAACGAAACTCATTTTGGCAAAAGTTGTCAGTTTGTTCTTTATTGCAAAAGGGGGTCCATTTATAAACTAAAAAAATAGCGAAAGTTGCTATTTTTCCTGACTGAAATGTTTTGTTTTTCCTGACGATTTTGGATACCTTGCGATTTCCCTGTTCTACCTGACGCTGTATAAGAAACACATCGAAAAATATGACGTCAAGATTATAAAAAAACTGTATAGAATTCAAAACTGAAAGAAATATATGAAAAACGTTAATGTACTTACCTGTTCCCTACTGCTTAACATAGGATGGACAAACTTCCTATATAATATACTGGACCCTTTCGTAGCTGGCGAAAGCAGCCATATTACTAGGATTATTTTTATTTCATAATAAAATGGGAACCTAAAACATATTACAACATCAGTACAACTAATTAACTGATAAAAACTAAAATAGAGGTATCTAAACAAAAACCGTGAGCAAACCTAAGCAAACTTAGCAAGAAAGGTGAGTTTTTCCGGTTTGCTCAGGATCTATTTCTGTGATTTCTATTATTTTTTCTTTGAAATACGTACCAACTAAGGAATATATCTGTGAAAGTTTCTGTGCAAGTAAATAGTGCAAATACTATCCAGTACATCATCCATTTTACCTAAAAAAAAAAACATTTTCTTTAAAATTTAGGACACGGCTACGTGGGCATGCATTGCATTAAGAATGTTTGATTTATTCTATAGGTATAATTAGAAATAGAACATAGATTTTGATCTCAATTTTTTTTTTGATTTCTCTGATTTACATATTACATTATAATCTGATACAAAATTAACATTGTTGTTGATGCTCAATGGACAGATGACGCTGTCATAGCGTAGACACGTCACTATCTGTCATAAATGCCATTTAAACCCTCGGAAGTGAATTGTTGAACTTAAACGGTTGGGAACAAGCTATACTAGCGCCACTTGGACAGCTGCCTTCCTTATTATTTGATATAAAAAATAAACAATGACCTTCCAGTGTGGACACATAAAGAAGATATTTAATTTCCTTAAAGAAATCAAATTTTCATTTTATACTTTTATTTTACAACAGTATAACAATTATTTTACTCCATTACAACCTTTAAACCCCCATTTCATTCCCTTATGGGTTGATTTATTAAAAATTGTAAAATACGCGTTTAAACGTTAATAGCCGGATTATACAAAGCTAGTCCGGTCTAATTTGACAACCAAAAGGTTTAAACTGACAAGTGTAAGAATAAGACAACTCAGTTTTATACTATGAATTTATTTCTGAGCTTTTTCGCAAATTAATAAAAAAAACGAAAATTTTAGAACGTACTTTCGACAATAATAGAACTAAATTTATTCTAGCCACCGGTTCCAAGATGAAATTCGTTTGGAAACCAAGCAAATCGCTGAAATATCAGAAAAATTCATAAATTTTTAATACATAACTGATCAACTAGAATATCCTAATTGAAAGGAGTCTAAACCTTAAACTTTCTTAGTGAATCCGAACGATATTTTTTAGAGTACTTCTATGAATTTTCGAGATAATAGGCCCATCTAATATTTTTTCTCCACATAAAGTTTAAACCCCTGTTTCACCCCCTTAGCGGTTGAATTAAACCCAAGCAAACCCTTCCTTAGTAAATGCCTACGTTATATAAGAAACCTCTGTGCAAAATTTCAATTTTCTAGACCGAGCGATGTGGGCTGTGCGGTGATGTGTCAGTCAATCAGTCAGTTTCGTCTTTAATATAGTCGTATATAGACAACGGCAAGCAATGATAAAAAAACCAAAACAGTAATAACGGCCTTTAAGAATCAGCTACTAGGACGTTTACGCTAGTCCTGGTTTATATTAAGATCTTCTAGTTGATCAGTTATATTTTGACAGGTTTTTAACCTGTCATTGTTAATAAGTCGTCATTAAAAACTTATGAATTATTCTGATATTTCAGCGATTTGCTTGGTTTCCAAATGCTTTTCATCTTGGAACGTGTCGTTAGAATGAATTTAGTTCTATTGTTGTGAAAAGTACGTACTAAAATGGCCCTTTGCAAAAAAAAACTGAGAAACAAATTCACAGTATGAAACTTAGTCAAATTCATAGCATAGCACTTGTCAGTTTTAAATTATTGGTTGTCAAATTAGACCGGGCCAGCGTTGGAGAATCTGGCTTTCAGTTTTGATAATGAAATTGATAGATATTAAATAGTTTTTAATTTACATCGTCCAAGCAATTATGCTCCTTTTAAATTCAATTTAACTGACACATCACATTGTTATTGGGCCACATTAAAACAACCGACAATTTCCATAATAATCCTGTTCCTATTCCTAAATTTATTGTAAACAAAGAATTTTCTACCTCGGAAACCACAACGGAAGTTCCTACATTTTTTAGCTAATTATATTGTACTATTTTATATATTCTGCTAAAAATACCCTTGTAAAAAAAGTTGCAGCAACAGTAGAAACTTAGAACCGGGTGTTGTGGAGGCCACCAACCAGGAACAATCACTTTCATAAATTGTTGGAAAAAAATGGAATCAAAGAAAAATAATTTGTCGCTCTAAAAGATACAAAACTTTTACTTTAAGCCAACTTTAAGTATATTGCTTAACGTTGACATTGAGATTACATCTAATGATTGCATTTGTTTTGGCTTCGCTGATTTAACAAATGACCAAACTAGCTGTTGGGTAAATAACAAAAACCACCAATTTTCATAATAATCTTTTCTTTTTCTATTTTGAAACTAAATTTAGCGTGAAACGAAGAATTTTCTGCCTCACAAACCACAAAGGAAGTGCCTACATTTCTTCGGCTTAATGTGTCGCGCACTATTTTCTACATTCGGCTAAAAATACGCCGGTTTCATCGTGAAGTACCGATATTTTCAGTGTGTAAATCGTGCTAAAAGAGATCAATGACTTTTCATTTATTTATACTAGTCTTTTATGAGTTCACTTAATCACTCTTGGAGATACAGACTTGCTTTGCTTAAGACGACTGATCATTATTAGTAGCTACCCACGCTTATTTTTTTATCGCTCCTTTGCGTATCTATATGATTTAAATTTCGAAACAGCCAGATCCACTATTACCAAGACCAATACTTCCAGTATTGCTTAACTTCATATCCCGAAGAGATTGTCCACATCTTGTGGAACATCCTCTAATGGGTACACGTAAATTTTTCGAAAAACAGTTTTAAAAAAAAATTAACTTTTGAAACTAAAGCTTTTCTAAAAAATATTTTTAACACGTTTTTCGAAAAATAAATTTGCATTTGTTTAAAAAAGCCTAATGAGAAAAAGATATAAACCTGAACATACCTAAACAAACATGCATATATTCGCCTTTTTGGAGTTTGTTTAAGTTTTCTTCTGTCATTCTTCTGCATTAGGAAGGTACGGGGTACATACAAACTAGGAGTATAAAAACCAAAACACGCCTGAACTCTTTTCTTTTTTAAAAATACAATGAGTAAATAAATAAATACTAACATGGTACTTACGTATTCTTTGACGTTTTTCGTCTTCACAGCCTTATAAGAAGCATAAGCGGGATATAGGGTGCCGAACACTAATCTGAAAGTAGGATAAATAAACACGTAAATAACAGTGCTATGTAAAACTATTCCCACTATCCCCAACATGACCGAAACATTAGAAACGGATAGTTGTGTTAAAAAATTCGTCAGTTTTAACATATTTTGTGAATCCGGCCCGTGAGTAGAACCGCATGGTGCTTTTAAATTCTGAGCTGGAGCACCAGGGCAGCCATGCGACTGATCATTGTGAAATGAGTTACTCCTAGAATGCTCATCGTGAGCTGATGTTAAGGCATGATAGTTGACGCATCTGTTAGCCTCAATATTATTAGAATTTGCATCCTGGACAATTGCATTAGGTGACGCGAAGAAGTACGTAGTACTATTTACTGTATTCGATGTAAGTTTATTCACGTTGGTATGCCGTTTCACGTAAATTAAAAAAACCACAATTTTTAAAAAATCTGATACTTTTCGTTGGAGGTAATTTGGAAGATGTAAAATCTAAAGTAGAAATGGTGATATTTTGACACAATATGTAATTATAGTCCTACTACAGCATAAGCGAAGCAAATTAAGTATAAAAAAGGAAAAGAGAAAATGAAACCGTGGTATTGAAAATGGAATAATTGCAGAAAGTTAAGAACAAAAAAGGTAAGAAGAGAAAGAAGCAAAGAAAAACAGAAATGGGCTGAAGAGAAGAGATGGAACGAAGCGAGAAAGGTCGAAGAAAAGAAAACAAAAGAAGAAAGTGAACTTTCAAAAAATGATACTTAGAAGAACAAGAGATTCAAAAACCGTAATAGTATAGAGAAAAATGTAGAAAAACAGAACAGACTAGAGTCAATATGGAAAGAAGGGGAAAATGCTGAATAAAAGAAAACGAAACAAGAAAGTGAAGCCACACTAAGTGTATAAGGCATGAAATAACTTATGGCACCAAAAGAAACAACTGTTAAAAATGATACTTAAAAGAACACGAGAATTAAAAACCGTAATAGTAAGAGAAAGACAGAAAAATAGATAAAGACAATGACATAGCAATAAAACAAAAAGGTCAAATAAAAGAAAACGAAAGAAAAAAATAAAGCCATAACATCGTATAAACCAAAAGAAAACTGTAAAAAAATTATTCTTAAGAAGATAATCAAAAACCGTAACAGTAAAAGATATAAATAGAAATAGACTAAAGACACAACATGAAAAGAAAAGAAAAAGATCGATGAAAGGAAAACGAGAGGAGATAGTGAAACCATACTATACAGCGTATGAAATAGATGAGAACTTTCAAAAAACAGTCCTTAAGAAGATCAAGAAAAGACAAAAACAATAATTGTCAACTAAGTGTCAAAATGTCAATTTAGAATCAAGCAAACCCAGTACTCCTCAACTGAGGCAAAATATCGCCATTTTAAAATGTTGTATTAAATTCGAAATAATATTCCAGATCTACAAATATTTAAACTTGAAACACAATACACACTTTTCTTGAAATCAACATTAAAACGAATTGCAAAAAGATCGTATAATCGCGAATAAAAAAGTACACTATACGACAGGAATTGTTAATCTTTTTGTTTTAAAATTCTGCGTCATAGATCTGGAGTAATATTCTGTAGGTGGAACGGAATTGTTTATAATAAAAATTTAATGCACCATAAAAATTCAATTAGACCGATATATGGCAGACTAGAAATTATGTCGCCTGCAAATATAAGCGAATATAATCATATCAGCTTTTGGAATGGTTGGTGATTCTCGGATTCTCGCCCGATTTTGAATACAGTCTCACGATTCATCTTCGTTAGTTCACGTCTGTGTCATTGAGGTAACCAGAAATAGAAAATAGACAGATGCATAATAATCGACAGAACATTTATGTAACATTTTTAATTAAGTTTGCACTACTTTCTTGCAGTGCTATTTTTGCATATTGGCACAATACAATACTTACAGGGTAGTTTTAATAAATTTAATTGTAAACGTAAATAAGAATTTAATAACAAATATAAAAAGCTTATACATGAATACCAATAATAATTATATAAGAACAAATAATACAATGTCCAAAATATTTAACACCAGGTTGGAAGTAAGACAGGGTGCACTGAGCCCCTACCTGTTCACCGTCGTTATGGATGACATAATAAAAGAATGTGATAAGAAGATAAAAAAAACGGCATGGGGATTCTTCAACCTAGAAAAACTGTTAATTAACCACATAGCATTTGCAGATGATTTAGTTTTAATAAATAAAATAAAACTGAACCTTCAGTATAATCTGCAGCTATGGAATGAAGAGCTGAAGAAACAACAGAATAAACAAAGATAAATCAAAGGCTATGACTGTAGCTTACCGGCAAGAATTTTCTATTATATTAGAAAATGAAACAGCAGACAATTTAAATATCTAAACTCTATCTAATATAACACTTTTGTGTTGGCAATGGAATTATCCGCCATCTTGAAAAAATAAAAATACCAGCACCAGCTGATTGACGTTTGTCGCCCAGAGATGGACATTATGGGACATTCCGAATCAAACTCTTTATTTTTCTGTAATTTCCCGAATTTTTGGTATTTTTCAGTCGTTTTTCTTCGGTTTTTAAGCGTTTTTGAGTGTTTTAATTGTTCTTTTGTGTTATTATTGTATTTTTTTTGTCTGTGGACTATTTTTTATACATAATTCATCCCGTTTTGAGTAAGTTGTCAGTTTGTTTAAAAATTAACAAAATTTCATAAAGAATAAATACTTCATTATTGTGTCTCCCGTCCAGAAGAGACTCGAGGTGGATCTCAGAGTTGCAATGGAGCAAAAAAGACTTGTGTATTAAACATAACCAAAAATTTTACTCAAAAATATCTACCTAGGATCTAGGCCTGGACTGAAAAAATGCGGAAAGGCTGGCAAAGGACGTGGAGAGGAAAATAATGATAACAGATTAAAAAAGAAATATTCTATTTTTACTCAACACTGACTATGAGCTGGCAAGGGAGATTTGTTATGAACGAATGATAAATGAATAATTGTTAAATAAAATGAATTACACACAAAATAAACTATAATCATAAAACGAACTCTACGCAAACAAAAAATATTTTGTATTTATAATTTATAACACACATGAACGATTCGTGTTAGGTGTGGAGTATAATAAGCAACTGAATATATACTCAAAGTCGAGTTCCTTATTTTTGATTGGCGTGTGTAGGTAATTGTAAACAATACGATTGATAACATGGCTGTTAAAAATTTTGAGGAAAAAAATAAAACGGATTGAATATAAGAACGTAGCACGAAACAGCGACGCGTGTTTTAGACAATAAGTGACGTCATTTACCATCGCTCAAATGGCTGCTTTTAAATTGTGATTAGTTATATCGAATAATACAAAAAAATCTATTTAAACAAAACACATACATAAGTACGATGAATATCATTCTTGCTATAGCCTTAGAGTTTTTAGATAAGATAAATTTAGCAACTAAACTATACAAGCGCGTCACGTTTTCCTTCTTTTTTAAAAAAAAACAGCGTAGGCCCGTCGATTTCCGATTATTTTTCACGTAACAGCAGAGGCACGATTATTTACATTTTTCCAGTTCCACATTTGAATTTGTTGTGACACCACGTGTTTATCTACTTTTAAAAAAACAGTTAAGAGGACAGGGAACACTGAAATGCACAAAAAAATAAATGGAAAAATTATCAATAAAAACAATAAATGGGTTTTCATTTCCTATGCAGGTGTACAAATGGAATCTTGTGAGTCTTGCTATACAGGGAATTTCAGGAATCTATGTAAAAAATTATAGTGACAAATTCTACAAATAAAATGAAGAAAGTTCATACATGAACATGAACATGTGCTACATGATTGGATGAATTAATTCTTAATTCATCCAAGGCTACATGTGACTTACAGACTTAACCGTCTTTCTAATTCGTAAAAGGTCACAAAACCGCTATTCTAGCAAAAATGCATACAGAATTGTGATACTGATAAAAAAGCTGAGTTTATTTAAGGCCTTCCGGAAAATTACTGCCGACCCCGAGTCAACTGATCTATTTTCAGAGATCTGTTCGCGTTCTTTGCTCGGCTCTTGCACTGTTTTATTTTAAATTGACTTCTTGGCTTGAATTGGATAGCTATCGCTTTATAAAAGAAAGCTGGATTGCGGTAACAACTTTCAGAACATAAACCTTTTTTTACTTTTCAAACCCGCTATATAGTTGACGTTGATTAAATTATAATTCAAATAGGTAGAGGAATATAAACTACCCGGCGAAAAAAACCGCAATCCCAAAATTTTGGTTAATGTTTGATGTTTTGACGACTTTCTGTTTAAGTTTGGTAATTATTCGGATTATTGTATGCACCGAATTTTTTCATGAAATTTTGCACAGACCCTAATTTGGGGTCATAGAACACGAATCCGAAGTCAGTTTTTGGCGGTCTCGTATGGTTTTTCAAAAAAAAAATTACTTTTAGGTTACCTTTTTTTATAGATTCCTTTAAGTTTCGACACTTTTACTTAAACATATCTGTAAACTTATACGTCCAGATTCACTAAGAAAGTTTAAGATTTAGTACCGGTTTAAATTAAGATCTTATAGTTGTCAGTTGTCATTAAAAACTTGTGAATTATTGTGGAATTATTGTGATATTTCAGCGATTTACTTGGTTTCCGAATGATTTTCATCTTGGAACGAGTTGCTGTAATGAATTTAGTTCTATTATTGTTGAAAGTACGTACTAAAATTGTCATTTTCCTGATAAATTTGCGAAAAAGCTCAGAAATAAGTTCATAGAATAAAACTTAGTTGTCTTATTCTTACACTTGTCAGTTTAAAACTTTTGATTGTCAAATTAGACCGGACTAGCATTGGAGAATCTGGCTGATAATTTTTATTTTATTTCGTCACACAAAACACCACATTTAGGCAAAAATAGTTAAGAAAATTGCTTTTTCCTATAGAAAATTCCATTTTACTAGCTACTAGCCGCCATTATTTTCCCAGCTGTCAAGTGTCCAGCGTTGCCAGGTTTACTTATTTTTCATGAAATAGTTGTAAATTAGGAATAATAAAAAAGCTAACAAAAAGGTGTATACCCAACCCAAGCAAACCTGAGCAAAAAGGTGGTCGGGTTTGCTCAGTTTTCATTGATATAGGTACATATATATCTATATCAATGAAAACTGAGCAAACCTGATCACCTTTTTGCTCAGGTTGTGTGAGCAAAAAGGTGATCAGGTTTGCTCAGTTTTCATTGATATAGATATATATGTATCTATATCAATGAAAACTGAGCAAACCTGACCACCTTTTTGCTCAGGTTTGCTTGGGTGTATACAACTTTTTGCACAGATTTTGTCCAACTGTTAAAATTTGTGGGAAAAGCGATTTGTAAATTTCGCAACATCGTGTCTTTCAATCAGAAATTTCGAGAATGTATACCACGGTTTGCGTGTTTATTTTCTTTCAGTTTTTTGGTATTTTCTCTGTTTTTTTAATGTGTTTTTACATAAATTTGCCTAAATATGGTTCAGAAAAATAGTGTGTAATGACGTGTATAGATGTGTTTAAGTAAAGTGCCGAAATTTAAAGAAATTCATTGAAAAAGCTAACCTAAAAGTTAATTTTTTTTTTTGGAAAAACCATTCGAGACCGCCAAAAACTGACTTCGGATTCGTGTTCTACGACCCAAAATTAGGGTCTGTGCAAAATTTCATGAAAAAATTCGGTGCATACAATAATCCGAATAATTAAGTACCTTAATTTTTTTCATATTAATCCATGTTATTTTCTAGGATTATTACTCGATCTGATGGATGGGCCTCGATATACTTGTCGTCTACTTTGAATTGCGATCGAGTTCTATATTGACAAGAATCTAAAGTTTATATTTGTTTAAAATAACAGGCAATTAATTTGAAAATTTATTTACTCCAAGCAAAATTATGTGTTTACATTGGAAATACCTCTGTGTTGTGTGTGCACTAAAGAATAAATAAAAACAGAAAAATTCTATTTATAAATTACAAAAGATCCAGTAAAATTGAAAAGTGAAATAGTTCAGTTAGATTTCAGCTATTGAAAAAAAACCTTTGTAAGACACATTATAAACGCTGTGTATGTCTTAACTTTTTTCCTATGCCTAATTGCTCTTAAAATACCTGCACAAAAAATTAGGGATCAATCTTATTTGGTTTTCTTGAAAAAAAAAATGAAAAATTGGTCAAAATTAGAAAAGGTTTATTAGAAGATATTTCGAAACCCCTGTATATTCTGTTATTATGGCAGTGAATGGCAGATATTTAATTACTCATGTATATTCAAATTAATATTCACAATTAAATAAATCATCTTTCTAATCTGATTTTAATTTAATTTATTCTCTAATCTTTTTTACGGTTTGAAGAATCCACCATTATAAATTTTTTAATTTTTTACCCAATCAAACAAAATCTCCACGATCTAACCATGCACTTGAATACATTTAGTGCAATTAAGTTTTAAATCTTGCCCCCCCAAAAATAAATAAAATATACTTTGTGTAAAAATAAGAACACTTTTTAATTTATACATATATTCTTTTTAACCTGTAGTTCTAGAGGACGAAGATGAAGAAGAGGGGAAATTTATTAGGGAAGAATTTGATCAGGCGTTGAATTTGATCACGCGTTGAAGGAATTGAAAAGTAATAAGGCCGCAGGTATAGAAGAAATACCATGGATTTATTAACAATGGATACGGGATGGTTTAACATTCTTTGAAGCCAAAACAAACCATTCTAAACGACACTGTAAACATTGGCCACATCTTATGTTACCTTGTATTTTTGTACAAAAAATACGTTAGAAGCATCACAAGATTTACTAAAAGTAATAAAAGCCCTAAAATATTTTATTTTTCTGCTAAATAATAATAAATTTAAGTTAAAAAGGTTTTATAATTTATAGGTTATATTATTTCTAAAGGTTTATTTAAAGTCGCTCCGAGTCATTTATAAATCTATAAGTCGCACTTTTTCATTTCTAGTTCATTAGACAAAGACGTACGTGTAACCGAGGGTTCAGACGTTTTTCCTAAGCAACCAGCAGAGACAGGAACACTTCTGAGCTCCAACACTCCAATGCTACTTTATCTCTTTCTACTACCATTCTTGATTCAATTACGTATTTCCTTAAAGTTCGGAAACTCTACCTCTAGGGGAAATGTTTTCATAACAAACAACAAATATAAGGCTTCACGTCGATACGCTCACAGTATACGGACATCGAATCCTTTCTTAATAAATCCATGAGAAACACCATACCACCTTATACATATGTATGTAAGTAAAAATCCTATGTAGGTAACGTCCACAATTTTCTTTTGTAAAGTGACACACTTGCTGTAAAATTTGGTGTGGGCAAACACTTTTGTAAGTCAAACGCAGCCACTATAATCTTGCCTGAGCTCTCCTCACTGTTTTTCTTGTAATCTTTTTTTGTCTCATAATGAAAAGAAGCCTTGATGCTGTGTCATCTCATTCTTTAATAAAATTGTTATTTTTATTCATCAGATACACAGGATTTTATTTTTAAAGATACATGTTTTACAAGTGTCACTGCTAGGTCTCTTAAACCTTATATTCAGAGTACGAAGTAGTAATGTAAAAAATTCTAGTGTTTTGTAATTAGGACACCTCATATAAAACCCATGTTTATTATTACTATTACTATTTGAACAAATTAAAGTAATTTTTTACCTATTACACTGTGCATGTCTACATATCCGCTATTACAATAGTACCGAGAATCCAAAAAGGATTTTTACCGTTGGCTGATTTTCACTTCCTGATTTGGCACCCGAATTTGTCGCAAGTAGGTTTAATACAATGTAAAAATCGTGTCGTATTTACCTAAAATATAGCTATATAGAACAAGTAAAAAAATTGCATGGGGGGAGGAGATGCGCCTTTAATCTAAATTGCGAGCATTTCAACTATAACTGAGCAACAGTCCCATAAAATTAAGAAAAAAATGTACCTGGCCAAACGGTAAATCATGATTTGTATTCATCGTAAACGGCATTACAAATATATCACCACCGCATCGCCCCAAATGTGGACGATAACTCTAACTTCCGGTTTGTCCTTTTGCGACATTTTAATATTTTATTTTAGTATTATAATCAGTACTAAGCAAAAAATCCGTAATTGTGTTCCCTTGTTTAACGAACTTTAAATATTAAAACTTAAACCACCGCACTCAACTAAAAACATGCCAGACAATTTTGTCCATATCTCTATCAGGAGTATTCAGGAGTGTATAACTTTTGGCAACAAATCAAAATTTTTTCAAATTATTTATAGATCCAAATAAATATATTGTGCGACGTGGATGTAATTACTCAAAAAATGTGGGAAAAATAAATACAAATATCTTATTGTTCCAAAATATTTTATTTCCCTAGCTTGACAGCTTATTTCAAAAGTGCATGCTTGCACACAAACAAACAAAACTTTTCTGCCGATCAGGGTTGGTTTGATTTAAATCATTTGATTTAATTTGTCTTGTTCTTTATCAGAATAAAACAAGCAGAATCCAGGAACAAAATTGCTGTTGACTGCTTCGTTTCTTAAACTAATTTATGCTAAATTAATGACTATGAAGGATAATCTTATTTAAATGAAACCGAATAGTATAAGCAATTATGTAACTTTATTTTTGTCGTTGACAGTACTTTAATCCAAAGCAGAAACCGCTTAATATTGCCATTTCTGTTATCCGAATGCTATCTCACGTCCTCGTCGGCGTAGGTATGAAATTTTTCAGAGGCATAGCTATGTTTGACAAGCTGTACATCATTTTTTTTATGCTTGACTGCAATAAGAACCATCAGCGGACAGCGGAGCAAAAATATTGTAAAATTCAGGTTAGGACACCAGGATTGTTTAGCACGGATTTTGCTCTGAAGAACTAGCCGGTATTAGTCCCTGCTTGAATTCCCCTAACAGAAGAACAAGAGGCGCGTTACGTATGCATCCCTTTACTGTCCAGCTACAAAAGCCTAGAACAGACCACTTCTCTCGCTCATTTATACCTAGGGTCACCAGATTATGGAACAAATTGCCTGCAGATGTTTTTCCTTCCCGTCCCAACCTCCAATCCTTCAAATCCCGCGTCAATAGACTACATTTCCCTTCTCTTCAGACGCCCACGGTACGTTAGTACTTAGGCTTGAAGTCTACGTGGGATGTCCCAGATAAAAAAAAAGCTTACACAAAACAAATAATATTGCGAGAAACAAACTGACAAAAAAGTCTTTTCTCGATAAAATTTAAATGTTATGTCCATTACGGACCTGATTTTTTTATTGTGCCAACTTAATTGGAAAATCAAAAATCACTAGTATTTAGAGTTACTGGGTATGCCAACACAAAAGTGTTGTATTAGACAAAGTTTACATCATAAGGAAACTCCGACTCTAAGCATGAGGTTCGAGGACGGATACTAAACTTTGTCAGAAATCAAATTAAAATATTTGCCATTTCTTAAAAACTACTTCACCCCACCCTGTATATATGCAGTAGGCGTATCCCGTATTATTGTAGTGGAATAGTGATTATTGAATTGGATACGTGGGTGAACGAAAAACAATGAATAATTTGAAACAAACGGTAATTTCACTGCGTTAACTTTTTTTCTTATTATTATTTAATTGCAATGTTAAACGAGACAAATCTCTGACCCCCAAATCAAAAAGATTTGTTGACGCAATTGGCCTCTCAAATTCAGGAAACCAGTTGCAATCAGCTGATTTTTAACGAGGTGGAAGGGCTCACTAGACGAGAAAATTGACAAAGATGCCAAATATCAATGATAAGGTATACTCGTGGATGAATTAGAAAGGATTCGGTGTTCCGTATACTGTGAGCGTATCGAACGTGAAGCCTGTTTATTTGTTGTTTGTTATGAAAACATTTACCGTAGAGGTCTAGTTTACGAACTTTAAGGAAATACGTATTTGAATCAAGAATGGTAGTAGAAAGAGATAAAATAGCATTGGAGTGTTGGAGCTCAGAAGTGTTGCTGTCTCTGCTGGTTGCTTAGGAAATACGTCTGAACACTCGGTTACACGTACGTCTTTGTCTAATGAACTAGAAAAGAAAAAGCGCGAATTATAGATTTATAAATGACTCGGAGCGACTTTAAATAAACCTTTAGAAATAATATAACCTATAAATAATAAAACCTTTTTAACTTAAATTTATTATTATTTAGCAGAAAAATAAAATATTTTAGGACTTTTATTACTTTTAGTAAATCTTGTGATGCTTCTAACGTATTTTTTGTACAAAAATACAAGGTAAAATAAGATGTGGCCTATGTTTACAAATTGTGTTTACAGTGTCGCTTAGAACGGTTTGTTTTGGTTTCAAAGAATGTTAAATCATCCCGTATCCATTCTTAATAAATCCATGGGTATACCAAAGTTTACAGATCCACCGAATTGATGGATGTTGCTGGGGGGCAGCAGGAAATCAAAATCTCAGAAATATCGTTAAATGACTTAATGATGATATGCGCCGCCTCTGGTCACCGGCATTAACAGCGGATTTTGTAGAATAAACTGAGAGGAATTGTAAACGAATAAATAGTGAATTTATGTTGCAGGAAATGGACCATTTTGTTTAATTACCGTTTAAATATTTTATTTTTAAAAGTTCTGTTCACCCAAGCAAACCCAAGCATTATACTAAATAACTTGAAATTTACTTTTTATAAAATTTACACTAGCCCATATGCAAACGAAGCTGCAGGATAAAAGTTAACAAAGACTTTTTACTTTGACCACAGGCAAACAATGAGTGGGAAATTGCAACACAGGTTCATGCAATATTTCATCTTGATCGATTTAGCATTTTCGACTTTTGACCTTAAAAAAATAGGGAAATACCTAAACATATGCAAGTACTTAGATTTAATTTGTAAGAAAACTCACATACAAAATATGATTTTCAGTTCTTTGATGAATTATTTATTTTACCGAATATTAAACAATATTGCATATTATACAGGGTATTGTGTCACATTCGACCCACAAACTCTCACCAGAAACTTTTTGGTCAAAAATAAAAAAGGTTCTTATTAACACAGGTCCGGAAGAGCTTTGTTTCCGAGATACGGGGTGCAAAAATTTTAGTATTTCGTGGATATTTTTTATATATTACACATTTTTAAATTTGCTGCATTCGTAACATACAGCAATCACTGCGGTACCTATGGAATATCCTTATTAGTAAGCCCTTAGGTTCAAAAAGCGTAACAAATAATACATTAAAAATAAGTAAAAGTCGATAATTTTGACTTTACATACTAAAATACCGCTATTTATCTAAGCACCTTTTACAGAATACACCAAGTATAAAATCCCTGACGTCGAACGACATACCATTGATCTTGCTATTTATGGAATAGCGATGGTCGTTCGCGAGCAAGAAATAAAAGCAATCCTACACACAGGAGCAATTTTTTATAGAGTGTCTCAAGAAACAATAAAATACACCTTTTAGGAAACTGGAAACTCGCAATACATGCCATTTGGTTTTTCTTAAAATTGTACCTATTTAAAAGATTGTCTTATGGTGCTTTCCCTGGAATTATGAATATGTTAGGAGGACTGAGACAGAGGACGATTCATAAAGCGTTTATTTTGTTAAATGATAATACCAACGGCGGCTTTGGCTGGTTATGGAGGAATTACAGGAATAAACAGAACCTTATTCTGCGAAATAAGGTCAATAGTCAATTCAAGCCTTTAACGTGACATGTGTTAGTGTCATTTACAAAGGTGACTCTGTCTAAACTCCAATTAAATTACCAGATTAAATGCTTCGAGAAACCGACCATAAATGTAAGACCTTTATACAGTATTCTGTCGTTATAAAAACTGAGATAAATTTTCTTATTTATTTATTTAATACACCCGATATTTTAAATTCAATAAAAAATAGCTCTTTCCTACGATACTTAAGGTCAAACTGATTAGGAAGGTCGACAGAATGTAAAATATTAAAGGATCATTGCTTATTTTATTTTTTAGTATCCATTTAAGGGAAATTAGCCAGTTAAATGACCGGTCAACTATAAAAATGCCATATTTTGTAACAAGCTTGGTATACTTAACTGGCGCTCCATAGTTACTTGATGCGCATAACACGCAGCTCTCTGTTTGTTAAATAAAAAATTGGTTTTTTAAATTTAAATGCACTTGACAAACAGACAGATTTGTTTCAGTTTAAAATTAACAAAAATTTACTTTTAAGTACCTAAGTACTTAATACCTAGTCCTAAAAACAATGTCGTTTTTAAATTTTGCTTTTATGAAAAATGTGGAAATGTACCTAAAACCTTTCTTATATTATTTTCCTATGCGTGGTAAACGCTACCAGTATGATTTTATGATACTAAACAATAGGGAATGTGCATATAACCCAAATAAATTTCAAATACTTTTTTTTATATTCTCTACATAAATTAAATGTTTATAGCGGTTGCTGTTATCCATTTATTTTGGTCTTTATTAACAAAAAAAAAAGATTATCTACCACAAATTTTCGAGCGAATTTCGAAACTTGTAAAACCTGATCCCATTGGCAGTGTTTTTATGACTCATAATGTGTACATGGCGAATTTCAGTGTTGTAGGGTCAGCGAAAAATCAATAAAAATGGCATTTAATGCATAACTCATCCAATAAAATATCCCTGCACTTAAAGTAGAAGGTTCCTAAAATCTAATTCGTGTATATTTCAAGCCTAAATCGGCCCAGGAACCTTTTTGTGAAATTTTGACATCATATCTTAATTAGAATAAGTAGTTTAAACCAATTTATTTATAACTTTAACGAAAAAATAAGCGATTTAAATCAGTGGGAGGTATTCTTAGATAATTAAGGGACAAAATAAACCCAAAAAGAATCACTAAATAAGGAAAATAGTGTAGAATAATGTCGGTTAAAAATAGGATTTGTCGGAAAAAAATCAAGAAAAGTCTGTTTTTACCCCTTAAATACGCTCCTGGATGACCCATTCGGGATTCATTTTAAAGTGTGATTATGCCTTTATAAGATAGTGTTGACAAATTGGGAAAAAATTAGATAGGAAAAAATACAGAGTGATTCGAATGAACCGATGTCGAGGGCAAAAAGTCAAAAAATCGAAATTTAATCGACGATCCCCTCCTTCCTATAAATAATGAAGAAACTAAAAAATATGGATATCATGTATTTCAACGAACTCTTTCCGATGACGTACACGGGATTTTAAATTTGAACCATTTTAACCCCACAAAAAATTAAAAACCGTGAAATTTGGGTCAAAAATCGAAATATCCAGTTTTTCCCAAATATATCCATTTTCCAGTGGTTTTACCGAGGATTTTACGTTTAGGTAAATGTATTGCAAAAAGGAAGTACCTATTTGAGATTTTAAAGTTTCATTTATGAATCCGTGTTTCGATCCGACGGCGACGCCGACGTTTTGTTTTCGAGTTATTAGGTACCAAAGAGGGGTCTGCAAATGTCATTTTTGGACCTAAAATAAAATCAAAAGAATTACTTGCCATTTTCCGATTCTCACCAGTTTTAATATAGTTCTCAAGCTCCGAGTCTTCTACAACCTCCAAAAATTTACATCGATTTAGGTAAGTAATTCACTTTTGCGACCTGCACACGATTTCAACGGAAATCGCGGTAATTTCGACTTTAACGTTTAATAGCTCCGAAACGGAACATCCTGTATAACTGAGTTTTTACCGAAGCTAGTTGTACTATTCCTCTATCAACCCAAAAAATTCGATTGCTCCCCCTCTGACTGTTTCCAAGAAAAACAAACCTGTTCGACTTTCGGTTAAGCTTTACGTTAACATATAGATTGACACTTATTTTTGCTGATCTCCTGACGTCATTATTCATTAAGGACAAATGGCTGCTTTTTAAATTGTAATAAATTATACCGAAAAGTAAACATTTTTTGTAGCTTATAGGTATCCTAGTAATTTTCTTAAAATAATTTTTTTGGGTTTGTAATGACTTCCTTACACGATTTATGAAATAAAAAAAGATATAGGATGCATATTCCTTATTACCATCCAAGAAGAGTAAATTATCTTATTTCTCATTTCAGTATAAACAATTTTCTGTGGACCTATCTATAAAAGAAATAACAAAGATATTGTACTAATTGCAAGGACAACAATAAAGCAGTTTTGTCATGAAAATAACTAAGTAATGTCACTGAATCACTGTTTTGTTCAAAGTAATTAATTTATAATAAAGATTAATTTATTTAAATAAAGAACCAAATTTCAGTAAAATGTATTTGAATATTACCCAACTTTGGGCCCCAAAAAATCTAATTTTTGGAAGAATTTAAATATTTTTAATACCTACTGAGGGGAATATAGGGAAATATAATATTATAACATATCATTATGTCTATTCAAAGATGTATTTTTAGGAAGAAGTGTTTCAACTGAGGTCCATAAATGGATTTCCAGTCACAAAGTAAGTACTTAGACAAGGAAATAAGACATTTTATACAAAATTGAAGAAGTTTGTAACATCTAGCATATTATGTATGTGATTTTAAAATCGTAAATTAATTGATACTAAATTATTATGCTATATTGCAGTAGGTGACTTTAAATTAATATCGTATAGATTTTATTAGCCAAACATTTAATTGGCCAAATAAGAATAGGATTGATTAGTAGGTAACCTGGTTACAGCCTAATAAAATAGTCCCCCATTTTAGTATGCCGAATAAGACAAGCATTTGCCAGGCATAGGTATTTTAGAAACTTAATTATCCATGTACTATGATGAGAGATCCATACAAAAATTAAAAATTACCCAATATAGCCATGTTTCTTTCAACCCAAACAATTAGAATCGATAATTTTGTTGATTCACAAAGGAAAAATAATGTGACAACCAAAATACAACGCAAAAAACGTTATTTAAACTCGTTTTTATTGACATTTATTAATATCCGAGGACAACCTTAGACGAAAATGGCTAATAATTTTTTTTTACTGAAAAGACAGCTAAAAGTTTTATAGAATCAATTAAAATGAATAAAACAGCCCGAAATTTATTACAAAAGATATTGTTGTAAGCAAAAAAAGACAGTTAGAGTGGTTTTTCTTTAAAAAATTTAAAGCAGTATCGACGTAAACAAAGAAAATCTACGCAACAAACAGAAATAATTATACATTAAGGAAATTTACTTACATCACTATTCTACTGATTATTGAAGAGATCATTATGTTGCGTTTTAAACTTCACCACACAGACACCAACGTTTAATATTAAAAGCAAGAATTATGGTTGACGCAAGATCATTTCAAAAATTTAACCGAATTTTGAGCGAAGTGTGACAATCGCCACCCTCGATCAGATTGTGGCATCCATTTTGGATTTCGGCATTGACGTTTCTCCCTTCTTTGTTTGTCGTCCTTAAAAGTGGGGATCGCTTCTCATACGAGAGGTGAGTTAAAAGTACTTAAAGTGAATACCTATTTGTGGTCGTTTTTTTAGCAGTTTTTATCCATAGCTTAAGAAAGAAAATCAAGAAACTAACAGCTGTGCTGATGGTAATTATTCGGGTTAATGGAAGGACCGAATTTTTTAATGAAATTTTGCACAAACTCTAATTTTGGGTCGTAGAACACGAATCTAAAATCAAACAATGCAAATGGAATTGTTGCATAAAAAGCAATTTTCTTAGCTATTTTTGTCCATATCTGATGTTTTCTGCTACGAAAAAAATATATAAATGATTTTACAGATGTGTGTAACTGAACCTGTCGAAATTTAAAGAAATCCATAGAAAAACTTGACCCAAAGGTTTTTTTTTCAAAACCATAATATGAGATCGCCGAAAACTGATTTTAGGTTCGTGTTCTACCATACAAAATTAGGGTCAGTGCAAAATTTCAACAATAAGTCGGTGCTTCCATTAATCCGAATAATTACCGTGCTGATTTACAAGTTTACCTGTAATTAATATGCGGGTTGTAGGGTAGGGAGATATTTTTAAAATATTTCAATATTTTCTTTTTTAATTTCTTTTTAAATAGCCCTGGTATTTGAAAGTATTTTAATTAAATTTTCTTACCGACAGGACAGGCAACTAAAAATACACGCACCAGTGTTGTCAAACATCCCGATTTTTAAATTAGTATGGGCATTTGCCATGGGCTTTGGCACCATCATCAAATTTGGGACCAATCAGAATCTTCCATGACTCTCATTTTTATCGCTTTAAATAAACAAGGACAAAAGATAACCTCCAATTTGTGCTCCAAGTATTTACGGCTTCTCTTGTCAAAATTAGTGATTTTTTGGCAAAATTACAGAAAATTTAGCACGCTTTTGTGTTCTAGTTTCGCGGAATTTTTAAAAGACATAGTCTGAAAGAATTAGCGGCTAATATCATAAATTAAACTTGGAATAAAAGGCTTATAAAATGATTTTTTTCGTGTTCATCGTTTGTTGTAGCTTCTTAATTCCTCAAATTATAGCTCATGATGAAGATATTTTTACAGTTAAGTACACCGTGCAAAACTTTGCAGACGAAATACCAAAGAAACACCATTTTGTAATGTTCTATGCTCCTTGGTAAGTACTTTTAATGTGGATTGATGTAAACGAATACCATCCACTTTTTGAACTTCTTTAGCTCTTAAACGAGTCATGCTTTACACTATTCAATTAAAACACTTTAACTATTCAATTTAGGTATCATTTTCAAATTTACTTCTCATCTGGCTACCTGTGCGTAGCTAGACTAAATTTGACTGAAGGCAGGCCAGGATTTTTGCGTCTCTAATAAGACCTAATTAGCTTATATACTCTATAGTTTCACTATTTGGCGCCCCTCGCCACCGGCGCCCCTAGGCAAAGGCCTACTCTGCATACACCTTGCTGTGGCACTGCTTTCTAGTCCAGGTTTTCTCAACTTTTGGATACAAGGGAGAATATGTGAGGTATTTTTTTTTCTTTACAGGTGTGGTCATTGTCAAAGACTGGCCCCAACATGGGAGCAGTTAGCTGAAATGTTGAATGAGGATGACAGTAATATTCGTATAGCCAAAGTAGATTGTACTACAGATGCCAAGATATGTTCCGACCAAGATGTTACTGGTTACCCAACATTAAAATTCTTTAAAATTGGTGAAGAAGAGGGCGCCAGATTTAAGGGTACCAGAGACCTGCCTACATTGACTAATTTTATTAATGAACAGCTTCGACAGGTAACGGGAGTAATATATTATATTGCCCCGTAGTTGAATAATACTAAAATGAGTACATTTTAGGGTGATGAGTCTGCCCAATCAAACATTGTTCCTAGTCATGAATCACCTTTAAAAGAATTAAATGAAGACAACTTTGACAGTATAATTGAAAAAGGCAAAGTTTTTATTAAGTTTTATGCACCTTGGTGTGGACATTGTCAAGTAAGTGTTTAGTTAAAATATTAATAGAAATTTCAAGGACCAATAAATAGTAATAATTTTACTGTTTTGTACAAAAATGTATATTGTACAAAATTGATTTTTTCAAATAGTACTGGTGTAAGTACTTAGTTTCCTAAAGAATGAACCTATAATCCAAGAAAAAGTTTTTTACAGTTGGATTAAGGGGTCAGAAGAAAATCGCTACCAAAATTATGATAAATTTATTGTGGTGCATTAATTAATGGGGGTAGTGTATTTTAATGAATATTGAGATACGTTTTTAATTTATATTGTTACAGAGGTTAGCTCCAACTTGGTTAGATCTAGCCAAGGCAATGGAGTTTAATGAAGAAATTACAATTGCAAAGATAGATTGTACTGAATATAGAGGAATTTGCTCTACTCATGATGTTAAAGGCTATCCAACTCTTTTGTGGTTTGAGCAGGGACAAAAGGTAAGATAACATAATTATAATTATACTTTTGTTTTCTTAATATGTGTTGTAATTTAAAGGCTGATAGGCATCAGTCTTTTGAACTTTTGTTCTAATAAAAATTGGTTAAAAAATATTTCACCCCAAAATTTGTATAGAACTTTTTTTTATTGAGAACAATTAGAAAAATAAGTGAGGTATGCTTTAGAGATCGCACGATATGACTTTATTTTGCCGATACGATATATCGGCCGATACCGATATTTACATGCCGATATACCGATACCGATATATCGTATCGGCAAAGACATTCGTACATGTTTCAATGTTTAGTTTTTATCAGGGTTGGAAAAAGTCATGACTTTTATAAAAAAAAAGTCAATTCTTAAATCATGTGAATTAATTATTCATGCCAACCCTGGTTTTTATAACGTCGAATATAAATAAAAAAATACAAAATACGGTTCTGAACCTCCAATTCGCTAAATCCTGTACGTGTTTCCGTATCAATTTCCGTTTTTCGTTCATGCGTTTTCTGTTTTGGGCGAAAACGAAAATCGGGGAAGTCCCGGTTTATCATTCCGTCACGCGGTATAACGTTTCTGATTGGTGAAGTTTCGGGGAAGTCCCTGTTTAATGTTTTCAGTATTGCTTTGTGCCATTCTTAATTTATTTCTTCGGAAAAAGGCCTCAGTTATACTACAGTTATGTTATAAATGATTAGATATTATTAGTGACATTAGAAGAGGCACAAAAATGTATTTTATTTTATTATGTTTACGATTATTACCTTTCGTAGGTATATGCAGTAAGAATCCAAAATTCTTCTTTTTATATGTGCCAATATATCGGCAAGTTTCCTGCAGATACGATACGATACCGATAATCGGCAACAACCGCCGATATGCCGATATAACGATATCAATATCGGTATCGTGCGATCTCTAGTATGCTTGTTTGATAAGATATTTAAAACAACTTGTTTTTTTCTTAAGTGTCATTTTCATATATTCTTATCAATACTTTTTGATTTTAATATTATTTTTATTGGACTATTTAAGAGAAGGAAATTTTTTATTGTGTATTTTTGTCCATTATCATTAGGGATGGAACGGACATTAACTATATTTAATACCTTCCATCAATAAAAGTTAGCCAAGCAGCTGTACATATTGTGTGGGTTCGGTTATTATGCACTGACTTGAATGAGAGAGGAACAAAAATAGAGATAGCACGATATGACTTTATTTTGCCGATACGATGTATCGGCCGATACCGATATATACATGCCGATATACCGATACCGATATATCGTATCGGCAAAAACACGTACATATTTCAAGGTTTAGTTTTTATCAGGGTTGGAAAAAGTCATGACTTTTATAAAAAAAAAGTCAAGACTTAAATCACGTGAATTAAATCATAATAGCCCTAGATTGTATAACGTCGAATATAAATAAAAAAATACAAAATAAGGTTCTGAACCTCCAATTCGCTAAATCCTGTACGTATTCTGTATCAATTTCCGTTTTTCGTTCGTGCGTTTTCTGTTTGGGCGAAAACGAAAATCGGGGAAGTCCCGGTTTATCATTCCGTCACGCGGTATAACGTTTCTGATTGGTGAAGTTTCGGGGAAGTCCCTGTTTAATGTTTTCAGTATTGCTTTGTGCCATTCTTAATTTATTTCTTCGGAAAAAGGCCTCAGTTATACTACAGTTATGTTATAAATGATTAGATATTATTAGTGACATTAGAAGAGGCACAAAAATGTATTTTATTTTATTATGTTTACGATTATTACCTTTCGTAGGTATATGCAGTAAGAATCCAAAATTCTTCTTTTTATATGTGCCAATATATCGGCAAGTTTCCTGCAGATACGATACGATACCGATAATCGGCAACAACCGCCGATATGCCGATATAACGATATCAATATCGGTATCGTGCGATCTCTAGTATGCTTGTTTGATAAGATATTTAAAACAACTTGTTTTTTTCTTAAGTGTCATTTTCATATATTCTTATCAATACTTTTTGATTTTAATATTATTTTTATTGGACTGTTTAAGAGAAGGAAATTTTTTATTGTGTATTTTTGTCCATTATCATTAGGGATGGAACGGACATTAACTATATTTAATACCTTCCATCAATAAAAGTTAGCCAAGCAGCTGTACATATTGTGTGGGTTCGGTTATTATGCACTGACTTGAATGAGAGAGGAAGAAAAATAGAGATAGCACGATATGACTTTATTTTGCCGATACGATGTATCGGCCGATACCGATATATACATGCCGATATACCGATACCGATATATCGTATCGGCAAAGACACGTACATATTTCAAGGTTTAGTTTTTATCAGGGTTGGAAAAAGTCATGACTTTTATAAAAAAAAAGTCAAGACTTAAATCACGTGAATTAAATCATAATAGCCCTAGATTGTATAACGTCGAATATAAATAAAAAAATACAAAATAAGGTTCTGAACCTCCAATTCGCTAAATCCTGTACGTATTCTGTATCAATTTCCGTTTTTCGTTCGTGCGTTTTCTGTTTGGGCGAAAACGAAAATCGGGGAAGTCCCGGTTTATCATTCCGTCACGCGGTAACACGGTATAACGTTTCTGATTGGTGAAGATTCGGGGAAGTCCCTGTTTAATGTTTTCAGTATTGCTTTGTGACATTCTTAATTTATTTCTCCGGAAAAAGGCCTCAGTTATACTACAGTTATGTTATAAATGATTAGATTTTATTAGTGACATTAGAAGAGGCGCAAAAATGTATTTTATTATACTTACGAGTATTATCTTTCGTAGGTATATGCAGTAAGAACCCAAAATTCTTCGTTTTATATGTGTGCCAATATATCGGCAATTTTCCTGCCGATACGATACGATACCGATAATCGGCAACAACCGCCGATATGTCGATATAACGATATCAATATCGGTATCGTGCGATCTCTAAAAAGAACATTTGGTTTTCTGTTTTTCATGCCCTTTTTCCCATTCAAATTATATGCATCTACATCATTGCTTTAAAGTTGTATCTTGTTCATTATTTTTCGCCGATAGATGTTTTCCTACAGGTTAGCATACATATCAGTCCGGTAGTTTTTGAGTTGAGAGCGTTGCCAATAGAGTGTCTGAAACCAGGGTTGAGAGGATTTAAATCAGTTGATTAAAATCATGATTTTAATCAAATCATTTTTAATTTAAAAATCATAATTAAAATTAAAAAATTAAGCTAAAGTTGGGATACTTAAAAACATATTTATTCATAAAAATAAAACTTTCAAATCCTTTTGATACAAAAAAAAACTTGAAACATTTTCATTTTTATAATATTCATTATAATACTTAAAAAGAAATGTAGCTGCTTTTCACAAAAATAAAACTTTTAAAAAATCCTTTTAATACCAAAAAAAAAATAGAGAACATAACCTAAAAGTAAAAACAAGCAGGAAGCCCAGATTGCGGTAGTCCGGCCTAAGGGAGCTCCGTTCCGTCCCTAATTAAAATATAGTTGTTAAATTTTAAAAATTTATAAGCAAAGGAAAAATCATTTCGTTTCACAAAATTGTCGTTGCCTTGTATTAAGTAAGATACCTAATCTTATCTAAAACACACATTGTATTCTAATACCTGGGAGTCAGGACACAACATTAAATTTTAACAGAAGCAACTAACCATTATCACGCACTCTGCCCGGATTTTTCCGTATTTCACGGAGCCTGCTTTCTGTTTCAGAATCCTTTTTAAACAAAAAAAGTTAAACTCATTTTTTATTGCGTTGGCACTACAAGCTAGTGTATTGGCCACGGGGCCTACAGGTTAACGTGGGCTCCGAACCAAGGTCCTCAGTAATACGACACCCAGAGCTTGCGCCCCCGATTTTAAAATATGACTGTTCAGATTCACTAAAAAGGTTTAAGATTTAGTATTGGTTTAAATTAAGATCATCTAGTTGATCAGTTAGATGTTGATAGATTTTTGTCCCGTCATTGTTAGTAAGTCGTCATTAAAAACGTATGAGTTATTCCAAGAATAATAGTTAAGAATCAGACGGTATATCTTTGAACAGACTTTACACTGTTGCCAAAACAAAAACATAGAATTTTTCACTTCTTTGGCAGATTGGTAAGTACTCCGGCGACCGATCTTTGGAAGACCTTAAAAGTTATGTTAATCAAATGGCGGGCGAGAAAGTGGAAGTAGAAAAACCTGCAGATCAAATACCAAAAGAAACTCAAGAAGATGAACCTGTTGTTGAATTAACGGCAGAAGGATTTGGAGAAGGTACAGTAGACAAAAAATTGTTATTGTTATAGGCTTAAAAAATTTCTGATAGGAAAATGCCAACAGTCAAAATATGGCAAACTAAGTTGACACCATTACCTTTTCTTTATTTGTCATATATTGCAAACGTCGGATATTTCTTGCCAATAAGCAAACAGCTCTTGGAGAGGTTTAAAACCGATTGGCTATCGCATTCGTGTGCGATCGGCATTTTACGGCCGCAAGCTGGTCTGTCGGCAGTAGTTGTTAATGACTTTGTTTACGCTTGTCATAATTAAGCAATTTTTGGTAGGGAGGAAATCTTTAGTATATCGACAAATGTTTCATCTCTACATGCTACATGCGTCTAGAGTAGAAAGAAGTAAGTTACAAAGCGATATTTAGACAATTTTTTGTTTCGCGTATTTTAGACATTAAATCAGGAGTGACTTTCGTCGACTTTTATTCGCCCTGGTGCGGCCATTGCAAGAGATTGGCACCCACAGCAAACCCAAGCAAACAGCTGCTGCTCTTGGACAGGTTTAAAACCGATTGGCTATCGCATTCGTGTGCGATCGGCATTTTCCGGCCGCAAGCTGGTCTGTCGGCGTTAGTTGTTAATGACTTTGTTTAGGCTTGTCATAATTAAGCAATTTTTGGTAGGGAGGAAATCTTTAGTATATAGACAAATGTTTTATCTCTACATGCGTCTAGAGTAGGAAAAAGTAAGTTACAAAGCGATATTTAGACAATTTTTTGTTTCGCGTATTTTAGACATTAAATCAGGAGTGACTTTCGTCGACTTTTATTCGCCCTGGTGCGGCCATTGCAAGAGATTGGCACCCACAGCAAACCCAAGCAAACAGCTGCTGCTCTTGGACAGGTTTAAAACCGATTGGCTATCGCATTCGTGTGCGATCGGCATTTTCCGGCCGCAAGCTTGTCTGTCGGCGTTAGTTGTTAATGACTTTGTTTAGGCTTGTCATAATTAAGCAATTTTTGGTAGGGAGAAAATCTTTAGTATATAGACAAATGTTTTATCTCTACATGCGTCTAGAGTAGGAAAAAGTAAGTTACAAAGCGATATTTAGACAATTTTTTGTTTCGCGTATTTTAGACATTAAATCAGGAGTGACTTTCGTCGACTTTTATTCGCCCTGGTGCGGCCATTGCAAGAGATTGGCACCCACAGCAAACCCAAGCAAACAGCTGCTGCTCTTGGACAGGTTTAAAACCGATTGGCTATCGCATTCGTGTGCGATCGGCATTTTCCGGCCGCAAGCTGGTCTGGCGGCGTTAGTTGTTAATGACTTTGTTTAGGCTTGTCATAATTAAGCAATTTTTGGTAGGGAGGAAATTTTTAGTATATAGACAAATGTTTTATCTCGACATGCGTCTAGAGTAGAAAAAAGTAAGTTACAAAGCGATATTTAGACAATTTTTTGTTTCGCGTATTTTAGACATCAAATCAGGAGTGACTTTCGTCGACTTTTATTCGCCCTGGTGCGGCCATTGCAAGAGATTGGCACCCACATGGGAACTACTTGGCAGAAAGTTCCAAAACAAAGACGGTGTGAAAATCGCCAAGGTGGACTGCACTGTGCCCGATAATAGAGAGTTTTGCAATGAACAGGAGGTAATTTTTTTCTATATACATTTACTGTAAGTAGTCAGTACAACAACGCAAATTAATTATGTGTTTACCGTCGGTATGACCATCAGTTATATTTTTCTTAGAAGACAGCGTTTCTTCTAAGCAACTTTTCCTAATAATATTTAGCCATATTTTTGAAAATAAGGATATTTTACTCTCGAGCCATTTACCAATTTTTGTCTCTTCCCTGTATGCTATTTGACTTTTCACGAATCTAATAACAATTGATATTGTTTGTAGGTATGCAACTTTTTGTAATACTTGCATTTTAATAAAATCCTTAATATAATATTACTCAATTTGTTGCAAATTTCTTGGACCACACTGTATATCAAAAAATCGACTAATTACCTTGCTTTTCCTTCTAGATCGAAGGTTTCCCGTCTCTTTTTCTCTACAGAGACGGTCAAAAAATGTCTGAATATAACGGAAACCGGGAACTCGAGGACTTAGCCGACTTCGTCAATAAACATTTGGGTCATGATGAGCTGTAAAGAGACGAAACTGTATCTGTCATTCGTTTCGCACAAGTAAGACTAATAATTTAGGTACTTTTAAAAGACATTTGTTTGTGATTGTAACTTCATTTGGTATTGTCCACTTTTAAAAATTATAGTTAATTAGGTACGTTCATAATATACAAGGTCTTATCAAAATTGTTTATTCCATTTTTTGTTTGAATTGTTGAGTTATTTGTCATATAACAGAACAGTGATTTTTCGGTGTAGACTTGTAGACACATAAAAGGGAATTGCTTAAAAAGTTGGGACGGATCAGAGTTATTTGTTTTTTAATGGAATAGCCTATTTATTGCTATAATTTCTGATTCTGCTTAAAATTATATGCCAAGTTGATGTAATACTTCCTGTATATATATGTATATATATATATATATATATATATATATATATATATATATATATATAAGTTTTGGGAAACAGTAGAAAAGAATTTAAATTCTTCATCGTGACATAAATTTCCAATATACAGAGTCTCCCAAAAAGTTATAATTCACCAATATCTGTGTTTTTATGATTAACACAATTTTTTTGAAATCTTTTAAAACCAGGTTTAAATGAAAGAAATACAAAATTACAAATTCTTTAAATTCTTATAAACAGTATTAAACTATAAAAAAATTAGCATTCTTCATAAAACAAATATACATTGGTAAGGCCTAGCTTTTTGGAAGGCCCTGTATATTTCAAAATTTATTTCACGTTAAGGAATTTTTCTCTTTTACTTTTTCGCAAATCTTTTGCTCTAACAGTTACATTTTGTGAAATAATACGCCTATTTCATTTTATACAAACATCGACATATCTCTGTAACTATTTGGTTTAGATATAGAGAGCGGTACAACTTAACCTATAGTTTTAAGCAGAATTAGAAATTAAAGCAAAAAATAAGGTATTCATTTAAGAAAATATTACTGATCCGTCACAACTTTTCAAGCAACCCTGTATATTTTAACTTATTTGCAAATTATAGATTTCTAGAAACCAAAAAGTTCATGGTGGTCATTTTGAACAACTTTTAAAGTAATAAGAGGAATAAAGGTATTGGGCAGCTGCCAACCTCCCATATGCAGTGAATTTCATAACACCCATATATATATATATATATATATATATATATATATATATATATATATATATATATATATATATATATATATATATATATATATATATATATATATATATATATATATATATATATATATCTATATATATATATATATATATATATATATATATATATATATATATATATATATATAAATATATATATATATATATATATATATATATATATATATATATATATATATATATATATAGGGTGTTATGAAATTCACTGCATTTATTGAAACCAGTAAATCCAGATATGAATTCAGATTGAATAAAAATATTCATAAATGGCGCTTCACCATTATTTTTTTAAAGCAAATAACCAAGCAATAACAATGTTAAAAACCCAAATGGGCGCTGAATACTCCCAAATTATTCCTCTTGGTGTAAAATGCTATAAACATTTTTATAATAATCTATTGTTAAGATCGTTCATCACAGAGCTAAACTCACTAACAACTGGTTCTCAAAATGTGATTTTTTTGTGGTGAGGTGGTGTAGATATTTTAAAATATTAGTATTTTTTTTCTTTTTACCGAAAGTCAGAGAAGCATTTATTGAGGAACATTTTTAAAACATGTATTAATTGTATATTTTGATTTTTGTTAAACTTTATTAATAAAAAATGATCCTTTAAGATAACATTTGTTTTTCTGTATTAATAATGCTATTAAAAAGGAAAATCCATTATCAGACTTTTCAGTTTATTATTGGTAACATTTCAATAGGGGCGTTCGGTAATTCAATTTTTTCCATCGTTTTGCTCAGAATTTTTGACAGGCACGTGGTCAGTCGTACTGATTGCAACAATGAATCATGTGCCTGTCAAAAATTCCGAGCAAAACGATGGAAAAAATTGAATTACCGAACGCCGCTTATGCCAAATGTTTGACAGGAAATGTAAGGTTATGCTGTATGTCACTTTTTGTCACATTTAAAACTTTCTCCATGCTTATATTGAAAGCGTGACAGCTACATTGTTGCCAACCAGGCAATAAAATTAATTTGATTGAGAGAGAAGACTCTAAGGAAGACTCTAAACGAACAAGGGAAGGAAGACAAGAAACTCTTATTAGTATCCAATAAAAATATCACGTAATTTTGATTATTTTTATTCAGCATCTACTTCAAACTTAAAACTAATTATTCCTTGTAATCCTGCTTCAATTACATCTCCTTTCTTGACTGGACCCATCCCTGCAGGGGAACCTGTGACAATCAAGTCACCAGGTTCTAGAGTGAAGTATTTAGACAGGTAGGAAATTAAATAGGGTATGTCAAATACCAAACCACTCGTATTATCTGAAATTATAATAAAAATAGCCACAAATGGTTAATTGCCCTGACAGTGAGTCACAGACAGAAAATTAAAATAATGAAAATATGAACAAAAATGTCAGTGTTATTTTTGATAATAAAATGTTATGTGAGATATACTTATGAAAGTTGCTTTTTTACTTTGAATCTCTTTTGTAAACAAATTAACCGTAACCTGTCAGTTGCGTGGTTGCCTCAGTCACGATTTTAAATATCCAAGAAATTTTTCTTAACAAATTTTTGATAATTTATTTTAATATTTCCTCCTTAAAGAATGCTCTAAATTTTAATTCCAGACAAGATTTTCACAAAATATTTTTCCATCGCAGCTGAAAGCTGTCCTTTTCTAACGTCAGTAACGTGTCACCATGTGAAAACTGTAAAATGTGAGGGTAATATGATTGTGTATTCAGGTAAAAACCCGTTTAATCCCTCTTCTAATGTAGGTAAGTGCTGATGGGGTTCATTTTAAGGTAATATTTTGCACAGAACCATTGTATTTTTCTCGACAGAACCCGCTGTCCCATCAGTTCCGTGCTCGTTGATATTTATGATTTTTTTTATGTAATGAACCTTTTTTTCAGGTTATAATAATATGGTTCTTGCCTTAGAGGGCTATTTTTAAAATATTTTTTTTTAGTTATTTAGTTTTAATATATCCAAATAAGATAAAAATGACAGTTTAGTGGTCATCAGTTTATTGTTAAATTGTAGTCACAGAACTGACAATTTATAAGAGAATGGAGGACAAAAACAGTGTAAAAATGATTCACTTTTGTGACATTCATCCAAATGTGAAATCAAAGTAAAGAAATGTTCAAAATATACCGTTGGCTTTTTGACTGCAATAAATCCTTAATGATGTCTTAGGCTATAAAAGCTCATAAATGTCCATCCCTTTCAGACAGGACTGGCCCTTAATATTTTACCTGCGACATGAATTATACCAATTGTTAAGATTATTATTTTCCAATTCATTTAAGGAAAAAATGGTTAAAATTAAATTTTTACAGGTAATTAAATTAATTACCTGTAACTTAAGCACTTAATATTAATAATATATAATGATATTTTATTAAGGCACCTTCAGTCACCTTTTTAGCTTTCCTGTGTGAGGTGCGAGTTGTGTGCGCTAATTTTGTCTTTTTATTTTAACTATTTAGTTTGCTTAGTTAAACTATTTTTTAAGTATAATGTGGCGTCCATGGACTCATGCTGATGGTGCAGCTAGTAGTATATCTTTAAAAAGAAAGCATTTATCACCCGATGCGAAAGAAATAGTCAAAAATGTATATTCATCTTTACTTGTGTATTTTAGATGTATTTTAGACTTATTATGATTGTATTTGTTTTATTGGATTTTTGACGTATGTAAGTGCTGTGTAGGTATATTAACATGAATAAATAATTTTGAAATCAGAGAATATGTATGCATATACCTAAAAAGAAAATCCACCCCTGCGCCCATTCATTGCAGTTTAAAGATGTTGGGATCAACACAATGGGGTTCAATCAGGTAGTTGATTTATGGCAGTAAAAGCCAACGGTATATTTTGAACATTTCTTTAACTGATTATTTTAGAAAAGGAACAAGTTGACAGAAACTTTTTCTACTGATATTTTAACTGTGATTCTAATATTACTTTTTTATGCAATATGCTCTTACCATTTTGCAATTCCTTTCCATTAACTTTCAACCACAGATTGACGTTATGGGGATCTGGAATCTTTTCCTTGGGAATGAACTTACTAACAGGACATGCTGTATCAAATGCTTTAGCTAGAGTCCAGGATAATTCAGGTGTCTATAAAGGAAAGTAGGAATTAGCCTCGGTATTCAAAAACACGTATGATCCTATAACTTATAATATTATTTTACATAGAGAAAGCTTACTGCACGGGACAGGATATAGGCTATTTTTATCCCAATAAGTAGTGTACAGGGTGTGTCACGAAAGTGGGCCTTGAATTATTACTCGGAAACTGGACAATCAATAAACGTAATTAAATATTTCTTTCATTAGGGCACGAATTCAAAATGTGCTAACTTTTTTCTAACCATATTTTATATACCTACAGTGAGTTTGTAATTTCTTAAGAGTTTTATATACAGGGTATCACGATGAAGACTATTAGCTATAAATATATGCGACGGGCGTTGTTTTGCCAAGGTTGGGTTGGGTTGGGTTTTGCGAGCAAAGCTGCGGGTACAAGGAAATAAAATACCCATATTGCTTACCATCTGACAGATTGCTGTCATATCTAGAGCAGCGCAATATCCTCCAACATAATCCATAGCTTTTACTTCGCTGACATTTTTGCATTTTTTACCAATAATCACTCCAAGTTCAATTTCTTCGTTTACGTGGGTAAATCCTTTTGGAATCTGAAAGTTAGTCCAATTAAGACAGGATTGTCAGTTTCGTGGTCGTCAGTTTTGTATCAAATTGTAGTCACATTTGCGCACGATTTATAAAATAATGCAATACTTCGCGATATTTGACTGGTTATCAATAAACATCATATCATATAAAACAAGGCAGTATATGTTCTGCCATATTTGTTAAAAGCTTATTATTTATTATTAAGGTATTTATTTGCATATTTTTTATGACGGACAAAGATACTGTGCACCTTTTGTGATAATCGCCTATTTGGTAAGTATATTATATATTAATAAAGATATTACAGTACCTATTACACTTCACATATGATAAACATAAGAGTAAACTAAAGAATCCTTGGGTATAATAAATTATATTTTGTTTAAATATCATTTAAAATACATAATACATGTACGGTAATGTTAATGTAATAATAAATATCACATGGTGTATAGGAAAAATCTACTTACAATAATTTTCTGTCCTTCAGTTATGTAAGAACTGGTCGCTTTTAGAAATATTCCGGGAGTTTCCGGCTTAGTTCTATTCATTGCTTTCAAAAATGAACTAAAAATGAAAATATTTTGGTACATATAAACCTATGAGGCTAATTTAAATTACGACCCAGCCCGGAGCAAGCTTTCTTGGCGAGTTTTCGCATGGAATTTGCACTTTTTTGAAAGAAAAGTTTGGTTTAAAAAAATAAATTATTAGGTGGATCATTGAAAATAAATTTAGGTGGGTCATTGACCAAATGACGTTATGGACGTCTGCTATTAACTTGTATTTTAGGTACCACTAACATACAAATTTATTTTTTCTTGCAGTAGGTACTATAGTGTAGATACTTACTAATAATTTGCACCTATTCCAATACATTTTTTTCCATTTTGCACAAAATTTTCTAAGGAACCCATAGTAATACGCTGTGTAAGGATGTTGCCAAATATGCAAGAATATTTTATTTTATAAACTTGTTGAAGTAAGTAAGCTTGCTTTTATTTCTGGTATGTGATAACACTCCAGAATACTTTAAATAACAAAACAAGTATCCGTGGTGATACTGATGATAAGGCTATTATCTTAATAAAAAAGTAAACAAACATTGACGTGGCCTAACAACTGCAATTTCAACAGTTGTATCTTAGGTCAGAAATTTCAAAATAATATAATTGAAGTCCATTGTGATATTTCTATATTAGATTAAAACGATACAGGTTGTCTTAAAACACATTTTAAACAATTCTGAAAGCAAGTTTTGTTATTTATTGCTGGGAACCGAGGTCTATATTGTACATCGGCTTAGGGCTTCTTTTAAAACATATTTCATATTTGCTCTTTTGGTACAAAATGATAAACAAGGTATGTTTTCTCTTACGCAATATAACGTTTTCGTATTTTTTATGCTCCCTGTATAAAAAAATTCAATTTTTCATAACGTGAATCGTATTTATTTTACAAAAAAAAAACTTTTATTAGGAGGGACATTTTCACGTATCTTGCACAATTTGGTCCATTTTTCCTCTTCTAAACCCCATTCGCAGACATACTGTATAACCAAAATGGATCTAAGGAAAATTTTCAAAATAAACTTTTTCGAATTTGCATTTTGATTTTTGTTTATAAAATGTTAATAAAAAATTCACAAAAGACCATCTTAAACAAACCTGAGAAAGCCTGGACAGATTCGTCTTTTTTGGATTTGGTCATGCAGGCTTGCTTAAGTTTGCTCAGGCTTATTTCTGTCTTTTTCACCAACGTTTTCTAAACTATTAAAATCTGATACCCATATCAAAAAATAATTCGCATTTTGAACCCGACACCGACGGATGAGGGATTTTTTCTGGATGATTTGGAGTTGAAAAAAGTCTTGCAAGACATTTCAGAGTGTTTTAAAGTGATTACAAGTAGGGGTGGGCAAAATAATCGATTAATCGATTATTAGTCGATTGAACGATTGCAAAAAAAAAATTAAAATCGATTAATCGACTTTACGATTAATCGATTTTTCTAATAATCGATTTTCTCGATTAATCGGTTTTTCGATTAATCGATTTTCTCGATTAATCGATTCTTTTTTATAATCATAACTCGACTATGAAGCACGTATTCAACGAAATAATTTGAATGCTTTTCGATCTGCGCTCCTTTGATTTTTAAGGGTCTAAAATTTAAATCGCCCGACGGAATTGTGTTCAAGATAGGCAAGTGGTAAGCGCTGGAGTCGCTTTCATTATGTCATTAGTAATGACAGAATTTCGACTAGTTCAATAATCGATTTAGTCCGATTAATCGATTTTCTCGATTAATTTTGTTTAATCGATTTTTTTATTAATCGATTTTTCGACTAATCGATTAATTTCGATTAATCTCGATTAATCGATTATTTGAAATAATCAAAAATCGATTATCTTTTTCGATAATCGCCCGGCCCTAATTACAAGCCCTTTTGAAGTGCTTACAAACCCTTTTGAAGTGCTTTATTCTACATTAACTCTTCAAATTCAGGTTGGAGAAAAAACAACCAAATAAATATCGATTTTCGTTTTTAACGCATATCTTATTGGAGAAGACTGAATACTCCGAATTTCTATTATTTGACACTAAATTGTCCAACTTTGCACCCTTGCAGTATATCTTAACGTTTACGAGATCCCAATGGTTAACATCGAATTTTTGTAACACCCTGCACCCTGTACATATTATGGGGTCAATAAATAACGCTACTAAAATTTATAAAAGTATTTTATTAACAACAAAACCATATACATAAGTTAATGTTTTAGAATAGCATATAATTCTTAAACTCTGGGTACCTAAATAAAATTTTTGAAAATAAGTTTTTTAGTTTTCTTTACTTCCTTATTCAGCGTCCACCTCAAACTTAATGGTAACCCCACCCTCTATGCCGCCCTCTACAATATCACCCTTTTTGACAGGACCCATTCCTGGAGGAGAACCAGTGATAATGATGTCATTTGGTTCCAACGTAATATACGTTGAAATATATGCGACTAAATATGGGATGTTGAAGAGCATGTCATTTGTGTTTCCTAGGAAACAAAATAAATAATTAAAAGTATACAGTATGTCCACGAGTGGGGTAGACAAGAGGGCAAATGGACCAAAAAGTGAAAGATACGAAAAAAGGCCATGCTTTATAAAAGTTTTTGCTTGCTTTAAAAATAAGATCCACGATGCCCAAAGTTTTTTTTTGTACAGGGTATGCAAAAAATACAAAAACGTAAAATTTGATTAAGAATAAAGTTCCCTTTTGTAAATTTTAACGCAAAAGGTTGAATAAAACGCTGTTTTAAATTTTAAAATAACTCATATTTCAGATTTTGAAATTTCTAAATTACACATTTAAAATAAAAAAATTTCTAAGTCACATTGTCACCTTTTTTATTTGATTGCACCTTTGATAACTGTGACGTATTTGTCAAAATAATAAAGATGTCTTTAGAGCAAAGAATAATTATAATCCAAAATTACAAAAATGCCGAGAATTGTTATCCTTACGTTATTGAGAGGTTTCAAGAAGTTTTCAATACACAATTATGCAGAAGTTCAGTACATAAGTTAGTAATCAAATTTAAAAAAAAACTGGATTCGTTAGTGATTTAAAGAAGACTAAGAAAAAAGATAGGATGAAAACGTTGCTTCTGCAGTATTAATTTTGCAGTCTGTTGATGAAAATCCTATTATGTCTTTAAGAAAACGAGCACGAAATTTACAATTGTGTGAAAAAAGCATATTCAAAATATGTTTAAGGAAAATAAAATTCGTCCTTTTCAACCAATTTTTAACCAAACTTTGTAAGATGGGGACAATTATTACAAAAACTTAGATTTTTGTTTGTGGATTGGTAATGAAAGTAAGTAACAACGCAACGTGAACGTTTTTTCATAAAGTGATAGTTCTCAGATGAGTCAACCTTCAGCACAAACGGTACTGAAAGCTTCTCAGCATGTGAGATACTGGGGTAGGGAAAATCCAGAGTTTAGAATTGCGAACCGCCGCCAATATTTAAGAAAAAAAATGTTTGGTACGCCACTTCCTATTATGGGATTATATATATTTTTTTAATTCTTATTTACATATGCTGGAGTTATTTTTGTCAGACAAGTTAGAAGAATGGCCTCTTCAATATCGCCGAAATATGTATTTGCAGCACGACGGGTGTCTTGCACATTATGCTGCAGAAGTTCAAATTTGGAAATCGATGGATGGGCCGAAATGGTCCAATTTTGTGGTCCCCTAGGAGTCCCGATTTGACAATTTGTGATGATTCTCTGGGGATGCATTAAACAACTAACATAATCATATGAAAGAAAATGAAAAATACATAATCATATGAAAGAATATGAAAATTAAAAATAAAGAAGTTTTAAAGCAGAGAATTTTAAGAGCGATAGAATCGATTTCACTGGAAAAAATAAGAAGCTTTAGCCATTTTCGACGTCTGTTGGATAAATGCGTAGAATATGGAGAAGTTTTTGAAAAATAAATATGATATTCCCTTAATTCTTTTAATAAAACAGGAAATATTCCTCGAATATTAAAATCATTATTTAATATTCTATTATAGTAGGGGAGCTAGAGGCTTCCAACCTGTACCGGGAGCTAGCGACATGAGGCCTTTTTCTATGGACTCCGAGCATTTGGGTTAACAGGGAATGGCATGTCTGCCAGCCTGTTTTTGCCCGGAATGTTAATAAAAAAAAAGGGCTCTTACGTTTTTTTTTAAACAAATATTTCCTTTAAGTCAACAACGTGAAAACTTGCATGCAAGTAGGGAGCGATAGATGGTAAAGAAAAAAACGCTTCTGTCGACCTTAATCCGCCCGGAACGGGTGGCAGAAGCGGATTAACTTACTCCATTTTTGCCAAATTTTGATATTCAACGATTTGCATTAAAATTTAAAAAAGGCAAAGTGAAAAATCCTCGACCACATTTTACGTTTTTGTATTTTTTGCATACCCTGTACAAAAAAAAAAAATTTGGTTTCGTGGATCTTATTTTTAATGCAAGCAAAAACTTTTAAAGAATGGCCTTTTTCATATTTTTCAATTTTTGGTTCATTTTTCCTCTTGTCTAGTCCATCCGTAGACATATATTATTACATATAAAAAACAAAAATTGGAATAGGCAATTAATTCTACGTCAATAAATAACAAAAATTTTAAAAAAATACTTTGTCGTTTATTAACTTTGAAGCGAAACACCCTGTACATTAGTTTATTTTTTTCTAAATATATCCGAACAAACGTGAACAATTTGAGAATTTCAATTTTGGCAATAAAAGTGATTTAGAGATATAAAAATCTAAAAAGTTGCACCTGTTTTTATAATAAAATAAAATAATATATTTTGTAGTATGTATAATGTTGACAAACAGATATGTATCACTTACTTAAAGTGGTATAAACACAAAATCTCATAGGCTTATTTCCCCAGAAAATTGAAGTATATTTTCCATATCCTTACCATTTTGTCTAACTTCACCATTTACACTGCACCAAAGTTGAACATTATGGGGATCTGGAATATCAGACTTGGGAATGAATTTACTTACAGGACATGCTGTATCAAAACCTTTTCCTAAAGTCCAGCTACCGCCAGTTTTTCTTGCAACTCCCTAGAACAGGAAAATAAAAATGGAAGTAGGTAGTCAAAAAGAAATATATCTTTCTTTACAAACTGAAAAATCTCACTGAAAAAAACGGTATTCTTTCAACCACTTACAAGCTTACAGGTAGCAGTCATATCTAAAGCAATGCAGTAACCTCCAACGTAATCCATGGCATTACATTCCGTTGCTTTTTTGCATGTTTTCCCAATTACCACTCCCAGTTCTATTTCTTCATTAACAGAGAACCCTTCAGGAATCTATATATAAGAGATACTTATGTTAAACAAAATGTAGGTAGGTAGCTACCTATCTCAAGATCTCTATAAATAATACTAATTTAGTTTACAAAAGTATTTTTACAAGACGAACTAGAATATTCCAAATAATGGTAAATTTTTATAATTGTAGATCTAAGACTTACCACAATTTTTTGACCTTCAGTTATGTAAGAACTGACGGGCTTTATAAAAAAGTCTGGTACTGCAGGTTCTGGTCTGTTTAGAACTTTTAATAAAGACCTAAAAACATTGAGACTACTTTTCAAAAAATTTCAAATAGCCATATTGAAGGGATCTTGGGCTGGCTCTGCTTGGAGCTACTTAAAAATGATTTTTTCACCAACATAAGATGTTTTTGATAGTCCTATTGATTCCAACTGCATTATTTTATAAAAGAATGGGGCATTTTTGAAATATCCACGAACCCATTCCGCCATTAATGTTTAGAGTAACGGGAGCAAACCAACATCCCCAAAAAGTGCCAGCATGAACTCTATACTGTATTTTTCAAAGAAATGAACTTATGCTGATTTTATTCCTTTAAGACAGCGCACATTTTAAGCTAAGAATGTACAAAAATTTTCTACCTGTAATTAGCTGCTACTCCAATACATTTTGTACCATCTTGAACAAAGTTCTCCAAGGAACTGATGGCTGAAATAATTACACGTTGGCATTTGAAAGCTTTTATTAACATTCAGATAATTGTTTTTTTTTTATTTCAAACGATATGTTTGAGTATTATTATATAACCTTTAACAGTGACTTACCCAAGTTCTTTTATTTTGGATAACTTAATGAATAATAACTCATATCTGCGTCAAAACTTTGAATTTATAGCAATGAAAATAACAGAGAACCAAATATCTTTTATCACTATTAGTACATACGCACTTACTGCTTTATGCAAAATACAAAATTTATAAACAAATTTTCCCGCTTAGCTATTTGAATTTATATCAGCTGATGCCTGTCATTTCCTAGGGAATTTTTAGTTTATTTATTTTAACCTCTATTTTTCTGGCTTGTCATCTCTAGTGAAGAATTCTTAGGGTTATTACAGTTCCGATGATGGTACGATATTTAATATCAAAAATGTATTTAGGCTCGACCCCTTGACGTAATGACATAAGAGTATTGACAAAAATAATTAATAGGAAGAAAAAATAATGTTAACTTAATTTGCCATATGTGACATTTTTTTATATAGAAAAGAAAATAACCTTCGCCAAGTGCGTTTGAAGGACGTCTTGCGTCCTGTCAATACCCTTAGCAAGATGCAAGATGTCCTGAATTCCAGGACAATTTGAAATTTTGTCTTTTGACCGGATTTTTTCTAATCAGACAATATTTTGCTGCCACCAGAACAGTATTTAAGACGTTTTTAATAGGCCTGATGGCCTGGTAGAAGGGATGCACTTTTAGAGTATTTCAGTATTGTACAGAGACGCCAACGATAAGGAAATAAAGAATGAACATAAATCTAATAAATCAAAATACAATAAGGCGATTTTAAATCAGTGAGATAGTCTTGACGTCACCATATTTGGCAACGTTGCTCCATATACTCAATGTTTAACCTCAAAAACCAAAGTATTAAGATTAAATGAGACAGTGTTGCCCAATGGTCTGACTAGGAGTCATGACTTGGTCACTGATTTAAAAATGACTATAATAATCTTGTATATTAATGTATCTTGTTTGGTATTCTTTTGTCTAAGGTAACAACTCAGACTACTTTTTTTAGGGATTTCTTTGGGCTTTTTACTTCCCGTGCTCGGGGTGGATCAATTGCTCAAACTTTCGCCCCGCCCTTGCAACATTAATTGTACAATTTTCAACATCTGGTACAATATGACTCCGGACAATACAAACAAATCTCAAGATCCATTAGTAACAACCCTGAGTGGGCCTGTCATTCTTCTTCTGCGTACACTTCATCGAAGAAGTGTACTTGTTCAGAACGTTTTTGGGTGAAATCGTGCGATTTTTAATAGTTTTCCTTTAAAATATTATGTGGAAGTGATTCTTTTATGTGCGTGGAAAGGAGTTTTTAAAGAAAAATAGACGAGGAACATCACTAGTGTTTACAGAAGCTTGGAAAATGATCAAAATGGAAACGGATAAGATCGAAGACGTTAGCAGCAACAACACACAGGTACAATGCTGCTTCACTGCTTCAGTTTCAAAACTAGATAATACCTTTATATTTAGAAGTTTAAATTTAATCTTTATTTGAAACACGAAAAGCCTATAATTTATTTCAGGAAAAGGAAGAAAGTTTTACGTAGGCAAGTTTTTTGTAAAAGTTAACTGTCATCCATCTGTCAACCTTAGCCTTGCGTGCTTTTGCTTCCTGTTTCAGGGAAAGAAAGTTTGGTTTTTTATTAATTATTAAATTAATAATCTTTTATTACAGTAAATTAGGCAAGCGAGTTTATTGGTCAAGTGCATTTTGTAAGTATTTACGAAAATAAAATCGCTGATTAGCAAGCAGTCTTCGTTTTTAAAATAAGTAGAACACAACTAGGTAATGTCGTTCTATAACTGTAATTTTATATTTTTATTACAAACGAGACATTCTAATAATAATAACTGGCGTTCTTTGTGTACAAAACCTTCCTTTATTGTTAAAGATGTACTGACCTTTTTGGGGCGTGAGGTTTCTTTTCTTGCACAATCCTTTGAAGGTTTTATTTTATGCAATAATTGGCTTGGTTTGTGGAATTAAATACATGGTTTGCTTTTTGTGATTACATTTTGGTTTGTATTTTTACATATTTATTTAAAGCTAAATATTTAAGTTGAAGTTGTTTTTGGGCTTGTTTTTATTCTTGTTATCATCGGGGTTATAACCCAGGAATGCTATGTATTATTCCAATTAATTTACAAACTCCCATTTAAAAAGTAGGTAAGTTAATAGTTTTAAACACAAAGTTAAATTTTAGCAATTTGTTCCTAATTGAAATAAAATAAAATCTAATTTTAAATAATACCTATTCAGGAATTCTATACCTACGTACCTATATGCAATGTTAGGTATATTTATAGGCCTGTATTTCAAGATAAACTTTGTTGTATTGTAATGTAGGTACTTGGTAATGTATTTTGTTGAGTAATTCAGAAATATTACTTTTTGGTTATTTATTAGGTACGTGCAAAACTAAATGATTTTCTTCTTTTCACTAAAGATACATCTAGGTAGGTAGTATAAAATTTGTGATACAGCTAAATATAATTAAATTTTCTACTGAAAATATCTTATTTTGTATGCATGTTCTTCCTTAGATTTGTATTGCTCAAAATAGTGACTAATCAAATTTAAAATAAGTTGGGGAATACCTAGTCTAGTGTTGTACATGTCATTGTAATATATCTATTAAAAGAAGAAACTGACTGACTGATATACCAATGCACTGAATGCACATCCCACACCACTGGGTCTAAAAACTTGAAATTTTCTTATATAATTTAGGCATCCACTAAGGAAGGGTTTTTCAAAATTCAACCCATCAGGGGGTGAAACAGGGTTTCAAACTTTGTATGGAGAAAACATATTAGATGATTTTATTAACTCGAAACTTCATAGAAGCGCTCTAGAAAAATAACGGCCAGATTCTCCAATGCTAGTCCGGTCTAATTTGACAACCAAAAGTTTTAAACTGACAAGCGTAAGAATAAGACAACTAAGTTTTATACTATGAATTTGTTTCTGAGTTTTTTTGCAAATTTATAAAGAAATGGGCAATTTCAGTATATAAGTAGTTTTCGACAATACTTAATAGAACTAAGTTTATTCTAGCAACCCATTCCTAGATGAAAATCTGAGTGAAAATCATTAGGAAACAAGGGAAATCGCTGAAAGATCAGAATAATTCATAGATTTTTAATAATGACTTATTAACAATGACAGGACAAAATCTTGTCAGAACATAACTGATCAACTAGAAGATCTTAATTTAAACCAGTACTAAGTAAATCTTAAACATTCTTAGTGAATCTGAACGTAAATATTTAAACACGTGTTTTACAGTTTTTAATAAATCAACCCCTAAGGGGGTGAAATGGGGGTTCAAAGTTTGTAATGGAGTAAAATTGTTATATCGCGGGCGAAATCTAGTTAAAGTATATTTCCAATTTTTCTTTATAGTTTAATAAGAAGGACATACTTAGGCGTACTAGAACCAACTCAAACAATAATAAAAACAATCATTATTTTAATTTTTTACTTTTAGTTATCAGGAATGATGTATATTTTTGTTATTATGCTGTCAGAATGCAAGGGTTTCTTCTGAAACAAAAATAATTATCTGAAACCATAGATACGTATATAAAAACCCTTGCTGATATATTTACCTCTGGAACTCTTATTTGCACGAGTTTTAACTTGTTTGTAATTAAATTTGTAAATAAATTAACTATGGTAAATACAGTAAAGATCACCCAACTTTGCTTATCTCCAGATATTCATTTATCATTCAGAGAAATACCAAAGAACCTAAATTTTAAATGTACATAAATATTTTTGATGCCAAGCCAAGTTAAAGGATAGGCTATAAATTTGCGCCTTTTGCGATTCTAAATTTCTTTACCCCCGTGGAGAGGTAGACAAGTACTTTGATTGGAAGGCCCTTAAGATGTCTTACTAACATCTCAAGTCACCATAAGTACAGGTAAAGTAATTCTTCTTCAACGTTTTTCTAACATCTGTCTTTTCCAAATGGCTTTTGGCATATCAAAAATGTTTGTTCCTTTAAAGCAATCCTTATTAACATTTGCCGCCAAAACCAACCGCAAAACCGAGCGCAAAACCCACCTTTGGAATTATCATAAATTGGGAATGTGAATAAATGATTACTTTGTAATGAATGATTCAAATTAGATGACTTTAACAAGTTAAAGGTTAACAGCGTTTACATGCATTGTTATTTTTATCAGTGATTGTGTTTTATACTGATTTTTGTTAATCAGACTTTTATAGGAAACAATCAAGAGTCTGGTTTGATAGTGGTCTTAAATTTGCATTTTTCTTTATAAATTTATAACATCATTGCAAGAACTTATTTGTAGACAAGTCTCCGTTGTCTTATTGGTATTTTTTATGGCTATTAGCACCCATGGTAGCCAACTTAAAACAGTAACAGGCAAAAAATAGATTGGTTTTAAGTGCAAAGTGAAATTTTCTCGGAAATTTCATATTTAAAATAGTATTTAGTTCTTAACTTTATATTAGATGATACACCTTGTATATGTAGGCGCCTAAGTGAACATTCTCCTAACAGTAATTTGTATGTCTAAAAAACATGTATGTAAACTATGTCAGAATATAATAATAAAGCAAACAATTTGTCATAAACAATGGATTCCAGCGAAGCTGCATAATTTGACCTTTTTCTGACCTGCTACTTGGAAGTAACCTATTTTTATTAAGCATAATAATGTTGATTTTTTTATTGAGTGCCAGGCATTACCCACGGCTCCACTTGCGTGGCCATATCTTAAAACACACCATTATCACAAACCTTGTGATATATTATTTAAAGGTCGTTACAATCCTGATCTCATCATGTTGAAAAAATTGAATTTGTTTTATTCTTTTAAACTTTTAACAATGAGTCACAGTCAAAGATTCTTAGGTAAAGTCACGAAATAATTTATTTTTAATAACAACATTTTAGAAAATTCACTTCAATAAGTGTTCAAAATGGGATTCATTATTCAGCTATATAGACAATAATACAGCTTATTTTCAAACTCTTTGGAAACGTTATGAAATGTTTCAGAATTAATCTACCTACATTCTTGGGTAATCCCATTTCTAAGCTCTATAAGATTCTTGAGCGAAATTCTGTGTCACCCCAGCGATATGTATATGTAAATCTAAATGTCATATACAGTATGTTCGCGAAAGGGGTTTAGAAGAGGACAAATGGACCAAATTTTGCAAGATACGTAAAAATGTCCCTCCTAATAAAAGTTTTTGCTTGCAAGATAAATAAGATTCACGTGAAAAGTTCCTTGCCTAGACGTTATTAGCAGTATTTTGATAAACAGAAAAATATTGTGTGAATTGATAAATTTACAGACCAAACTTAGCAAGTTTTCAAGGGTCTCAATATTGCTCAGTTCTTTGATAAAAGTGAAGTTTCTAAAATTGTCATATTTACTTGAAATGTAAGTGCAATGTAATGACTAGTGAGGGTGGTTTATTTTTTAAATGAGAGCACTAAGATTTATCCAAGATATCAAAATTTTAATTTGGATTGTTCCTTTTAAACTGCGTTCCACAAAAATTGTTAAATAAAATCTGCAAAGTCTAGTGCAATCAAACACAACTAACTTGCTTTATTTTACGCAACAAATAACGATTTAAATATTTTTTAGCCAGTGAAGAGAAAGTGACTTCAGGTTTGATAGGTATATTGTCTGTAATTAATTCATATACACTTTTTAATACGGGACACTTTCTTTTTTATGAAACAACTTTGCAATAAAGCACCGAGTGAAGATTGAAGGAAAATATATGATAGAGAATTTGTCTAAAAGTCAATACCGTTTCCGGACAGAGGCGTGCTTATTTTAAACGTTTTGTTATATTATGGTTAACCAGCAGCCGAACTCTATAACAAAAAAGCCGATTTTGATCGCTTTCTAATTTTGTACTCTATAGATTGATTCGGCTATCATAGTAGAAAACATATAGAGATGGCAATCCTCTCCTTATATCTCTATCGCTATCGCTTTCTTCAAAACTTACAGAGTTCGGGTCCAGGATTCCCAGCGATATGCTGACAAGAAATTCCCTGACACTATAGAGAAATTCGCTGACATGACAGTAAAGCAAATAAATTTATTTGGCGCTCTTTATTATACATATTTTTTTTTTATTAAGTGTACTATAAGCAGAGTACAAATATTTTAATACCCAAATAAGAAAATTACAAAATACAACAAACCACACACATGATGTATCAGTGGCGGTGCGTTTGAAAATTTAGGTGTTCTGCAATAAAATTAAATTACTTAAATAATAGCGTGTAATTATTTCATCAATAATAAACCGTACTTAGTTTTTAAAAAATACTGATGAGATTAAGATATGTATCTATAAAATTATTATTGGAATCTTGCCTTATTTTTAGAGATCGCACGATATGACTTTATTTTGCCGATACGATATATCGGCCGATACCGATATTTACATGCCGATACAGCGATACCGATATATCGTATCGGCAAAGACATACGTACATGTTTCAATGTTTAGTTTTTATCAGGGATGGAAAAAGTCATGACTTTTATAAAAAACAGTCAAGACTTATCTAAATCACGTGAATTAATTCATGCCAACCCTGGTTTTTATAACGTCGAATATAAATAAAAAAATACAAAATACGGTTCTGAACCTCCCAATTCGCTAAATCCTGTACGTATTCTGTATCAGTTTCCGTTTTTCGTTCATGCGTTTTCTGTTTGGGCGAAAACGAAAATCGGGGAAGTCCCTGTTTATCATTCCGTCACGCGGTAACGCGGTATAACGTTTCTGATTGGTGAAGTTTCGGGAAAGTCCCTGTTTAATGTTTTCAGTATCGCTTTGTGAAATTCTTAATTTATGTCTCCGGAAAAAGGCTTGTGATACTACCGTTGTGTTGTAAATGATTAGATATTAGTGACATTAGAAGAGGCACAAAAATGTATTTCATTTTATTATATTTACGAGTATTACCTTTCGTAGGTATATGCAGTAAGAACCCAAAATTCTTCGTTTTATATGTGCCAATATATCGGCAATTTTCCTGCCGATACGATACGATACCGATAATCGGCAACAACCTCCGATATAACGATATCAATATCGGTATCGTGCGATCTCTAATTATTTATTAATTATCAGATTGATCCTACGGTCATTCTTTGAAACAAATTTGTCAATAACTTTTTCATTAAAGTCCCTAATTTTTGAAATAAGCTCGTTTTCAATGGAAAGCATTCTCAACGCCGTTAAACGATCTTGAGTTATTGAATTTCGGAGAAAGGTCTTGATCCGTTTAAGGGTAGAAAAACACCTTTTGGCCTCTGACGTTGGCATGGGAGTTGTTATTAAAAGGTCTAATATATTTGTTGTCTCTTTTAATGTGTTTTGTAACTTATTTTAAATTAAAAATTTCAAAAGTGGCAAGCTACCGTTTAATTCCCTGCAGAATTCCCTTGAAGAAATAATGAATAGCTCAGTTTTAAGCAGTTCTTTATCAATTGCTGGATAAGCTAAGCAAGTAGCATTCAGTTGTTCATCAGGAAATTGAGCGAAATTCTTGACAAAGAAGCGAATTTACTAGTAAGGGCTGTCACGAATGCAGCTAAATAACTAGCAGAATTTCCCGTATTAAATTTTATAAAAGCCGACGCACAGTGTTGCGCCTAATGGACAGAATTAAAAAAAAACAAAAGTAGATTTTGAATAAATCAAATTTACTACGTTTTAGTTCCATATCTGTAGTTGCTAAAACGCGCAAAATATTTGATTCCAATACATGCACAAACAGGAGGTCCCGAAGTTGAGAAAAATATATTTATGTGATAATGTCTCCAGATTTGACCCCCCTTGACTCTTGTGAAGTTTTATAAAGGACAAAGTGATGGCGACTGTACCTACAACTTTAGATGATATGAAAGATCGAATCCGCTTTGCCTGCTTATTAGTGACACCTGAAATGTTACAGCGGGTACGAAATTCGTTAAAAAAAAGAGTGACGAAGTGTTTGAAAATTGAAGGGGGACATTGGGAACAACTTTTCAAGCATGGCAGACGATAAATAAGTTAAAATTAAATGGTAAATATTTTTTTTTATTTTATAACCTAATAAATCATAATTCCGAGCATAATTCCGTAACCGCAAAAGCAAATAAAAAAAAATTGTTCACGTACATACATCGTTTTTTACGTAGATTCGAATTTTATAAGCAAAAGTACATCATCCCATTTAAAACTCTAAAGTTACCTCCCACACCTCAAAATACAGAGAGAGAGTAAATGTCAAAAATTCGTAAAATATGCCCCCCTCCATCTCCCTATTGAACCTATACAGTAAAATGTATCTGAAAGAATCGTCTTCTCTTCAATGTGAGTCGAGATGTGAGTACAATAAACCAGTAAAAGACAATTTCCTTTAAACCAAAAAGCCTAATCAAGAATTTCGAAATAGGTTAATCATATTATTAATATAATCTAAACAGTAAGTTGCTGTTTTCCCTGACTTTAGGAAAAAATCTTGATATTTTTCTGACTATTGCTGAAATTTTCCGTTTCCCTGATATTTCTCTGACGGTTTTGGTTCATCAAACCTAACATTTCCCTGTTTTTAATGTTTTGCCTGGCTCTGGAAACCCTGTTAACGCTTATTTACTATGAAATCTATGATTCAACCAACTATTCTTGTACATGTACCATGCATGGTCTTGGGACATAATTTTTTTATTGATATGTATAAATTAATCCATTATTTATGGATCTTTTACAACATTAAAAACGCTTCAAATAGTTATTTGACCAATAATGTATACTTCTAGATCTTAAAATCTTTCGACCTTGACAATGGTGATTCTGTTAATCATAAGGTTATTTATATCTATGAATTTGCAAATTTTATTCATCGTTTTATTGTATCAAAGAGGTAGCTCATTTTAGAAAATGCGACCAAACTTGTAGGTAAATTCTAACATTAGAAAGTGGGGGCGGGCGAACTTTATTAACCTGTTTCATACCGTAGACGAATTGAAATTGGACACCGAATGTAAATAAATTTGATACTAAAATAATAGGATTATTATTTTACTATTGGACTTGATAAAATAATTTAGAAAATTTTGCTGGCGAACTTTGTGGAGGATGTCATTAATATCAGTGTGTGAATTGAGGTTCCGGAACTGGCATTGGGTACCATTTTTTTCCAAGGATCTAAAAATTTTTACCAACACGAGAAAATGAGTTTAAACCTATCGAAATTCACCTACATTTTTTATATCACGTTAATGGTTTGAATCACAGATATTGTAAAGAATATAATATGTAAGTTACAGGTTCTTTTTGAAAACAACATTACAGATCATTCGCCTTAATGTCAAGAACTATGTATTAAGTCAAAATTAATTAAACTTTTTTGGTACGTCATGCGTAGACAAAAAATTCTTGGTGATGACTCAGTGGGAAAGAGAATCCTTTCTTTCAAAAGAAGAATCATCACTGTTTGTTTTGTAGAAGAGTAAACATACCTTGTTCATCAATTTCTACCAAAAGAACAAATATGAAAAGTATGTTTTAAATTAAACCTTAAGCCGAAGTACAAAATCTTATTAAAAAATGTAAATATTAAAAGTAACGAGATTTATCACATTATTTTTTTAAAGTCCCAACTATTCTCTCTCACATCCTTAACCAGTGTACTATATAGTTTCTATAGTTACATATTAAACATAATGACACATATGAACATATTTTTCAATATCTTTATTATATGAAGCAATTATTTAATTTAAAATACTGAGATTAGGGAATATTTTTTTAACATTATCATAAATTGTTCGTCTTAATAAAAATATTTACTCCTGTTTGGTATTTTTTCTTTCTTGTTTTAAAAACTTTTTCTCCGATCCTTTTATTTCAAATTATTGGTTAGAGGAAGTAATGTTACTTAGAGAAGTAGGAAATAATTTTAAATAGTATAAAATAAGAAGGTTATGTGGCTATGCTTGCACTGCTTTTGCGCAAATACTGTTTGTCTTCAGTAAAAAGGTCTTTTGCTATAAAATCATAAAACTTACATAAGTATTTTGCCAGATTAGGAATTTATTTTTTATGGCAATTCCGATTAAACTTTCAAAGTAGACAACCAGAAATACTTGCACAAACAAAGAGGGCTGTGGAAAAATGTTTGATTATTCTTTTTTATTGGCGACAGCATCGTTTTTATTTGTCTTTTACTAATGCCCCTTTTGTTTACAAGGATAGAAATAAATCGGATTCTGTTGTGAATTTTATCAGGAAAGAAAAGAATTTTGTGATGACTAATCTTTCAAAGTATATAACCAGCAATACTGCCACAAGCAAAGAAGGTACGGTAAAAATTTGAACATATTCTTTTTTTTTTCTCTTTTTCTAATGCTTTTTGGCCAACACGGATAAAAAGAAATCTGATTCCTCCATGATTATCAGGAAGGAAAATATGAATCTTGTGATTACTAAAATATGTTCTGACTGACAAATAGGGTGAATTCTTGTTCAATTGATTTTTCTCTCAAATTAAATTGGGTAGAATATAGCTGTTACAATACAAAAATTACTTTTCTTATTCTTGTGCTCGCCAATTTAAAATATAAATCCTTGATTGCCAAATTAGAGAGGTCTTAGAAACGGTGAATTTGACCGTAAATTTCTATGCCCCGAAGCATGGAAGCTGTAGATAAGCCTTAACAAGGTTTTGACGGAGCTCTTGAGAGCGTTGGAGTGACGTCACCTTTGTTAGGTACCTACGTACATACCTGGGTACCTATTCTTATTTATCCACAGGTTCTGCCGGTACTATTATATTTATAACTTTCTGGAAGTAAGGTTTTTATTGCCTTTATATACGATCCGTTACGACAGTCACCACACTAATGGTGTTTTATCTTTGTGATTATGGGATCCTTTATTATTATTTAATGAGTCCAAGGCACAATGACCTAGAAGTCTTAACTGGTATGTTATTTTCTAGTCTAATCGTGTAAAAGATAAAAGCACTGACTTATTTCGATGTCCTATAAAAATCTAAATTTTCCAAGAGTTTTATAACGGTTTACGAAAATTTTGTAAATTATTTTCAATATTTAACATTTACCTCCTCTCTCTATTTTGAGGGGTTGGGTGGGGATAACTTGGAATTTTAATTAGGATGATGTACTTCTGTTTATAAAATTCGAATCTACATACGTGAAAAACTATGTATGTGTACAACATTTTGTTATAGGCTCTTTCGATTACGGAATTATGATTTATTAGGATATAAAATGAAAAAAAATATTTACCATTGAATTTCAACTTATTTATCATCTGTCATGCTTGAGAAGTTGTTCGAAATGTCCCCCTTTAACTTCCAAACTCTTTCTCACTCTTTTTCTAAACCAATTTCGTACCCGCCGTAACATTTCAATAATAAATACAGTGTAACCTCTATAATCCGGACAATTAACTACTGAATACAAACCAAATCACATTGTTATGATCTCAAATTTTTGGTTTAGGGGCGTTTCGGGCGTCCTGTTTCGTGCGTAAACCCAAAAAGTTCCTGTTTCGTGCTGGCACCCCAGGTAGAGAATATTCTAATAAAATATAACCCTACAAAATTCCTGTTTCGGGCGTTACTTATTGTGCTCGTTTTCACAATTAAATAAAGACACAAAATGTTATTTAAAAATGGTATATTGACAACTACAGTCATTACATTAAACAAAATTTACTATATAAACTAATTTTCTAAGGGTTTGTTAAAGACACAAAATGTTATTTAAAAATGGTATATTGACAACTACAGTCATTACATTAAACAAAATTTACTATATAAACTAATTTTCTAAGGGTTTGTTAAAGACACAAAATGTTATTTAAAAATGGTATATTGACAACTACAGTCATTACATTAAACAAAATTTACTATATAAACTAATTTTCTAAGGGTTTGTTAAAGACACAAAATGTTATTTAAAAATGGTATATTGACAACTACAGTCATTACATTAAACAAAATTTACTATATAAACTAATTTTCTAAGGGTTTGTGAAATAGTGGCTCTTCCTGCTGTGAGGTCTGCAATAATCGTTTCTAACCTATGGTCTCGTTCACTGTACTTCTTGGCTCGTTTAGGAACCTGCATATGTACGTTATTTCTTTCATATATGGTGTCGTAGAACAACATTTCCTCTTGTAGGCCTTTCAACAGTTCGTATATATTCGGGTGCGATTTTCCAATTTTTTTGTTAAAGCGGTTGTGCCAGCCTTCTACGGAATTGGTAGTGCGATGCCGTTCTCCACTGCAAACCCATATTTCTTCCTTGTCCATCCAACTGTCAACAAAGTAGTCATAAAATTCGGTTAGTGCTTCGTCTTGTGGTGTAGATTCCATAATAGAGAGCCATCCCTCCGAAACATATTCGATTGGCACATGTGCCAATGCAGCAACCATCTTCACATGGTCTCTGATTTCTTTATTGTCTCTGTAAGCCTGTGTCATTCCTAACTGTTGCACTTTTCTCCATAAGGCTTGGTTGAAATGAAAATTACAACCCTTTACATCAGCCGTAACAAATTCTTCTTTGACGGCACTTATCGCAGCGGCTTCAAAATCGATGTGTATCTTATATGGATGAAAACTTTTAAGTTGCTTTTTTAGACAGGAAAACAATCTTTTGTAAGTGGATTTCTTTCTGTTGGGTAACAAAGCATATATGGCGGGAACTATACATGTCCTCTCTTCGGTGCTTCCGATATCTACATGCAGTGTGTATAGTTGGTCGAAAAGCGGACAACAACTTTTAAACGTGCCATCCAGGAAAAATGTGGTATTGCCGGCGAGAAGACTGTCCAGTTTGTATCCGAACGCTAGAATCCTTTCTTCGTTGCCATCGTCCACTATAAGGTTCTCCTTTATTGATTCTGGAATAATAACTTGTTCTCGGCTTTTGGGTAAGAATTTGACTCCCAGTGAGTTATGCCTTTCTCTGTAGAGCGATGTTTTAATTGATGTAAGTTCTGGAATCTGCGTGACGAAATCCAGTCCCATATTCCTCGCAGTTACCAACTCCTGGCGATATATCTGTGGTACTGGCGTGAGTTCCTCTCGGGCCCTCTTCTTTGCTTTTTGGATGCAAAGTTCTACTTCATTCTTAGCAACATCAGGAACACAGGTGTGCTGCTTGCTTTGAATTACACTTGCTGGCGCGTTATCTGTGATGATGGCTCCGGGGCAGGTTCGGTTGGCACATATCCATCTAATGGTGTTGTTTTTATTCGTTGATTTTAAATTAAATCTATAGCCGGAATAAAGAATAACTTGCTTTCCTCGCTTTGACGTCACAACTTGAAGGTCCATATTGCATAAGTCGCAGTACGTTAAAGAATATTTGGTGCCGTTCTAATATGCGGTCTACCGTCCTACATACAGTCTATGTGTGTACGCTATTATTCTAATATGCGGTCTACCTGCTAATAACTTTAACATTTAATATCTAATTGTAAGGTAAGGTAATCTCTTTGCAAATAATACAAAAGCACTAAACCCCTTTTAAATTTGTTTGTGGAAACAATTATTTATGTTATTAAAAGCTTCAACAATTAAACCTTCTTTCGTGGAAATTTAGTACCTACTGTAATAGTTTGCATTATAATCCGTAATCCACAAAAATATTTATATTGTTATATTTGTATTGTCATACCAACCATAAATTAATTAAGATTTACAGCACTACTGGTGATGATCCTAGGTAATAAAATGCCATTAATACATTAGCGAATAATATCCCTAGACCAACCATAAATTGCTGAATGTACATATCGCCTCATATAAAAGCAATAATTGTATTTATTTGTTAACATTAATTTTGTGTAAAAGCTAGAAGGCTGTTCAAGTTAATCGTTCACCATAGTTCCTAAGATTGTAAATTAAGTTAAGGCCGTTTTGTGAAAAATAAAGTTTTTTTAAAAGGAAGTTCGTTGGTCGTGTCATATAATTGGCGCTGCGAACAGGATAGTGCAGTTTCGCCCTTTATCGGTTCTCCGTTGTGCGAAAGTGATTCTTAAATCTTAGTGCATTATCCGAACAAAAAGGACATTCCGGACTCGTCCTAGTGAAAGTGTACGAGCCGTGAGTTCCAAAATTTTGTAAAAAGGATATTGGAGACACAAGCCTGCTACCGTGCTGTCAGCGACGCTGTGGATCTAGTTCCCGACTTCCCGACGCAGATCAACGTCCAGTCACGAGCCCTTCAGCCACGCCTCTATAGGAATCCCTTTGGTTGTGAACCACTGCGATACAACCTCTATGGACTCATCCTTGTTTGTGTCGTAAGTAATTGCTGAATTGCCATTTAATGACTGACGCTTCTAATCGTTTAAGAAATATTTTATTACGAAACAGGGCCGCTTTAGGGTTAGATATTCAAATTAGTCAAAATACACAAGATTCTGACAGTGATTCAGATAGTTTAGATAGAACTTTAACTCCAAGCGCTCAAAACGAGTTAGTAAATTTACTTGAAAATTTAAGTTTAAATAATAAGCCTAAGATGGAAAATATTAGATTCCATACTTCCCTTTTACCTACCTTTTCTGGTAATCAAGACCATTTAGAGAGTTTTATTTTGTCTGTAGACGAATTTTATACATTATATTCCAACAATGACGAAAATCAATGTAAGGTGGTCTTGGCTGCTATTAAATCTAAATTAGTTGATAATGCTCGAAATTTTCTACTCTCTAGGCCAGATCTAAACAATTGGGCTTCTATAAGAGAAGCTTTAAGACAAAAATTCGGTGACCCCGTTACTTATCAGATTTTAATGCAACAGTTGCAATATTTTAGAATCAACAAAAACGAAGATATATTACAATTTGTAGATAGGCTAAAGACCTTTGTCCAAAGAATAATTTCAAAAATTCAATGTGAAGTTTTAGACGTCAACTCAAAATTAATTTTAGTTGCGCAAATAGAAAACACCTCAGTGCTTATTTTAACGGCTAATTCTCCACAAACCTTAAAAACTATGCTTATGCTTCAACGCCCAAAAACGCTCAATGAAGCATTCGGACATGTAATAAACTATAATATGATCGAATCCCAAGTAAATTTTACACATAATTATTCTACTTTGCAACACGCCACTCCTAAGCAAAACAACAACCACAACCAAAATAACCGAATACCCAACAGGCCATTTAACACACAACCACCAATGCCACCAAGACAGGTATTTCCTAGCCAACCTATTACATTACAACCCCGACCGATTCAAAGACATTTTCCTACCAACTCTCAAGTTTTTGGCAAACAACAAAGAATGGGGCCCCCACAAAACAGTGCCCCTCGACATAACGCTCCTACCCCCATGACAACTTCCACCGCGGGACCTTCCCGTATGCAACAACAAAGGCAACCTTCAATGAGATATCCAAACTTTTTCCAATCGACAGGACCCAGAAATTTTGTTTCTCAAGAATTGTATAACGTAGAAATAAACCCTGAACTGTCGTACCCTGACCAACCCTTAGACCAGTATCAGGAACCTGTATCACATTACAGCTATCTCGAGGAACAGTCCTATGCTCAAGATCCTAACCCATATATACAGTATCCCCCAGATCAAAATTTCGATTTTGACACAAGTCCTGAAAATACTGAAGAAAATTTTGAAAATTTTCAAAACCAAGCCTCGAACCAAACATTAACCTGAACAACTTAGCACAACAAATCGAATTGCCATATTTCTATCTCCCCGAAAAACAAATTACAATACTAATCGACTCAGGCGCTTCTGACTCCATTATTTCACCAAAAATAGCCAAATTATACCCAAACAACTTATTTTTTGAACCCTTCGAGGTTACTGCATGTAAAAGAATTTATAAAGAAAATCAAAACTTAAAAATTCCCCTTTTACAAGAAATCGGCATTAAACGAGATTTCAAACTACGAGTCTTAAATTGGCACCACGACTTTGACGCACTTATAGGCACTAAAGACTTGAAAAATCTAAATGCACTTATTAATTACGAAGACAAAACACTAACCTTACAAAATATTAAAATACCTTTCTCGCTTGCTTACAATAAACCTTTAACACAACCTATTGAAAATCTTAATAATAATTTTCTTGTAATACCAGTTAACTATGAAAAGGGTTTAGCAATTTTGCCCTCGTTTACAATTCAGGAGCATATAGTCCCTGACTCCCTTATTGAAGTAAATAATGGGCTTTGTAAAATACCCAATCCAGCACCCACAGTAAGCATCAATTTTCACCAAAGAGTTAAGGTTATTCCCCAAGACCAATTCGAATTAATTAACCCTTCACCTAATACACCACGGAAATTTAACCCCGAAAACCTGTTAAGACTTGACCATCTATCACCTCTAGAAAAATCAAAAATTTTACCTCTTTGCCACGAATTTAAAGACATAATGTACCATGAAAACTGTGACCTCACCTTCACAAGCCAAACCAAACACACTATTCGAACGACAGACGATCGACCAGTCTATGTCAAATCCTTTAGGCATCCTCCTAGTATGAACCAAGAAATACAGTCCCAAATCCAGAAGTTATTAGATAACAAAATTATTCGACCCTCTATTTCCCCATATTCAGCACCTGTCTGGATAGTTCCAAAGAAGCTCGACGCTTCTGGAATACGAAAATTTAGGATGGTTATAGACTATCGTCGGCTTAACGACGTCACTGTAGAAGAAAAATGGCCTCTACCCCGAATCGAAGAAATCCTAGATAGCCTCGGGAAATGTACTTACTTCACCACCCTCGACCTAGCCCAAGGATTTCACCAAATCGAGATGGATCCCAAATCAGTCGAAAAAACCGCTTTTACTGTAAACAATGGTCATTACGAGTACTTGCGCATGCCGTTCGGTCTTAAGAACGCACCCGCAACTTTCCAAAGAATGATGGACGAAATCTTGCGTGACTACCTCTACAAATTTTGTTTCGTTTACATGGACGATGTGGTTATTTTTTCTAAGTCCTTATCCGAACACATTGATCATATCCGGAAAATTTTCAAAAAACTAAAGGACGTCAATCTTAAAGTCCAACCCGATAAGTCAGAGTTCTTATGCAAAGAAGTCGCATTTCTTGGACATATCATTACTCCTGAAGGAATAAAACCAAATCCTTCAAAAATCGAAGCGATTCAGCGGTATCCCATGCCTAAAACCCAAAAAGAAATTAAAGCCTTTCTAGGCTTAGTAGGTTACTACCGTAGGTTCATAAAGAACTTCTCAAAAATTACCTTCCCCATAACAAAATGCCTTCGAAAGGGCAGTGAACATAGCATTGGCAATCAAGAGTTCAAAGAAGCATTTTTAAAATGCAAAGAACTCATTAGTAATTCACCCATACTCCAGTACCCCGATTTTTCTAAACCGTTTAAATTAACAACGGACGCATCAAACGTGGCTATTGGTAGCGTTCTTTCCCAAAATGACCATCCCATAGCATATTACTCTCGCACACTTAATTCCGCCGAGAAAAATTACTCCACTATAGAGAAGGAACTTCTTTCTATAGTCGACTCAACTAAACATTTTCGTTGCTATCTTTACGGAGTCAAATTTACTATAGAAACCGACCACAACCCTCTTGTGTGGCTTTCCAAAATTAAGGAACCTAACTCCCGCCTAATCCGCTGGAAACTGAAGTTAGAAGAATTTAATTTTGAAATAAATTACAAAAAAGGCAAAGAAAATGTCGTTGCTGACGCCCTATCCCGTATAGAGCTCAATGCTAATGAAACAAATGACGCGATTGACACACAATCTAACGCCCCTAATGTTGACGACACCGTTGCCAATCTTTGTGACTTTGACCTTGCAGACTTCGTTCTCAACGAAAAATATAATGACGTAATTACTGACGAAACAAATAAAACTAACCCACCTCAAGAGAATAGACCTCACGAAACCGACAATACTTCTGACGTAACCGTACACTCAAATAATGATACACAAGGAAAACGGTTACCTATTTCAGAACTACCCCTAAACCATGCGACAAATCGCCTAGTAATCAGCTATGGCGAAGAATTTAAGCACACCTTTACAAAGCCATTTAAGAAAAATCATCACTTTGTACGCATAAAAAAGGAAAATAGACAACAACATATTTTAAAAATATTAAAAGAAATAATAAGACCTGATCTTACTTTTACTATTTTTATCCTAGATCAAGAACTAAAAATTGAATTTGAAAGAATAATCTCAGCAAACTTAAACACAACGGCAAAACTTGTATTTTCTAATATTTATTTAATTGATGTAATTAACCCCGAACAGCAACAAGAAATAATTACAAACTACCACCAAACTAACCATAACGGAATAACAGAAACCTACAATCATATTAAACAAAAATATTATTGGCCGAAACTAAGAGACTCGATAACGAATTTTATAAACAAGTGCGAAATATGCCTACAAAATAAATACGAAAGGCACCCTTATAAAATCGCATACGAAGGCCCTTTACTTGCCGAAAAACCCTTCAAAACTCTTCATTTAGACATCTTCCAGTTTTCAAATTGTCAATTTTTAACTATAATCGACTCGTTTTCTAAGTACGCACAAGCTTACTTTGTACCAGATAAAAACGCAGTCACTATTTTAAGTAAATTAAGGCACTTCTTTTCACACCATAACACACCCCAAAAAATCGTTGCGGATCAAGGAAAGGAATTCCAAAATAATCTGTTTAAAGAATTCTGTCAACTCTTTTGCATAGAAACCCACTACACGACCCCTGGTAATTCTTCCTCAAACAGCCCCGTAGAACGACTACATTCTACACTGCTCGAAAAACTAAGAATACTTAAAATGCAAAATCCAGAAGAGACTCCCCAAAACCTCATGATCTCTGCCATTCTTATTTATAATCACATTCTACTACGGGACAGTCCCCCTTTTCCATTTTATACGGTCCATACCTTAATGAACCCAACATAAATAATGACCTTACACTCTTCGAACAGTACAACGAAAAACGAAAAAAAGAACTAATGCCTTTTTACGAACATATTTATAAAACAGCTCACCAAAAACAATCCGAAAATACTCAAAAACAAAATAAAAATGCTGAGCAACCCCCAAACATACAACACGATCAAACAATATATAAGAAAACAACTCTTAGAAATAAAATAAACCCTCAGTATATACCAACAAAGGTAACATCGATCGACAAAAACAAAATAACAGGTGTCGCGAAAAAGAAACCAATAACTACACATATCAGGAAGATCAAAAGACTTAGAAAAAATCATACTTCTTTTCAGCCTCCTGATCCTGATCATGCAAGCCCTAGTGAACCCTTACCAGGCACTTCAGGTGTACAAAACCCCCAATAATGGCTACTACATAGAAGAAATAGCACCCTCATTAGTCATTGATCATTATCATACCACATATATACCTTTTAATATATATAAGATAAACATTACATTGTCCCAATTACTACGCAATGTCTTAATTTTACAACCTATGGTGAATAAGCAAAATAATAACTTTACTAAAACACAATTTTTTCATGTATTTAAAGCCTTAAATAACACATATGATACATATGCAAAGTTAAATGTTCGCGAAATTATGAATCGCAAGAAGCGCGGGTTGATGAACTTCATCGGCAGTGGTATCAAGTTCATTACAGGAAATTTAGACAACACTGACCTAGAAACGATTACTCAAAACTTAGAAATACTCAAGCATAATCAACAAAACTCAATGCACAAGATCAACGACCTTAGTTCATTTGCAGGGAATATTATGAATAAATTCGAAGAAAATATAAAAATTATAAATAAAAACTCCGAAACTATCAGAACTGAACTTTCAAAACTAAATAACGAAATTAATTTAATTTTGTCGTTACAAGACCAATATATACAAATAAATAATTTAAATCAATTTTTGGAAAAACTTTTACGAATCTTCTCCTTTGCACATTTGCAAACTCTAGATTTAGAAATTTTTAGCTTGGACGAAATAAACGAAATTTGGGAATACTTAAAATTACACTACCCTAAAAACACCCTATGGTCTATTAAACACATTTCAGAATTAACCTTAATCTGTAAAACCGGGTTTTTAATTTTAGACGAAATGGCAATTCTCGCAATTAAAATACCCATTTTCGAAAGAAATGTATGCGACTTAAAAATTGTATACCCCATTCCAAGTAACGAATCTAAAATTTTAATTAGCCCTAGTAAATATTACTGTAACGAATTATGGTATGATAATTGTAAAGAAATTAACTCAAAATGGATATGCTTTAATCCACTTGTTAATAGTTGCTTATTGCTCAAAAATTGTCAGTATGCTACTGTTCAAAACAGCTATCAGGTGCATACACTAACTTATAAAAATTCCTTATTGTTTTGCACAAAAACACCAGAAACAGTCTACGAAGACTGCTTCCAGTTTCAAAAAGAAATCCTTCAGGACTGCTCCCTCATCCAAAGTCAGTGTGATGTCATCATTAGCCAACGCAAATATTCGTTAGCTATAAATAATATATCTATTATATATCCAGAAGCAACAAATCTTCAGCCAACCAACTTCTCCCTAAACCTGCAAATTAGGCACTTAGAAGATCCAGCAAAAATTCGAGAGGATCTTTTAGAACCAATTAATTTTGAAAACCTCATCCCACAACAACAAATGCATACTTATTTTATCTTTTCATCAATATGTATTATTTTTATATGTAGTTTAAGTGTTGTCATATATCAGTGGAGAAAACACAAATATTTAAAGGCCATTCCTGTGAAGACCCTACAGAAAATCATCAACGAGGACGTTGAAAGAACTCAGGGTGGAGGAATAATATCCCTAGACCAACCATAAATTGCTGAATGTACATATCGCCTCATATAAAAGCAATAATTGTATTTATTTGTTAACATTAATTTTGTGTAAAAGCTAGAAGGCTGTTCAAGTTAATCGTTCACCATAGTTCCTAAGATTGTAAATTAAGTTAAGGCCGTTTTGTGAAAAATAAAGTTTTTTTAAAAGGAAGTTCGTTGGTCGTGTCATATAATTAGCGCACGAAACAGGAAAAGGTTAGCAATTGTCGTAGCCCAACGCCCGAAACAGGCCATTTTCAGGTATAATTTTTGGAGCGCACGAAACGGGACGCCCGAAAGAGGAAAATACCCAAATTTTTAAACCAAACAAAATTAAAACTCGAAGATAATTATTATAAAACGTTTATTGGTCCACATAAAATAAATTCTTCATAAAAATGAAGTAAGTAGGTACTGAGGAAGGAAACTCTAAATATAGTCTAATTAATGCTCGTTTCAAGCTCTTTCATTGGCCTATTACCTGCAGTAAAACTATTATTGACACTAGCTGTAATAAATAAAACCCCGTAAATTTGCAAGAACTGTAAAGATGGCCGGCCCTAATAAATTAACAGGTAAAAATAATTTTAATATAATCAGGCAAGGGTATGAATAAAGAATTTTTTACCAGCTTTAATAATTTTTAAATTCGAAATTTAAGTAATAATTCGAATGACAGAAATCAGTAAACAATATTTTAATCATTCGTAATATAACAAGATTTTATTTTTCCAAAATTATTCCGAATTTAAACCACTCAGACTCTGGCTCCTTTTAGAAATCTTGAAATATTTATGGGTTTGTTTCTGCAGCAGTTTCAAATGAATCAGAGCTAATGAGATTGCCCAGTTTCGATCAGCAAACTGTTTTCCTTGAAGATGATTGGCTCTGACTAGTTTCAGACTGCTGCAGAAACAAACCTACCTATATACATTTATTGTGGTACTTACCATTTTGTCGAAAGGCAACGAAGTAGCTTGAAACAAGCTTACTTTGTTTGTTGCAGATATAACGTATGTTTTCTTTTTGACATTTTGAAAAAAAAATGTAAAGAAAAATAACAGTGTGCGTGCAGTACATGCAAAATGGCAACCGGCTAATATCAAGTCACCCTGACGCCTGACAGACTCATGCAGGAAAGGAAATAGTTTTATCTTCTTTGCTGCAACCATGTCTTTAAATTTAAGCGCGAAAAATTCACAAAGCCACGCGACTGTCCGGATTACAGAGATGCATCCGGATTATGACTTTTGAAAATAGGTGTCGGGATTACTGGATGCCCGGATTAAACTCTGTCCGGATTATAGACGTTACACTGTAATAATACAATTAAAAGTCACTGACAATGTGCAGAACATTTCTTTTCAGGATTTGTTTTTTGTATTTTAAAACGCGTGACTTATGTTATTTTTTTTAATGTTAATTTTCCTTAACAGTAGAGTGGCGTAACACCCAAATAATAAATATTAACTTTTCAGGTGTCACTAAAGCAGGCAAAGCGGGTTCGCTTGGGTCAGCTTTCATAGCATCTTAAGTGGTAGGTGCAGTCGCCATCACTTTGTCCTTTATAAAACCCCACAAGAAAAAGTCTGGGGGGGTCAGATCTGGAAACCTAGCAGGCCAGTTGAGACATAAACTGAGAAATAATCGTTAAAACATCAAAATTCCCATCTGACTGAAGTAAAAATAACGCATTTCCGTAAAAAAATTGTACACATACGTAGTATTTTACGTAGATTCGAATGTTATAAACAAAAGTACCTACATCATCCCATTTAAAACTCCAAAGTTACCCCAACCCCTCAAAATAGAAAAAGAGGGTAAATGTCAAAAATATGTTTAAATATTATATGTTCCCCCATCTCCCTATTAAGGGGTTATATACAGTCAGGAGGCCTAAAAAAAGCGATTTTTCAAGAATTATTCCTGAGAAGACTTTTAAATTTATTAATGTGAAAATGTGTACACATATTATGGTAACTTTTAACTGTATTTTAAGATTTTTGTATTTGTAAAAATAATAATTTTGAAAGCTGCTATAGCTGATCTCCAGGAGTTCCTCTCAAAAAAGGCATCTTGCGGTGACAACGATATCTCTGGACTGAATCATCGAAAATGAAAAAACCAAACGGATTTCGTTAAAGTAATGTATAATCTTCTAATTAATCGAAGGAATAAGCAAAATAATTTTTTTTGACAAAATGGCGGCTTCTCAAAAAAAAAATCGATTTTTGACCAAAACTTTGGCCTTAAATTGTTTATATAAAAAAAAATATTTATCGGTGAGAAAAAACCTTCGATTAATTAGTAAAAAATATACTTAAGAAGCTTGTGTTAAAATTTGAGATTGATTGGTTCAGCCGTTTCCGAGAAATCTTCTTCACCGACTTTAAAAACACAGTTTTGAGAAAAACGCGTTTAAAGTTTCAAAAGCACTTTACATAGCGTACAATCGCCCTGACACGTCTTTACATATATGCGCGTAACTTCGAAAATAATCGCCGAATTACCTTGAAATTTTCTGTGTGTGTACTTGAATATATATGTATGTACATTACGAAAATGAAATTTTAAAAAATCGATTTTTTGAAAATTCTAACTGTAGATAACCCCTTAACTCACTAAAATTTCATCAAAATATTTTAAACAGTGTTCGAGATATCGCCTTGTAACCCTTTAAAAAACCTCGGCCTGTAGAACCATTAAGTTTTTCTAATGGATTAAAGCTACTTTATGTAAAAAAAGTAAGTTTAATTGATTAATTTCAGACAACTATCTTGGGGTAATTACTGGTTTATTATCATTATGGCTGATTAATTGTTTCCAATGTCGATGACACCAAAAATATAAAACTCGGTTAACGTTATCTCTTTTTGTCATTGCTTGTTTTTATCATTACCTATTTTTATTATTATGCGAATCGTTAACTTCTTGTGTGACGTCGCTTATCCCAAAAAGATAAATATATATTTATATCCTTTTCAACATTATTTCACGTGTGTTAAAAAGCTTTGTGTCCTACCCGGATTTTTGATTTTGTTGAAAACCACGGTTTGCTATATGGATTTTTTCATGGATTTATTAAGAAAGGATTCGATGTCCGTATACTGTGAGCGTATCGAACGTGAAGCCTGTTTATTTGTTGTTTGTTATGAAAACATTTCCCCTAGAGGTCTAGTTTACGAACTTTAAGGAAATACGTAATTGAATCAAGAATGGTAGTAGAAAGAGATAAAATAGCATTGGAGTGTTGGAGCTCAGAAGTGTTGCTGTCTCTGCTGGTAGCTTAGGAAAAACGTCTGCGAACGCTCGGTTACACGTACGTCTTTGTCTGACGAACTAGAAAAGAAAAAGTGCGACTTATAGATTTGTAAATGACTCGGAGCGACTTTAAATAAACACCTTTAGAAATAACATAACCTATAAATAATAAAACCTTTTTAACTTAAATTTATTATTATTTAGCAGAAAAATAAAATATTTTAGGGCTTTTATTACTTTTAGTAAATCTTGTGATGCTTCTAACGTATATTTTGTACAAAAATATAAAGTAAAATAAGATGTGGCCAATGTTTACAAATTGTGTTTACAGTGTCGTTTAGAATAGTTTGTTTTTTGGCCTCAAAGAATGTTAAATCATCCCTTATCCATTCTTAATAAATCCATGGATTTTTTTGTTGGGCAAATAAATCTGTGTTTATTATTAGTGATAGACCAGATAGAATCCTACAAATTAACAATTTCGAGTGAGTCGACGATTGCGCGGAGTAATTGTATGCCTTGAAGATAAGATTTGCGGATAATAAGCTTTTGTGGCTACTGAGATCCATTGACAAAAGATGCTATAGCGAGAGTAGAAAATCCCGAAAAATAAAAATATTTTAAAAACTATTCGAGATAGGGATCTATTAGAGATAGGGATAGGACATTTTTTACAAAATGTGAAGAGTTTTTGGCGAGCTATAAGATGGCAGAAAAATATATAGAGTGTTCCATTTGATAAAGTGACATTTTTTAATTAGAAGTTTTCTGACTTTGGACCTAAAAATATAACACCCTGTAAATGGTGTCAAATATTTAATAGTGGATATATTTTTTTGACTTAATTTACTCAGGATACAAATTATAAATCGCTTGGAGTCAAAATTTAAGTAGTATTTTCACAACAATGAGATGTTTGCAAATGCTAAATTTTCATTACAACTCAAATTATCTTGCAAACTATGACTTTTTCGTATATTAAGCCATAGTGAAAAAGTTATAAAATTACACGTAGAATTCAAAAATCCATTCAAAACCAGAGCTTAAAGCTCACTCTAAATTTGGACACCATGCAATGAACATAAATTACAAACAATTCATTATCACGAAAAATATGGTATATTGGAAAATTTTATTAATGCTTAGTCATATGCTTTAGCCTATGGTATTTATGATTGTAGATACGTATTAACCCACAATCATTGCGGTATTTTAAAGTTAAACCGCCGAACAGATGGAGCAGTAAAACTGCGTGATTGACGCGTATCAGGGGATGCCAGGTTAGCCGAGATACTGGTAGGCCAAATATCGTTTTCTAGGAGGTGATAAATTAAAAACATTGGCATCAGGTGCGCCAGCGCGCATGGTTTGCTCCTGTTCACTCCATCTGTTCGGCAATCCGAGTATAGTAGAGTCTATCAATCTGCAAACATGTTGCATAACTGAAAACATGCCAACAGACTTTATCAAAAAAGTAGGTGGGGGACCATATTGTCGCTCATTGACAACAAATATGCAACATTACTTTCTAGATATTTTAAATTCAATTATATCTCTCCACGGGAGAAGCAGATGCAATACAGCTAAAATTTAAGAATTTAACAACAGAATTTAAAGACTATTACCTGCATCATTCATGGAGCAGTTTTATTCCATTGAGTCGCTACTACTAACTTACTCATTTTAAGAAAGGAATTACATTGCATATGGTATATAACGAGTTACAGATTTTTATGTTTTAAATGTTGGTATTTAAAATAGCAGTGTACTGATAACTATAAAAGGCTTTCTAGTTGCATAATATGGTCATTTACATTTACGGCAGTCAATTAAGTGCAACAATAACACCTAATTAACTGATGATAATCGACTTGTAACCAATTACGTATGTATGTAATAGTTAAAATTTAAATAAACGTACAATTGCAAGTATGGACTCACCCGTTGGGGTATTAAATAGTACAAGGAAGGAGAGAGCATGGCAACCATGTGCCGTGTTTGACCCTATTTTAAAGAATTTCAAAAAATAAACATTTTATCGCAAACCCGAGCCTGGGACTTAGACTTTGTAGTGTAGTGTACGATTTTTGTACACGGGTGTATATGTAGGTATATTTCAATAAAACGCTTCCTAATTATTGCACAAGGCTAGTCATATTTTTACACCTAATATTTTATTAATTTCGTGGAGTCACGCGAGGAGAAAATAATTATATAGTAATTAAGTTATTGTTATTATAAACCATAAGGTTATTTTATGTTTTAATCAAGATCATTAATTACCTTTAGTTTTATAAATTTTATGGACTTAACTGTGAAATTATATGAATGTATATTAATATTAAGTATACCTCTGACGTACATAAAGAATAAGGTGTCTGAGGAATGAGATAAAATCATAGATTTAGAAACACGGAGGCGATATTTACATTTTAGAGCAATCGGAGATTCCAGGACCACTCCTAATCTGGACGCAAAAGAAGCCCGAGCAAAAACTATTAGAGTTCAAAATTCAATTTTTGAAAAATGTTTTTTCGATAATTTTTCAAAAACCACATCCTTCAAATTTGAGGTATTTAATTTAGGTAAAATCAAACCCGAGCTCAGCATATCTTGAGTATTAAAAAGGATTTATCTTAGTTTGTAAGGATGCTCTTTAATTGTCAATACTTGATAAGACTTCAAGATATACCGTAGAATTTTCATCAAAATATCGTTTTCACCCTTGGAACTGTACTTTTGTGAGCAATATCTGTTATTCATAATTATTTTTTACACATATTACTCTAGCTTATCGTGTGGAATTCGTGAAAAAGTGCAATAATGCTAGGCTCTGAGAAAATTTTTATAGCTATTTAATTCACTTGAAAGAAAATTGTTTATTCTTATAGATGACTAACATGATTGCCAAAAATGTATGTAGGAGTTCGGAACTAATTTATTATTTTAAAGATTCCGTTAGTCGTTAGAACAAAATAGGGAGTTTTTGCTACCGCTTAGCCGCTAAACCTTTAACGCCTTAAACGCAAAGATCTTAGCATTGGCTGGTCGTGCAAACAAGATTTAGACCGCTGCGCTGCTGGTAGGAAGAGCGTTTGTTCTTAAAAATGGTAAACATGTTTACAAATGCAGATCTCGAGATTTTTGCGTTTTAAAAATAACGCCAATCGTTAGCAAACAGTCTCCAATAAATAAATAAGCCTAACGGTGAAATTATTAAAAATACTTAACGAGGACGCATAAAAACTGACTTTCTTTCTCTTGTGCAACTGTTTTGCTGTTCTGTTTTTCCATCTCATCAATATTCACAAATAAATTTTAAAAAAATTAATATTTATTTTTCTTTCCTTATTCTAGGAATATAAATAGGCATAATAATGCTGTCACTTTACTGATACTGCATTTCTTCCTGTGTGCAAATCTTCATTATAACTAATAATATAAAACCTAGACACTTTCATATACTGGTACTAATTATGGAAAAGCTAAAGATTAGGAAATTTGCCGTAAAACGAAGAAGTAAAAAATAATTATAAAAACTGAAGACATTTTAATACGATATAAGGTAATATTAATTTACCTTTTTAACTTTTTAGTTCTACTGCAAATTTCTTAATCCAACTGCCTTAGAATAATTTTATTATAAACGAAATCTTCCCTCTTCTCTCCTTAACCTCTTTGAAATGATTACATTACATGCAAACAAAGATATTGTTCTAAGAATTAGCAAAAAATTGCAATAAATCAAATCGATTTAGCGTGAAACTTCTTATGAAAACAAAAAAATGTTAATAAAAGTCATTGACTAAGAACTGGTTGAATTTTATTGCTATCTGTGGTTGAATTTCAATAGACTTTAAAAAGTTTTTATGGCTTTATTATGTAGCAAATACACAGGGTGCGCCATACGGAATTGAAGTGAAAAATTGTGGTTCCGCCCATTTTCTGTAACAATCTATTTTTAATGGTGTAATATTTAAGTATTTCTTGTGACTGTTCTGTAATCAGTGTTACTTGACTAGTGTATGTAGGATTGTGAAATTGACCGGTCAGTTGACCAGAATAAAGTCAAAAATAAAATACAACAAATAAATACAAATCATTATTTTAATTGCACATAAACACTTAAATATGGAAAAATTAAAAACATATTTCTGTTTAGAGTTAAAATAAAACAAAAAAACATTAAACTTTGTTAATTACCTGTAACCTGGATAATGGTAAATTCTCGTCAGATCCATCTTCAGAGTCGGTGGCTCGATATCAGAAGAATCGGCTTCGCAAGACGAAGATATATCTTGCATTTCTATCCATTATATTGAAATTATATTTTACATAAACTAGTTTTCCAGACCGTGTGTTGGCAATCTGTTTCTCAATTTATTATGGACAATACCCCCGTTGACCAGTTGTTGTCGCAAGAAGCTGAGGAGAACGGTATCCTTAGTATCTGGCTACATTGTGAATAACCGATTTCTTTTGCCAACTCTTCCACCAGGTTGATGGTGTAATATCCGATGATCTTTTACAAACTGATTTGATACTTCTTCTTACCGCTGTCCAAATTATTGGATAGTAGGAATTTTGGGATTCACCGGTAATCGTTTCGGGTGTAGGGTGTAGGTAAACTGGACTGAACACAAATGCATAAATACTGTTGTTGATAGCAAAATGATACAACCCAAATAAAATGCTGCAAAAATTTAAGATAACTTTGTCCGCATTTGACTGGTCAAATAGCTTAGCTAGTGGTCCATTGACCATCCCCACGAAATCCATACTGTCTGTCTGTTTTGCTCTAGTGTCTATATATGAGTAACTAGCTCCAATCATCTCCACTTTGCTAAGTGTGTGATATGGGATAATATTTGCCAAAAGTTTTGTTTTTACATTTGACTGTGCCGCTAAGCTAAATTGTTCTTGGATATTTAATTAAGAAGCCATGTTTTTAAAAAGTAACATCTTTTCTGTAAAATATCAATACATTTGCGTAATTCCCAAACGGATCATATTGACATTCAGCTTATAAAAAGATAAGACAAAACTACAAGCGTCGTGATGTCGTGATATACCAGTATTACAAATGCCAATTCGATATCTGTGAAAAAATGGACTATTATAGTGCCTAGACGTATTAGACAGACGCCAAATAACCATATACAATTTAATGGTGCGCTATATAACTTCTTCGAAAAATAACATTTTGAACAGTATTTCGCGGTAACTTTTTGGCAGACAGCTTTTCATATCATGTAAAGTTAGTGATAATAAAAAAGTGTTAATAAGAAGCGGTTTTAAACATAAGAACGATCGATATTTTGCCATTTTTCTAAATCATATTCGTGTAAATTACGACAGAAACCTCTCCAGTGAGATAATGAGAATTATCTAGACTTCGTCAGTTATGATGGTATCAGATATGTTCTGCCTTTGTCGTAATGAATATGTTACAGATTAACGTAATCTAGCATATTATAGCGCGTCAAGTTTAATTTTGAATTAGAGGTTGTAGATTCCGTGGAAAAAGTAATTAACTATTAGCACCTTTGAATAGAAATATAAATACCTTTAATAATATGTATGTATATTATTCGCATTGAGTTGACCTTACTTAAATCGTTAAGAAAGAAATCATGTGTATAAATCTCTAACGAACTAGCACCTAAGTGGAGAGCTAACACGCATTTGCACTGCCTCGCCGATATTTTGTGGACAAATTAGAACACATCAACAAAAAGCCAATTGTGGAACTTTGGTCTCTTAGCACTAATAAATCAATTAGGTTCTTGCAGTGACTTAGACTTTTCTAGAAATGTGTTTCATTTTTACTTCTAATTAGATATCTTAAGTTAGTTAAATAACATTCCCATAATAAATGCGTTTAATCAATAGTGGCCACAGCGAATAAAAGTAGTTTTGAGAAGATACAAGGAGGATATACCATTATACAGCGTGTCCAAAAACCTTAACAAATGGGAAACTTTTTTTTGACGTTTTCACCGGTAATATTTTCTCGAAAAAAGTACAGCCTTACAATTTTGCTCTTAAAACCACCACACCAAACGTTTGTCTTGAATGAATACTGCCCACGACACCCAATTAAAAAGTGGGAATTCTCAGAACTCTACCACCTACAGTTTTGGGGACACACCACTACATTTGAGATGAACAGTATTTTTTTTTAAATATTTATTTTGGTAATAATATGTTATTTAAAAAGCATGTATTTCAAAACACATTTTAAAAAAGGTCAAAGGTACGTATGAATGACCATAGAGATATTTTGTCAAATTTCATATCGATCACTTTCAGTTACGGACGACTCTCTCGCGTTACCATAACGTGAGAAAGAGAGAAAACGCAAAAATCTCGAGACTGGAATTGTGGACATAAGATTTGTAAATATGTTTATCATCATTTTTCACTATTTTTCCAAGTGAATTGAAAATTTTGTTTTTCAATCTAATTAATTTTTAAATTTAACTTTTTTTTCATTTTCAGTATCCAATGACTATTCTACCGCCTTACGACACCACCCGCAAAAAAGACTCCACTTCCTCGGCCAACTTTAACTCAGAACGTGAAGCTTGCCTCAGATGTTTCGAGAAATGGAGCGAGACGGATCAGGTGGAGTTTGTGGAGAACCTGCTAGCGCGCATGTGTCATTATCAGCATGGACACATCGATTCATATTTGAAACCGATGTTGCAAAGAGATTTTATTTCGTTACTGCCTAGTAAGTATAGGTTTTCTCATGATACAAATAAAAGAAGATATGACACCGCATAAACTCTATATTGCGCGTTATAAATTTCAAAAATAACTCACAGCGTGACGTCATGCGCGAACCCTGACTAATTTGATACGGTTTGATATCACATCTTCCTTTTATTGTATCATGGGTTTTCTTCTCAGAAGTGTGTAGCTGCTCAGAAACTCATGATTGTTTTAATCAGTACGTACATATTACAATTACAATTGCATTAGGCAGTTTATGACGCCTTATTTGCTTATTTTTTACTAAATTTTAATATCCGCGGCAATACTGTATATAATACGATTTTCATGAATTTTTCGACGCCTTTTTAACTTATTTGTTACCAAATTGTAATATATTTAAGCTGATTTCATCTAAAATATTACACTTTTTTTTAGAAAAAGGACTTGACCATGTAGCAGAAAATATTCTATCGTACTTGGATGCTGACAGCCTCAGAAACGCTGAGCTAGTTTGTAAAGAATGGTTCAGAGTAATTTCAGAGGGCATGCTGTGGAAGAAACTTATCGAACGAAAAGTTAGAACTGATACTCTCTGGCGAGGGTTAGCTGAACGTAGGGGCTGGTAAGTTCTGAAGTATCATTTTTCTTACCAAAGTTCAAGTATATAGAAACTAGCTATTTGTAAAATGAATTTTTTCTGTATTGTCGGATTTTTCTAATGTATCTATCTAAAGATATACAACAAATGTTGGTAAATTCATGTTTATGACTTGAAATATCAAATTTTTTGTGACAGTAAAAATTGCAAATTTTTTCTCGCTCAAATCCGTACGATTTGTAAAAGAGTGACTCATATGGGTTCAACATTGAACCAATCTCCTTTACGATAAAATAAAATTAGTTTCGGAGATATAAGTAAAAAAAGAATGGTCTAGTGAAAGGATCTTTGTTTTCCTAAGATCGTATTACTTAGTCTACCAGTCTTTTTTGCAAGCACAATGACCAGATAAGTGACTCAACACCACACACCACAACTTTGATTTGGTGAGTCATTGCGACTAATTTTATGAGATGTGACGTCGCGTCGTGACACTGACTATTTAGTTTGCTTTAAAATCATTCATTAGACTACCGAATAACTGAATGTAGCTTTGGATGACTATACATTTCAGTTTTAAGTACTACAAGACTTTTTCGAAAAAATATCCGAAAATGTGTTTAAAAAAATCAGTAAAATTTTCAAAAAAAAAAAACAGTAAAAAATTTAATAAAAATCGTCGTAGATTCATTTCATCTAATTTGTCGCAGGATCCAATACTTATTTAAACCTCGCCCAGGAGAGAATCACAGACCGCACAGTTTCTACCGATCGCTTTATCCGAAAATCATTCGCGATATCGACAGTATAGAGAGCAACTGGCGGAACGGAAAACACATTTTGCAAAGGATAAACTGTAGATCGGAAAACAGTAAAGGAGTGTACTGTTTGCAGTATGACGACCAGAAAATCGTATCTGGATTGAGGGATAATACTATTAAGATTTGGGATAGAACTTCGCTGCAGTGTACTAAGGTAAGTACTAACTAAATCTTTTCCAGCTTTGAAGCAATTTTTACCTTTTGTAAAGCTCGTTTCGGGCATTTTCGTTGACCTATTGCCTGGAATAAACTATTATCGACACCAGCAGTAATAAAACCCTTTAAACAGGGCCGGCCCTAATATATATATATATATATATATATATATATATATATATATATATATATATATATATATATATATATATATATATATATATATATATATATATATATATATATATATATATATATATATATATATATATATATATATATATATATATATATTTAACAATATATAACTCAGTGGTTTCTTCCATTCCAGGTACTTATTGGGCACACAGGGTCTGTACTGTGCCTGCAGTATGACGACAAAGTTATAATTAGCGGTAGTAGTGATAGTACGGTTAGAGTATGGAATGTGAACTCGGGCGAGATGGTCAACACATTGATACATCACTGCGAGGCGGTCTTGCATCTTAGGTTCAATAATGGAATGATGGTTACATGTTCGAAGGTAAGAAATTGTGCTTGATCTAATTGTATCTTTTTTTCTGGTATTCTTCCTTCTTCGTTGTGTTCTTCATCGCAGTTTGGTTAAACGTGGTGCGAAATAAAATTATGTTCAGCTTTGGTCTAACAGTTGTCTTGTACCGTCATTGACGACTTAAACTTTCAGATGTGCATTGCATTCCTTTTGGACCTGGGAGTTTGAACTGTCAATGACTACATTGTACATAATCTACTTTAGTTTTGCCCCTTAAAGTGTGCAATATTAACAACTTGTTTGTTCAACTTACCATGACTTTTTTACATTTTAGGATCGCTCGATAGCAGTATGGGATATGACATCACAAACAGAAATAACTCTTCGGCGAGTTTTGGTTGGTCATCGCGCGGCAGTAAATGTTGTAGATTTCGATGAAAAGTATATTGTGTCTGCAAGTGGTGATCGTACCATCAAGGTAAGTAAAGCGACTCAACACCGATTCCTTGATGAAATTTTTAATAGCATCTGAGTGTATTTTGTCCTTTCGGGAACTTTGACATAATAAAATTATTATTATTATACTTATTTTTTGCATCAGTACGTCTTCGGGGTTTTATCAAGTTTATTCATAATATATATATATATATATATATATATATATATATATATATATATATATATATAATCATATTTAACTTGTAATTAATTTAAATAAACTTGATTATTATTATTATTATTACTTGTAATTTATTATTTTTTCAGGTATGGAACACTTCAACTTGTGAATTTGTAAGGACACTAAATGGACATAAACGAGGCATTGCCTGTTTGCAATATAGGGATAGATTAGTTGTCAGTGGGAGTTCAGACAATACAATAAGGTACAATAGCAAAAAAATAAATTATAGAGATGGTTTTTATAATAAAAATGAAAAATGTGCCTAAAAGTATGCGAAACTATATTTATGTTATAGTGGTGGGCAGAATCGTATAATTTTAAAAATCTGATTAGCAGCTTAAGTTATTTTCATAATCGTATTATAATTCAAATTATATTACCTATACCATGCTGCCACTTATAATTCAAATTGGGCGGCGCGCGGCGTATTACGATTACCGATTGGTCTCGGTATAGGATACTCATAATTTAAATTTTTGCTGCTGCGAGGAGCGAATATCGCATTTTACCGTTTCGTATTTGGTTTTTCATTTTTACTTCATTAAATTATTATTTTTTAATAGTTAACTTTTATTTCTGATTAAGTTCGACCCTGGAATGACGAATATAAACCAAGCTTATTCACTATGCTGTACTAAAATCTACTTAACCTTTCGCCTTTTTAAATTACTCGGAATCTGGGTTTTTGATTACAATCTGAAATATGATTTTCATAATCGGATAATTCCGATTATTTAAAAAATCGTATTATCGATTATTATTATTTTTAATTATTCCACCGTTAGTATCTTATACTTCCATTGTAAGAGACCATTATTTTTGTAGGTTATGGGATATAGAATGTGGTGCTTGTCTAAGAGTACTAGAGGGCCACGAAGAACTAGTCAGATGTATAAGATTCGACAGCAAAAGAATAGTAAGTGGGGCGTACGATGGGAAAATAAAAGTCTGGGATTTGTTGGCGGCGTTGGACCCGCGAGCTTCGACTAGTTCTTTATGTTTACGCACATTAGTGGTAAGTTGATGGTTATATAACTTCCTAAAAACGTTATCATTTACGTCTAATTCATTAAGAAAGGTTTAGACTTTGACTTAGTTGTATTGACCGTTACTGTACGTGACTCAGAATCTTTGTCATCCTGTATCTCCAAAACGAGGCATTTTGGGATACCGATATGTTTATATTAGTAGTGGGCATAATCGTATTATTTTAAAAATCGAATTATTGGTTAAAGAATTATTTTCTTAATCGAATGATAATTCGAATTATATTAACAAACCTTAATTTACGCTAGTAAATTCCAAATCGTAGTATTCCGACTACGATAACCGACGTGGCTCAATTGTATGAGTATGTTATTGATAATTTAAATTTCTGCTGCTGCGAAGAACAAAACGCGTTGTTGCCGATTCTTACCCTTGTTACTTTTTCCTCTTTTACCTCATTATTAGGTTTATTGTTTTTTGATAGGCGTAGTTTTATTTTTAATTAAGTTCAGCTATTTTGTTACTTATAAATATATTTTATTGAACATGTTTGAGCGTATAGTGCCTACGGATTTACAAACAAGGCTTATTTATTTACTATATGGTGGTTTAGTCCAGTGAAGCTAACCTTGATAAATACGTTGTAATCTTGCTAGTAAACAACTTTTCTCTTCAATTTACTGGGATTCGGAGTTTCCGGTTATAATTTTCATAATCAGATGATGCCGAGTATTTAAAAAATCTGATTGTTAGGGAAGCTGAATAAAATATTTAATGAACCCAGAAACTTGTCCGTCAATAAACATAAGGGATGCTGATTATTATGCTGGTCGACGGTGACACCGTTATAATAAACAGTCCATATTATCTATTATTATGTTAATTTTAGTGTAGCAAAATATCGATGCCTATTAATTTTTTTACTACTATATTATAACAAAATAAAAAATACAGATTTTAATGAAGTGAAAGTTTAAATTAGTTTTCTTTTAGATAGGTACGGAAGTCGGGTTTCTTTACAGGATATAGACAATTTCTGCTTGACGATTTTGTTTTATGACTATTTTATTAGAGATCGCACGATAATATGACTTTATTTTGCCGATACGAAATATCGGCCGATACCGATATTTACATGCCGATATACCGATACCGATATATCGTATCGGCAAATACAATACGTACATGTGTCAATGTTTAGTTTTTATCAGGGTTGGAAAAAGTCATGACTTTTATAAAAAAAAGTCACGACTTACATCATGTGAATTAATTCATGCCAACCCTGTTTTTTATAACGTCGAATATAAATAAAAAAATACAATATACGGTTCTGAACCTCCAATTCGCTAAATCCTGTACACGTATTCTGTATCAATTTCCGTTTTTCGTTCATGCGTTTTCTGTTTAGGCGAAAACGAAAATGGGGGAAGTCCCGGTTTATCATTCCGTCACGCGGTAACGGAGTATAATGTTTCTGATTGGTTAAGTTTCGGGGAAGTCCCTGTTTAATGTTTTCAGTATTGCTCTGTGAAATTCTTAATTTATTTCTCCGGAAAAAGGCCTCAGTTATACTACAGTTATGTTATATATGATTAGATTTTATTAGTGACATTAGAAGAGGCGCAAAAATGTATTTTATTATATTGACGAGTATTATCTTTCGTAGGTATATACAGTAAGAACCCAAAATTCTTCGTTTTATATGTGCCAATATATCGGCAATTTTCCTGCCGATACGATACGATACCAGTAATCGGCAACAACCGCCGATATAACGATATCAATATCGGTATCGTGCGATCTCTAATGACTATAACAAATCGAGCAATACTAATAAATATATACAGGGTGAGTTTTTAAAGGGTTACAGGACGATATCTGGAAAACGGTTTAAAATATTTTCATGAAATTTTAAACCGTTTTTGGGTTATATCGCCTTGTAACAATTTAAAAAAGACCCTGTATTGTGTAGTTTTTTTTATAATCAAATGGTCCGGGACTATTTACACGCCGTGTTTAGGTGTATTCAGATTTTTGCGTTTTATCTTTTTCATAAAACGCGGTAATCTTTTTTTTAACCATTGTATTTCTTTAGGAACACACTGGTCGCGTATTTAGACTACAATTTGACGAGTTCCAAATAGTGAGCAGTTCGCACGACGACACCATTCTAATATGGGACTTTCTAAATTCCATACCGGAACCGACAGTTGTGAACAATAATAGTGTAACGACTATGGCCAATGCTGGGTGTGGCACGTCTCCTTCATCACGTAAGTGTAAGGCACTTTTGATCTTAAATACTATATGGGTATTTAAGGGTTTTGGTATTGTCTAAATCTACGAAAATCCGATACGAAAAAAGAAATAGCATTATGACTAGGGCTAACCAGTTTTCCTTACGTCCAGCGGCGTCGTTTACATATTTACCTCAAATATTGGCAATAATCGGTAAATAAGTTTTTTTAGTCAGAGACGTGGTATGAATGTTTTCAAATAAAATTTCTGGGGTAGGTATATCTAATAATAAGTGGCAAAATGACTTTGAGAACTTAAAAATCTTGCTTTAACTACGCTTGGTATTGTATTAATATCCATAAGGTCATTTGGTCAATGACCCACCTAAAATTTTTAATGATCTACCTAACAATTTATTTTTTAATCTTTTGTTTCAAAAAAGTGCTAGTCCCATGCGAAAACTCCTCAAGAAAGAATCAAGCCAAGCCACCGTCGAAAGATTATCCAAGCTTGCTCCGGGCTGGGTCATATTTAAAATTGATCTCACGGGTTTATATCGACGATATAAATTCATTAAAACTAAGAGAGAAACAAACATACGCGCTTTAGGAAGTTAAAAAGAGATACAATTGGTCGACGGCCCACCAATAATATCTGGCCACTCCCACTATGGAAATACTCTCAAACCGCCTCCTAAAATATACTATTTCAAAACATTTGGTTCGGAAAAAGAAAAACTAATTAGGTACCTAATATGCGCATTGTATTTGCATTGTATTAATAATATTAATTAGCGGTTAAACATAAAAAATTATAATAAGTACGATATCTGTCAGGCCAGCGCTAAACATCAAATTTAACGGTATCGGACCGATTTTCTTACATAGCCAGCGTAGTCCAGAGGTACAATCTCAGCGAGTTGATCCGAAGGTCGAGGGTTCGAATCTGTGTTGGGGCAAGAACTTTTTTTAATTTTTTGTTATTTAAAAAATTAGATCGGCTCTAAAAGGTGTATTGGCAACAAGTTGTTCCTCGATAAAATATTTTTAAAATTGTTGACAATCTCATATTTACTACAGCTTACAGCCTGCACGTGCGTAGACAAATATCGTATTACTATGTCTAGTCGCCAGCATTGTATTTATTAAAGAAAACGGAGTTTCGGCAGCGTTCCTAATTTTATTTTACGAATAATCATACTTTTAGCTCAGAATTTTGTTTTTTATATTCTGGGCTTTTAGTACAAGGCGCGACGTCTATTGAGGAGATTATAAACTTATCAAAATGGAAGCCGCTAAAATCTACTAATCGAGAGTATTAAAACACATAGAAAAAAGTCATAAACATCTAGAGTAGTAATGTTCAATATTCTGCAGTACCTATTTTATGATTTTTGCAGTGTTTATTTGTAGGTAAATAATTTCTTGGCACATTATTAAAAAACCTTTCTTAATTAAAAAAGTGTATTTTGCTTGTTGCGTTGATATCACTAGTTGCCCACAAAATTTTGACCCACCTGTAAAAAAACTCACATATACAGCGTGTCTTCGGAAGTTCTTACCAAATGGAAAAAATTTTTATTATTGATTTTACGAAAAAAAGTGCCTCTTTATAAAAAGTTCTGCATCGTGAGAAAATAGCATTTCCATTCAAAAATTTGATCTAGTACATACAGGGTGGCTCAAAAATGTAAAAGTCCTAATACACGTGAAGCTAAAAAGACATAAAATCGTTATTTAAAGGTACACTGACACTGCTAATGTGCTAGAATTAACTTTTTTATGTTAGTAAATTAGGTTTGGAACATACAGGAGGTCCCAAAAATAAAATTAATTTTTTTTATTGCCTTTACAAAAAAAGTGTATCTTCATAAAAAGTTCTACATTGTGAAAAAAGATCATGGTTATTTAAAAATTTTATATAGGACATACAGGTGGAAAAATAATTTAAATTTAAATTGTGATTTTCAGCTGTTTAAGCCACCCTGTATTGTTCTACATCAAGTTTATAAATAACCATGCTCTTTTTTTTACAAGGTAGAACTTTTTATGATGGTTTACTTTTTTTGTAAAGGCAATAAAAAAAATTAATTTTATTTTTGGGACCTCCTGTATGTTCCAAACCTAATTTACTAACACAAAAAAGTTAATTCTAGCACATTTGCAGTGTCAGTGTACCTTTAAAAAACGATTTTATATCTTTTTAGCTTCACGTGTATTAGGACTTTTACATTTTTGAGCCACCCTGTATGTACTAGATCAAATTTTTGAATGGAAATGCTATTTCCTCACGATGCAGAACTTTTTATAAAGAGGCACTTTTTTTCGTAAAATCAATAATAAAAATTTTTTCCATTTGGTAAGAACTTCCGAAGACACGCTGTATATAAAAATATACAAAAATATAGAAAGTACAGGTTTCGTCTTTGTCTTCATTATCATGTTATTTGGCATCTTTGTCAATTTTGTCAGCTGATTGCAGCCGGCTTCCTTAATTTGAGTCACCAGTTGCGGTAGTTTTAAAGCACTGGATCGCAGAAATACACTTTAATAAACTTATTCTTTTTCAGCTGCTTGGAGTGAATAACACATGGACTAAACCAGGTTGTGCAAGTAGTTGTATATTAAGATTTAAAAAAAAAGTGATTTCTATGATCTGCATCCCGTGGATGTATGTGCCCGATCGTTGCCCACGGCAACCGGCAGGAGCACATAAACTTACGCGTGACTGCGATTTAACTGTAGCTAAAAAAAAATGATCTGTTTTGATTAATTCGTTATAGGTTATTGAACTTATTTTCGTTTAAAAACGTACCGAGGTAGACTAATTGCGCCCGTAAATAGGTTTTTTTGACTAGGAAGGAACAGTTTTGCTTAAGATATGTTGTTAAAAAGTGTTATATTGTCACAAGTGGAAAAACCAATAATATTTCATAGATCAATGTTTCAATAAGTAAACTATAATCCTATTTTACTTAATCATAAGTTATTGCCCTATACATTGGCAGGATGTAGCTTATTTATTGAATATGCACGAAAATTGCAACTATGAAATATTATAGTTCCTTTATAAAATCAAATAATTACTCGAAATAATTTATTTAAACGACGTCTAATTATCGAGTCAGCATTATCGAGGATTCTGACCTCAAGTCAACGCTCCTCAAAAAGGGAGGAAATTGCCGACTGGGTAATAGGGCGATCGCAAAGACAAGAGTGGTAAAGGACACTAGTGCACCATCCTCGGTCCGATTACTGTCCTATTACCCAGTCAGCAATTTCCCCCCTTTTTGAGGAGCGTTGCCTTTAGGTCAGAAACCTCGATAATGCTGACTCGATAATTAGACGTCGTTTAAATAAATTATTTCGAGTAATTATTTGATTTTATAAAGGAACTATAATATTTTATAGTTTCAATTTTCGTGCACATTCAATAAATAAGCTATATCCTGCCAATGTATAGAGCAATAACTTATGATTAAGTAAAATAGGATTATAGTTTACTTATTGAAACATCAATAACTTATGATTAAGTAAAATAGGATTATAGTTTACTTATTGAAACATTTGATCTATGAAATATTATTGGTTTTTCCACTTGTGACAATATTTAAAGCTGGTCTTTTTATCTGTGTATATTCTTGCTAATATTTTAAGTACCTTACTATTTTAGTGCTAAATAGGTCTTTTATATTCTGGCGTTGACGTCGCCTGGGTTAAACGAAGCAAATATTGACGAGTTGGAACCTCGCGCAATAAGAAACTTTTCGGCTGACGATATTACTTTCTTTTTAACTGTAAAGAACGATTGAATCGCGGTGATTTTTTTCAGTTAGGCCACTCACTGGACGATGGTTCTGTATACATTTTGGTGCCTAGAAAATTTGATATCGAGTTTCTTTGGGTAAAGTTTCTTATTATGAATTGAGCAATTCGAAAAATTTGTTGCTAAGGGTTTTTTTTTAAATTAAGCTACAGAGACATCAAATTTAAGGTGTATCTTATTGGTTAATAATTCTCTTTTTTATGTAATTTATCTTTTTCAGCCCCTTTTGAGGGGTGACGCTAGGGAGTTGAGGTCAAAAATTTTAAATGCAACCCTATGCCGTGTGGTACCTCATTTTAAAGGTCTTCAAAAAAGAAACATTTTACCGCCAACCGGAGGTCCGTATCTTAATTCGCAAGGCCATAAAAAAATAAAAATCGCAAAAAAAATTAAAAATTTCTCTTATTTGTTATTCGAAAAAACTACAATTCGAAAAAAATCAACCGACCGTCGGCGCTCGACCGACGACCGTCACGCCCGGAAAACCTCTGCAGATAGTTCCCTGAACGTGGACGAGTTGGAAAACGGTCCCTTCCGGCTTCTACGATGAAATGACCAACTTTCAAAGTCTTGGAAAGGCTCTCCGGGAGGGCCGTCCTGCACATCACCGATTACTCCTGACTTTGTTTATAAAAAACAATTTAATTTTGTCCCCATTAAAATATTCTTTCCCCGTAGTTCCTAAAGGTTTACTGTAGTACGCTCCTCACACGCGTACTCAATTTTTTGCTTGCAATTTGTTCTACAAGGCGCAAACAGCCTTGTGAACCGGACTACCAAGTGATGTTCATGGATGAAGGTCACCTGAAACCTTATCTCTAAGTTTCCTTAAAACTAACCCTTATTTTTTTGTCGCCCGGTTTGTCTCTGTCTAGGGATGCCAGGTACTCCAGGTACCGATTGGACACAACAGACAACGCGTCTGACTTTGTCATAGGTGGTCCCACCCCCTATCCCCACTAGCTGGAAGTTGCTAGCAGTCCATCAAGGAATTGTGGTGACGATTATATTTCAAAAAGTTGTTCAAAATGCCCACCATGAATTTCTTGGCAGTAATAAAGTCGATTTTGGAACTCACTTCTCACATTTTCGAGAATGGCAGGTGTTACTTCTTGGCAGAGTTCCAAAATCGACTTTATTACTACAAAGAAGTTCATGGTGGTCATTTTGAACAAATTTGAAAGTAATAAGAGAAATAAAGGCCATTTAACAACGAATTATGATACGGACCGCCGCGCCGGTTTGCCGTAAAACGTTTGTTCTTTGAAGACCTTTAAAATGAGGTACCACACGGCATAGAGCTCCCTTAAAATTTTTGATCTCAACTCCCTAGCGTCACCTCTCAAGGGGATTAAAAAAATTAAATTACATAAAAAAGTAGATTTATTAACCAATAAGATACACCCAAAATTTGGCGCCTCCATTTTTACTAATATACTAATACTTTTTGGACACCCTGTATGATAGTATGTTTAAAAAATCGATGGTCCATTAAAAAATCATGACGGAAAAGTTTAGTACGTACGTGGCAACAGTGTTAAATTTTTTAGGTACCAAAATGTATACAGGTTCCCCTTAAGTGAGAGAATGCCTAAAATAAACGGAGCTTAACGCTACAATGGGAAGTATTTTTTTAGGCAGACGCAAATATTTTTTTTTTAATTAATTTTCATAGGTGTAACCACTTAGTAATTTCGCAGCTGATAGTTTCAGTAGAACCAGTTTTGATTAGTGACTATAAAAGATCGTTCGATGCAGCCTTTACGGTACGGTCGTGGTGTGAAAAAAGACGGATTATTTTTATCATTGAACGACAAAATAGTTTCTGTTGATGTAATCTCTTGCCAAATTTTAAATGTTAATACCAGTGTCGGCTGGTGAAATTTCAAAGTTGTATATCTCTGTTCCTACTTACAGGACCCTTACCAAATTTAGGGGTTTAAATAGTGAATCCACTGGGAATGTTTTGGTAAAGAAAAACCATTTTGAAATTTGCGAAAAAAATTTGAATTTTTGGTGAGCATACATAAAGCATTTTACATAAAAAACTTATCATTAATTAAAAAATCAAAATTTGATTTTGTATTTTTCCTTTTAAATCGCGCCACGCGAAAATTTCAAGGAGTTTTATTTCGTTTATGAATTATACAGGGTGAGTTGCTTAAGGCGATATCACGAAAACGATTTAAGCTATTTTAATAAAGTTTTGGTGAGTTAATAGGGAGATGGGGGACATATTTAAACATATTTTTGACATTTACCCTCTCCCTTTATTTTGAGGGGTCGGGGGTAACTTTGGAATTTTAAATGGGATGATGTACTTTTGTTTATAAAATTCGTAATGTGTACAATTTTTTTTTTGGTTTGCTCTTTCGGTTACAGAATTATGATTTATTAGCATAAAATTTTAAAAAATATTTACCATTTAATTTCAACTTATTTGTCGTCTGTCATGCTTGAGAAGTTGTTCGAAATGTCCCCCTTCAACTTCCAAACACTTTCACAGTCTTTTTTTTAAATGAATTTCGTACCCGCTGTACATATCATCTAAAGTTGTAGGTGCAATCGCCATCACTTTGTTATTTGCAAAACCTCACAAAAAGTCAAGGGTGGTCAAATCCGGGGACCTAGCAATGACCTGAGAAATAATCGTTAAAACGTCAAAATTCTCAACTGACTTAAGTAAAAATAACGCATTTCCATGGAAACGAATAATAATTCTCAAAATAATTTATTGGTAAAATTTGTTTGTTAAATTTAATCAAAATTTATTTGACCATAATTCCGTAACCAAAACAGTAAATCAAAAAAAATGTAGTTTTTTACGTAGATTCGAATTTTATAAACAAAAGTACGTCATCCCATTTATATTTCCAAAGTGACCCCCCACCCCTCAAAAATGTGTAAACATGTCCCCCCATCTCCCTATTAACCAATATTTCATGAAAATATTTTAAGCCGTTTTTGATATATCGCCTTGTAACACTTTTAAGAAACCTCACCGTGCATGTCTATTTATGTCTACCCGGGAAGGTTATTTCTTTTTTATGGCAACTGGCTGAGCATAACAATGTTAAGAAGACCGAAATAGTAATAATGGACACTGAATACTTCTCTTTAATTTGATTTAAACGTGAAAATAAGTTTGCATCTATGATAAAAGAATCAAAACGAAAACGAATTCGTGGAGCGTATAGTAATCGTAATATTGTTTCTGTGTAATTATTCCATGACAAAAGGTGAAGAAAAATATAAAACGGACGGACTAATTTATAATTTATTACTTAATTTGACTAGGTATGAGAAATGATAGGATTTTAATAAATTACGAAGCAACTTTTCACAAAAACGTAAAAAATATGGTCGGTTTTAGAATTATTAGGTTTGATTGATTAGTTGAAAATATAATTATTTTTTTTTTGTGTAACTTAATATAACGTGTTAGGTGAAAATTTTTACTAGTTGATGGGCTTTAAAAATGGTGGTATAAAAGTAAAAAAAAAACACCAAATTTTACGTCTTTTTTGCCAAAAGTGAAAAGCATTTTAAATTTTGAACTTGATGGAAATCAGTATATCAACTAAAAGTCGCATAACATTTAAAACGTGTTTAAAATATGCTAAAAGCGAATAATGCTCCAATCAGCATGTTACCGCCCATTTTAAAGCACTTTTACTGAAACTGATGATCTCTAATAGCACAAGGTGCGCGACAAAAAAATATTTTTTGTTTCTGTTGCTTAATGTGCAATAATGTAAATTACTTTTTGCGTAACTTTTTCGCCTAACATTGTTGCTTGAACAAGCCCACAAACTATACGATTTATCGTACAACAGGTTGGACAATGACCTAATCTAAATTTTTATGCTATTATTTGATACATTTCTTAATCCTGCAACATAAGACTTCACCACAGATTACTCCTACCAGGTGCGAATCTCTTAATAAATTTCCTATATCAAGATTCCGCGGTCTTGGCGATACGGACAGTGCGGCCAGTCGCTTCGAGCGTCGATGCCGAGAATGGAATTTTCCACGCGTTGGGTAGGTTTTAATTCAGAGAAATTATGGATTATATTTTAAAATATTAAAACATGATATTGTGTGGCATTTTATATAAAATTATATCATTAACAAATACAAAAACGTATATCGTTTATTAAAATTACACTACAACCTAGTACAACCACAATTTAAACCATAAAATCAACGCAACAAAACTGATGTAATAACATTTGCCTGCTATCTATTCCACCAAGCCGTTCGCACACGCTCGCACCGACAAATTCGACGTTTGGCAACAGATTAAATACGGAGGCGTTAGGCACCTTACAAGTTCTTTAAATCAGGTCACCGTCGAAAGCGTAAGATTCGCATCTGGTAGGAGTAATCTGTGACTTCACTATAATATCCTCCTTTAAAAATTAATAGATTTTTTGGTAATTGTGACATTGTAGGATCCTTAAGAAATTTGTGCTGAACTATAAATTTTATCTTTTGTGGGTTTTTAAAATTGATCGAGGAAAAGTTTGGGGGGTTTAAAATTTGGTAGTCTTGATATCATTAATTAGTGAAATTTGATCTTTGATAAGAGTAAATATAAGTAATTTTCGAATCATTGGTTACAGTTGACAGTTAAGCAATTGGTTAAACTTCATTTGTCAACCAAATTTATGACGTTTAATCTATTGGTTAACTATCAACCGTAACCTTAACTAAGGGTATGTTCCAAAAGTAGCCATCTTGGTGATTTTGTGTCCCGTATGTGACCAGAGATAGATTGGTTCCTGAAAAAAGGATTCTTCTGTCAATCATACTGGTAAGTATTGGCGCCTTTCAGAGCACACCTTAAAGATGCCACAATGTATGTACAATTTTTACTTCTCTTTATAGAAGTTCTATAAAGGGAATGAAAGAGACTATTTTATAAGTTTAGAGCTCTTAACGGGATCTCATGTGAGAATGAGTAGGAAAGGAAATGTAGACTGCCAAATCTCATAACCGTCAAACTTTTCTATAAATAAAAATCTATGACTTGTTTATATTAGTAAGTGTGTGGTGTATATGTAGATGTCACTACTGGTTGACATCGCTAACTAGGGTAAAAAAGCACTGTTTAGGTTAATAATTTTAAGAATATAACGGAAAGCTTAAAAATATCATAGTACAATAATGATTTTGGACGATTTTATACAATGCCAGACAAAATTTACAGCGAATAAGTGAATTAAAAAAAACTGGCCAAAATTATTCAAAATAAATTTATTTTTTCAGATATTTACATACAGATTTAAAAATTCCAAAATTAAGTTTTTTCAAAATAACTGGAAAATGAAAAATCATCTGAAAAATATCGGAACATCATTTTATTACGCCACTTTTTTATCATTTAACCAATTTGTGTGCCCATACTGGCCCTCCTTATCTCGGACACCGTGTCATTTCTATAACCATTACCCGTTATCCAATACTAATTTTCAGATGGCTTTGGTCATGGTTGCGGTTGACATTTAAACAATGGGTTAAACATCATTTGTCAACCAATCGGTTGACAAATGAAGTGTAACCCATTGTTTAAATGTCAACCGCAACCATGACCAAAGCCATCTGAAAATTAGTAATGTTATCAATGTAGTTCAGGTTGGGACTTGGCGACGGCCAATTTGTATAAATTTATGAAAATGTATTGTACTGCGATATTTAAAAAAACTGTACGCACCTATGTTTTACTATTTTAATTTAATGTACCGAGTGTTCAGGATAAAATCACCCTTCGAGACGTTTGAAAAGTACACTTTGCACAAAAATTATAATCATATGCCTAAATAATAAATCCTTTTAGTTAATCAATATTACGTAAAAATTTATGTACAAAGTGTAGTAAATTAATAAAAGGTTTTATTTGAAGCACCCTGTATATCACTACTGTTAACTAAGCTTTTTAGCCTACAAAACAGTATTTTAAAAAAACTCCAAATTTCAGGCAACATCTTGCCGAACTGAAAATCGAGTTTTTGCCAAAAAAAAGTGTAGTTTACAAAGAAAATCTAGTTATCAAAGTGCTTTTGTGATAAATTTAAGATAAATGAAGTCTCTAATTTTTGAAGAATGAATGTTTTGTTTTAGAATGGGTTGGTTCAAAAATTAGAAGTAACTTTCTTTTTATTAGAAATGTTATTTACACCCTGATAACGTTGCACGACTAAAATAGTTGTACAACATACAGGATCGTCTATCTGTGGGATTTTTTTTTGTTGGTCAATCAGTGACTTTGTCTTGACTACGGCACTCATTTGACAACATTGTTTCATATACTTGGTGTATTAAAATCGAAAATATTAGTATTAAATGCCACAGTGTTGCCACATGAATGCCGCACAGTGTAACGAAATCGAAAATTCGTGGACATAGGTACTTTACTGCGCTGTTTTGCAAAAATTGTGGCGTCTAAAACATATTGGAGTACGTTATTACTATACTAAATTTAGACCTATGTACGTAGTACCTTACTAGGTACCGGTCACTCAACAAAATTATTATTTTTCGACAAAATAAATAAAAAAAATATTTTTTCGGTTTAAAGCAACTACTTATAAAAACATACTTCAATTAACTTAATTTTCACAATCTGAGCTAGAGACTGATCTATTAGAATTGTCTTCCTCAACGTTCGTTTCTTTAAAAAGTGTTTCGGATTCTAACTGATAATTTTTTTCGCAGTATATTTTGGTCTAAAAATGAAATAAGGAGATTTAAAATTATCAAGTTGTGCAGTATGTTCGCAATATTCCCGGTCTGTCTTCCCTTTCGCTTTCTGATGCCTCTCAGATAATTGTCCAATAGGAATATAAGAACATGTGACCACTTGATGGCATATAGTACTAACTATATAATGACACATACAGCTTTGCAGCATCTGTCAAATATTCTCAAAAAGTGTCAACATTTAAGTTTTGACCCGAAGAAAGTGCCTAAACAATTACAGCAAATTTTTTAATTAAATTTTTGTTCAATCCAGTGATTGCTGCTGATTTTTCGTAATGTTGGAAAAAAGTTCCAGCAGTATTGCCGTCGTTTCTAGTGCCCTCGCTGTTTTACAACGTCTATTAGTATGCTAAGTTCTACGCTAAGTTCATTTAGAAAATCAGTTTGCATTTTCTTTTATCTTTTTTTACTTTGTTTTCACCCTTAGTGGCATCCTTAATTAAATTACAAAGCGTACTTAATGAGTTGACTTACTACCTACTTCGTAGAATAATATAATGTTTAATAAAATAACAATTTAAAACTGTGTGTCATAACGTATTTTTGAAACTATGTAGGTAGGTACTTAGATTAATGAATATTTTATTTAATATTGTAGCCACTTTTCGTAGTAAAAGTTAAATTAGTTAAAATTTACTTGTAACTTCTTAGAAAATTTAATATAATTAATAACATACCAGGAAAATCTTTAAAGCGGCATTCAAAAGCAATTTTGGATTCCTACACGTTTACTAAAGAATTTTTTTTTAATAATCGTACATAGAATATCCTCTAAATGTATATGACAACTTGGGCATATTTGGGAATTTTTTTAAAAGTCACACCAAACTTTGTTTTTTCTTCCACTAGGACCACGGTTCTTTAAAATTCCATAATGTAATGCTTTCAATTTTTTTATAGAACACGCATGAATTTTTTAAAGTTGGGTTTATTTTCGCATCATTGTTATTGCTTTCGGAAAAATGAAGTTTCTGCTTAAAAAGGAAGTACTTTACGGTGATACATTTGAAAAAAAAAATTAACTGGTGAACGACTAAACTCCAGACATTTTACGAATAATCTAGAGACAAAACAAATTGAAATTCGACAGATGTTTTGCCTTATGTCCACGAAATATCGAATCCGTTACACTGCGTGCCGTCTCCGAAAATGTTCAGGGGTCACTGTAAATTACCGTCGCTAGTTTGTCGGTCTGTTTGTAGTATTTAAATTTCGCGTAATGATAGAAATTATCGAGAGGACGTAGAAAATATGCCACACCGCCTAGAGGCTAAATATAAAACTATTTGTTTACTCCAAATAAATTTTCTATAAGCCAAACAAATATTTGCTTACTAGAAATCACTAATTATTTCTTGTCAACAAATATTTGTTTGGTTACAATAAATATTATTTAAATAAAATAAATAATAGTAATTCTTAGCGAGCAAAAATATGTGTTCAGCTAATGCGAAACAAATAACATTTGTTTGAAGCAAACAAATAGTTTCAGACTATTTCTAATTTTTTGAGCCGCTCTGTAGAATAGCTTTACGTGTGACTGTTTTTCTTTTTACATTATTATTTTTACGTACTAATTGTAAAATTCCTTAAACTGTAAATATCTTCTACTTTAAGTGACTAGTTGTTTAATATATTTGTTTGCATTTATTAAGATGGAATTGTTTTATTTGTTGCTTTAGGCTGGATTTCACAAGTATAGTTTTAGTTTAACTTTAAAACTGACCAACCAGAGGCCCCCCGTTTTCTGATGTTTAAACTTAAGATTGTGGTTTAAATAAATATTTTGAATTATGACCTATTGCCGGAACCACTGTGCACTGCAGCAAAAGACTCCTTCGTAACTCTCGCCTATTTAAAAAAGTAAAACTATTTTTTTACAGTAAACTTATAATTATGCAGAAAATTCATATCAAACTGTTAAATCCTGAAAAAAATACATGCATTAAAATTGTTTATTTGTTTGCAATAATTTGCTTAAAAAAAGGTTTGCTCGAAGAACATTTAAATCAGTCGACAACCGTTGAAAGCTAATAGCTGTTTGCAGAGGAATCAAACCAATCAAGTTTCAGTTACTTGGTAACATGACAGTTTGCTAATTGGTTTCCACCAATTGCATTGGCTCTGACTGGTGTGTGATGTTTCTGCGAACCGAGCTATTATTAAAAATAAATTAACAAATTACTATTAAAGTATAATATACAAAATTTATTTGGGAGGTCAACTGATATTGCTCTACAAATAAACCTGATAGCTATATAAATCAAAACATTTTTCATGAAAATTTCAAGCCTCTTTGCGTTTTAAATCCGGGTTCAGTCACTAATACAAATGTCTGGCTGGCAACACAAAGGGCTCAAAATTTTCAGGAAAAAAATTTGTAAGTTTTAACGTCGCTCTGTTACGTCTTAATATTTTCCCTGTCATATACAGCTTGACAACCTGCACATCTTAACCAAAAAAAACCTCTGCTGATTCGTATTTTACATAAACGATTTGAAGGTTTGGTTTTGGCTTTAAAGAGATTTATCCCTTAAAAATGATTTCCTCAAAAACTTTAAATATCACTTCATGTTTAATAGTTCAGGAATTTGGAACATTTGCCCTACAGAGTGAGTTTTTAAAATGTTATAATATAATAATATTAAAATAATATAGGTATATATATATATATATATATATATATATATATATATATATATATATATATATATATATATATAGTAGAAAAATGGAAGATTTCTTGGCCTATAGGTAATATAATAAATGTAAATGCGAAGATTTACTTCTTCGCCAGTGCAGCGAAAAGGCCGTGAATGAAAAATAAAAATAATGAGGACTATCTTTGATTCTGGTCTGGGTGACCTCCTGCTATCGATTTCTGGGCCCTTACCCATCAGCGGGCAGGCTTACACCCACGGTGGCTGAAGAACAGACCACGATTTGACCAGAATCAATATATATATATATATATATATATATATATATATATATATATATATATATATATATATATATTAAAATATATAAACATATTTTTGACATTTACACCTCTCTATTTTGTGGGGTTGGGGTAACTTAGGAATTTTAAATTGAATAATGTACTTTTGTTTATAAAACTCGAATGTATATAGAAAAAAGTGATTTGCTCTTTCGGTTACGGAATTATGGGTAAATAAATTTTGTTCGAATTTAAAAAATAAATAAATTTTACCCATAAATCTGGTTCACTTATTTCAAAATTATTATTCGTTTCCATGGAAATGCGTTATTTTTACTTAAGTCAGTTGAGAATTTTGAAGTTTTAACGATTATTTCTTAGTTTATTGCTCAATTAAACGTGGAAGCGAATTTTAATGTGCAAGTTGATATTATGCAATACAGGTCCGTAATCATTTGAATTAATTATTTGAAAGCAGGTGGATTCGACAAGCTGGTCCGGTCAACTGGCCTGCTAGGTCCCCGGATTTGGCCCCCCGTGACTTTTCCTTGTGGGGTTTGCCCCCCCCCCCCCCCCGGCCCAGTGTAGCATACTATGACTTCTCTCTCTTACTGTTTTCACGGTTCGTTGAACCAACCCTTTATGCATTTTGTTCTGAACTAGTTTTAATTGTAGATGATCCATTGGGAATTTGTAATTCTGTGGTGTTCCGTGTCTTTAAATAAATAAATAAACTTTAGATGATATGAAAGACCGAATCCGCTTTGCCTGCTTATTAATGACACCTGAAATGTTACAGCGGGTACGAAATTCATTTAGAAAGAGTGAGAAAGTGTTTGGAAGTTGAAGGGGGACATTTCGAACAACGTCTCAAGCCTGACAGACGATAAATAAGTTGAAATTAAATGGTAAATATTTTTTTTATGTTATAACCTAATAAATCATAATTCACTTCATTCATTAAAGAGCAAACGAAATAAAAAATGTAGTTTTTACGTAGGTTTTCAATTTTATTAACAAAATTGCATCATCCATTTAAAATTCCAAAGTTACCCCCACCCCTCAAAATAGCGAGAGTAAATGTCGAAGATATGCTTAAATATGACCCCCCATTTAGCTATTAACTCGTTTTCGAGAAATCGCCTTTTAACACTTTAAAAAAATCACTCTGTATATGAGTAATTATACCAACAGTGTTATTTTTCAAAAAGTATTAGCAGACTAGATGTTTCGCATTCATAATAAATAGATGCACTGGTTTATTTTCGTCTAACTACTTTAAAGTGTAAAGGACACTGGTTAAATTACAAACCTTCCAGATCCTGAACTAGTATGACTAAAGAGCTGGATAGGATTTAAACTCTGGAATACGCGAATGGCGGTATGTTTCGAAGTTAGGATTCACATAACTGTTGGAGAAATTATGATCATACTGCCTGACAATTCATAAGGTTTTATTATTCTGTAAATATAAATCATAGTTCCCATGTAAGTAAAACTCCTGTAATTATTCCGAAGTGAAGGGCAATAGGCCAGTAGAGCCTTGAGATTTCCTTAAGTTTGGGTGACACCATGCTGAAATCATACCTCAAGGTCTAACGAAGCCTCAAGGAAATTAACCTCAGTGAAACGATTTCGGAAAGCGTAAAATTATTTTATGTACTATTCCAATGACGACAGGGGAAAGTGAGAGGTGTTTTTCGACACTAAAACGGATTAAGACTTTCTTAAGAAATACAATGGCGGCGTCAAGGTTAAGCGCCTTCCTAAGATCAGGCAACATCATTTTCAAAAAATAAAATTTTTGTCATATACAGTCGCTTCACAACTACGTAGAATGTAAAAAAATGCAAACCAACAGGGATCAACCGATACGATTTTCTTTGGCGATACCGATAATCTGCCGATACCGATTAATTTTTAATATTGTTCACTAATAAAGAAAACAGTCTGTCTGTCTCTTTTTACAAGAACACGACCTTAATGAAATACTCTTGAAATCATCCATACCCAGCTCTATTATCACTAATCTTCAGTCAATTTTTTAACCATTAAATCACCTAGAAAAATAAAATAAATACACAATACGATTAAAAATGTCCTAAGTCTTGTATGATTATATGCACGCAGTATGCACATTTTATTGATTATAATAAAAGTAATGAACACATTTTTTCTGTATATAAGTCCTTTATCGAATATTTTGACCTAAAATTATCCAACACAAGTTTCATTTATACAGGGCACCTCGGAATGGCCAGTAGATGAATTATTTTAAAAATAAACAACACTGCTTTACATGAAAAGTAACTTGTTGATAAAAAGAAAAATAATTTTCTCTCTATTCGACACGAAATCTACACGGTGTCCCATATAAGAATGCACACTACAGGGATCTCGTAAACCAGAAGAGATACAAAGATGATTAAATTAGAGAAAAGTTGCGCTTTGCTGAACCCTTCAAAGTCACGATTCGAAATCTAAAAAAATCCGATTACTTCTGAAGATATTTGGGAAAAACCGAATTTTCCCGATTTCGTTTTTATTTTTTTCTGCCTCTATTTAAAAAGATATTACAAAATAAATTTCACATTCTCATTGCCACTTTTTCTGCTCTACAAGCCGGCGTTCTTAGATTTTCTATGCGACGTTTCGTTTCTTGGCAACCATCATCAACTTCATTTTTTTAAATAGTCGAAAAATTTTGTTTTATTCCTAAAAAATTCTAATTTTAATTCTAAATCCCACGACATACCGCTTCTTACATTTATCCGACGTTTCGGACGAAAAAATCATCATCAATATTATTTGATGATTATTACGAAGGAACGAAACGTCGGATCAAAAATCGAATTACGTTATCATGTAGAGGAGAAAAAATTACATGAGAATGTGGATTTTATTTTGACCTGTCTTCTTTTATGAAATCAGAAAAAAATTAATTGCCAAAATTTATGTTTAAAATTTCAAGAATTCGTAGATTTTTTCTGATTCTACTGTAAGAGATAGATTAAAATAAATTTTACATTTTTATTGTCGTTTTTCTCGTCTACAACATGACGTCATTCAATTTTTGATTCTACGTTTTGGCTTTTCTCGACCATTATCAACTTTTTTTTTAATAATCGGAAAATTTTATTTTAAAACAGTTAAAAAAAAGTTGATAATGGTCGAGAAAAGCTAAAACGTAAAATCAAAAATTGAATTCATGTTGTAGAGGAGAAAAACGAAAATACAAATGTAAAATTTATTTTAATCTATCTCTTACAGTAGAATCAAAAAAAATCTACAAATTGTTGAAATTTTAAACATAAATTTTGGCAATTAATTTTTTTCTGATTTCACAAAAGAAGACAGGTCAAAATAAAATCCACATTCCCATGTAGTTTTTTCTCCTCTACTTGACAACGTAATTAGATTTTTGATCCGACGTTCCGTTCCGTCGTAATAATCATCAAATAATATTGATGATTTTTTCGTCCGAAACGTCGGATAAATGTAAGAAGCGATATCTCGTGGGATTTATAATTAAAATTAGAATTTTTTAGGAATAAAACAAAATTTTTCGACTATTTAAAAAAATGAAGTTGATGATGGTTGCGAAGAAACGAAACGTCGTATTGAAAATCTAAGAACGCCGGCTTGTAGAGCAGAAAAAGTGGCAATGAGAATGTGAAATTTATTTTGTCATATCTTTTTAAATAGAGTCAGAAAAAAATAAAAACCAAATCGGGAAAATTCGGTTTTTCCCAAATATCTTCGGAAGTAATCGGATTTTTTTAGATTTCGAATCGCGACTTTGAAGGGTTCAGCAAAGCGCAACTTTTCTCTAATTTAATCATCTTTGTATCTCTTCTGGTTTACGAGATCCCTGTAGTGTGCATTCTTATATGGGACACCGTGTATAGGACATCCTATACAAAATGGACCACATAATATGAAGACTGTTACGAAGCACGAATGGATAATATTTCACCACGATTCACCAAACAAAAAAATATGTTGGATAATTTTTGGTCTAAACGGAATTAAGGGAGCACCAATGGATTCACAAAATGGATTACTTTTTTTGTCCTTCACAACTACACGTTTTCCTAGCGGGCGACAGACACTTCATCACGTTACACATCAGACTACAAAAGAATTCCTTGTAGGATTTGGGCGGTTGAAGAATTAACCACTGTTCCTGAAAATAAATAAAATTGGTTTAAATAATAATAATAAAGATGTTTATTTATGCCAATAAAACAATTAAAAATATAAATATAAAATTGATAAAAGTAAAAAGAAATCCAAAAAATCACAGTAGTATACTAGTTGGCATAAATTATCATAAGACTATCTAGCTCCCCTAGGAAGGGGACAAATGTTCATATATTTTTTATTATTTTTGTACGATACTGATGCTGTTTATAAACCCTCTATATTGACCGACTTACTACTATTTCTCTGCTGCTTACCTGAAATCACCTAACATCGGCATCAGCCCCGCTTAAACAGTCTTCTGGTTTCACAATTTGGTAAGTTATAAAATACTCAGGGTACGCCTGTTCGCCTCTATATACCACATATTCTGAAAATTTAAAAATAATTATTATATAAGTTGAGATACAAAAAAATCAAGAGTACTGCCCTGCAAAATACTGGAATATTAAAAATTTTAAGTTCTCACCTGGAAAATTCAATCCTCCAGCCGAAGGCCTTCCCGCCACCGAATGGTGTCCTGGAGGAGCATGGGCCATCTTCATGGCACTAAATTGTAGGAACGATTTACCTAACGTTACGCGGCAGAGTAAAAGATGTCTGAAATACAAAAAAAATTGTAATCTTGCCAAACCTTTTTTATGCTATACTTACCTATGACACGCGTAACAACTTCTGTCTTTGTGAGCAGGACATCCTGTACCTCCACCTATACCGTAAACATACTGGTTGCTTTTGGAAGAGTGTTCGGCGAAGTATATACCGGCGCCAAACATACCTAACAGAGAAAAATGTTTTTAAATTAACAGTAGAATTATGTGGCTTTCGAAAAAGATGCAGATGCGATATTTCTATCCTATATTCTACCTATATGCCAAAAATGAGTTTTAGTACAAAAAAATCTAAGAACACATTTTCAAACCGCATTTCGCTACGATAAACCGTTACCGAGACAAGTTGCGACCGCCTAGGCTGTGACGTCACACCGGCTTCTTACCCTCCAATGCAGTTTTCTGTTGTAAGCATTTGTATTGCTAAGTTCGTATGAATCGCAGGGTGCGACGTGTGAGGTGAACAAAATTACAATTAAAGTTCTTACTTTAGATTAAGGGGAAGTCGGTGGCCGTCGGGATGGCTCTTCCGCACTTCTGGAGAAGCTACGGCACATTTACGAACGAAACATGTACCTACTAATCGCTTTCTGAACACAATAAAAAACAATGATCTAATTACTGTGAAGGGCCACAATACGACACGATAAAAGACGGGTCAACGAGTGCATGAAACGTGAACTAAGCACAGCACACGTCTTGCCTATTAGCCGGTGTGACGTCACAGGTCGAACCACACTATTTTTACTAGGCATTATCTCCGTTATTTTGAGTAGAAAAGTGCGGTTTTCACGAGAGTTTTTAATTTTTTCCTTGAATTTTCAAAAAAATATTGCTTTTGGGTTAGGACCTACCGATATAGGTGATTATATATATATATATATATATATATATATATATATATATATATATATATATATATATATATATATATTTCTGACTGAAAATTGCCCATAAATCACACTCTGAAATAGTTAGCCATTAGGACACATACGTCTTAGTACAGTATCACCTATCATGTGTCGGTTTCCTATTGCGCTGGCTGAAATACAATAAACATTATTTTATGTTTTATTACCTCCAATATAAGCGTGTCTTTCGTCGAATCCTTTCTGCACAATAGCGTTAATAAAAGGTGAACCGTGAAACAGCATTCTCTCCATTGCTTGGTGATTATTTTCCTCTGCTACTTCGTGCCTCCTATGCGTGTATCTTTCCCACAGTTTTCTATTTTGGACTTTTTGTATCTAGAAAAAAAAATTATTATCAACTTAGCAAATGCCGGCGAGTCCGGCGACTAATAATGATGAACGATAAACAAGAGCTTCGTGGCAGCATGGATACAATTCTGAAATATTAATGCGTCGGCTGCTGCGTTGCCAAGATATTGTCAAAGTCGTAATAATTACTGCAGGTTTTATTGTTTTATAGGCACATCCGACTCTTTTGACTTAATTGTCACGGAACTGACAGTTAACTGACGGTTAACTGGTTGCTGAAAGAGGTTTAAAGTTTAAAGTAAGTAAAAATAACAAAGTTTCTTAAGTGCGTAGATATCGTAGCATCCACTTTGAATTTCTTGTTTATAAATTTATTTTTAGTTTTTCTAAGCAAGGAAACATTTTGGGATAATCACCCATATGACTCTTATCAGCTTTATCTACTGTTAAGAACTTATTTCCATACTTACCCTAATAATGTTATACTTAGAAAACACTCCTCCTGCATGTCCATTATCCCTATGTTCCCTAATACTATTTTGCATCTCGTCCTCGACAGTAATAAATTCCTTATCGTCTGCTAAGAGATCAACCAATAGCGTTCCTGGATTCGTAGGCGTTGACCACAAACCGCCACAACTTGCCACTAATCTTTCCATACCTAAATAGACAATAATTTTAAGAATTCACTTATACCACAATATATACAAAATGGAAGAATACGCTGATGCCATCTATTATGTAAAACAATTATTTTGAACAAATGGTTGGTTGCTCGGTAATCGATGAGGACTCCCCCCATCATATATTCAAGGCTCCTACCTTTAATAAGTTTATGCCTAAACCCATAAGCTGATATACCGATCTGTTTCAAATCCTCATGATTCATTTCAGACAAGATATCTAAAGTTATCTGTTCCCTTTCAAATATGTCAAGTAAATGCTCCAAATTTAACGACTGTAAAAATTTGGCAACTGAATAAATGTCGCTGGCGTCCTCTGAAGTGTTTTCGAGTTTTACTGATGATCCACAACAACCTGAAAAAAATAATCATGACTGAATAAAAATCCGCTCAAATAAACCTGGTAAAAAAGCACAAGAACTCATTTATTGTTCATTCGAAATTCCTGCTTACCTTCAGGGACCCCCATGGAGACACTAGTCCTGCTACCAACAGGACCTACGGGAATTAATAACTGGACAGCCGCGCCTGACGGCATCACCACAGTTTCTGCAGTAAGACCGCTTACTGCGCTTATAGTGGATCCTGCTATGGAAGGACTAGGCGTGTGGGTGGGAAGAGCTATCGAAGGAGGTCTGGAGAGCGGTGCTGCAGCAGTCGGTACGCCTGTAAAAGCAATATTTACTTTCGTAACAATCAAAACTACATATGTACCATCACGTAAAAATCAAATGTCAGTAGTCGCTGACATTTAACTTTTACATGATAGTACATAACATAAAAAAATAAGATTGTAAACCAACATTTGCATAACATTTTCAGGTTCTGTAAAATGGTACCTTGTTGAGAAGCCATCGCATCTTGTAACAGACATCTGACATCGTCTGCAGTCGATAGATCAACCGGAGTTTGACCCTCTTGATTTTTTAGAAAAGGGTCAGCTCCGTGAGCCAGCTGGAATGAAATAATTACTTTATTTCTACTTTATATATATATATATATATATATATATATATATATATATATATATATATATATATATATATATATATATATATATATATATATATTGATACACAATACGCTGTCACCTCCCGGTCATAACTATGACGACCTGACCTCACCCCCTTCCAGTTGCTTAATTTTACATGTTTATTCATATATGGGCTAAGGGGAACCACCTGATTAAGGTTACCAAGAGAGGGGAAACGATTTACTATTTTGAAATTCATATATATTTTGAGCTATATAAAATACAAACTGACCTCAAGGTGATATATGAAGTGATAGGTACTTGCTTACACTTACTGCCCTCTGACTCTAGAGGTGTATGCGTACTGTTAATGCCTTCATATATATTTATATCTTTAAAATATTATATTTAAACACTTAAAGAAATCCAGCCTAGTAAATTAATCAACGCTGTGATGAAATTGCCTACTTTCTTAAAGTCTTAAAAGACGTTTTGCCTTTATGACATAAAAAAAAATTTTGGAAATTTGAAGTTAAAAACATCATTTTTAAAATTCTTCAATAAGTGTTAAAAAAACATAAAACGACCGTATAATGATATTGATTTTTGAGTCTACAATAATATAATTGAAATAGAAAAATATTATGGGAAACTAACATGGTTGATTTACGGAGAAAACATAAAAAATTTATTGACATTTTAAAATTTTGCGTCCGATTGTCAGTTTTTACTTACTTTTCTAGAGGAAAAATTGTATTCGTGAATGACCCTTCGCAATTTTTCCATATCTTTAAGTTTTGGTGTCTCTAGCTAGATGATACGTGATTTTACTAAATATGAATGTTGTATATCTATGACTTTAGTTCGGATTTTAACTTTTCAAGATTAATCAGGCATGTTTTTTTATAGTTCCAGCAAAATAAAGTTTTTTTCTGCTAAAACGAAGGTAGTATTGTTTACTGAATATTAGGTAAGAGGCTCTAGAAATTCAATCTGAATTTAAAAATTGACAAGAAGCTTTTGCTCATTTTTTTTTAAATTCTCCTCCCTGGATAAGAATTTTATTTTCCAAGTAAAAGCCTCGGCTCATTATAAAATATTATTTCCTATAAATGTTCCACAGTGCTCGCAAAATGAAACAGGTTTTTTTTTTCATCCCGATTTGTATGAAAAATCTAAATTTTGTCTGAAAGCTTTAGGTACATCTAAATAATTTTTTCAAATTTACATTCTTGATTTAAACGAAAAAGAAAAATAAAAAATTCGGTCAAGTGCATTCTACGCTTGTACAATTAGTGTTCCGTGACATCAGCCCCCCACTTAACCTGAGCAAACCTCGGCCGCCAGATCTCCGCCAATCAGCCGCGCTACCCGCCGCCGACGGCACCAACGCAGTATCACATCGCGTGTGCGCGGGACCAAATTAAAAATTTTGAAAAATGTGTAAGGACAAAAGTTGTTTCTTACATCGTGAGAAGTTTTTTGTTGAAAAACTTTTTTCTAAAACCAATGGGTTAGCAGTTATAAGAAAATAATCAATTAAATTGTTTATAACAATTGATCGCGCTAGAATTTTTGAAGCTAATAATTTTCGTTCAATCTACAGCTAATTAATAAAATTAATAATGTTCATGATTTTTTTCAGCGATCCTTCTGGTGATAAGGGTGGGGACCAGGCGCGGCCCGTGAAATTTCAAAGTTGTATATCTCTGATGCTACTTATGGGACCCATACCAAATTCAGGTTTTTTAATAGTGAGCCTACTAGGAATGTTTTGGTAAAGAAAAAAAATATTTTGCAATTTGCGAAAAAAAGTTGATTTTTTGAATTGACCCACCTGGGTAAAAAATTAACACGATTAGATATTTTATTTATTAAGTATTTTTTCTAAACAAATTTTACATCATTTTGTCGACAATTCTTAAATTTTAAGAGAAAAAAATGTGTTAGGAGAAAGTTATAGTCATTTGAATTTTTTTAAACCTAAAATATAATTTAACAAAAAATTCAAATGACTATAACTTTCTACTAGCACATTTTTTTCTCTTAAAATTTAAGAATTGTCGACAAAATGATGTAAAATTTGTTTAGAAAAAATAATAAATAAAATATCTAAGCGTGTTAATTTTTTACCCAGGTGGGTCAATTCAAAAAATCAACTTTTTTTCGCAAATTGCAAAATATTTTTTTTCTTTACCAAAACATTCCTAGTAGGCTCACTATTAAAAAACCTGAATTTGGTATGGGTCCCATAAGTAGCAACAGAGATATGCAACTTTGAAACTTCACGGGCCGCGCCTGGTGGGGACAGCAATTTTTAAACGTTTTTTCCGAAAAAATCCTTAAAAAAAGGCATAAAACAATACATCATATATATTGTTGAATTCGTGCTTCAATGAGCTTTCATTCAATACCCTACACGATGCATTTGATTTTTTTCGATGTCCCACTTTATCCCCTGAAATGAACCCCCAGAATCAAAATTTAACTTTTTATACTTTACGCCTATAATTGGGCCACCACACTCTACCTCTGTGCTAAATTTCAAATTTTTCAGAGAAAATCGCCTGTGACAGACGGACGCGGACGGCCGGACACCGAAGTTGTGTTTCACGGAACACTTAAAATCATATTTAAAAGTGCATACCCTGTATGAAAGCACACCTAAGTTCATAAGTAACCTGCTTATATAAAGTACTAATAAATAGGTAAAATTTTTCTAAAATAAATAGTGCTTAAGTCAGAGCAGAAAACAAATATCTAAATAGTATCATATTTGAAAATGCATGTCATTTTGTATTTGATCAAAATTTACACATAACTTACATTAACCAGTCAGTTTAAAAAAGTCAAATTTAGGTAGTATTACAATGAACAAATAGCTACATTCATAGTAATAATAGACAATATTATTTTACATTTCCCCGCCTGTATGAAAATCTCATTTTTCAAGCCAAATCCTCAGTTACTAAACTGATGTTATTTTCTTTAAGCTAATGTTTTAAAGTCGTACGAAAATTAAAAGGATATTTAATTTGTTGCCACCTATTAAAAATCTAAATTGCAACTGAATGCTTTAAGTAGGTACATTCGAATACTTATGTTAGATTTACTTTTTCGAATAATTCGTCAGTCAAAAATCACTTCTTAAAAAATATGATTTATCAAACACGAAATAGTAAAAATGACTTAAAATATATGTTAAAATTAACTTACTTAATTTATTTCCCGAATATTTCAGTCACAGGAGTCGTGGATTTTTAACGGTGAAGCTGTATACAAAATACGATTTTTGTAATATGAATCGTTTCTGAGTTAAAGCAACAAAAATAGAAGTCGATTTTTTAAAAAGTGCTCACCCTATACGTATTTTACTAGAAGTGTAGCCTATTTAGAGCCAGGGCAAAGAATAATTTAAATAAAGAAAACCCCTTTTGTCAAAAAATTTCTCACCAAGAGACAGACCGGCGGAAATGCGAAACCATGTGATCTAGGGTAGGGACCTCAAAACGTAAAGATCTGAAAAATCTCGAGAGGTGATTTTTTCCATGAATACAATACTTACTCTAGTGAGGAAAAATAACATTTGTTTACTCTGTATAAAAGATTTTGCAACGAAAAAGCTACATTTGCAAAATTTCACAAGGATCAAACTCATTATAAATAAACTATCTCTGCACAATAAGTTTTAATTTTTCGCGCCAACAGACGGATATACCGATTGAAACGCGAAATCATGTTTTTCGTAATCTAAGAACCCCAAAACGTGAAGACCTGAAAAAATCTAAAAAAGTAATTTGTTCACGAATACAATTCCTCCTCCAGCGCGAGGGAAATAAAAATCTAACATAATTGTTCTACACGACCGGTAAATAGTAATAACGTACGGCTCGAGATGTTTGTGCGACGTTGTCAAAATTCTGAGGTGACAACGTACGGTGGTTTCCTATTTAAGGCATATATGAGGCAGAGGTGAGTACGTTCAGCCCATTACCGCTCATAGAAGCGACACTAGCGCCAATGATATATAGTCGAACTAAAAAGACAAATTATAGCTGCAAAGGTGTTAAAGTGACCTCCCGAAGGTTTTGCGTCAGACGAACTTTAACGACATCTGGAATGGCCTGGTAGTAAAAATAAGGCAAAACGTTGTGACCTCAGTTTCCTGAGGTCACAGCGTTATATATGAGGTCACAACGTATCGTTTATAACTATTTTTGAGGCGACTTGGTACCCTTTATATATATATATATATATATATATATATATATATATATATATATATATATATATATATATATATATATATATATATATATATACAGGGTTATTTTTTTTAAAACCTGACATAGGCTAACTTTTTTATTTAAAGAGCTAGACCCATAGTTTCAAAAGCGAAATTTTAGAGAATGGTCCAACAAAGAAAAATACGGAAACACATTTTCCCCAGTGTTGCCAGTTTGTAAGTTACTTCAGAAAAACTAATTTTCTTAAATGGCAACAATGCATTTTTTTGACAAATTTGGATACATCTCGTGATTCTAAAAGAAAAATACAAGGAGTAAAAATT